>JAUYWH010000008.1:12305725-12491884 GCA_034779795.1 Ctenopoma multispine | reverse complement strand
TCTCTTGTTAATTCCAGTCAGAACTGGAGGCTTTTGAGTGAGTTATTGGGACATCCTATCAGTAATGAATTACAGTACTCCAGTATAGAAGTAACAATTTATCTGTTATTACCAGTTGTAAAACAACTTCATCATTAGTCATTAGATTATGGTCTGCACAAAAGTTAAATTAGTACATGTTCAATTTTATTTCAAAACTGCATTATTGTAAAGCTAGCTGGTATTCTCTGTCATGCAGCTGCCCATAAGTTGCTTCACAGCAAGAAATATACTTGAAAATAACTGAAAGTTCACTGCACTTCAAAATAAAATGCTCATGATTCTTGTGCTGTTCATATGGTATGGACCCTCGACCTTCTTTGGGCGGAGCGCTACCCAGTAGTTGGGAATGTTTTATCAATTTAATTAGTTATATAAATATTTTAGTGCTCAAGACAGTTGTAGCATGAGGCTCAAACTCAACCCACCTAGGTCGTCAAATATTTATGTGTCAAACTTCATGGTATCTCATGTATCACTTTTCCAGAGCTGGTTCAGAGCTAGTGATACATTTCTAACCAGTTCTTAGCATTTCCACAGATAAAGAACCAACTCTTGGTCAAGAAACTGGTTCTGGGGTGGTACCAACTACAAATATACCTAACGTAATCTCTGATTATAATCCATGGTACTTTATTTCTTTGTAGCTAAAGCAATGCTATTCATTTGGATGGCTTTTTTGGCTTTACTTTTTTTAGACCTGTAATCAGGTCTGAAAAATCACCTAATTAGTTTTCAGAGCTGTTTTCATAATTTCACAATAGTTTTCACCGAAAACCTCAAAGTCAAAGCTTTTAAGCTTCATTGCTAGTAGGTTTATCTGACTTCATTGCTGTGAACTACATAAGCACTTACAGTACTCTCATATCAAGGGCAGAAGAACCACTGCAGTTGAAAATTCAGCTGTAGGATAACCAAGACTCCCCATCATTCTCATAATACCATGTGTTTACTTCTGGTTTACTATTACATTGAGGATTTAATTCTAATTAATTTGAAATCCTTGAACAACTAGTTTATGTACCATACTGAAATTAGATACATATTGTATATACAGTAAAATTAATGTCCAACATCACACTGGAAGTGTAGTTCATCACCTTTCTTGACAATAAATATAGATTTTGAGAGTTATATGCCCAATTAACTGTTTGATAGGATCTTACCTTCTTCAATTTTATCAAGAGCATCATCTCTCTGTCCAGCAGGCAGCTCAAACCATAGCTCACTCAGGTCCAGGTAGCGGACAGCAAAAACAGTAGGGGTCAGTCGTGACATTGTTTGTTCTAAACATCCATGAGGCAATACTATCAATTTAGCAACCTTCTCAGGTGAAAGAAAGTTCTTCATATATGAAGTGCCAAGTCCATCCCCTGTTATGTGAGAAGAAAAGCATTATCATTTACTGCAAAACAATCTGTGAATTGTATTGTCTATGTCTGACCGTATACCTTCCACTGAAATGAAAATATTGGAGGTGGAGTCGGGAACTGTGTCATCTGGTAAACTTCCATCAATATGTATAGTCTCTGTGTGTTTCCCTGTTAGGAGAGAGAAATAAATTGATTAAAGCAAATGTGATAATATTGAAGCATAACAGAAAAAATAACTAGGAGTATAACTGAGAAATACAGAAACCACTCACCATCTAATTTAAGCCATTTGGTTTTTTCTACTCTTTGTTCGAAACCTTCAGCCTAAGCAATGACATATCAGACAATTAAAGTCTATTTGCCTTGTTGTCATATTTATTTTGTCTGGTAGGTCTTTATTATAAACAGGCCTTTATCATTTGCAGAAAGATAACGTAAAATATTTATCACTCACCCTCACGTTTAAAGTTTTTTCAACAGCATCTATTCCGCTTTCACTCTCTATATCATAGAGACGTATTTTGATGGGTATTGGACCGGTAATCATGGGGACAGCAGAGAACGTGACAAACTTGGCGGACTGTTTCTCCACAGTAATGTTAACAAAACCTGTAGTGGTGGCTGAACCAGGGGAGCAAAGTCCTTCAGTTTGTTCCATGTGAACTGCCACCTATAAAGATGCAGGTGTCAACAGATACATCAACATTAAGGAATGCAATTTAGGTGGTTACTAGTGTCATCTAAGTGTCATTTAATATAACCATTAGTTATAACTACCTGTAGTGTGCCCTCGCCATAGTTGTAGATAACAGGGGAAATGGATAGTTGCTCATATTTTTTCACTGAGTCAGGCAGTCTGAGAGACACAAAGGTCCTCTTAACTGCTTTGACCTCAGATGGATTAACTACACAAAAACCTGAATGAAACATAAAGTGTTTTGCTTTTAAAAAAGCAGCTTTTTTTACTCAAATATTCAAGATTAATTAAGTTGGATGTTGTTGTTACCAGTGTTTGGGGATAAAGTGATGATCTGAATCTCCCATGTGGTGATGGAATCAGGTAGAGCCAAGAAATAGCTAAGAGAGTTTTCAGTTGGATAAAATGAATCAGCTGGTTGCTAATTTTTACTGTAGACATAAGTTAATAGCCACATTTACTTACATTGTATAGCAGAAAAAGCTGAGGTTTTTACACCAAGAGTATTAGCAACAAACGTGTTACAAAATGTAAAAGATGTAAACAAATATATGTTATAGCAAATGTTTTAATGTTATAGCAAATGTTTAGCCACTGTATATCAAAGGATATTATCAAACACAAAAAGTTCACTGTCCACCTTTTACCTTTTTTTGTCATTTACATCAAATTCTGTAAATGCAAAGCTTGGGGGGAAAAATTGACGAATGTACTGGTCAGCATCTTCCAAAAAAAATTGTTCAATGTCAGCTGTGCTTGCAGCTAAAAATGGGAAATTGAAAAGTTTGGATTTAAACTTTGTGATAGTCATGCTCCCAGTATTAAATGCTAATTAAAATATGTACTAAAGTGTTGTGATGTTGACATGACAATCTGATCTTACTTCGGCCAAATCCTTTCTGGGCATCCTCTTGTATCTTTTTTTGTCTCAGACGCTCTCCTTTAAGGCAGCATTGTAAAAAGGCATCTGCACAAGCTTGATTTTTCATCACAGAGACCCTCTTTGCTCTTTCCTCACATGTTAGTTTCATGGGGATGAGCGAAAACCCCTGAACACAACATTCTTGTAGGGTTTCATCGGAAAAGTTATATTCTGGAGGGGAAAATAAAGAAAAACACAATGTAATGCATATTCATACTGGAGGGATTTTACATTATTTCATGTCAGAAGATTGTCTTACTAAATGCCATCATTTCCCGTTGAAGGTCCACAGAGCGTCCTGTGCGTCGTGCAGATTGTGAATAACAATTAATATCTGGAAAAGTCGTATAAATTGTAAATATGTGAATGGTCGTTGATATTATAAAAAAATAACTTGCTAAAACATGAATTTCTACATCAATGGTTGCAAATACTAAAGGTAGCAGTGCTTTCTGTACACAGCTGGAGGAAATTAAAACCAAAGCAGCAGTAACAGGAATCCAGTGGGTATATACACCAAAAAATGTATGAACTTTCACATAATCAAGAATGTGCCCACGGTAGGGTCTTCAACCTTATTTATTATAGTATTACTACTTTTTATCCACACAATCACTTGGCTATCAGATCTAATTAGGCTAATTCTAGAAAGTATTAGGGGTATAATTTATAAAGATGCAGTTTTGTTCTTGTGTAATTTGACGTCTGTTGTTTTTTGTTGTTTCACAATATGTTTCAGAAATTATAACTTAACTTAATTTTTATGCATTGTATTTTTATCTTTGTTTTTCTAACCATTTTTATCATACTGAATTACATTCAGTTTCAGTTTCAATTCATGCTGTATGTCCAGGATTACTTTCCATAGTAATATACTGAGGAATAATTCCAACTACACTCAGCTACACTCATTGACTCATCTTTTTCAGTCAAACTATTTAATCAAACTATGGTGACAAAACAGTAGATTTAAAAATAATTAAATTATGAAACTTAGTTTTCCCATACGTTTTCTCCAGTGTGACTCTTTTTGAGAAACAAATGACAGTCCAGCATCTATTAGTACAGATGGAGAGTCAGCTCCTCCACCATATGAGCAACCAAGGTCATAGGACTGCATAGTGGAAAACACCTGAAAAATGGGAACAAGAGCTGGAGTTTATTATATTAAAATGCACACACCTAGATATTAGATACATACATTCAAGATGTATGCATAACATGAGTATGTAAAAGCGTTACCTGTTTGGCTGTGAGTTTATTATCAGCCTTGAGAGCATAGAAGGCCTTATCCACACTCAGCAATGCTACTGTTGCTCTCTCACCATGTAAATCAAAATCCAGCTCTGCCTTTTTTCCTGGTTCAAACTCTCCATTGTGTTTTACCTGAATTAAATTTAAAATTAAATTAAATAATCAAATAATAAATAATTATTCTACAGAGCAATGTGGATGCTGAATTTTATTTTGTGTTGACAAAGAATGTAGACAGTAACATACTAAAATCTATCAGAGCAGTGTTATAAATTATTTATTATTATGCAAAGTTTAGTCCATTTACAATCTATATATTATTTTGTCAATTCCATACCACTGTGCTCTGCTACCATTACAGAAAATGCATCCCAGTTACACAGTTAGAATTACCATATACTAACCCACATAATAAACAGAGGTAAAACTTGTTTGTCTGCTGTTTCTCTCTGCTCAGGCTGTACTCTTATCTACTATGTTTACCCACCTTGACCTTTATCTCACATTCATCCCTGACATCTACCCACACAGAGTCAGCAATGACATCACCCCGCTGGTTGTAGAAGTAACCAATCAGACGAAAGGATGGAACCATATCAGACGTTATCCGCAAGTTGTGTTTAACTGAAGTCCCAAATGTGAGATGATCATGTTTTACTATGATTCCGCGACTTAGAACCTGCAATAAAAACAATTGAAAATGTTTAGAATTTCATCAAACGACACCATTTTGTATGTAATCAGATGTGTCTCACCATGTAGTATAAGAACCCAGCTCCTTCACCATTTATGGTGTTGAATGTTATGGATAGCAAATCGTTTACAGAATACACCTTGTTGGTCAAACTCAGGTAAAGGTAGCTGTTACTCGGAGATGAAATGCTTCTAATTACTTTACTCTGTTGCACATCATCTGCAGTCACCTGTTGGAGCCAGATGTGAAAACAGTTAAAACTGAACAAAACCAGATTTGATAACACCTTGACCTCAGTTTGGGTATACTAACTTTAACAGTAATCTGAGATGCAGCTTGAATGTTAAAGACAGGAAACACTTTCCCTTCCTGGTCAGTGTTTACTTGCAAAGATTTCTCACTCGATTCTTGTACATCAACTTTTACTGGCACACCAGCTGCTGGGGAGCCATCTGGGAGACGCATGACCACCTATAGTGAAAACAGACGATAGTATATATTTCTCATAAAAAAATAAATCAGTCAAGTGCATATCTGTCTGCCAGTTTGTCAGTTTCATGCATACCACTACATCAACTGGATATCCAGGAACGAAATATGAACGAGTTCGAGAGAGATCCATGGTGTATTTATGGGAGATGACAGGAATCTCAACTTCTGCCTGTTGCATTTCTCCACCTGGACCAAATGTGCACATTATTATTATTTATATTATGTAATAATAGAGGTATTTGTAATTGCAGTAACAATATTGTTATTGTCATACAGTCATGTTCCAAAGTTTGTACACCTTCTTTTAATTTATTTTTTTGTTTAAAAATATAATGAAAACCACACGATTGTATCAGGTCTTGATATTAGGCAAATACAACCTCAGGCAAAGAACAACATTTCTGTTTTTTACCATGCTATTATTTGTGTAATGTAAAAGTCAAAAAGAAAAAGACGTGGCCCTTACTAAGTATCCCTCATGATTCAGCAGTTAGTAGATCCACCTTTAGTTGCAATTACTTATTACCTGTATGACTGATCTCCACTCCTGGAATGACTGGCAACTGTCTTGAAGCGTTTCCACTTGTGAATAAACTTTCTTAATTCAATTCAATTCAACTTTATTTAAGTGTAAGATTTAAGACCTTATACATTATATGAATATATACAGTATAATGTAGAAAACCCAACAGTGCCACTTGAGCAAGCACTAGGCCACAGTGGAGACGAAAAACTCCCTTTAAAGGAAGAAACTTCCAGCAGAAGAATACTCAGGGTGGATGGTCATCTGCCTCGACCAGATGGGGTGAGTGGACAGAGGAGAGAGAAAAGAACAACAGGCAACATACATCAATACAACAATAAGGAGCAGCAGATGGGACACTGGGCAAGTTGGTAGGATCAGCAATTACAGCTCCAAGGTCGAGGATGCCGGCAGAAAGATACAGAGAGAGAGGGGGGGGGGGGGACGAAGCACAACTAGGGGAGAGAGAAGAAACAAAGTTAATAAAATGCAAGGATGGCATAAGAGTAGACAGAGAGAGAGAAAAGGAGGAGAGGAGCTCAGTGTGATATGGGGTCCTCCAGCAGACTAAACCTATAGCAGCATAACTAAAAGATGGTTCTGAGTCACCTGAGCCATCTCTAACTATAAGCTTTATCAAAAAGGAAAGTTTTAAGTCCAGTCTTAAAGGTAGAGAGGGTGTCTGCCTCCTGAACCTGGATTGGGAGCTGGTTCCACAGGAGAGGAGCTTGATAGCTAAAGGCTCGACCTCCCAGTCTGCATTTGGAGACTCTAGGAACCACAAGTAGACCAGCACTCTGAGAGCAAAGTGCTCTGTTGGGATAATAATGTTTTATGAGGTCTTTAAGATAAGTTGGGACCTGATCATTTAGAGCTTTATATGTGAGGAGAATGATTTTAAACTCTATTCTAGATTTTACAGGGAGTCAATGGAGAGAAGCTAATGTAGGTGAAATATGATCTCTCTTGTTAATTCCAGTCAGAACTCTGGATTAACTGGAGGCTTTTGAGCGAGCTATTGGGACATCCTATCAGTAATGAATTACAGTAGTCCAGTCTATAAGTAACAAATGCATGGACTAGTTTCTCAGCATCACTTTGAGACAGCATGCTCCTAATTTTAGCAATATTCCTCAGGTGGAAGAAGGACGTTCTAGATATTTCTTTTATGTAGGAAGTAGATTATATATCTTGGTCAAAGATGACTCCAAGATTCCTCACAGAGGTACTTGGAGGATTTACGACAGCTACTTTAAAAGCCAGTGGTACATAGACTAGATTTATCTACTCTAATATGGATGTGCTGATCAAAGATAAAACATCTTTGAGCAATATAGTAGGGATGGGGTCTAAGAGACACGTAGAAGATTTAGATGAGTTATTATTGAAATGAACTCCATGTGATCTACAGGAAAGAAGCAGTCTAAGTAAGACTGAGGTCTTATAAACAAATCTATAGCTGTTGGACAAGCTTGTGTCTGTCCACGCTAATTGTAGGAAGGATCTGGTCTTTTTTTCTAATAGTTATAACTTTATTTGTAAAGAAATTCATAAAGTCATTGTT
The DNA here is from genome assembly GCA_034779795.1 of Ctenopoma multispine. Lineage (NCBI taxonomy): Eukaryota > Metazoa > Chordata > Actinopteri > Anabantiformes > Anabantidae > Ctenopoma > Ctenopoma multispine. The sequence goes on along the minus strand of JAUYWH010000008.1, from coordinate 12,484,326 downwards.
GCTATAAGAGATGAGGGAATCGTAGGTTCAACAGAGCTATGACTCTTTGTCAGCCTGGCTACAGTGCTGAAAAGAAACCTGGGATTGTTCTTATTTGCTTTACGGAGGTTTTTTTTATAGGTTATTAAACTGTCTTTCCAGGCTGAGCAGGATTCATCTGAATTTGTGGAGCACCATCTCCTTTCAAGCTTTCGTGATGTCTGCTTTAAGTTACAGATTTGTTTGTTGTACCATGGAGCTAACCTCCTCTGATTAACTACCTTCTTTTTTAGAGGGGCAACAATATCAAGTATAATGTGCAGAGAAACTGCAACGTTATCAACAATATAATCAACCTGTGCAGGAGTAAAGTTAGGTTGACTGTTACTCCTCTGTGTAGGCACATGCACAGGTATGTACAGGTAATGTACAGGTAGATTTGGTCTGCTGGGGGACCTTCCTGATACACTGAGCTCCTCTTGTCTTCTTCTCTCGCTCTCTGTCCACTATCATAACATGATTGCATGTTGTTAACATTGTGTCTTCTCTCTCCACTAGTTGTGCTTCGTCCTCTCTGTCTCTTTTTCTCTCTGTACCTTTCTGCAGGTGTGCTTGACCATGGAGTTACATGATTCTGCTTTGTAGCCGCTGGTCCTACCAAACCTGCCCAGTGCCTTGTCTGCTGTTCTTTGTTGTTGTTGTTGTGATTTCTGTTGCCTGTTGTTCTTTTCTCTCTCCTCTTTCCACTCACCCCATCCAGTCGAGGCAGATGGCCGCTCACTATGAGCCTGGTTCTGCTGAAGGTTTCTTCCTTTAAAGGGAGTTTTTCCTCTCCACTGTTGCCTAGTGCTTGCTCAAGTGGCACTGTTGGGTTTTCTACATAGTTCTGTATATATACAATTATATTTTGTAAGGTCCTAAACCTTGCTATGTGTAAAGTGCCTTGAGATGACCTTTGTTAAGATTTTGCGATATACAAATAAAGATGAATTTAATTGAATATGCCGCCTTATAAGAAGCACTACACATGCTATAAAATATATTATATTTCTACTACACAATAGGTTAATGAAATTTTTAAACATTCAAATAATTATTAAACCATTATCTGACTGGAATAAACAATTGTATATTCTGAATTTGCTTCCTACTTCGTATGTTGGTGACAAACACTTTCAAGTAGAGTTTTGCTCCACTTTGCTGTAAATCAGAGAAGCTTTGGTTTTTGAGTTGCTCCTTTATCTTTTCTGTGCTGAGAGAAACTGTTGCACTTCCACTCTGGATCTACAAGAAAATACATAAATTGTTGGTTGTCAGGTAACACAATATGTTGAGATACAATATGTTGCCAGATTATCTTGAAATTAATAAATATGTGTGTCCTTACTGAACCAGTGAGCTCCAATCCCCTGATTAAATCTTTATTTTTTCTTTTATGTATGACTCCAAATTGGCAGTGGTATGCCCCTTCAACTTTGTCACCTCGTGAATAGCTAAAGTAAAATAATTTGAAAATTGTAACAGCAGAAATAGTTGAATCAAGTAATAAACAGCTAAATATCTATAATCAATATTCATATGCACAATTGTACAAACCGGAATTTACATTTTTTTATTATTCAGAATAGAAAGGTACTAACATTTTACAAAAATACATTTTATATTTTAAAACCCATGTGGGCAAACTTTACAAAATTATCAAGAACTGAATTCCAGTGTCACACTATTGCAACATTGATGACTGTGTACTAAATATAGCCTACTGAAATTTTAATAGGCTAATAACAGAAAGCCAAGTGTTCTTCAAATAATGATAAATGAAGTCAATTATCTAAAGCTTCTTAAATGAATAAGCTAACAACATATTAAAATATGGCTAGTAAATAATGGGCAGACAGCTATTCGCTAACCAAGATCATAACTAAACTAGGATAATAATAATAATAACTTTATCATTATCTATTATTTAACCGTTTGCTAACATGCAACAGTAGCGTAAGGAAATCTCACAGTAAATCTTTTTAAACAATTTGTTTTGAAGTTCTCCTGGGTCAACATTGTTGATCAGCTAATGATACAGTCAAAAATATCTTGGCAGTAAAATATATTTATTGGGAAAATAAACAACACTTACATGGCTGAAATAGTGAAGCCAAACTCTTTTGCACTCAACAAAATATAGTTATGCTCCATTGCAATGTTCACCTCAAAACTTGGTAAGACTAGGAAGTGTAAAAAAAAAAGTATTTAGACTGAGAAGATATTGTATATTATCTATATATGTAAAATACTTTGATTAAGTTAGTAGCTTACCAAATCTTTGGACTTTGAATTCTCGAGAAACAACATTTTCTTCATCGCCTTCGTAGTGCGCTGTAATCTTCCATGTGCCCATTCTTTGTAAACATGTTATTATGTCAAACTTGCTTGTAATGTTATATAAATGTACACATAAAGTGAGGATAATTGCAAATATGAACATACTTAGAGACATCAGGTATGTCGAAGGAGCCTTTGAGTATTCCACTCTTTGCAGTTTTAAGGGACTTTAAGATCCTGTTTCCAGCAGCATTCTGACATAAAATGATAAAAGCGTGAATCATCTGTGTGGAGTCTCCAAAGTTTTGTTTCTGAATAATAAACCTATTTACTCACAAATACTGATAACGTGAACACTTCTTGATGAGGCCTGAGTGTATGGTCAAGTGTGAATATCCTGTAGTGTACTACAACAGAAAAGTCAGCATAATTTATTACATTTGGTTTTTATACAGGTTACATCAGACATTTGTTAACTTTCTTTTTACCTTTCTGTGATGGGTTGTACATGGGCTGATTAGTTTGAATGAAAATATAGCCCCTGTGTTTTGATATTAACACCCTTGTTAAAATCCTCCCAGGCAGGGATGGGCCATCTGCCACTAGCATAAGGTAGGTAATGGAACGTGTTTCAGGGATTCTTGATAAGGTTTCTCTGTTTATCTGTTAAGTGGAAAATTAAAAGTTATGATTAATGACATCTCAGTACTGTTTAATTGTTTACTTTTTGCATGAATAAGAAAAGGTTCATACCCTGAGCTCAACTGTTTGGGTCTGCGATTCATGAGTACACCAAATAGTTTTCCTCTCAGACACAACAATATTACTAGTCTCGTGCTCCAGGTGGAGAGTGACGGGATTGTTAAGATGACGTTTTCCCAACTGAACAAACACTTTCTCATTGACACCCACATGAAACACATTGGGGGCTGAAATAAAGAATCTACAAACAAATGTGAAAAATAGCTCTTCATGTATCTTTCATTGCTATATTTTGCATTTAATGACTTCTATTGTATGTCAATAACGTTCACAGCATTTATGTCTATCTATTAGAGTAGATGATACAATAAATATGTAACATATATTCATCTTACAAAAATATGATGTGTAATGAGATCATACAAGAAAGAAAGCACCTTTGAACCCTCTTTTCATTAAACATAAATATGTTAGCATTGCATCACATTACTACAAAATGTAGATTCATACAGCTGTTTACCTGTCGTCTGTTGAACAATCTGACTCCACAGTGAAGATCAGAAGCAGTAGTGAAAAAATGTGGAGCCTCATTGTGCAGCTTCTATTTCTTCGCCTGCTCTGACTCAGGATTTTTATTAACAGGGGTTTTGTAAGTTATCCACCCCTGAATTTCTCAATCCTCGGATCTCTCAGTGCCCTCCCTCTGTTTTTCTCTTTTTCTTGGGAGATAACTTAAAAATGGACCATTCCACTGCCTTGTACTAACTAATAAACAGGGAAAATTATCATACTGTGAGACACAGCATGCACACTGATGTGAGCAGATTTGTTGCAACAATAGTGTACAAATTCATAGACAGATAAAAACATTTATTATAAACAGGTAGATCATTATGGAACATAGTGGCCTGACATATACATTTCAGATGTTTGATTAAAATTTAAAATTCATTGCTTTGTTGTCATTGCTTATAGTTTGGACCAGTGTTTATTTCTGTTTCACAATGTTTAACCATCCTCTCATAGGTCACTGCAAGTCAGCCAGTTTTCCTCCCAATCATGTGATTTACAAGAAACCTAGTTTTGGCTCTCTGGGTTTGGATTGGGCTGCATGCTGTGGACTCTACAACAGATGGTTCAGGAATGATTTGTGAAATTGCAGTTTTCAGTTTACTGAAACTCAACACATAATAAGTCCAGTGTAGTTTACTTGTGTGTAATTCTTAAAGTGTGTAGCTATCAGTGAACTGATGGTATGCTGAGTGCCAAAATCTGCCAAACCCTGGAAACCCAAAATGGAGCGGTGTAATTAAGAACACAGACACAAAGAAGCTTCTGAAACTTTATTTTGTCTTTGTGAACAGCTTGGCTAAAGGTAGTAAATCATATATTTAAGTGAGATTCATCATTATATCCAACACTCAACTTCCATTCTAATCCAAAGATACATTTGGAACATTCAACAAACATCTCTGTCAGCTAATTTATAATAATCGTTAATAATCTTACTCTGCCCATTTAACAAGTCCAAATTGACATTCCTCATGTTTAACTTTAGCTACATGTGTTATATGTCAAAGTCCAACTCTCTTTTTCCTTGAAAATAATATGATATTCACATGCACTTTAAACAAATGAAACAGTTTCAGATTTTCAAAACTTTACAAAAAATGTAAAAGCCTTTAGCATTTTTAGCCTTGGAGAATGTAGTTCACACAAGAGAGAAAACAGGAAACTGAAAAATTAAAAAGCCCAGGGTTTTTGAAACTCAGTAATATTTACAGATTTACAAATTTTAATTATGGCCAAAAGACACTTTTCTTAATAATCATATCTTTTTGTTGTGTTCAGTTTTAAAATTGCTCTGCAAAGTCAAACTTGCGTACAAAAAGCTACATGCTATTTCATTATTTCCCATGTCACTCTCTTAATTTGTCTCCAAGTCACAGTAAGAAGTGAGATTGAGTAAATGAGAGTCTGGGGCATGATGTCCATCCACAACTCCTGGATACGAAGAACTAATACAAGAATTGCGTTTGGACAATCAACACCAGCCTCCCTGTCAAACTTGGGAGGAACAGCAGTAGCATGTTTTAGCACTGTAAGTAAAACTGTCAGTGAATGAACAGATGGTTTGATAAAATATGTGATATATTAATCAAACTAGTGTAAAAACATATATCAGAAATGTGTTAAAACTTTTGTTTGAACTGTTGCTGCTAGTTTTTTTAATAATATAATAATTTAAGAATTTATTAACGCTACATGCTCGAAAACATAATCCAGAAGTAGCTGTTACCTTTATTCCCTTTAACTAATGTATGAATCTTAGTTTTAGTGAATATACTAAACCAACAGGTGAAAGTAAAATAGAGAGTAAAATATTTTAATACTTACATTATGCACCATCAATAATGCAGAGATAATAGTCCCAGAGATCAGTTAATAATCATGTCCTTAGGCATATAAAATACTGATCTTTTTTTCTCTTTATACCATTTTCTCAAATAATGTAAAGTCCACTCTCCTCTGCATTCATCCTCAGCCACTGATTTTCCAGTTTGCCTGTCCATGTCCCCCTCTCTATCTTTTCCCCTCTATCCATCTCATTTCATGCAGGAGTGGGGTTACCTAAGAGACTCTGCTTCAATGGAGAAAATCTCTTTTTATACAATTAACTGTGAAAGTGACAGAAGGAAAAGAAGGGAGGGATCTATGGAGGGGTGAAGACTCAGAGAAGAAAAAGACAGAAGGGAATATCACAAGCACACATGGCAGGTAGAGCAATGTAAAGTTAAAAACTAATATTCATACATATTTTTTTAAGCTTTAACTTGGGTAAATTAACTTAACCCAAAAGTAGATTGATGCCAAAAAATATATGTCCATTGTAGTTGAGTGTCTTTGTCCTCAGATTGCTGCGTTCACACTTTTGATTCAGTAAACGTTTTTGGTATTTAAAGAAAGAAATAATGTATTAAGATCATGGTGAACAAGTTTACATATTCAATTATATATTTTTAGCCTGTATCATTCTATAATGAAAATGTGTTATCATTTGTCATCATTTGTAGCTACCCATATTTCTATTGAGATTAGGCCAAATTAGGCTGTATTACACTGATCTCAGTGAAAGTAAATTATGTGTATCACCATAATCTCTAAAAATGCAGAGAGGGAGTCACTGCTGGGTTACCATGGGGAGATGTACACAAAAGGGTGTGGCGTGGGAATGTCCCTGAGGGTCAGGAGTGAGGGTGAAAGGGTCAGAGGTCAGAGGTCAGAGCCAGCTGGACATAGAGAAGAAGAGGAGATGAGGGTGAGAAAAGGAGGTGATGTGGTATTCCAGAGACTGACTGACTGGACCCAATAGGACATTAACATTGAACTGATGGGAGGCTTTCTGACCAGTGTTCATTCAGGGGGGAGCTAAGTCACTCACACATGTGTAATCGTCCGTGGTAATTGACAAGTGAGAAGACCCTCATTGTGGATGCAAAAGCAGTTATTATTATGCAGCAGTGGATCTTTGGTTGTATTGGTCTTTTACTTCAGTAATACAAACATACTTACAATATACTTTGTTAGTATATTAACAAAAATAATAATATATAAAATAATATTAAGGTAACTTCTAATATGCATTTGTTGGGATATAGATTTGTATACAGTCTAACTTTATAATCAGTTTGTGGTTATTTAGTAACCTACATTAACCACAGATTCAGTGTTGTACCACTTTTTACACCATTTCTAACATTTACTAACTGACAATTCAAGTCCAATTATGTGTTTGGCGAGGAAGGAGCTTTGCATTGTGAAGTGAAAGGAATATGGAAATAAAAACTCTGAATTTTCCACTGATCACTTGTATAAAACAACATGACAATAAAGACAGTTGATTCACAGACTCAGTTATGTCACACGGTTTGTAGTGGCGTAATAGAAGTTTCAGAAATGACAATGTTTTATTCTTTCCTTTCTAGGAGTTCTGTGTATCTTGAAGATGTGAGAAGGTAAGTGTGTCTGGGAGCTCTGACTTCCATGTGGCTGCTAGTGAAGGTCAGGTCAGTGAGGGCAGCAGGCAGTCTGGACTGAAGACAATATTAGGGCTCAACCCAGGGGGTCAACATGCAAATAGTTACCCCTAAGTGAAAGGCATAGAGCAAATCAATGTTCTCTCATTACTCTTGCTGGCCATGGCCGTTTGTGTGCACGCCACGTAGACGTAGATACCACGTGAGGTTTTCAAATTTAGTCTCAACAATAGAAGCAGCAGCTGTATTTCAACAAGAGTCAACGTATGCCATCAGAAGTGTGCATTCACATAACTATGAAATGTGCTTCTGAATCATAAGTGAAGAAATGCAAAAATATGTTACTCCAAACAGCATGACACCAGGCTGATCCAGCACACGCACAGCTCAATTCAGATTTTTTTTTGTCAACTAACCCTACCCACTGCTGCCATCCAGTGGCCCCAATAGGCCCAGCAACACCACAGTCATATTTATCTCCAGATTCAGTCTTTAGAAGTGGGTAGTTGATCTGTCTCACGCAGACATATCTGGCTGTTGGTTGTTGTGAGATTCATTTTGATGAAAGAAATTAATAAACAGACACTGACAGGAGAACAAGGGCATGTAAAACTACAAACAAAGAACACAAACAAAGCCCAATGACAATGTGTTTTCCATTGAATTTCAGGTAACTCCACTACCTCTTGTCATTAAATATAGCTGCTGCACAATCTTGATTGTCAAGGTAGTTGCTGGCTGATAGAGTCTTCAGTAATGGAATGATGAGTTGCTCCCATCTAAATACTTCTACTGATCTTTGAAGAGCCACTCCACATGTTTTACAATGCAACCACACTATGTAATGTCTCATTCTTCTCCGCTGAGTGTATGTTAACTAGATCAGAGAATAAGCCCCTGTAAAGATTCTGAATGTCCTGCCAAGATTTGGAGTTAGCAACAAAAATGTGACTATTGGAATTATTGGTTGTACGACACTAGTGGCAGTAGTAGTGACTTCTGTCTTGTTGAAATGAAATGTTTTTTTTAAACCCATTAGATGAGGATGATTTTAAAAAATGAATGAAAATTACAGTGACATATGACATATTGTTCATTGTTCTTGTAACAAGTTTACAGAAATGCATTGAAGATGTGGTGGACACTGATATAGAGATTTTAATGGAAACTGGTTTCACATATTTAAACAAATTAACCACATGAAAAAAGTAAATCTTGCTTTAAGTAAACAGCATGTAAATTTAGCATCCTTGATGATGAGTGCAACCCATTCTTTTCTCTGGACAATGAGGAAGTATAAAGGTAAGCTTTAAATACAGAACACTTTGTTCAAAATAGTGGAAGGATAGTGGAAAATATTACCAAACAACATCACTGAAGCAAGAACACATTGTGCAATAACTCTGTCCCCTTCTTGCCAAATGCAAAAACAGTTCCAGCATTTCTTGTAGGTGTGGCTGTCCAAAACTATGCCCAGACAGATCTATTGTGCCATAATTAGGCTGTTCAGAATCACAATGCACTTTAATTTACTACCTTATAGTTACATTTTAATTCACACCTTTTAATTCATCAAAACCAAAACAATATGTTTCCATTTGTACAGGTACTTATCTATGTCTGTTTATATCTAAAGTCACTGGATGTGTAATTTCCATTACTTTCCCTTAATTTTATCAGTATATGAACTGTTCTGTTTATTTATGATCATGTGCTGGGGCCTAAAACAGTTTGGTGTATTTGTAAGCAGACTTTTTTTCTGGAAGGTCCCTCATTCAAAATCAAAACAATGATGTCATGTGATAGAAAATGTTTAACATCGGCTAATGTTTTATCATTATTGTGTAAAATGTTGTGAAACAGTAAAAAATTAATCACACACAGCTTGATTGCATCAAGCTCAACATCTACTGCAGGAGTGTCATATGACAACGCTGTTATGGGTGGTCCCATGAGACATTTTGGCTCAAGGGATTCTGGCACTGAGCCATCATGGCCTGTAAACAACAACATCGTGAAGTTGAAGTAAACCGGATCGGAGCGTCGGCCTGCTGTCTGGCGCTTGCTTGATTACAACAAGTATAGTTAAGTAGTTTGCAACAATGCGTCGAAGGGGTATCTGGTAAGCAATTCAACGCTTCAAACAACCACGAATTTTTTAGTCAACAACTGCTTCTCCATAGTATAATCCAGAACCGTGCACTAGACTGTGGCTACATTAGCCACGTTAGCCGTGATTGCAGCTAACACGCTAATCTTGGCTAACTACCTAGAAAACATTACGCAAGCGCTGCTAATATGTTGAAGTTGTTCGATGATTGTCGGTTGATCAAGAATCATATTTTCGATGACTAACGGCGTGTTTTTGTATCATAGTTTTACGAAACCTTACCTAATGCAATAACAGTCGGGCGTATGGCAGACAAAGCTAATGTTTGCTAACGTTACCTAGCATGGATCTTTTTAACGTTTGCAGCTAACTAGCTGACGGTAACAGGAAACGCTGTGCATTATTTACAGGTTAAGGTCCGAAATACATTATATTAATAATAAATCATGGAAAAAATGATGGATACTTCTAGTTGTGTTTGCAGTTAATATGCAGCATTTCCTTTATTTTGCTCTTCACGGAGTAATGTTGATATCAGCATTACTGCGTATCATTAGCAACATTTAGCAAACGTGTAACCTTGCGATGTCAACTATGGCGATTCTAATTTAATAAATAGCGATTAATATAAGCAAATGTTAATGTATTTTATGGATTTTGCAGTTTATAAAGATTATCACATAAAACACATAAAAACGTATTCAATCTCTGCGTATATTTCGTAAATGAGGCTAATTTAATTATGGCGAATCCTGTAACGTTAAAACAATTTGGATTTTGGCCTTCAATCTACTTCAAAAATAGTGTTGTTTTAGTCATACTCGTTCATTAAATCACTCTTTTTGTGACAGTAAATACGCGTCATTTTTGTTTCATTGCTGTTTCTGTTGGGAAAATTTGATCATTAACTGTACAGTGGTCTGCAGATACAGTAAAATGTTGTTTTCTTGTTTAATCGTTTTTTGGAAAAGAAAAAAAAAAGTCCATTCCTATAACCTATCCACATGCTGATTTCTGTGACCAACTGCTTGAAATCTAAATATATTCAATTATAGTTATATTTTCAAAACTTTACAAATGTTTTGATTTAAGAACCTGAAACCACATCGTGTTTGACGAAGTATTCACTGATAAATTACTTAAGCAATTAGTTAAGTAGTTGTATTTAACTAGCACTATAATTTACATACATATTATACATAAAATGTATAAGTAATCACACAGCCACACCCTATTAAAGTTAAAGACATGTTTATTTTAATTGTGGTCTGTCAAAAAGCTTAATATAACAATTAGTCATCGTTTTGTGTTCTCCCTAGATTGAGCTCCTTCAGACGGGACATCATCTCCTCCAGTGGGTAGCTTTCTAGCCATGTCCTCACAGCAGTCCAACAATTCAGCCTCCAGCAGCCCCACCAACATCTTAGGTTCTCCATTCTCAGTCATCAGTCCCACACTTAACTCCCCGGTGATCTCACCTTCTCTGGGATTTGGACCCATCAACAACAGTCAGGTATGTTTTATAGTGATTAATCTGCCTTAGTTAAGGAGTCCATGAGTTGTTTACATAGGATACATGTGTTAAGTTTTTTTTTCAGTATTTACGGTGCACTAAGTGGTCAAAAGAGGTGGAAGCAGATTTGAATTTGGATGATGTTAGGTGTGTTTTAGATGCACTCTGATGCTAAAAAATGAGCTGTGCTATTGCACACAGGTAACAAGATAGTATTTCAATTATGTTATGTGGTTCTACTGTTTATCTAGATCTCTTCTTCAGCATCCATATCAGGAATGCACTCGATCAGCAGCTCAGAGGATATCAAGCCTCCATTTGGCTTGAGGCCCATGCCACCTCACAGCCCTGGAGCAATGTTGTCTCAGAAACGCTTGTGTGTCATTTGTGGAGACCGCTCTTCTGGTAAGTGAGCACACTAAGAGAAGGATTAACAGAAGTCAAACATCAACTGAAAACTGGTTTTATTTCATAGCAGTTTTAGTGTGCATAATCTCTTACGCAAATCTTTTTTTTCAACATTTTAAAATAATGGATCTCAATCAATGTTGCCTTCACTTGGATGTTGTTTGTTATTTTCTTGTCAGTCTCCAACTTCACTTTTTCCTAAACTTACAGGTAAACACTATGGCGTGTACAGCTGTGAGGGTTGCAAAGGTTTCTTCAAGCGAACTGTGCGCAAAGACCTGAGCTACACCTGCAGGGATAACAAAGAATGCCTGGTTGACAAACGCCAGCGCAATCGCTGCCAATACTGCCGCTACCAGAAATGCCTGGCCATGGGCATGAAGAGGGAAGGTATGCAAATAGCAGGGTCATATTAGAGGTTTAAGTTCTTATTGAGAGCCTGTGTAGCTTCTGAAGGTTTAGGTACTAAATCTATACAAAGACTTTCTCTAAACAAGAGTATATATACATTAGAAGAATTTAAACAGTGGCGGGGAATTACTTGTCTTAAAATAGATATCTATGCCAAAGGAAGCCCATTTCAATTAAGTAGTATTGGATTAGATTAGTACTTGTGGATGCCTGATTAAATAAGCTAAAGGATAGAGATGGTTGAAGTGGGGCTGGTTTACATAACTAACCCCTCTTCATCTCTTCCCTTCACTTTCTCCTATTCTACACTTTCTCCATCTTTCAATAGTGATCAAACATGTAAACTGGATAAAAGAAGATGGAAAAGATGAGGGATGGATGAGTATGACATTAAAATCTTAAAGATACTGTATTTTAATATAACTTAAGAGAGTGGGCCTGTTGTGTTAGACATGCAAAATTGTTGACTGGGGGATTTCTATGTGAAAATGTACCTAAAGATGATAGTGATGAGGCAAATTATCCCTGTGGCATATTGCCATGTGATGATGGGCTGCTTTATTAAAATTAGCATTCGGCCAGCTGTTCTTTGCTGAATGTGTGTGACTATATTTGAATCTGATGGTGCGCATCAGTGTTCAAGCAGCAAAAAAATGCAATGGATCATGTTCCAAAGAATAAGTTTTAAATTTCTTGAATGTGCATGCTGTAGGGTACGTGCATGGTAGGTAACACTTCTTTATTAAATGTATGCAGCTCTAATTTTGACTGTGAGAAAAAGTATGGATTTTTAGATGCAATGCTATGGACTGTGTTTACATGCATTTAAGTAACCAGGTTACTCAGACAAACTATTGTGAGGACTTAATTTAAAAACTAGGCAGCATCGCTTCATGTAATAATCTCCCCTCTCTACTGAAAGTAGTAGAGTGGTGAGTGTTGGCAGGCTTTGTTCTGCACATGCACTTTTGTAAAGAGTTGATTAGAAACCTGGGTACGTACATATTTGACCAAGTAATTGTACTCTGGGAGAAAGGTACTTTGGGATATCAGGTTTCTCTAATGCTCTGCACTGATTATGAAAATCAGGATTCCTGTTAACATGACAGTTAAGAATTACTTACTCATGAAAGCTGGCGTAACCTGGTTACTACAAGAGCATGTAAACGCGACGACTGTAACGATTCAGTGTTGATATGTGTTACCTTGTGAATGACAACCTCACACACAGTTAATCTTCCAGTTACTCTACTGTTCATAACAGATGCAAATATTTTAGTTTTATCATGATTAGTAATAATTATGCTAGTGTTATTGTAGTTGTTACAAGCAGTTTTTGTAGGTTTCTTTATTTAAAAGTGAGGCTTATGTATTGTAAGAAGTGTATTGTAGAAATCACCAACCCTACATTTCAGCTACAATTGTCATGTCTAAACTAAACACAGTGCTTTCGTAGTAGTGTTGTGCTGTTACTGACATTTTTGTCAACACAGCACAAATTTGGGACAGACTTTCTCAATTTAACAAAAGTCTTTCAAAGAGCCAGATAATTTTGCATATTATTTTTTTAACCATGAATCCATCAGTTTACATTCTTATCAAGTCTTGCCAATCTTGACGACTTACCATTATCTCATTCTTTTTCTCCCACCACCATGTTTCATTTTGTACTCTATGATGCAGCGGTCCAGGAGGAGCGCCAGCGGAACCGAGAGCGTGAGGGAGAGCTGGAATTCAGTGTTGGAGTGAATGAGGAGATGCCTGTTGAGAAGATCTTGGAGGCAGAGACGGCTGTGGAACAGAAGACTGAGCTTCACTCTGATGCAGGCAACTCTGTGAGTGGTTATTCCAATTAAGTGTGTCTGTCATGTGTTTTTCACAGTAGCCTGACAAGATAATTTTCAAATGTGCTTTTTATTTTGGATGTATCCCTGGGAAGTCATGATGTTGTATTTTTTTATTTTTAGCCCTGTGATGCAGTTAGCAACATCTGTCAGACTGCAGACAAACAGCTGTTTGCCTTAGTGGAGTGGGCTAAGAGAATCCCCCATTTCTCCGAACTGCCCCTTGATGATCAAGTCGTCCTTCTACGTGCAGGTATGATCAGTCTGCTCTCATGAACAGTCTTGTGTGAAATTACCTTCAGTTCAATACAAAGGAGACTAGATCCAGATGCAGATTGGTGCAGTATAAGAAAATAGACATCTGAAAAGGAAACAAGGCCACATGTCACTGACTACATGGTCCCTACCGTCCAAGATAACTGTATGAGGAACTGATAACTAATTTTTATTTAAGATTTAGAGGAAAATTACTTTTGTAATTACTCTGATTATCTTTGTGTAATATTAAAATTGGTTTGATTCATTTAAGTGTGACATAGATGCAAAAAAAAAAAAAAAAGAATAGGAACAGTTCAAATAGTTTTTGCACAGCACTGTGTTTTGTGGCCAAAAATAAATGAAGCAACGAAGAACAGTGGGAGCCTTGGTACTGAATGAACAGTGGACTCACACAGGGATAATCTTTGGCCAATTTGGAAAACATGTTGGGAAAGTCATCAGGTGACTCTGATGTTAAAGTTATTTTAAATTTTTTTGTTGCTGAGGAACAGCTGACAATTGAGTGTGTTGTTCTCTCACAAGGAGTCAGGACCCAGTGGCAGTGAATCTCAAAGGGGAAGTGGTAGCTGGTGTTTATAACAGTGGCAAAAGAAACCTGATGTGTCAGGGCAAACAGTCGCACTGAGAACAAAACAACTTGAAAGATGTGTTTCTATTTAGGAAGATTCACGGTAATTTCACTTTAGGAACTGCTAAAATATTCACTGATAATATGAATTAACACTGAATATTTTTTTTAATTTTGTCAGGGTGGAATGAGCTCCTGATTGCTTCATTCTCTCATCGCTCCATTGCTCTGAAGGATGGAGTTCTCTTGGCGTCTGAGCTGCAGCGTGACAGCGCACACGCTGGAGGAGTTGGAGCCATTTTTGACAGGTACATTGTCACACAATGAGAATTGTAATGTATTTGTATATTGTTATACTTGTGTGCACTATCTGTACAATAACTATTGTTTTATGCAGGGAGAGTGTGCAGAGTGCAGAAGTCGGTGCCATATTTGACAGGTAATTTTATAATATTAGTTTTGGAGCATAACATTTGTGTGATGTTCCTTTGCGCTTTACACTCTCTGATACAGTTTTTCAAATAATCTTTACAACATTTGTCATTATTTAGGGTTCTTACCGAACTTGTCAATAAAATGAGAGATATGCAAATGGACAAAACGGAGCTGGGCTGCCTTCGAGCCATTGTTCTCTTCAACCCAGGTGCTTGGCAGTATATGGCAATATGTTGATACTTATACAATGTAGGATATATTGCTAAGTGATATTTTCTGTGTATATTCTGCAGATGCTAAAGGTCTCTCCAACACCAGTGAAGTGGAGCTCCTTAGAGAAAAAGTCTATGCATCATTGGAAGCTTATTGCAAACAGAGATACCCAGAGCAGCAAGGGAGGTAAATGTCTGCAGCTCTGACAAACCGTGCACAGTCATGTTTTTCTTTCCTACTCTGTGTTGCAAAATAAGTGCAGCAATATCTGAAAGTTAAACATTATTGCGGCACTGTTTGTCTTGTTAAGCTAATCAATGTCCTCTTTGGCTTCCTGCAGGTTTGCTAAGCTCCTCCTTCGACTGCCAGCGCTGCGATCCATTGGCTTGAAGTGCTTGGAGCATCTCTTCTTCTTCAAGTTGATCGGTGACACACCTATTGACACTTTCCTCATGGAAATGCTTGAAGCTCCCCATCAGTTGTCTTAGATAGGAAATGTGTACTGTGGTTAGGGTCAGATAGCTGAAGTTTGGGAGGCTGGAGTGGGACTGGAGTGGGACTGGAGTGGCACTTTAAGTTCTTTGAAGATATGTCAGTTTGTCTCACTGCTGTCTGGGTTACACTATTTTAGTGCAGCGCAGACTTGCTCTTTAGACCAAACCCAAGGCTTGGCATGATCTACAAGCTGGTGCTATGTGTTGATATGTCATGAGTAACTATGGTTTAAAAAGAAAATGTATTTTTAAACATTTACATATTTCCCTCACAGGAATAGCTATAATTTGGATACTCATTTTTATATCAACCTTTTGGACAACTCAAACATTAAGTTTCAGCTGTTTATCCAACCAAACTGATCCCTAAAACCTGTATTTTTTTTGTTTGTTTGTTTTTTTTTTTTTAAAGAAGACAACCTGAATCATGAATATGCAGTACAGACATAGTCTTTTAAAAAAATAATTTCGAATTCCAGTCAGATTTAAAAGTGTATTATTGTACCAAACAGTCACCGAGAACTGTGTCCAACAACAGCCCTGAGCTTACTTGTATCTAATGCAGAAGATAAAATCCTAACAGTGATTGTGGGGAAAGAAGACAAGTCTTTGGTTTGACAAGGTCCAGCTTGTCTCTGTTGATCAGCTTTATGTGTCTGGTAATATACAGTTAGTGTTGTTTACTTTGCCATTTTAGAAATCTAATCACTTTGTGGTTAACAATTAGACTGCACTGCACACTTGCTATGTGCTACTTTGAAAACCTACTTGTAATAAATGCCCGGCCTCTGAAAGGTCGGGTGTTTTTTGGTGCTATTTCAAAGATAATTTGACATTTTTGGTGCAGATGCACACCAAACTACAAACCTAAGAAAATATGCAAAACCGAGAATCCCTTTATTAATCTTTAAAAATGTAGCAATATCAAATGTAAGCTGCATAAGAGCTTTCTGCATGTCAGTCATTCAGGTGTTTTACAAAGAAAATCATGTCTGGTGGAAAGGGAATTCTCCATTTTATAATTTATCTATTCAATTCTACGGTACTGTGCAAAAGTAATTGTTCAGGGAAAATGTATATTGATAAATTTGAATTTTGATCAGGAAAAACAAGTTATATAATTTTTAATGTGCCCTTTAGTTATGAGCTAGTATAAAGCAGAATATGTCTTGGGTTGCACTGGATTTGCTGAGACAGTTTCAACTTGTTTTTATTCTTTGTGCTTGATGCTCAATTGTATTTCCCATCCCCTCCCTTTTTTAGGTAGCTTATCTTGTTTATCTTAATGTCTCTGCAATTTATTACAAGCAAACCATAATACCATTTAGATCCATAACACCTGTGGACACATAGGATTTTTAAACAAGACCAAATGAGGTCTGTATGATGGCCATGTGTAAACACCAGATGAGCTGTATTGGTCATTGGCCTCTATATGCTCTTGAACATGAAAATGACTTGAAGCATGGGTTGTGTGGACTAAAAATAAAGAAGCTTACATTTTTATGGTTTGTATTTTCTTCCCCTGAAAGTGTGACACATTTTTCCCTTGAGGAAAATGAGAAATAACAACACATCTGAACATGAATATCAAAACGTAACCAATACACATTTTAATTAGCCTTTTTATTGTAGTTAAATAGTTTTTGCTGTGGGTGTAGACGCAACAGAAGACTTGATTGTATAGCACTTGTGTCCAGGTTCCACAGTGATGTTATGGCACAGGCAGCAATGTGTGTGTGGTGGGCTAAAGTTAAATTCACAAGAGTGCAATGAAATTAAAGGCTTCTAAAGGGATTCCACAGGAGTAGCTGGTAAATTAGATCAGTCTGTGTAGCTACAAGGTTTAAAAACAGACACAAACACAAACCCTACAGCTCAAAACAGAAAGAACCTTCCATTGTATCAATCAGACGTGATGAGTTTGGAAGCCATGCATGGCTTGGTTTGCTTAAATTATATTTAGAATAATACTGCTTTTAGTCTATTATACACTATTCTACAAATAGAGCAAAAAACAAAACAATGAAAGACATTGTAATAACATGTACAACATTTTACAGCATTCCCCTACATTACTTTACACATCTATTGTGTCTTGTTTTTGACAAATCGGTATAATTTGGAAAACGTTGAGCTCTTGCCCCAACAACTTCAGTTCTAAGTTGCGTGCTACACATTGAGTCTAAGGTGCTGAACAGTTTTCAGTAAATTCTAAACCAAACAAAAGTACTGCTGGTGTAGCTTTATCATGATGTTTCTCTCAATGGCTATGCTTCCATCACAGTGAAAATTTGCAAGTGGATAGATTTACTTTACAACTTAAAAACTGAATTGATGCGTGTTATACGTTTGGCTCCTTCAAAGCATCCTCCAGTACAGATTTACCTTTTTAAAAATAAATTAATTATGGAGATTTTATGTGCATCCATATCACTTATGATCATTTAGCCTGTGATGTTCACATTCATAGTTAAAGAATGAAGGAATACTTTGTGTCCTGTAGAAACTGAGAAATCTATTGATGTAAGAGGTTCACACTAATTTGACCTGGTCTATTTTTAACCTTTATATTTTACCTACATCTCAGCTACACATGTTCATTCTACAGTAAGGCATCAGGTTACAGCTAATGTGCATAATGAATCCCTATGTTGTCATAAATACGTTAAAGCTATCTTTATAACACACTATCTGATCTAAGACGTAACATGGAAAAAGAAGATTTGCCAGGACAGTTTAAAAACACTGGTTACAAATAAATCACAGCTCATGAATGATTGCAGTATTATCCCCTCACAGACTGCACATCTGTAGTAACATTTTCTTGATTATATGTCCCTGAAAACATCTTAATAAATAACTGTCTCTGAAAGGCACTCTGAAATGTGCAGCTCCTTGTTTCCACAAAAGAAAACTACTAACTCTGAAGATTGCTCACCTGTAACATCACTCCCACTTTCCTCAAACTATCTCCAAGTGTTCAGTCCGTAAGTGAAAATGAGTTACATAAACAACTTCTCGGTATTTGTTTTAAACTAAAAATGTTTGCATGATGAGCATTAGTCTGAAACTAGGGGGAACATCAGTCTCACCCACAGCTAGTGAAATGTTGTCTGTGATTTTTAAAAAAATATTTGCACTGTTGCTTCCAATAAATTTCTTCTTATCAAGTAAAATCATGCACCCCTGGCCTGAATCTGTCCGCTTTAATTGGACATTTAAAAACTGTGCTACCGTTGAATTGCTGGTTAAACTCTTTTCAGATTCAGATGTCAGTGGTTCAACAGTGTCAAGGATTTCACATTCCATTGATTCCCAACTTTTACATCCAGTGCAATTGTTCCTTATTTGAGCACCTTCTTGAGCAAAATGAATAGAAACACAAAACTACCACAGTAGTATAAATCAGAAGAACCCTTTGCACAAAGCCATCTATTCAATAGATGAAACGTCTTTCAATTCAGGGTTGACACTAAACCCAAGCAAACACTGGAGTGTTTAGCGCCTGTACCTCACTTCCACGCCTCTGGATTCAGTTAAGGCATGGAGATATGAAGCATATGCACTTCCAACTTTTTTGATGCTTAAAAAAAAACCTATGTGTGTTTGTATGCAATATCACGTTTGAACAATTATTGCAATGAAGCCTTTTGAGTTCAGAGCATCAGTGTTTTTTTCCAGCAATAGCAAAGCTTAGTGGTTTAAATGTTGCGCATTGCTTCTGCTCTCTATGTCCGACAGCTCGCAGAAAATAATATCTTATTCTGCCTTTTATCCACTTTCCTCAGGAAGCACTTGTGTCAAGCCTATGTAAACTGAACGCATAATGATGAGATCGACTCATCAAAGCTGGGGGAATTTTAGTGCCAAGCTAGAAGGTAGTGGGCTGCCATGATGGGGGTAGGCATTAGAGAGGCAGTGAAAGGGCTTTCAGCATCTTAATGTCCAACAGGATCCTGGCCCACCTCACACCTGCAGCTCTGAACTATTTGACAAGCCGATCGCATTCGCCTCCTCTGTCGTCAAACCATTCTTCAGTGTCCTCCTCACTGTGCAGTCAGGAAGAAAAATGGGGAAATGGAGAGAATGGCAAATTCCGATGAGTATGACCTTATGACCTGTGTCCTATAGTGTCTACATATGCACCTGACAGCATTCTGCTGTGCATTCTAATAAATGATGCCATTTGTCCTATAGTTAAAAGAGACTCACGTGATTTTCGGTTGACTCTGGACCGTCTCCTTTCTCGAGGATGCGTCCGCTGGCTGGGCCCCTGAGTGGCTGATCTCACAATCCTTTCCATGATCTCGTCTGCTGTGTCATCTGTGCAGTTCACAGGGTCATCTGTGGCAGAGCACCATGGGGGAACGCGCCCTGAAACAATACGGTCAAAATGGATGAATATACCAGAGATATTGTACGGCAGGCTTAAGAATAAATAGCAAAGTTCCACAGACATGCTAGCAAGTCTGTGCTGTACTTTGATCCCATTTTCCTAACATGATGATATTAAGCAGGTATGTTATTTACCATATTTGGCTTGTAAGCATGCTAATTAGCACCAAACACAGTACAGTTCAGGCTTATAGGAGTGTAAATTTTTGTATAGCCATAAATAAAATTATTGGACAATAAAAATGTTAAAGGCATTGAATAAAACGTTATCACTTAAGTGTTTACAACTCATCGTGAGGGATGCTTCAATGTGTATATCTGTGTATGAAATGTGAACATATTTTTAGAGAAATTTTGTTTGAAACCTCAAAAAAAAAAAATGTTGTGTTGCTGGAGGGACCAGGAGATCACCAAAGTCATTAGAATTTATGAATTGGGATAAAAATGTCAGTTAAGTCCATCACATGCTCCATATATTGCAGTCTGGCCCAAAGCGGTTAACAGACTAACAGACAAAGCCATTCCTAGAGTTCTGCTGCTAACATATCTTAAAATACTCCTGTGGGTTCGGGTAGAATTACAGCAGTAAAACAGAGATGCACAACGGAAAGTTGAGGGTACTAGATAGACGACGACGACGATGATAATATTCTGAAAGCTACTGAGGGGCTGCAACAGTCAGAGACTGACCTTTGATGCTGCTGGCTCTGGTGCGTGTACGAAACCCTGGAACCGTGGACGTCCCACTGTCTCCGCTCTGCAGACTACTCTTGAGCACGGCCTTCATGTTTTCATGTTCGGCTGCATCTTCAGCATACTGGATACCCTGAGACTGGCTCTCCTGCGTGTCTGATGTGGCTGCGCCAAATTTCCCACCCTGTACAGGGGACAACACAGGATTAGAATATCTCACATTTTATTGGCAGGAGAAGTATGAAACTCAGGTTCATACAATGACACTGAGAAGGACCACAAAAAGCTTTGAACATCAAACTTATCATACAGGTTAAATTTTACTAGTGACACACCACAGCTTTCAGACTAAAGTAAGAACAATTAGTAATTTGAAGGAGTTAGAGATTCAACATGCATATTTATTCTTGACATAAAGAAGAAAATTTTAAAATCTCCCTTTTTCCACTTGACTCCTGACATGTAACCACCTCCTTTTGTCTCAATGAGCTTCTCCAATCATGCAGTGTGACACACAGAACCGGCCAGTGTTACTAATGACTCACGTTTACACCAGTTGTTCAAAGTTACAACAACACAGCCTGGGCAAATGTTAGAAAGTGTACATGCACTATTTTTGCATACAGTTGCCATCCTACCTCACTATCATCGTCATCCTCACTCTACACAAGTGAAGGAAATGGAAAAACAATATTTAGGTTTTCAGATTCATAAGCATACTCTAATAAGTTATCTAATTGTCATTTTCCCAAAAAACACGTAAACTTTAGTTTATATTGTAAAGGCCACTTGGCCATGAAGCCACGAAGAACCAGGAATCGCACTGCTGTTTCCCCAGCTTTCAGGTTTTATGCTATCAAAAGAAGCTAGAGATTTTCACCCTGTGTAACATAAAAAACACTGCAGAGGTACAGTGTGAAGTCTGTGGAACACAACACTATATTTGACTGTGGTTAAGGTGGGGCCCTTGTTATTTCTCCTTCAGGGACATCCAAAGGTTTGAATTTTCACACAGTGATTGAATTAGGGTCCCTTTGAAGACAGAGGGGCCCCTGCCAAAGTTTGGTGTGGCTCCTCAGGGTTTAGAGGATTTTAATCATGCAGAGAGGTGTTTGCTCTGGCCTTTCCGAGCCTGCTGCAGCTACAGAATAAGATACACTAAAAACAACTCACTGATTGTTATTACAGTAACCTATACATGCCAATGGTGAAGAGCTGTGCTGATGTCATTACAAATGTCAGGCTGTCCTTGTCAGAAATGGCCACGTTTGATACTGTAACCAGATTTGAGATATAAGCAGCATCTAGGGATCATTCATATTGTTTCACAGAATTGAGAAAGTACAAACGAAACATAGATGAGGATCAGGAAATGGAGAAAGTGTACATTTGAAAGTTGCTCATGGGGAAGACCACTTACATCTGTTATCATTTTCCCCCTGGTCTTGTTCCTCTCTCGGTGGTTGGCCCTCTTCTGTTTCTGTTGTAGCACACGCTCTCTTGTTGTGCGATACTCCAGGGCAAATTCACTCAGGATCTTGCTAAAGCGATGAATGCTGACCTCACGTACTGCATATATTGGATGGCCCAGGAACAGCAGAAAGGCATGAAACCTACACATGCGTAGAGAAACGTCACAGAAATCTTTTGGTGGATGAATGTTTGTTTGAAAAAGTAACAAAAATCGTGAATAAATGCTGAAAATGTTAAAAAAAAAAAAAACACAACAAACAACTGACATTATATTAAGTTCTGGGAAAATGCTTTTTTATTCACCTGTTGATCATTCTTCGATGTACAATCTTCAGAATAATAATTCTTTCTGCACAGTCTTTGAGAAAGTCTGACATCTTTTGTTTCAACGCAGGTTTCATCTCATGTTTCGCAATGACCTTGAGGTGATCCCATGACGCTTTGCACCTTCGCTCCATCTGGGCCAAATTGTCTTGAAGCTGGTCAAAGTCCACCTGACAACGACAATATGGTAGTTTTTGCTTTTTAAAAGCATTTTTTGTGTACAAACTGATATGGTGAAGAAATTTTAAGCTTATTTTTAAACAGTAAACAAAGCTAACCTTTGTCAAGCGGGTGATAGCTCCTATCTCAGAGTAGAGGTCAGTGCTGTCTGGAAACTTCTCAACCACGATGGAGCAAGCGTGGTGCAGTAGAGACTGCTTATGAACTGTGTCCTTCACCTCTGGGACTTTTTCCAAGTAGCTCAGCTCAAAGCCTTTAGCCTAGAGATGCATGTACACACAGCAACACGCGGAAACAACTGTATGAAGTTAAAGATCAAGAGCCCCTTACTTGAGCACCAAATTGCAGTGAGTTTCCTTTTTGACACAGTGGGCTTAGTGGAGTGTGCGGAGTAGTATATGTAGATTCATTAGGCTGTGATTATCAAAAACCACAATCTATTTCAGTTCCAACCGACTGTTACGCTTACCATGGAAAAAAAAAAAACCCATACAAAACAAAACCAGAAAGCATCATGAAAGACATAATCCTAACAGGATCTCCTTTGTTCGTCTGCCAGTTTTAAATGGCTTACTGAAAAAGATAAATGCGGCCATTATTTATGGGAACTGCTAGTTTGATGTTGATGACTTATGTTTCCTTTTTGCATGTTTGGCTCACATATCCTGGAGGTTCACTCATACGTAGACCTACACACATATGCATGCACACCATACACGAGGCTGCAGAAATCCACACAATCACAAAATGAGACAAGAACAAAAGGAACTGGAAACACAGATGGAACAGCCAGACACACTTCCAGAAAACACAATCACACAACCCCTTTTCTTTTCTTTTTTTTCGTCCCAGAAAGAAAGGCACGGAGGTTCAGCAGAGGTCTTGACAAACATTTTTTACTGTAGAGGGACAGCATCTGCTGCAGACAAGCAGGCAGCACATTATTCTACACACAGAGAGTTCACTGTTATCCATGCCAAATAAATATGTTAGCGGGGGAGAAGGAGGAGTGTGGGAGGAAATGAAGACACAGAGGGAGAGAATGTGGAAGAAAGAGGAACTTCTAAACCCAGTGTGTCTTAAGGGTTACTCACGGTAGAGCCATTGAGGAAGTTGCCAATGTTCAGCAGCGTGGCCAAGATGTAGCGAAGTGTCTTGTTCCTCTCTAACTGGTCCATCCCTTCCTTCAGGTCTTGAAGCGGTTCGGCCACTTCCTAAAAGAGAACGACACATCCAACTCTATGCACAGCTCTTGCAGAGGACTACAGCGTATGTGAAAGAGTTTGATAGACCTTTTGAGGCTTCAGAAAGACCTCAGCAAACTGATCTCAGTCTGATATTACAAAAACTGGGGGTGTGGAGTTGGACTGTAGACTGCTCCTCATCTGAAGCTAGTGGTTCAAGCATAACGCAACTGAATCTCAATCAGAAATGTCAACAATTAATATAAGCTACATAGTGGGATTTTGATACTTGCAGCATAATGTTCAAAGAATTAAGTTTTGGAAGGTATAAACTTTCACACCTCAAGTTAGACGGACAGTAACGTATCTGACCTTCTCAATAAGCTCGTAGTCCATCTTGAATGCCCACAGCTGCAGGCGAGCAGACAGCTCTGTGATGGAGGAGAGGGTGAGAAGGAACTGCTCAGCGCTGCCCAAGGGAATATCAGGGTTTACCAACTGAGCCTCCTGGATCCTCTGCTTCTCCTCCTCCGTGGGGATCATAGTCAGGATTTTCTAGATTGAAGAAATAATGAGACGAGGGGACAGGAAAGGAACAGGCTTAAAGGATCATTCATCAAGACAGCCTGCGTTAAATTTTCACATAATATGTCACAGAGCAGGAGAGGAAACGCATTCTGACATTTCTAGTTGTGTTTATCTAAGACGTTTCCAGCTTTCCCACAAACGTATGTGACATCTGAACGTTGAACCTCGCTTTTGTTGTCTGGCTGAAAATACCTCTGGGGACAAAAGGTGGAGTTGAGTTCTTCTCTCTGCAGATATGAACTCAGGATGAAACCCTTAAAACTACAGGTTATATAATACCAAAAGGATGAGCATTAATCATTATCTGCCGACGTGAAGTCCTTCAAAAGTCTATAACATGGTTTTCAAAAATATGCATGTGGAGCTAACCTTTAATCATCCCTGTGATTAATTGCATTACATCAGCAAAAAAAAGCTGTCTGAGCAGCCAGAAAATCATATGATAGCTCAACAATTTAGCTAATTCTTCTAGTGGAGTTAAATCTCTTCTGGTTACAGAACTCCACCACTGTATTCTGGTGTGCTGAGTAAATATAATTCAAGGAAACCATGTTTATTTTGGACCCTGAGATCATGAATGGGTTTAATTTGATACAAATGCACTAGACTAGACAGTACTTATAATATGCAGTACCAGTTTTGATATACATGTCTTTAAAAAACGCATACCTCAATGCCTTCCTTGTTTAGTGCGTACTCATCAAAGTTGAGGATAGCGGTCTTGATGGTTCGGGGAGGAGGTAAGACTGTCAACCCAATATTTATAGCATTGCTGCGTTTTGAATCCAGTACTATGATTTCTTGTCGTTTGCCATCAACTGCTGCTTTCTGTGAGAGATATAAAATATTAACAGGAATTAAAGGTTCATTTCTGCTAACTACATCATGTATCTTGAGCAGTGAAAGTAGTTCCTAATGGTTTAAAAAGAAATGTCCTCCACAAAACATGCAAAAAAAAATACACATTTTTGTTTTATCACCTAATAGATATGTGCTCCTATTCCCTATGAATGTCATAGCTTTGGACTGTTTACCCCAACTAATGTCTCTGTAACAAATACTGTCACCAGCCTGAATGATCTCTAGATAAAAACAGTAGATAAAACAAATGTGTCAAACATGCCAGAGGCAGTCTTATGACATGGACATGTATGGCTGCCAATGGAAAATAAAGCTGAAATTCATTGTGGTTGTGTATAAAGGCAAAATCATAAAAAAACTCTGTCACCATATGTAGAACAATAACAGTATTTTGGCCATATTTATCACTGAACTCACACATTTATAAATTTCAATATGGCAGCAGATAGCAGGAAATCCTGAACTATGAAAGGAAAACAAATCAGAACTACAAAATCCCCCAAAGCATATGTTAATATGGTATGGTTCTACAGTAACAGCAGTACAACAGTGCATTACCTTTGTGACAGGCAGCTCTTTGGACTTGGACTCAAACAGCTGCTCCAGCTTGGATGTGTCCAGTTTAATTGGCTCCAGTTGGGACCAGAGGGACTCCTTACAAAATTTATGGCTCTTACACTGCCATTCCACAGGACGTACCTCGTTCCAGAAGAGACGGATGGTCTTCTTTTTCTTCTGGAAGAGAGGCACCCCCCCTCGACACAGCTGAGGAGAGGGTGGAGGGATAGGGGCCATGAATGGTGGCGGTGGGGGCATCATTTTGCCAAGCATTGGAGGAGGCGGGGGGCACCCAAGCAGGGGTGGTGGTGGTGGCAGGGCGGCATTGCATGGTGGAGGGGGAGGTGGTGGTATCAGATCACCTGACCGCATCATGTTGTCCATATCTAAAATGTCTACGTCGTCCTCATCCATCAGGTCTGTGAAGTCCATTTCTTTGATGCGCAGCTCCCTGGGTGCTGCCATCAGCTGATCCCAGATATAATCCGACTCCTTCTTAGGGGGTAAAGCCGATGAAGCAGCAGCTGATGATTTGTCAGCCTGTGGCTGCTGCTCCTTTGAGGCCTCCACTTCAGGATGAGACGTTAGGCCTTTCACCAAATCTCCAAACTTCTCCGCCACTGCCCGGACGCTGCCCTGGTTGTCAAGATGTCCCACTTCCATTTTTTTCACATTTTCTTCTCTGGTCTGTCTCTGAGCCTCCAGTGTGGAGATCCTGCTGGCCAAACAAGCCACAGAGGAGTCACTCACCTCTGCCTCCTTCTCTGACTCTCCTACATTCCCTGCATCCTTGTTGCTTGTTGTCTGAGCATAGAGCATGTCCAGCATGAAGCGCTTGCTATTGAGAATTTTGTTGCACTGGTCGTTCACATCTGCGTCTTTAATGCACTGAGTCCACTGGCCTGTTGAAACAGAAACAATATTAACATTTAGAGAAACACGCCGAGAGAGATTAAAGTAAATGATAAAATCTGTATCAGCCGTGCCTGCTTCAATGTCCTTAGTGAGTTTCTCTTCTCGCTCCTCCCTCTCCAGAGTGCTACTCGTCGAAGAGATGCTGGACGCAGAGCAGTTGTCCTTCTCATTCACTTCCTCATTCTGTCTCTCCTTCTCACTCAGCAGTACACTGTCTTCTACATCCCTTTCCATCGGCTGCTCCTTCTCAGATTCTTCCTCCAACTCAACATCCACCTCTACGTCTGGCTCTCCTACGTCTGCTACATCAGCTACCTCCACCTCTCCTACCTGCTCCTCCACTGCTATCTTATCCGTGTGCTGTTTTTGTTCCTCAAGCTTCTGCTGCTCTTGTCTGTCTTCGTTCTGTATACCTGGCTGTTCATCACATGCTGGCCCTGTCACTACATTCTGGTCAGTCTGTGTCTCAGGAACATCTTGTGTCTCCACAGGTGACTCTGTCTCAGTCTGCTGCTTGTCTGGCTCGGAGGGAAGAGTGGGGGAAGGTTCTGATTCTTTTAACTCTGGTGCTGGATGTTTGGTTCTGATCTGCGGGTCAACGTTTGGCTCTGAAAAGTTTTGTGTTCCTAGAAGACAAATCAAAGAAATGTGGAAAATATTAAATACTCATACAGTCTTGTGCTTTTATTACATATTATCTGACAGTCTTCAGAAAGCTGCTTTGTTTATAACAAACAGCTCTAAAATTGCTATCTGACATTCTGCATCCATTCCACTCAGGTGTTAATGACAATGTGTCACCCGCTTACCTGATGTCTGGCGTGCAATTGTGACGTCTTCCTGCAAAGTGACGCGTGAAGGTGCTGGACAATGAGATGCTGCGCGGCTGGCAGGGTTTGAACTCAAGCACAAAGTGATCTCCGTCCGTCCTCTTGTTGGCACTCTGGGACGCTCCCGCTCAGATTCCTCTGCAGCTAGCCGCTCCACTGCCTTGTACCTACAAGTCACCACAGTGCAGTGTTGAGCTGAGCTACATTTCAATATCTGTTTAACTGAACTGACAGTCGAGAGGCACATACTGGTTAATTTTCATTTTCTCAAAGAAATTCATAGATTTAAAAAAAGTCAAGCTACTGAACAAAACATTTTAGAAATATGAGAGCAAAAATTATCTCTGTGATCTGTGTGAGTGGCAAGAATTATGCTACTAGTATATCCCATGTTTTATTCCTCAGTCATTGTGGAAAAAAAAAGATCTAATCACATTACTCAGAAGCTCAAATGATGACAAATGTTGTCCTCGTAAGAATGGGCTATAAATTATACTGTGCACACACTCACACACATACATACACCATTAAACACTTATCATTAGGATCAGTGGGATAAGTTTAGTATCTCAAAGCCTTTATGTACAAACCTCTTTACTTTTATGATCGACTGCAGCTGTAATGAGAATCTACGCAAACTCATGAAATAAAGTATACTCACCTTTCCTCTCTGGCTTGTCTTGCTTCTTCCCTCTTGTCTACATAATCTCGACTGAAAGACAGAAGGAGAACCAGAAGACCGTGATAAGAAGATAATTCTGGACCTGTATTCATTGTATGTATAGATTAATATTTTATTTCAAATCTGATCCTACTGTGGCCTTCATTTAGTAATGACCCTGAAAGAAAGAAAGTCCAGTTTTTAGTAGACCCATGGGAAATTTGTGAGTTTCCCTCCCTGCTGAGTCCAGACTGGAGTCAGTTACACATGGCAACACACTTTTATTGACTGTGCAAAGTAAAGAAATACTATATTCTCTGTAATAAAAAGTCAGGCAGCATTTTGTCTTATTTTTTTATGGTGGGACTAACTTGAAGCGGTTCCTCTCTTCTCTTTCTATCCTCTGCAGGCGCTCTTCTCTTTCCAGACGTCTCCGCTCTCTCTCTGCCGCCAGAGACTCCTGATGCTGTCTGTATGACGAAGTTAGCAAGCCTCCTAAAGAAGATCTATATGCCAATCACAAAGAAAGAAACATGGTCAAATTACTAAAACTGAATGGTTGATTAGCATTTTAATGTAGTTACTTCTTCTGGATAAGCTGTGATAAACGTGAGATGCTTACCTGTCAGGTTTGGAATCTGGCGTGAATACTGTTGAACTAGTTAAGCGATGGATGGATGACGAAGCAGCCTGGTGCCTGCCAGGGTACGGCGTGCCACTGGCACTGATTCTGTCAAAAGAGAGGAAAAATAAATGCTTTATTCTCTCTTTACATTTTGACCAGACAGAAGAGGGCTGAACATCACATGAATTTCACCTTCATACTAGACAGTTTTAACTGAGTTATCTGTACCCCAGCTAACAAACTAACTAACCCTTATTGAGAGCAGACGTATCGCACCAAAAGTTTCACTGCTCATCCATATTGGTGCAAAAAGTCATACATTTTTCTTTTGAGTAGATCTACTGCTTTTATGAGGCTTTGTAATTGCTGCATTGCATCTGATTTGAAGACTTTCATAGCATATGGGTCATAAATAAAAACAACTAAAGATACAAAAGCAAAGTATTTTACTATAATCAGTATTGTAATTGCATTTAACTCCTTAACCTTTAGGTAGACTGCATTACGTGAACACCTAAATAAAAATGGAAATCGTCTTGTCCCTTGACCTGAACTGTTGACCCCCTGGCCTTACCTTTCAGCCCAGCAGGGCTTTCTAGTTGTGTAAGATGTAGAAGAGTTGTTTGTATCAGTCAGACTGAAGATGGAAGTAAGAAAGAAAAGTCAGACACTCTAAAGACAAAATAATTAAATGTTAGTAACACAGACAAGATAGTGAGACAGCAGTCAAAGGGATAAGTGCTGCAAAACCACTAAATGACAAAGCAGACGGGGGCAGGACAATAACTCTGTCTTATCAAACCAGTGTGCACTTTAAAAAGGAAAAGAACTATTGTAAATCCTAAGAAATAAAACTGTTTTCAATGAATCACCTTTTACTAATCACGTCAAGGAGAAAAGAAGGACTCATTTCTACTTGGATGGCATCAGTGATACATGCTGAGGCAGAGCTGGGCCAGTCAAGAGTTTCTATTACTACAGCTCTCTGCAGAAACACGAACAACCAAGACACAGACACTGTGACTCATGCTAATACTTTGAATTCCTTAATGCTTTGAATTAATTTACTGACTTTCCTAGGATTAACTGTGGTGCAGCACCACAATCAAAGACAGATGAGTAGTAAATGTCTACAAAATAATGTTTTCCAGGAACTGAGAAAAGGAAGTAATTATAACCTTCCTTTTTCTGGTACAATACATCTTTGGACATGACAGATGTAACATAAATCAAATCTGATGGAACATATAAGAGTTTGTAGCCACTATAAGCAAGAAATGATTTCTAAAGGAGGAAGGATGTAGAGGAATTTAGCTACAGCATGTCCTTCATAAATAACATCATGAGACAATTTCGAAAAACACAGTAAACAAAATATTTAAAATGTTTACCATATCTTTACTCTTAGGATTTATGCATTGTCTCTACTGAAAGCACAGTGAGTTACATGGAGACACAAACAACAGTGGTGTGGAGGACAGTGCCCTATCAGTGAGGCGTAACGTCCGGGGTGTAAGACAGAATAACCTGAAGAGTAGCTCCTGGCCTTAAGTCAGGGGATGGAGGGTGAGGTCAGCAGAGAGAGAAGGGGGGTGAAGGTGGGATAGATTGCAACTGAGAGCGTGCAGAGCGTGGCACTGTACTCAGAACAACAGGGAAGACACAGTCAGGTGGCTGGGGAGAAACACACCAAGGACTAAAGGTCCTCTTTTTAGGTGCGACGGACACAGGAGAAGATGTCCTGGTGTTGACGCTGAGATAACCTCTCTGCCTTTCAGGGTCTCTGGCTTTAGGAAGGATGTTGGCCATACAGTTTAAGTTCAAACACATGTTAGAAGTGTCTGCTACAGCTGGCGCCACACTAGGATGACAAGATACAAGAGAGTAGGAGTCCAGAGGGAATGACGGTTATAATAATCGTACTTTCAGAAACTACGATAAACTAGGAGATAATAACTGGGAGGGGCTCAAATACCTGTGAGCGCCCTGTCTAGAGGACTCAGTGACTGGATGACTTTCATCATCAGCCTCTTCCTTGTCCTCCTCATCCTCCTCCTCTTCTTCATCATCATCCTCCTCCTCCTCTTGTCTGTGGTCAGAGGAGGGATAGAGGGTTGAAAGAAGGAAAGGGAGGATGTGGGCAGGCAAGAGGGAAGAGAAATTGGACAGAGACAACATGAAAACACAGCACAGAATGGCAGAGGAAAGACAACATACAGGAAAGTGCTATAAGCATTAATGCAGTAGAGAGAGAAGCACTGAAAGATGTATGGAAAGGTTAGTAGGTTTTGACATCACTCATTCTTGAAATGTTAGAAACAGTGATGCACAGACAGTCACCAACAGCTACAACTTATACATTAACCCTACACAAAAAGGAACAATAATACAAATATATCCCTGTGATTTTAATCAAGGAGAATATATGTAATTCAATGGGAAAGTTAGAGCTGTAGAAGATATTGTCAGTGTTTGAAGTGATAGTCTGGGATCCATCGTCATACACAAGTCTGTGGCCAGTCTGCTATTTGCAACCCCCTTGGTTGTCTGGATTTCATTAACAATATGGAAAATGGTGATCTTCAAAGGCAACTTGAATTTCCTGTAGTGGACTGGATGAAGCTAGTGTGGTATCATATGACCTGCTGGATAGAATTTAAGTATACCTGAAGACCTCAATACCAGGAACATTAGTTGGCACGCTACTTTTCAAAAGTTTACGATAGGGGGTTGATTATGTGATAAACTGTGATCATAAAGACAAAAAGCAGGACATATAATTCCCAATTTAAATTCAAACCTGCTTTCTGGCATGACCTATAATATAATATAATATAGAGTCAAGGGTTAACAGAATTTCCACAGAAAGGAAATGTCTAAAGTTTTTCTGGTGCTTTTATAAGGCATAGTCCTAGCTGCTGTATAATTAAACAAGATTGCACTTTGCCTCTTGCCTGAATGACCAGTTGTGGTTTTTCTGAGTTTCTATAGTCACAAAGTTTGTCATATATAAGACAGATGCCACTGTGAAGTTTGAGCTTGGCGCACTCTCGCTGAAGGAAGCATATATATGACAAAGAGCAGATAGCTCATATCATGTGTTTCCAGAAGCTTCCCATTGCCATCACGTCTTTGACAATAGGAAAATTAATTTAAATGTCACTTTGAGGCAGCAGTCACCGCTTTGCCTTTCTTTAAATGACTATATAATTAAATTGTTTGCTTTGGCTCTGGACATTGTAGAAACATTTCTCCAAGACTGAAATACAATACGACACTTGCAGTCAAGCTGTTTCCTGTGAGTCTAAGTCGAACTCCATGGGCCCAGGAATCATTTGTAAGTCCTTCTTAGCTGCAGCTATCTAAAAAAAGATAAAAATAACCCCTCCTGGGAAAACCTTTTATAACCAGGATCAGACCAAGTTCAAGCTAAAATAAAAGTAAGGATAAAGTTTTGTCTTCTTCTTCTGATCTTTTACTTTGTTATTCCTCTCTGAGCCCCACTCCCCCGTCTCACCTTTCACTGATGTCTTGGCCACCGAAGGGCAGGAAGTTGCTAGTATGAGCGTTGCTGGGTGATGCTGGAGCAGAAGCATGGCCTCTGCTATTCTGGAGGGAATGTCTCCGGCTGCGTCTTCTCTCCAGGCCCCGCCTTTCGTTAGTGCCACCGACACTGGCCCGTCTGCGGTCCTTTCTGCCACTGGCAGGCAACTGGGCTTCATCATCGCCATCCTCATGGCGGAGAGTCGCCTGGGACAGTGACATGGAAGAGAAACTCAGTAAATTAACTGTTATGTATATTATTCATAAACCGCAACCTTGGTATACTGCTGTATTAGCCTGAATGACAGCATGTGACCTTCTACCTGGTAACAGACATATGAACCGGTCAAAATTGCATTAAGGCTTTTTGTTATGTGATAATGGTTGTGTGTAGGCTTCCTGACCTCATAGATGTTGATCTGTTCTACAAGGTCGAGGTCAGTGCCCTTCCTACTCAGGTGTCTCTGGGCCATGGCTTCAATACCCTGTTCCTCCAGACAGTCTACCATGTCATAGTAGGAGTCCTGGTCTGGGAGGCCTGCCAGAGTCTGAAATACATACGTACATATAATAACCAAAAAAAAAAAAAGAGTTCCAGCCTTATTGTTGTGATTAACTGTGAAAGAAGAAATAAACTGGAACAGCAATAAAGGAAAAGGGGAAAGGGAGTAAACTTACAGAACTCTTTAAATGCATTTATGTTGCATGCATTTTGATCTCAGTGTAATTAGATCAAATTTTCTGTCCTCTGACAAACAGAGCAGTTATGTTACTGTGGTTACAAACTGCTACAGTGTTTTGTTAATACGTGAGAGCAAAAGGAGTGACAGCCATTCAAATCTTAATAGTAATGTTAAGTGAATAGATTGTTTTTGCAACTGATTCTATAATACATATACAGTATATAGTCTGAGTGATGGTAGATCAGAAACAAGAAAAAATACTATCTGATATGATTAATAGTGTGAAAAATACTCACTAAATAATATTCACTGACCTTATTGACGAGCGTCATTGCATACACCAGCAGCTCTGTATCCACACCATCCTTTTCATCAAGGATCTCCATGACGTTTGACCACAGTTTTGTGCCTGCAGAAGCAAAAGCCATGCAATACATTATCTAACAACTGCTGCAACAGCTAGACATCGGAAATAATAATCATTTCTGACGTATTCCATGTGTTTAACCTACAGAATAAAAAAACTGTTTGAACAAATGTTCAGCTCCACCACTGTGCAGGACTAAAAAAAATAAAAGCTCGATCAGATAAAAAATAGAGGCAACGATGGAAGCAGCTCTGTGCCTTGGTCACACCGATCTCCTTCTCATCAGGAGGATCGTGTTTAGTCTTCTTACGCAACAGCAGAAGTGTCATGATAAGTTGAGTGGAGCAGAGGCAGAGATACCTGACCCATACATGCTGATGCCCAGCACCCTAGTTATGTGCCACAGTACAATGTGGAGTTTTTAGAGTTGCAGGTAACTGTACCCCACTGCAGGCACGAGTTACAGTCTGCCTCAATGAGACTCGTGCCAAGCGTGGCTAGGAACCTGCTGGCTAGGATAACTGATCTGACTTCTGTGTAACAGGAGACTGTGATCTGCAGTAAGCTGAATAGCATTAAATCCACCATGATGCTTTGATTACTGGAATTGAAGAGGTAATTTACCTGAGGAGAAGTCTACATCTATTTTCTATATGTTGCTGCTCAGGTTTCACTTGTGTATTTAAAGCCTTTTCTTAAGCTTAACAACGGATGATTAAATGTGATATAATGATGTCATGAAAAGACAAATCGTGGAGTGTCACCTGAAGAGTAACTGCAAATATCATCTTTAACATCACTTTGTGGATTTTCCCTTTAAATAAGTGAGTGAGTCTGGATCAGTGACAAGCCAGAGTATTTTCATGTGACACAACTGGCAACTATACAAAATACTGTTTTTGACACTGTTCTTGGTTTGTGCATCCTGCAGTGTCAACTGCTGGCTTCTTACCTTCTTTGGTATCCACAACATTCACAGCCTTTATAAGCAGGGCGGAATTAGACTCTGTGTACTCCACAAACACCAGCAGCAGCTTAAGCGCCGTCTTCACCACCAGACGGAACTACACAAATAAGAAACACAATCAGTGAAGAATGAAGAATTAAAAGCACATAATATACAATTCCACTGTGAACTTAATGTTTCTGTTAACGACTATAGTCCAGCATGACCCAGTGCCATTCCCCTAAATTAATATTAATTTTAAAAAATACTAAAGGCATTATAATGTCTTGTTTGCAAGCTTTTCCTGTCTGAACAGACTTGAGAGGTTTGATAAGAGTGTTGTTTGACATTGACAACTTGTGGGAACATACTGTACAATTGTCAAGCAGTATGCAAATACCACAAAAGTAAAAACGACGAAAATCACCATGAGTCTATAGATGCTAAATATTATATCAATATTTACACAGACAGGCTAAAAAGCACTTAGTAAGAACAGGAAACTGCAGGGAAATAAAGGTGCCAGTCTGGCCACTAGAGGGCGACGTGACCACAATGACAAAGCATGAGGGTAAGACATTTATTTGAAGTATTTAGAAAGTTATTAAAGGTTGCTGAGTTGATTTTGTTATAAATCTTGTGAAAATTAACATTTGCTTTCATTACCTTGGATCCGACCAGGGTATAAAGCCACTGGACTGTTTCATTGTGAGATATGAGGCCGTTCATCCCATCTACATACAGCATTATCTGACCGAGAGCTGGAAAAAGGGAAAGGGAGAAAAAGAGAAAGATTTTGGTTAATAGCCTAGTTATTTAAATTGTTATTTTCCTATTTTCTTTTAAAACAGTCAAGTCACGTTTGCCTTGGTCAACACAAAAAGAACAAGAAACAGTGAGTGCTTCCTCTCAATGTTTATGAATGTATGCACTTTGAAAACCTGGAATTCTTGCTATGCAAAGCTGGTAAAACCTATCTAATCTAAAGCTAATATAAAAGGTTTATGATGGATGTGGAAAATTGAAAAATTTAAGAATAATATTCTGCATCTATGAATAAATATTTTCATAGAATTTTCTCCTGCTGTAGTCAGACATGCACACATACAAAATGTCCATACAAATGTACAAACTTGTGTGTTGTAGTGGAAGTGGTCATTGCCCGCAGTGATTTAATCTACACACAAACCAGAGCTGCTGCTAAAGTAAGGTTTTCAAAAATCACAACAATTAGGTGAAGACCTAAAGAGAAAAACAGCACTTGTCTGCCACCCCAAGCCAGAGGACAATTTGGAGGAAAATATTTGAGCAGAGTGCCTCACTGGATGATAACATGACTTCCATCTGTAACAGGATACATAAATAAGAACATAATAAGAGCCAAGGGATCTCAATGGGGGGCAGTAAAAGTAAGACTTCTGTTAAAGAAGGGAGATGGGGGAAGGGAGACAAACATTGGGCAGGAGCTGAACAGACAAAAGATCCCTTTAAATATATCGTCTTTTTTACAACATCTTGGAGGCCATCCACACATAAGAAGTATATGCATTCACACAGAGGAGCACAGAAGCAGGGTGAGCTCAGACTGAATCTATTGCAACATCAGGTGATACTTTGGCTGACATTAGTGAAAAAAACAACCTATAAACATGGAGTGCATTGAAAGCATAACAGCTTTTAAAGGCCTATTTGACTATTTCTTGGAAGAAGCTATGGTTTTTGGAGCGTGATGAGCTTGCAGTGATCATATTCATCATGTATTAGTAGCTGGACAAGCAGTTATGCTGCACACACTGACACACCAGGCACTTTAAACTGTAAAATCTAAGGAAAAATATTATAAATAAAAGCAATAGACACCAACGAGATAAAACACTTAAGACTCAATGATCCTTAAAAATGCTCCATCTAATCTCCTGTTGCTGTTTAAAACTGTTTATTGTGACATGATATGACGAGAGGCTGCAGCTTGTGTCATATTTTTCTTCTCCACTTCTGAAGAGGGGCAAGAAAAACATGAATATGCTGTATATATGCCAAAATTCCCAGGTGCAGCTGCTGTGTGTGTATGGTGCATGAGTGTGTGATGGTGGACACATGAGTGCGTGTCTGCGTGAATGTGTGTGTGCATGCTGATGGACCAGTGCTGCAACAGCGGCAGTTCATCTGTTATCAGTCAGGGTTAATTACTCACAACATGTCAAGCAGCAGCATTCCTCATAGTCCTCCCCTGCAGCAAGCACAGGGTTGTGTGTCACAGCACTCAGCAGCATGGACAATAAGTTGTATCAAAGCGGACCACATCAGAGTGTGTTTATGAAAACATGATTAACCCTCTCAGTCAGTGCAGGCCAGTGTGTCACCCTCTCCTTAACTCCTCTACTTTGTATGGGACCAGTGCTGACAGATGAGCGACATCAATAATCAGTAATGATGTGAAGCTGCTCTAACGAGCCCAGAATGAATTCCCATGCTATACTGTTTGCAAAAGATCTAAGTATCATGTAAAAAGTGACAAAAAAAAGTTTTTCTATCTGTGGTGACTTTTGGTGGGTAGGTCATTTTGAATTGGTAGCCCATGTCTGATCCACAATATCATCACTACACAGACTTTTATCAGACAGCTGCACCTGTGTACAGTATCTGCCCTGGTGCAATGAGGTCTTGAGGAATGTCCTTGGAAAATAGGGGTGGAAAAAGATAGTTGGCCCTAATGAAGTTTTAAAAGTGCCATTACACAACACAAATGTTCTGCTGCTGACATGTAAGACATTACTGATTGTTCCCAAAAGTCAACCACAAAATGAAATGACTTTTAGATCATAACATGACATTATTTAAAGATAGTTTATGTGTGGCTTTTCAGCGTGTAGCCAAGTAAAATAAAATTAGAATCAATTCGTATATCATATGTCAATTTAATTTAGTGAACAGTTAAAATACAGGAATTACGACATTTAAGTGCTTATGAACCATGCCAGAAACCACACAATCATTACCTTTTCTCTCAGCTTCATTAAAACAGCTGCTTCAAGGAATTATTCAATGCCGCTGCAATTTCAGCACAATTCAACTCTGAGGACCAGAAACCACATGGAGTGCATTTATGCCGTGAACACTTAGGTAAAATGATACGGTAACTGTTTTAAAAAAATAAAATTACCTTTAATTTCTGATTAGTCTGGTCAGAAACACTTACAGGAAACATCTAATCACGACAAATGGAACCGATTTCCACACACCTCTGATTAAATTAGTCATAAAACGGCTCCAGAAAATAAAAAGTTACCTATGTTGCAGTTTAAACTTTGAAAATGTGATCAAATCATCAAACTAGCC
Source organism: Ctenopoma multispine (assembly GCA_034779795.1). Lineage (NCBI taxonomy): Eukaryota > Metazoa > Chordata > Actinopteri > Anabantiformes > Anabantidae > Ctenopoma > Ctenopoma multispine. Next base: position 12,446,846 of record JAUYWH010000008.1, on the reverse strand, counting down.
TTTGTGGACTGTGGGTCCACTGTGGTTTCACTTTTCAACAGACAGTCATCAATAAACGTGGAGGAGGGGTAATAAGAAGAGCATGTGAGTGTTGAGTATATACAGGATTCCATCCACTGATCTGAGCCTAAAAATGTGGGCCTCTATTCGAGTAATCACAAGCAGTTCGACAATACCTCACACAAAGTACAACAATAACATTGCTAAGTCCTTTTGCATGTATGTCACGTAATGAGATGCCGGCAGACAATGAGCTGCCGTCAAAGCACAGTGATTAGAATTTAAATGTGAGCCATGATGGGAGAGGATAGCCAAAGAAGAAAGATTTATCCCATTACAAACTTGCAAATATACTTCGAGGAGCCTCTGTGTAACGCACAATTTCTTTCAATACTTATGATACATTTGCCATAAAAGTAATTGCAACATTTGAACAGTATCAAGCTTCACAAGGCAACCACAGTCCTACTGACATGAGGAGACAGACTCCGTTCCAGGGTCTGGACCAGAACTCCAGAAAAGTAAAAACATCAAGCGAACTGAGTTCTGGTGGAAGTGTTTCTTCAGGGCCTCTCCCTCTCATAAACCACAGCAATTATCTTCCACAGCCCCAGGAATGTGCAGGAAGGGCTGCTCCCTGACCACTACCGAGGTGAGAACTCTGAGGTCTGAGTGGTAACACCAACATGAGCTGACTGTACGCAGACATAAAAGGAAGGCAATTACCTCTACGAAGATGCAAGAAATGACGTCCACAGGTTCCTTTCTAAAACCTGTCCACCGTTCTTCACTCTGCCCTCTTTTGTTTGATTTAGATTCTGAAATGTATTGAAACTGGGTCATCCAAACAGTCTGTTGAGGTGCAACATTTATTTTAGTATAGAAGCCAAATCTCTATCCCATGCAGTGCAACTAAGAGCCTCTTATCGTGCCATGCTCTGCATTAGTCTCGAGTTCAGACGTGTGCCTCCCTGTGCCCGCGTGAGCTAGACGTACTTTACTGCAAAGTCTGGCAAATCCTTTTTTATGTAGATTCTTTTTCTACTATGTCACTGTAATTATAGTAAATTATTTGAAGTGTCCTCAGTGGATTCTGGGCAGTGACGCAGACTGCACTCAACACTGACCTGTGAATTCACAATTTCTCATGTTCTCTTACTGGTGGTTACTGGTGACTCATCAATACTTTCAAAACCTGTCTGGAACAAGCTAAAATATACTTTTAGGTACTATTAAGTATAAGAACGCTTTTCTCTCAAGTTATGTAAATACTATAATCATATTATTAGGAATGTATCACATGGCCACCTGTAAATGAACGTTTGTCTGTAAATTCAGCTTCAAAACTCACATCACCGTCTCAGGCAGGACACCTAACTCCAAATTACCGAGGCCAACTGAACAGCTCTTACTGTATAATAAGTACTGGATAAAACATCTTCATGGGTTAAGTTCCATTTGTTATTTAACTAATTACCCAGACCATTAGAGCCAGACAAACTGCCTCTGCCAGACCATTTCCAGTCTCGGAGTTGATTGCCAGACATTGTGCCCCACAGAGTAAAACAACTACTGGAGAGAGATGCTTTCATTTTCAGACCTGGACACAAGTCTACCAGCAATTCACACAATTTGCCATAGGCCTAAGCCCAAACAGATTCCCTAAAGACAAACAAACAGCCCTAACAGAACAATAGCATGAAGTAAGGGAGGGGAGCCCCTCCAGTATTTGGCTGAGTAAGCTCTACAGGCACTGCAGACCTAATGAACAACTGCAGTGCTGAGCAGGGCAAAGGGAGTTGGGTAGACTAAAACACTGAAAGGAAAATAGTAAAAGGTTAAAACATATTCTATTTTCTATACTTTATACTCTATTTCTTCTGTATTTTCCGTGCAGACACTTTGGAAAATCATTTCAGGACAATGAACAACTAGGGAAAGCCCATCAGAGCTGATCAATGAGTTTCCCATCCTATCCAAGTGGAGAAGACTTTGGAGAAAAGCTACTGCATGACATCCACCCACTTGTAACACATGCTGAAAGATGAGCTGCTGTAAATTCTTAATGCTCTTGAGTGGTGTGATTAGCTCTGGTTATGGCCAGTCATATGTTGAATTCAGTCCCAAAAAACAGTCAGCACACAGGAATCAGCCATAAAACCCAGATGAATGCCAAGGATTTCAGTCTATCTGCCTGCCTACTACATTACTGAAAAAGTTTTTTCCCCCAATTTAAGTTTATGTATCTCTACAGCAAGGTCAGAGATGATAAAAAAGAGCTGTAGAAATGAACCAAATCAAATAGTCTTATAATATAATTGGCTTGTATATTGAATTCTGTTAAAGTAAAGCAGGCTCCAGGAGCGGGCTGTAATTCCACTGGCAAGGCTGAAAATTTCTGCAGATGAAGGGAGAAGAAAATGGGGGAGGTAGAATATAGGTCAGGCAGGTAGGATTAAATTGGGTTCAGATGCAAGCTGCCTCCTCATTTGAAGGGGATCTGAAGGGGTCTGTTAGGGTCTGACACAGGGGAGGAGAGGGGCGAGATGATCCGACAGGAACGAGACTCTAGACCTTTTCAAGACTTTTTCTATTCTGTTATAGCTTTCCTGACCATTGTTCTCTTTCTCAAGAGATCAAAACCTCATAATCTTTGACAATACTTTTGGGGATTTTTATTATTCATTTTGTGTGAGATATGATGAGGCAAGTAAATCAAGTCAGAACCACTTAATGCAAGTAGTCACAGATGCCGGTCTTCCAAATTAAAAGGTTTTGCACACAAAAAGAGTGGGAGCAATGGCTGGCTCAGAAAGTTGGAGGTGAGACTGGGTGGAAAGCATGAACGTGTTGCACACACCGATGGGATCTAATTACAAAGCACAAGTTCAAGTTTTTATTGGTACGACAGGGGCATTCCTGGAGATCTCCTTCTCCCTCCAAACACAGGGCTAGTCCACCTTTGTGTGTGTCAGCACTTCCTGTGTTTTCCCTCTCAAATGTCAACAGAATTTAACAGAGGATTCCCTCATCTTCTCCAAAGCATTATTCATTCCTGATCACACAAACAAGAAAAGACTGCACCAATAATACCCAGCACATAAACCGATTCATTTGCACAAAGTCTCTGCGTCCAGCTGAGATAGAATGGAAATGTTTATCCAGACGATGGGCCATAGTAAAGGTCTCCCCCCTTTAGAACAGTAGACCTATAACACAGCCAGACAACATAATACACACTGTTTCCAACAAGACTTTCCAACACCACTGTTAACCCAACGATGCCTGGGTTTTCACTTAATGCTCAGGTCCTCATGCTGGTGAAAACAGCATGTAGAGAATTCAGTTACGCTCTGTTAAACATTTAAAATAGTTGCATCAGGGTACAACACCAAAACAATGATCCTGATTCTAAATTAAGAGAAATAAAATGTCATTACAGTATGTAAAGGAATGCTGGGAAAAATGATACAACTTAAAAAAACAAACAAGTGACAGTAGCTACAAAAGATCAACATGAAAGATCAGTCCATCATACAAATGTTTTTTTTTTTCTTTGACAAATTATTTGTTGATCATTTCAAAGATGTTTTGTAAAAAATAGAGTAATTATACTTTTGAAAACACACAAATGTGCTCCGTCGTATCAATGCCTCCGCAAAGAGAAACACTACAGAGACCATCTGAAGTGACTTGTGTTTCAGGTGTGTGAAAAACACGAACAAGCTGGTGCCCACCAAAGTTACTGTACTGTGTGACAAAGAAATAGGGCTGAGCGCTGTACTGGAAAGAGCGTTTCAGGTCTCAGACAGTTTAAGAGGCAATGAAACACTTGACTGGAGCACATCTCCCTCTTTTCCACAGAGGCGCTTTAACAGCTGCCTCTGAAAAGCAGGAAGTCAAGGTGCTCTAACTAGTGGCAGAGAGAGAGAGAGAGTAAGATAAAAGCACAAAATGAAATATTGGCATGACTAATTTGAAACACTAATACACTGAGACCATTCACAGTATAACTCACATTTCCGTGGAAGCCATAAATTCAGTAGTGTAAGTTATAGCCTGTAAACCTATGTATATACAAAATAATACAGTATATGATGAGATGTGTCTGTTGGGTATTAAGATAATATATACAACATTCTAAGATGTGTTTTCCAAATGTGCATTAAAATACCTCGTCTAAAGGAATTCTTTAAATTCCTACAGATAAAAAAATATAAGCTTCGCTTCCAATTTGAGTCCAGCGAGGCTGAATGTTTTGTAAACAGTAGTGTGCAGTCATGGCCTCTAAGAAGTGCTAACAGAGAAAGTGCAGCTAAAAACATAGCTTATGGTGAAGAATGTCAACAGTGAGCATTTCAAAGCGGGAAATAATTGCTTCAAGTTGACTGTAATTGGTTTGTCTTTAATCTGCCCTCTGTCTGCAGCTCCCATTTTTACAGTTACCAATTAAACACAGTTGTTACTTTTGTTAGTGCTCTTTCTGTAAATACTACAAGTGGAAAGATGATCCTGGAAAAACCTTCTTATTTGTTCTTCCACCTCGTCTCCCTGTTTTGCTCACGATAATTACTACCGTGGGGATCTTTTTCTTAACCACTGGGAAAAAACTGCTTTCATTTTAGAGCTTTAGAGCCACTTACTGAGCTCTGTTTTTGAAAGAACTCGTACATTTTTTTTTAGATAAAATATTATAAGACATTACAATGTATGTTCATATTTATAAGGGAATGTTTTTTTATTCAAAGAAAGACAGCATCTATTTCTATGCCTGAGTTGTGGAATGAGGGCAAGAACTTTATTTTCTAAAGTGAACAATATGTAAATGCTTATTTTAAAATGAAGGATGAATATTAGGAATGGGCTGTTTTTGGCTGCTGCGTGTTTGCAGTGCTTTACCGCAGTTGAGCATAGTAACGGGTTACAGGAATACCAGATGGCATAGGCAACTCTGCAAAATGACCTCACACCCTTTTCTATTGATGGGGCGATAAAGGCATAGAAGCTTTCTCCTAGGCCAAAAAAAGCAAGCATCTAAAGAGCCAAGTCCAGGTCTGGAAGCCCTGTGAGCCAGGTGTGAGGGGTCCAAAGAGGGGCCAGACCCCAGCCAGGAAGACCCAGAAAATACCCACATCACTGAGGGAGCACTAACTGGACACAGACACCTCCAGGGCTTAAAGAAGATGGAATGAAAAAAAATGAGGGGGAAAAATAAAAAGTGAGATGGTGTAGATTGTCGAGAGAGCTGCGGGAACTACCATTTACAATGACGGCAATGTTCCAGAGAGCTAAGGCTGGGAACCTGCTCTTGTGAAATACACGCTGACTGGTGTGCACGTGTGGCTGCCTTTCTCAACTACAACAGATCCATAAGATTGATCTTTATTCATGAAAGAGAGAAAGATTGTTTTGTTGGGAGGTTTTTAATGCGCACCAGACACACGGGTTCAAGGCTGCATTCCTTTTTGTTTTTTTTTTTCCTTTTTACACCGGCCTCAACTTGAAAGACATAACAGCACAACACCCACATTAAAAGTGATCAGTGTTTGATACCAAAGCACTTACTGTTGTTGGCTCTCCCTCTCTTTATTCCCCTCTCTCTCTGTGTGCACGTGTGAAAATTTCAGGCAACTAATTTATTCCCCTACTGGGAAGCTGTATGACATAGCTCCACTTGGAAGTCATCAACAATAAGGCAGCCAGATCTATATACGTTTTCTGACCTGTGCATCTGCGTTCCAGCACACGCTCGGCTTGTGTTCTCCAACACATGGCCCATGAGGGAGGGTGATCTACTAGACTCCACGTTGGGTCAGAAGAGAAATTAGGTCAGGCGTTGAAACAGGTTAAAAGGGCTTTTGGGAAAGTGGTAGTTTGGTTTAGTTTCTCATGGTGATGGGGAGATACATGGGAAGATCAGTGAGCACATAAAAGAATGAAGAGAGTCACACACTAAGGCACTGACACAGATGTTTTATATGAATTCTCTAGGTTGTAAAGACGTGATGTGAGAAAGGTCTCATCATTCATAGCATGATGACACTAACAACACTTACATTTGGTCATATCTGAAGTTTCCAAAACCCTGTCATTCTCCTCCTCTGGATTGTTTTGGCCATTTAACACATGCAATTTATCTGTCTGAGTCAGAGACCAGACCGAGTTCAGACAAAGCATCAAACATTAAAGATCAGAGCCTGTAGTGGTGCAGCAGTCCAGGCAGGGGTCATGCTAGTGTTTATAACCTGTCCAGGGGGTAACATCAGCACTGTATCATTGGCTTTCACCCTTTGATTCAATGAGCAATTAACTAGTTGGAAAATTAGAGAGCAAGTTTTCAGGAGCCTGCTACATCAAGAATAAGGTAGACAAACATGTGACTGAAATGTCCGCCCGGATTCACAAGAGTCAAAGTACAACGGCTGTTATTTTGGGCTTCATGAAGTAATAACAAAGAGGTGGTAGAAGCCCTGTGAGCATGTACATGTTTATCACAAAGGCTGCATCCAACTGTCGTACTGCCTCAGGTTAATTAACAGAAGTACATCGAAATGTGAGGCGAACAGAAAGAAAAAGAGTAAAAAAAAAAAAGCACAGTGAATTAGTTTTATGATCTGCAATATCCTGCCAGAACTTTTATTAGCCACTTTAGCATGTGTGACCTGTCCCCTCACAGCAGGCTGTTAAAGGGCTGTGACCTTGCAGTGAGTGCTATATTCCTCTTGTATCCCTAGACATGCTGCCCTGCCCCTCCCTAACATTAACACATATGATCTTTCACCTTACCGACATGGGACAGATAAATTATCCAGCTGCTAAACTTGGCAGACATTTGAGTTTGTATATATGTCTTAGTTGTGTGAGTGTCAGAAGGTCATCAAGCAGAATCATCAATTTACATGGTGTATGTAAACACATGTGGTTCTGGATAGGTTTATGGAAAGAGAAGTGTTACAGAATTGATTAATAACATCCTCGATTAGTCAGCGCTGTAAATTAAGGTGTGAGAAAGAAGAGAAGGAGGAAGTACACTGTGGAATTTACTGGTACAAAGCTGTGCTGATGTACCTCTGAGGATGTAATTCTGGTAGTTCTGGTCAGCTTCAGCTCCCACTTTTATCAAACATGTCAGTCCTTCAGCCACCACGAACTCGTGCACCAGGTCCTTATCATCCTGGAATGAGGTGAAAAAGAATGAGGAAAACGGTCAAGAAAGAGACACTATACTGTTACTTTGAAATACTTGATATTAATTTAGTGGATTTTGTTTGGCCTTCCATTACATTACTGCCTCCAGAGTTACATAAACTTTTGGTTGCAAATCATAGAAGCATAATGAAAGAGCAATGGAAAGAAATAATGATCTGAAACCTGTTGTTTATTGCTTAAACAAATCCTTCCAATTCTTTCAAATAATTTTAAACTATTCCTGTTGCAGTGTAAGAGTCATAAAACAGTTATTAGGGGAACAACTACTCAGACTAAAGCAATGCAATCTCTGCAGTTTGTTTGAATGGATTCCATTTTATCCCATTTTTTGCCCTTGATGACAAAACCACCTGCGTCTCTCACACCTGTCGATGATTCTGTAATTTAGGGCCAAGCAGGAGGCTTTCTGCAGAATTTAAGATTGTCTAATACATTCTACTGTTCAGGTGGGATACAGAGGAAGGCAGCAATAAACACCGTGGGGTGGTCAGGGATCCTTCTCTCCCAAGAGGAAGTGTAAGTGCTTCCAGAACAGCTTTGCCAAAGACCTGTGATGGCAACTCCAGTCATGTGGCAAGCAGTCTAAACATACATATGTGCATTAAAAAAAACTCCTACATGTTCGCTACGCTTGTGTGATGCAGATTAATCAATCAAGCTATGTGGCTATTTTATATCAACAAAAAAGTCAAAACAAATGCTTTTTGACTACATCAGAGCACTAAGAGTGATCCTGTACAACCGAAACAGCCACATGTGAAATGTGAGGTAGCCTACTCTAATATTTTGTGGGCCTCCATCAAATGCCTGTTGCTCTTCTGTAAATCCAGCTGCCAGTTAACCCTCCCGCTCTGCAGTTGACCATCTGCCTAGCCAGCCCAGCCCAGTGTGTAAAGTATGACCAGACCTGAACAGTCCACACTCCACAGCTGCCACGAAGGCAGCCTCTCAGCTGCATGACTCTGCCTGAGGAAAACAATGCTGTGTCCAAATGTGAGTGTGCATGTGTGCACTGATGCAAGCACGCACGTGAACATTCAAAGGCCACAATAAGAGCATGGTGAGGGACACCTCACGAGGACTGCTGCTGTTTTTGGAAAATGCATATCACGAAAAACAAAACATGGTGTAATTTACTGGATCTTGTGAGCTGTCATTTTAAGTTTTTATTTTTAAAGGACAACAAAAGTTAGAATAGAGAATAATTACCTGAAAAATCTGCTTGAGGGAAAAGAGGGCTCTTCTCAGCTCCCGTCCAGTTGAGTTGTAGAGCTTTTCTATGTGGAGAAAGAAAATCAGAGAGTGGAAAACAATCAGCTGACAATTACACACGAGGAACATTTCTACACAAAGTGAATAAAAGAAATAAGGAATTCAGGATGGTTGTAACTTGACAAATAAAGTGCCTATGTATCAGTCTTTTAGGTTATCACTTGAATCACTGCATGACCTAAAAATGTATCACTCAAATGTCACTAGCAGCAGTGATACTAAAGAAGATAAATATGCTACATGAGGAATAACTAGAGCAAAAGAACAGTAAGAACCAAAAGCACATCTGTGCAGAATTAGGGAACAGAGGATGTTTCCTGCTGACAAAGTCATATCCTTCGCTTGCCATAATACAAAGTCACTGTAGAAGCTTTAGCCAATATCTGCCACATTGGCCAATAAACAATACACCCATTAATCAGCTATGGAAGCTGCACAGGATACTAAAAGAGGGATATGGTGGATGAAAGCTGCTTGTGATGGAGGCGTGCATTTCCTGCAATTGCTTTGACAATCCTTCACCCCGCATGCTCTGTGCATTGTCTACCAGGGAGTGGCAGTGTCGAGCACAACCCTAGTAGCTCACTCATCACTGCTGCCTGAACTCTCTGACTCAGCGAAACCTGCATAACACTGCTGCAGATACAGCAGCATACAGTACTGTCACGCTCTGCTTCTCTCCTCCCTCCTCATCTTTTTATCGATCCACTGCTTTTTATTTTTATGTTAAATGGCACTTTTGTCTCTATCTGACAGATGCTTTATTGCTTCAAAACATTATGTCAGCAAATATCTGACAGGGAATTGGCATGCACACAATAAGGTGCAATGAACCATCCTCAGCACACGCACACACGCACACACGCACACACACACACACACACACACACACTACATAAAACTAGTACTTTGCAGAGTGGCTCAAGTCTGTCCACTGCAGCTGCTGCAGCCTTGACTTGAGGGGCAGGAAGATAATATATCACTGTTAGTGCATGAGGCTGAGTTGAAACATGCACAGTCAAATGTGCAACTCAGAGAAATAAATAAGCAGACATACTGTATGTACATGTTGCCTTTTCACACCCTTCATACACTGACGGACAGATATAAATCAGTTGTACCCATGAGGTCCTTGTCTTTGCAAACGGTTGCCTGTAATTCATTTAACAGTGTGAGAAACACTGATGATTGCATACACTTGGGATTCAGAGCATCAGGCTTCTATTCATTATTGTTGTTGGCCTCCTTGGCCGTAGAGTAAATCCCTTCAGATGGTGAACTAAGAGAGAGAAACAGGCTGTGTGTTGCCAGTTCTGTGGGCACACACAGACTACTTCTAGACACCAGACCAGACACAGTGAGCACTCGTGGTCTGATGTCTTTGAGTGCCTTTCCAGTCACACACAACATTTTCACAGCACACATAAAACTTCACACGCAGTGACAACTTCATAAAATCTCACTGTCCTTAGAAAGGGACAGAGCTTTTTGAAGAGAACATATCAGCAAGTAAGTTACTTAAAAACACTAGAAACTATAAACAACAAGAAAACATAACTTATTCCTAAATCAGTTTATCTTGATAAAGTTGTATACGATTAAAACCTTTTTGTGTTTAAATTAACATTCCTGGTTCCAAACCTGTGCAGGGTAAAGTTGTCCACACACTTGATATTATTGGTGTAACTTCCTGTACTATACATAGATAACACAATTGACATGAGGCTGTAATGCAGACAGCTTGGGACTGGGTCATATGTGGTTGAAAGGCTCTCATTAGATGAGGCTGTACACTGCAATCAAATGCTTCACAATCAAGTTCCAGCAGAGTTCCTTATCATTAGAAGATGTCTTGTTTCTAATTCATGACTGGGACTTGGTGCGAGTGGAGCAGAGCTTTAAATATTTTGTGCATTCATCGAAATGACTCAAACACTTGATGATTAGATCATCTTTTATGGAAGAGGGGGTGGTCCCAACAACATCTGATAACATCTACAAGTCCAGGTTTTAAGAGTGGAAGCTGAACTATGGTGCTGATTTTTGTGTTTTTACTAAACAACAGGAAAGAGATGTGACTAGGCGTTTTGGTCTGGGAACTCCCAGTCTTTTATTTTTATCATTGTATTCACTGTGGTAAAGCACTTTGAAACCTGTTTATAAGTAATAGAAATACATGACTAATTTTTACATTCAGTTTTAAGGGTGCAAATCTGTTCTTTCATTTCCAGTGTCTCCAAATAAAATTGAAACAAATGAAATAAAATAAAAACTATTTTATAAATTTCATGCGTATTTACAGTTGGCATCAAGCTGCCATGGACCAAGTAAGAACTCAGGAACCAAGAAACCAAAGCTTTTTGTTGCCTCGCCCGCAGGTCGAGGTAGGGCCATATCAATGTCTCTGCAGTTCAGCTAGTTGACTCAGAGTTTAGGTTAAGGATCTCTAAACAGACAAGCTGTGTGATCACTGGAGCAGAAAGACAGACAGAGATAGTCCGGGTTACTCATCATGCCTTCACCATACAAAGCAAACATGATTTGTGGTCCTACTTCAACTGAAGCCTTGAATCAGTGTGCTGTTTTTCTTCTTAAAGTCTTACCTGCACTTCCTCACGGATACTGAATGTTAATCAGTCAACAGATAAATTACATCCAGCACTGCTGAACAACCACTGATGATTCAGACCAGATCACGACAATACAGCAATGATGCATCAGCACCTGGGCTGCCATTGGGTTTTGGGTTTTTGCCATGTTTGTGTGTTTCAAACATCAACATGAACATCAACTAAATGAAGCCCATCTGCAGGAACATACAGTTCATTCCCTGCCCGTGTCCGTAGTCCACACACCAATGCACGTCCCAAAACCCATCAGTAATGAGAAATAGCTCAGTGGAGATTAGCTCCACACCATTTGGCACCGATATGCACCCAAAAATATGGACCTTATGCATTTCCCTATGTAGGAAAAGAACCTAAGAGCTCATTTATTCTGAGAAAATGTTTGTGAATCCCTCAGTCTCAAACTTATGTTAACCTGAAACACTCAAAATACACTACCTGAAATGTCACGCTCTGTTGCTAACTACATTTGTTACTAGGCCAACGCAGATCTCAGACTAGGAGAAGAAAGGAAAATGTGATGGATAACACAGTCTGATCTAAGCTTTATTTTATTTTATATAGTTTTTTAATGTCAGTATCATATCAAATCGTGTTGTGAGTTACTCTTCAAACCACAAAACAAGACAGCCTTTAAATTAAAAGAATGTACAATAGGAGTGCAACTGAGGACAAGCAGTCGGTGTTTCCAGTCATCTTCACATTCACCTTAGGCTTTACTGACAAGTACTGTACATGACAGTGGAATGAATCAGAGTGAAAGTGTTTCTTTGATGCCTCACGTTGATGAACCATGGAGAACAGCTGTTTCTCCTCTTGAGGTGCAATACACAGCCATGTTTTTTTTCAACTGGTATAGCTACAGGCATATAAAGGTTCATAATTATAACAATCAGAACAGTGGAATTTCTATAACCAAGTAATATGCTCAAATGCCGTGGATGGTCATATTACTGCTGAGAAGACAAGTTTTAGAGGCAAATCTGTCTTGCACTGCTTTGGACATCTTCTGATTCTCTGTGTCAGTGCCAACACATTCCAGTAATACTGTCTTGTATGAGTCATGGGTCGCTTTTAATTTATCTCAACATGCCTAACTCAAAATAAAGCTGGTCCCCAGAACTCACTGCTGGACAGCTAACAAATGATCAAAATCAGCTACAAATACAACTACATCTAAAATGCTCGGTCTGTTTGCGTTCCCTTACTTGCAGAAAGTGCCATAAAATGAGAGGGATGACAACCACTGTTCATGCTTTGTGCAGCAGGCGGAACACATAAACCACATCCAACGCACAGTGAGAAAACCCACAAAGACCCCACTGGGCAGGAAAACCCCGCACACTCTGCTGTAAATTAAACTGTGTTTGCTTACAGGAGTGGAGCTGTCAAACAAGAAGTTGATGATGAGTTGGGATGAGGATCCTTAGCACTGTATTGGGGATTAAATATAAAACTTTCTCACAACAGACAATCAAATCAATAGTCTTACGATACAGATATGCTGAGGTTGAGAACAATACAGTTTGAGACTACAGAGCACTTGCTATCAAAGCTTGTCAATTTCAAACATCAGCGTTGAACGTCTGCGAGCAGTTACTTAAGTGTGAGGAAAGGATGATCAGCTTAAACAGGCCCTTATAGCCAGGAGTGTTTAATACTCGTGCATTTCGCAATAAATAGAATTTGTCACGTGTCAGTGTAGCACTGAGCTGTCTGAGACAAACCCTTCAGCCAAAGATTGAAAAGAATCTATGTACATGGGTGAATCCTGATAAAATCAACCAACTAATAATCTAATCTACAGTAATCGAATGGCAGTAGATGATGTATTTATGGGACATCTCACAGGAATAAAGGTCAGTTTGCCATGCGAAGTTCTGCTCTGGTCAAAGCTGGACCTTAAGAGTGGCGGGTGCCCTGCCCATATCTGCATTTAGCTTTGTCCCAGAGAGCCTGGAGCCTGTTCCACCGGTCAATGACGGCCACAGACTCAGTAAGAGGTGACGGCGGTCAGTCTGAAATCACTAACTGTAACTGTAACCATCTGGGAGGGCAGTCTCTCATCTGTGCCAGCATTGCCACATCACTGCCTGCCATGACTGAGGATACAGGGACCCATCTTTTCATTTTTGTCCCCTGGAATTTTCATGAGAAAGCCTCGAGTTTACAGTATGTGTAATGGTCCTCTGCAGTCACGAAACAGAGCAGTGCAACAACAACAACAACAACAACAGTGCTTCGTTTTCATTTTTTCCCCATTTCTTTTCTCCTTTCTCACTGTGTAACGGAAACCTCCTGTTCCAACATTTATGAAGAGAAAACACAAGTAATTAATTTGGAAGACCTCCCAACATGGACATTGCCTTGTAACATTCTACTTTGTAGACTGGACTTGCTTCTTCTCTTTTTATCCCCTTTGCCATGAGCAAAAACATAAGGTAAATGATAGGTCAATAAAAGCAGATTATAGCACTCAGGTGGCAATCATTAAGCAGGAATGCAGGTAAGAATGAGATCACTTTCAACGTGTTTGGGTTCCGAGTGCAACCGAACAGTGGATCAAGGCAATTATATGGAAAATGTGTCTGTGAGTATGTGTATGAGTGCACACAAACACACACTGAACACACTGCACATGTGTGAATGTACACACTCACACAAGCAGCACAGAGGAATAAAGACATTAATTAATTGGTTCCTGTTGCCTGGAGTTTATTCAAATGCTTTGGAACTTGTGATGGAAGACATATGGAGATGATGGTTTAGGTTAGAGAAAGCTGAGTTAGGCCACACAGAGTGAAGAAGCCTCTGTCATTGGGAGCAGGCCTCACAGGAAGGTCTGACTGGACCCACAGGGAGTCAAAGTCTCCAAGAAGACACACAACTAATGCATGGGACAAGAACGCAATTATCAAAATAGCTAATAACGCTGGGCTTAATGTGGTTACAAGGAAAGAGCTCGCATACAGTGGAAGACTTTATCTTTTAATACAGATAATTTCTACACAAGGAGCTTCCACAAAAGATCTGGAAAGGTTAACGCACAAATTCATTCTTATTTGATTAACATTACACAAACGTTACACCTGGACTTTCTCTACACATCGCGCGGAGAGCACAGTGCACTCAAGTGAGCAGGTCAGGTTTCTGGCTTGCGACAATCTATCCTGACAGATGCATTTGATACTGCGAAATACTACAGCCAAGTTCCAATAAACACAAAACCTTGCACACAGAACGCAGCAGCCTTCATTATCCTTTGATGAAAACGGGGAAATTGGATTGTTTTGTTTATTGATGTGTTTACATAAAAGCTTCGGTGAAAGTTTATGTCTTTGTTAGTCACTGTAATTTTTCTGGAAGGCAGCACCGACATCTGTCTTTTAGATTTTAGAAGTGGAATGAAAAATCTTGCTGTTAAGCTTTAACCACACGGAGACACTGAAAATGAGGAGCATCGCAGTCTAATCGTCTCCTGGCGAGTCGCTCCAGTAAACTGTATGTTAACCAGCCGTCATGATACTATCTGATACTGTCTGAAACTGTAGAGGAAAGCGAAGGTGGAATCTGCAGAATTCCCGAAAAGAGAGAGACATGACAGCAAGGCCGATGTGAGGACAGACAAATCTTTCATTAATGCCTGCCCATCTAATGAGTCATTCCTTAGCTACCAGGTGGGGGTGACCCTCGCCACATCCTACACCAGTGAAATACCCCCCTTTTCTTCCCTCTCTTCTATTTAGTCCACAGCCTCGCTTTCAGCTCCTCAGCAGGGTTTCCCCACACTCACCCCCACTGACACAGATACGTAGTGGTGCAGAGAGAGGAGTATAAAGGCATGTACTCTTTCAGCAGACCAGACAAAAGCCTAACACAGATATAAACAAGGAGATCAACAATTTATTGTGTTGGGTGGTAGATACAAAGACAAACGTAAAGTAAATCGCCACATGCTAAGACAAAGCTATAAAGTTGTGCCAACTGCTGACAGCGGTGAAGCTGGTGTTCAGAATTAATTTTGTGACTCTGTTGCCCATCTAATAACGTCTGTATATGAATGTTTGTCTCTGAGATGGATGGAGGTTGGGTCACGGCCTGTTCTCCATGTGTTGCTTGGCAGCTGCTGTAGCCAAACAGCTTTTCTTATTGCAGTAAAAACCAACCATGTGCATATAGATGCAGAACCAGATGCTTAAAAAGCAGGATTTTGAATCTCCAGGCCGTATGTTCCACTAGTACCCCATGAATGCAGACACGCTGTACTTTTTATCTTTTAATCTATAAAAGAAAGGTTCACAAAGCCCAAATGCTTTTCTCAATTTAGACTTTATGACCCTGAAAATCAAAAATGTTTCATTTCATGTACAGCAATTAAATGAGAATATTAAAAAGTTGCATTTCTTCCTAAAGTTGAGTTGGAAAATTTTTCACAGCAATGACCACAATGACTCTCCCCTAACCTACTTCACTCCCCTACTCCTCTCTCACTCAGTCCTCTTGGCGTTTCTCTCTCTCTTTGACTTTCTTTGCTCCCTCCTATTCTTAACAACCTGACACGTGGGGAAATGCAGCAGTGCAAACTCTATCCAATAAACACAGATGTGCTGAGACCACTTCTATTTCAGACTCTGCTCTAGGAATAGGAAGCAGACTGATGTGGAGGCGCACACACAGCTGACACTACACCATCTCATTTCCACCCTCTGACTGTACTGAACAGAAAAGTCATGGAAAAAGCTCTCCCATTTCACACAGTCTTTCAAAATAAGTGGTTTCTGCACAAGTGTGATCCATTACATACCTCCGAATTTTCTACATGGGCAAATGTGTTTCCTTGTGTCTTTCTAGTGGAAAAGAGGAGGCTCTTTGGCACCTGTCTGTCAGTAGCTTGGGTAAGGACACAATCTAGTTAACCTGAAACTCTGTCTAATAAGAGCAGCCTGCTGTCATCAGTGTTACTCCCAACCCATAATGACCCTCAGTAATTACTTCCACCAGTCAAAGACAGATGTTTAAAAAACACATTTCACAGGGACATGAAAGAAATTTGAACTTTAGAATTTACAAAGCATCACTGTCCACTGAAAACCACATTATAACTGAATTTTAAGATTTAAAATTTTTCAAATAAATTGAATGATTAAGTTTTCTTTAACATATTGACAAGCTCTTCCTGCCATCTGAAAACACTGACATTGTCACAGAAGTGAAAACAGGGCTGTTTTTTTCATCCAATGAAAAGTGACCTTTTGGACATGCATGGTTTCCACAAGACAACAGTTGAAAGCGATGTATAAATGGCCTGGCATGAGATGTTGCACTAGACATACTTTATGACACAAATAAAAAAAGAACTAGCAGTGTTTTCTGTATTTGAAAACATATGGACTCTTACTTAACCTTACCTACTTAAGCTTGGAATGAAACCACCACCTGTATGAGCAGAGATCCAAGCTTTTCCTAAATTAAAGTATGTATGAACACAATTAAGTAGAGGATTGTACGTAAGTATGGACAATCCGCAAAGCTCTCTTTCTTTCATATAATGTGTAGTTCCTCCAAACACTACTCATTTCTTGGCAATTCGAAGTTTATCTATGATCCAGATCCACTATCAGACTGGCACAGATACTACCTACAGTATGATCATCAAACAAGTTAGTGCACAAGCTTGTTTTTATAGTGTGTGTAATCCCTCAGTTTTGGATTCGGCCTTCAAAGTCTTCACACCAATATGACGTCTAATGAATTGATGGAGAATGAACAATGAGGAATAAGCTTTATCAAAATACTCGCCGCTTTAATAAGTGTGGGAAGACATACAACTGGGCACAAAAGCAGTGATCTGTGATCAAAGGCATCAGTTATCACGCCTATGCCGGCCTCGTGTCAGTGCCCCGTCATGTCTGTTGTTGCACCTTACCACTGGCTGTGCTATTCCAAGCTGGGTGTGAAGTGTGATTTGACTGCTGACAGGTGGCAGAGAAGGGTCAAGAGAGCACTATTATTGACAAAGAAGCAAGATACAATAGACTTATATAGCATATATATATATATATATATAATTATGTTTCATAATTATGCAAAAAATATGTAACTTGTTTAACAAGTGTCAAATGTACTAAAGCAGGACATTTCTTATGGGTCAGAGACAGTTCCATCCTTAATTGTTAATTATCTCCATTATAAATCAGGGTGCATTTGTTTGGACAGACTGCTTTATTCTGAAGTGTTACTGAAATGAATATAACAGATGCTTGGCACACACAGTAAAAGCGTTCAAAGACCTTTTTTGTCCTCTGGGGCCAACCTGTTTGCCCAACTGGAACAAATTCCCAATCAACATGACTGAGTGCTTTCACTTTAAAATCCAACTAACCCAATTCAAATGACTGATGGATTTGATGTTTTATTCTTCATGGATAATATCAGATTATATATTATAATATTACATATTTCCTTGGCATAAACCAGTAATCAGTATAGTCATTGACAGACTATTAGCATAATATTTTTTTTTCCTTCCTGACATAGATTAAATTTCTTTTTGCTGGATCTGTGCTATAACTAAACATTTACTTTCGGAACAAAAAATGTGAGCTGTTTAGCAGTTGCAGTGCAGAGTGATAAAAATAGAGTGATAACTCCTCCACATCACCTTCTTGATCAGGGTCAACTGTCATTACTTTCTACTGTCACTGGGACTCATATTTGCACTGGTCTGGATAAACATGGTTACACAGTACTCTGTACCCTCCTGTACCACACTGGGCCTGTCTCAGAGTTGGAAGGTAACTGCAGCCTAAATCCATCAGACTCTGGCGCAGCACACACACATACACACAGCAGACATTCATCTAGATTATGGTAAAAGGAGATACAGAGTGACTCCACAAGTTTAAGATAAAATGCAATAATAACCCTTTGATAGTTACATATGAGTGTGTTCTTGTGTTACACAGGGAAAATCAACAAGACATGGTCACATATACTGCGGTAGACTTTTTGTCTGCATTTTTCAGCAACATACTGGGCCTCTTCCTCATCATTCATCTGTCATGTGCGAGAGTATCTACTGAATTTTCCAAAAAGCGCTGTTCAAATGTGTGGAGGAGGAGACTATGGTCCTTCTGCTATGCATTCATTAGACGCTTAATGTCCTAATTTTATGGGGACCTGCATTGCAGTAAAGTGGATGAAGAACAGTTTGGAGTAAATGTCTCTAAAAGCATGAATTTCCTAAATTAACTCATGAAGGGAAAACTTGAACTGAAAAAGAACAGAAAAACATCTGCTATGGCAGATCGTAGCTACATTTTAAATAAGAAACATAGTTCTGATGCTTTATTTATTAGTTTCTCAGTTTGACAACCTAACCGATGTCTTCCCAGAATGACGAATTTGAAAAATATGCATCCTTGGAAAATTAAACAGGCCCCTATACAAAACAAAGGGGAAAATTACTGCCTCAATGAAAAGTGAGATGGGAGAAGGTCTGCTTTACCAGCAACTGCTGTCCACTTTAAAGACATACATACTGTACCTGGCTTTCAGCAAACATGCCCTAGCAATAAAAAAATAAAAAAAATCACACTAGGAGATTTTTGAAAACCACCATTAGGAGTCAGTCATGCATCCCTGTAGCATGGCAGTGTCAAGGTGGGGAGGGATTGGCTGGCACACCTAAAGCAGCCTCAGTTTTTGATAGGATAAAAAGGCGTTCTGGCTTGCAACACTACAGAGGATCAGTCGTCTTTTGGCAGGAAAGAATGTAAAGTGTTCTCTTACTTTATTTAGCTAAGGCCAGCCACCATATCACGGTGTGAGTGTGTGATGGAAAAAAAGAGATAGAAAAAAAGAAAAAGATATAGCAAAGATTATGATCCAATCTAAAAATGTCAACAAAATGATGTCAACAAAACATGCCTTAAAGTAATGAAAAGATATTTGCGTTATGAGAATGACAAGAAGTGTGCACATTCCAGCACTCACATTATTTAGGGAGGAACCACATGCCATGGGATAAGAAAGCCTCCATACAGTTTATTTTGTAAGAAAGTGGATGGGGTGGATATATGGTAACTCCAGTAAGTGGGAGATTCAAGGACTAATTCCAGATTAAATTAATCTACTGCTAAGTGTAGTAATCTGACACTGTCCAACATGACAAGACACAGAACTAGTGGCCTAGCTTGGTAACTCTCTTTCACGTTCCAGCTAATGATACCTTACTATAGATCCGATTTCATCACTGATTGCGAGAATATCTTTGCTCACATTACTGATACACTTTGATATATACCTAACTGTATCTTGTCCAATGGCTCCAAGTCTCCGCTATCTTTTAAGAAAGCTGTGCCCTTACTTGTGTAAGTGTGTGTTTTCATTTGAAAATAGGGTGTTTTGAGGATGACACAGATAAGAGATTCCTGGCAATCTTTAAAATAAGTACTTCCATATGGGAAGAGGAACTACACAACTTACAATACATAAAGAAAACTTATTCAATAAATACCTAATCAGAATCAGAAAATTTTAAATAATCTGTAACTTAATGATACACTGGATCACGTTCATTTCTAGAGTGGGTGTCTTTATAATTCTAACCCTTAGAGGTCTCTGTCTGGCATTTTTCCCAAGCACTGTTGTGCATGAGTTAACAGGTTTAAAAGGTTTAAAAAGAGAGAGAGAGAGAGAGGGAGGAAGAGAGAGAGAGAGAGAGAGAGAGAGAGAGAGAGAGAGAGAGAGAGAGAGAGAGAGAGAGAGAGAGAGAGAGAGAGAGGGACTTTGCTCCACACAGCAGGGGGTATGCTTTACAAATGGTTGCAGCTATAACTATGGAGACACATGAGAAAAAGGCTGTTGCATGATTTTGGTTTTTGAGATTTCCAAAACCTACTACAGTATAGATAATGATCATTTTACCCTCTACTCCCAGAAGAGTAGAGCCCACAATTTCAACAGGCTATTGCTGCTTTACATATACAAATAAATCATTACAGTACATAAATAATTTATAGGCTGCGTTTTTAATGTCTATCTGACCCTTAAACATTATGTCTGAAGAGCTGTAATTTGTAGTAATTTCTTTTTTAAGGACAATTACTGTTGTCGTTGTACATATAGCGATGACTATTCCCAGAACAAACTTGCAAAACAGTTGTTTAATAAAAAAAATAACTTGGCTCATGGAAAACATACATGTACAGTTAGCTGCCCAGTTTAGACTTGCTTAAACAGTCCATGTGTGATCTTCTGCAGAATAATTTGCGTGAGGCAGTGGGTGTACTACAGGTTGAAGCCCATATGCCTTTCAAAACAGACAATTTCAGAATTTAAAGAAATTTTTTCTCCAGTGAGCTTGTACAGAGATTATACGATTGTAAATCTTCAAACTCACCTCATTTGCTTTTCATGTTGATGGGCCCATAAAACTCAGCCAGATAGGAGCCAATTCTGAAAAATACTATTTATGACTACACACCAACCACATATGCCTGTTCATCTGCACCTTCTAAAAAGGGCAAAGAAAAAAATGCAATAATACTGAATTTGGGCAAGGGGCTTTCTGGCCAAGATTTCAACAGGCAATAGCCCTGCACGATCACACCGTAACAAGTTGAGACACCTTAGCCTAACACTCATAGTACCACATTGAGGGTGTTTGATGTTTTCCCATTAAGAGACTCCTCTGGTACTCACTCCTTGCACCTCCTCCTATTCCCAGCATGTTTTGACCCTGTGCCAGTTCCACCAAAACCTTTTCAAGCACACCTGGTAGTGGTTAGGCCCAATCACAGCATAAAGCTTCTGAAAACCGCTGCAGGAGACAGTAAGAACTTGACAAAAAAATGCGCTATCATTAACTCATCTAACCCTTCAGATGCTGCAATCATGCGTTAAGAAATATTCTATTTGAACTGATTGACAAATGTTTGGCACAAAGTGGTGAGCCACAAACTATTTACTAAAAAGTATTTTTTTTGGCAAAGGTCATTTCTTTGCAACACAAGCTGAGGACTATTGGACAGTTAAAGGACATTAAGATTGGCGGAGTTAGGATGAGACTCTGTGTGTATGAGTGTGTGTGTGCGCATGTGTGTGAGTGTGTGTGCAATACTTGGCTTATAGGTTCACATTCACTCTAGGTCAAATCCTTTTGTTGTTTTAGTTTAGTATGAGTTATACTGAGTTAATGAGTTATACTGCATATTCTAAGAGCTGGTACGACTGAAAGATTTTATGATCCAGGTTTATAATTTGTGTAAACATATTCTAAAATGTTTCTTGCTGCTCTTGAAGCTGCAGTCTGTGTCTGACTGGACTTTGTTTGGCTATGATCTGGTTCAGATAAATGCTTAACTTTTGAAATGTTGGACCAAGGCAGCTGGATTCCATAAAGGCCTCAAAGTGGCCTTTAAACTCTCTGTAAAAGCCACAGGATTTAACCAGTGGACAACATAACCTCCATATATTCTAAATATCACATGATTAGAAAGACGGGAGGTTAGATAAGCAGAGCAAAGGAGAATACTCCACACAATTACAGACTTACTAACACAAGCTGTGTTTGGAATGAGTACAATGGTGGCCTGTGAACAAATGCTATGATTTGCATACTATTGAAGTATGAAGAGGAAGAAAGAAAACATTTTGCTCAATGACTAAAACAAACACTGAAACATGGATAACAGCATCCAGAGGGGGAAATAGACATGTTTGTTTACAATGGCCGGCTAATGGCTGTACTAGTTCATTTAGTCTGCTTCAAGTGAACTGTTGTTGATGTGTTTGATCACGACGTGGGAATTTTTTTTCTATGATTGCTTTTCTTATTTTCCATCACTGGAGGATGCGTGACAGCTGTACTAGGACATACTTTACTTTCAAACATTTTAAATATCAGTGCCTTGCAGTGCTTTACTTAAGTCTACGAATCATAAGATAACATTACTTTTAATTGGATGACATTGTTGGTAGCAAACAGTCATTGCTCTGGTGTTTGTGCAGCACTTCCAAGAAATCATTTTGTAATCAAACAGTGTAGGCATGCAGGGTTCCAGTAACTTTGTTTTGATATATCTAGTAAGCTTCAGGTCTTTTCTTTGTCTGTCCTTTGTTGGTCATGTTGACTATCTAGGTTTTTCCTTCTGTTTTGTTCAGGTCATTGTGCTTTTGCTGTGGAGGGAAAACTATTGGATTCCTGTGCATGTTCCCTGTCCAATGTTATTGAAAATTAGGATGTATTAAAAAAAAAAGGGTCACGATGAAAAGTCTATTTTTCTGACAAGAGCTTTCACCAAATGTTAACCACAGCCCGTCAGGATTGCAGTTGCTTAATTTAACTTTTTGATTTGATGCACAACACAAACCAGACTGGCATATGTGTTCTGTAGCCATATAAGTGCAACATTATGTCAACAGACCGCTTTCTAATTCAGAAACAATTCAGGTGTTAAGAATAGCCCTATTTACACAGATCACACACTTAAAATCTGATCTGAAACTAGAGAAGGGTGAAGAGCATTCCGCAGACTGGTGAGTCTGAGTTTGGCATACTCATCATGCATTTGTCACCTCTTTCTACATAGTCTGAATGCAATCAATTGAAAGTTTTGCAGACCATGTACTGCATAAAAAACTTTATTTCCAGCACACTGTGCATTTAATACCACACCATATCTCAATTGTCCCTTGACCTCGATAATTAGGTTTTTCTTAGCCTTTTATCCTGATGTTAACACAGCTACTTGAAGCCACATAATGTCTCTGCATCTTAAACTTTGCCTGGAACAAGCATTTACACTTATAAAGAAAACTGTCTTCCCCGCTGTCCATGTCAAAATGTGTATAATTGCAGCAGAGTGCACACTTTGTGTTTGCATTGCGGGACAGCGAGCCTGTACTTAGCATGTTGTTTTTAGCTAGTCTTAATGTCTTCCATGTCTAGGCCCATTTGTCTCTGGGCTGACTGAGCCACATCAGTGGGTAACAAGGAAGAAAAAAGTGAAGTCTGCATGTGTGTGATGTGTGTGACAGTTGCAGGTCTGGTTCACAGAGCCACTGTGACCCACTCTGTCACACCAGCCAACAAACCCGGAATTGTTATTAGTAGATGCATGGCAAGTGTTTTGTTTTAACTGATCTATGTGAGTCTTGCCTATGTATTTAACATAAACACAAAAATATGCAACAAATAACAGAACATCACATGTTGTGCATTTCAGTTGTGTGCGTAGCTGTATATTATTTGTAAGTTGTGTAACTTTCTTGTGAAAAAAGTGCATCTCTACGATACGATTCAACCCTGAAAACAACAAAACAAACAAAACTGTGGTTAGGGTGGTGGTGACAGAGGAGGTTACAAGTGCTCACTGGAGTTTGAGGTGGTTCATGTCAGTCTGTTTGACACAGTTTATCCAAACTGTCAAGCAGAGGGCTGATACAGGTAAATGTCTGATCCATGGACATTCAACTCTTCATTTACATGCCTCTTTCTGCTTTATTTAGTGATCTAGAAAGAGACATCTAAAAACCTTCAATTGAATGTATAGTTGCAGCAATAACAACAAACTAGATCTTATCTCAAAGCATAGAGCAAAGAGTTCAGGATTTGCATTTTAAAAAGGAGTCCATTCATTTGTCCTATAACTTGCTTAAGGTAGGGGCTGTGAGCCTACACAAAGGACACACTAGGTGAGCAGTCGGGGAACACTGGACACAGGCAGGCAAACACAGCCACACCCACATTCACACCAGTGAGTAGTTTAGAGTTTCCCCATTCATCTGACCCACATATCAGCTCTCAGAGGATACCCACTTGAACAAAAGGCAAACACAAACAGACCAGAGAAAAGCACCAGTCAGCTGATGGCATGCTTTTATTTTGAAGAAGTAACTAATTGTCATTTTATGTAAATACTTTTAATTACTATGTTAACATGCAAGAAAGTAAAGGATAAAAACGGATGCACTGCCTACCAAAAAGCTAAAGACAACTAATTGAAAGACACAAGTCCAGTTAATTTGTCTCCTCTGTCACAATGATATGAATGCCCAGCACAGAAATGTACAAAAAAGCACAAATACCACAAAATTACACAATGACAGGGGAAATGTGAACGTAATAGTTAAAGAACAAAGATATATATTTGTTTGACAACATTATATTTTTTGATCCCAGCCTTGTGTATTCATCAGTGCGTGGAAACAAACCAAATATGTCCACCCCAGCAATTTGTGACCACAACAGTATACACAAACAAACAATAAAATGAGTAAAAAAAAAAATACAAACATCATATTCATTACATCTCAATGACAAGTTCAAAACCCCAAATAACAGTAATAAACTCACAGGGAGCTGAGCAAATGGACATGTGAATTCACTTTGTCTGAATACCATTGTTGGAGGCTGTAGTGATTGCCAAAACCAGTCTGTGTACCACACAGTTCTTTGCTACAGAGATGAGGACAAGTCTGCCACTTGCTAGAAGTTATTTGTTTGCTTTTTGAATAGAATGTTATCTCTTGACAACAGATAATCAGTCACTTATATTGGCCTCATTCAAATGTTTCAGGGAAAATAAAGTCTGACTGTTAAGTAGCAATGCTGGGTGTGGAGTCTGTGTCTCATCATCTTCCCTCAAGACACCATTAACTTTTCCAGCTGTATTAGTTCATACAACTGAAGCAAGATAAATGTTTTTTTATAACGCTGTGAGCTATGGGACACAATCATCTGATTCTGCTGACCCATATTTTAATGTAGTGTTGTTGCATTGTTTTGTCTCTAGAGTGAAATAGAGGGACACTGGAGAGGGGGGGGGGTGACTTTCCATCTGTTCATTTGTTCATATCCACATCTGTCCATCACTAAACAAAACAGCACTGACTAGATTTAGAAGGGGAATTTTGCATTGCTGCAACAGAGGTCAAGTTAAGGAGACATATTTGTGACTGACTAGCCCAGAGCTGTACTGAATCATTCTTCGGTGACGACAGTCTGGCTTTTACCTTGTGTTTTTATCGTTGTCAAGGTGACGATGGGGGCATACAATCCTGGAGTCACCACACAGAAAGGATGCCACGTTTGATGTAACTAAATTACAGTTAGAAAGGTAGCTACAAGAGGTAGTCATGGGCTGAATGCTAATTGCCAGCATGAGTCAGCAACCAGGCCTCCATCTAAGGTTAATTCAAGTCATATATTCCTGACCAGAATACTGGAGTAAGTAAGTGACACGGTGTGATACTTTATTCACTCACATAGACTGATGTTAGCTCTGCATTGCAGAGCTAACATCAAACATTCAACATCAAACATTCACACATTGAGAGAAACGTGTCATGCGTAACTTTTTATTGAATAGCCACAAACCTCTGGAAAGAATCTCTGAATCAGCTAAATAAGTGAAATCAACCAGAGGTTTTAGGAGAAGTTGGGAAGATTTAAAGCAATCAAAGAACTAAAATTCACTCACATACATTTCCCATATGGAGAAATTGTGCTAAATTAAAAGCACTGCTTCCCCCTGCTCTCTTCTTTTTCTAAGCTTTACTGAGCATGACCAAAATTCTTCGGACATCCTGTAAAGCCATCAACCTGATTTCCCCTTGTGTCACAAATGTAATGAGCAGTCGACTACTGCAGTATATCCCATCTAAGCTCTGAGAAAACACTATCTCGCTCTAGGCATGAATAGCAGTGTAAGCAACTTTGTGCTACACCTTGGCAAAGGTAAGACTAGAGACACATGCTCCGTTACATAATATTGAAAATGACACTTTAAGTGGTAATATACGATAAAACTCTTAACAGTGGATCTCCTGTAATATAGTTATGAATCCTGTAATGAATTGAAACATGCAGTTATTTAATGGCATCACACCTCCTCCATTTGTAAGTTTTAATATCTTCATCCCTCTCCGACCTATTATTAGTATAAGTGCACACCAAACATAGCATGCTTCTAAACTAGTCAGTTGGAGAGAGCTGATACAGCTAGGACATGCTGCATGTATGTGAGAGGAAAGTGAGACCCGTCTACACCCAGAATATACTTGGGTTAGATCAAAAAATAAATTAGCACCGTTGCAAACGCTATTAAGGAGTCACCAGACGAGTAGTTAAATCGGGGAGGGTTATAGGGGGTGTACCTAAAGTCTGGACAAACAGGAAACATCCCCACAGATTCAATATGGGTTTGTTGAAGGTACTGACCTGGTGGTTATACTTTCTCAGTGGATTTTAATTCACATCAAAATTTTTGTTTTTTTACCATTTACATTAATTGCAAAATACATTTCCCTATGTGGCCAGACTTTAGGGACACCCTGTACTAAATATAAACACAAGCACATGTAAAACCATGTTATAAAAATAAAGAATGCTGCATTAGACATATGTAAAACATGGCACTTAGTAGACCCTCTTAGCAAAAATGTCCCCTGCTGCTGCTCAACTCTTCTTCTCTTCTCTGCAAGGCAAACAAATGACAATGCCCCTCTGTTCAAATTCAGGTCACTCTTTCATTACCACTCTTTATCTAACTCAGAATATCTACAGTATTATGAGTTCAGCTGATGTGATATTTTAGTCATGTAAGAAGATCAAGTGACACAGAGTGCTTGGTCTGGTGATGATCAGAATAACAGCCACATTTAATTGCTTCTAGCATTTCAATAATCCCTCTAACAAAGGGGGGGGGGAACCAAGTGCTATAAAAAAGATATTATGGCATTTAATATGTAATCAAATTTAACTTAATATAACATCAAATGTTTGTATGCTATATGTGTATACAGATGTGTACATGGGGTCATATATAACATGGCATTTTATGGTAAGGCAGTATATAATAATATACTGATAAATAATAAGATTATGAGACCACAGTAAAATATTCAGGTATCTAGTGCCGGGGGTAGGAACTGATACCAGTCACTTAAGAATTAAACACAGAATTCAGTTTATTACACAGTGTAGTTTAGTTTACCTAATCATACAGAGTACTTTCATCTGGTTCCAAATGGGATGCACAGCCAGCTATGTTCAGAAAGTATGAAATTGTATAATAATAACAAAACAAACCCATACATCAAAAGAAAGCGGTAGATCTGATGAGAAACCGTCCTGCCTGAAAGGCTTAAGAATGTTCCATTATACCAGAACCTTTTGTTTGCCAAGTCAGGAAATGGCCATGCTGTTTTGATGAGACAAACATCCATAGAAATTCAGCATTTCTGCAGGGTGCTAATTTGTCATGCCTCACCACAACATGCACAATGTATAGGAAGCCATCCAATCTCCTGCTGGCTCTTGGGGGTCATTATGAAGGGGAAAAATCACAGCAATATAGACAGACAGAATGAGATGGATTCCTGCATTAAGTGGATGAGGCCCTCCTCACTACAGGACTTGGGTTACACTAAAGTCTACTACACATATGGAGCTCTTTGTCCCACATTCCCTCAGCTATTCCATTCCCTAGCTGTGTAAGCGAAAAGCAACTTCCAATCTTGTACCACCATACTGACACATGTAGCCCTGTGTCAGAAAGTGCTCATCATGTCTTTGCATCCTAAACATGGCTGTGGCCTTTGTTGCTGTGTTCAGTTTTCCTCTAGAGCAACCACATAACTAGATAACAATATGGATAGTCATCTCATATTGCACAACTGTAGTCCTATTTTCTACTACTTTTGTTCAACTCATTCTGGTGCAGCACAATGTCTACATCTTTCCTTAGTAATTGTGAGCCTGGGATGTCTAGCTGACACTGGACTCCTTGCTGCTGGGTTTCTGTGGACTCGACACTTTCCAAAGATAACACGGGCCAAAGATTTCCACTCACGGGCAGTCTGAGGCCCTGCTGAGGCAGCCTGCCTGATGGGGAACAGAAAAAAGAGCTGGCTCAAAACATCTTTTAAGATCCATAGCACTCTACTATGTGATATGCCTTCAAGGTCTATAACGAGTTAATATAAAGTAGAGAACTGGACCAATAGAGAAGCGTGTACACTTTATAGGCACTAGACCCAGATGCAGGATGTTCAGCTGGTTTGATAACATGATATCAAATGTAGAGAATAATAATGATGTCATCAAATACAAACAAGGTGAGGCATGTGCTGGCCGAATTGTTAGGGGGCATATCACATACGGATTCTAAAGTTGACTCCTGGCTGCGTCACCTTTGTTTCACTTTATACCCGTCTTTTCTTGCCCTTGATTCCTAGACTGTCAATTTTCAAATAAATGAAAACTGTCAAATACAAATGAGGCAAACAAATCAAGTGCATTTCTTTATTATACCATAACTTTTAACTAAAAGCTTATGTTCAAAATTACCTCCTTGTTTCATGTAGATACCTGTGATATACTGTCTCTGTTCTATCAGGTAAATTGAGATTTCCAGGAAGGGCTTGTCACTCTGAGAGAGCCTGGAAAGCCCAGCCTGTCTGTGTGCAGTCATACACCACATGACGTCTTAGCAGGGGAACATTCCTCCATGTCTTTTTCTCTCCCTCCAAAACCATATTTCTCAATTAAGAAACAGGGGGCACAAAAAGTGGTTTAACGCAGAAATATAGGGCAGGAGATTAATGCAAAATTAAGCCATAAAAAACATGACATATGGAAATGTCCCAGACAGGGGGAAAAAAAAAATATTTCTCCCATCCAGAAACTTTCCACAAGAAGAAATACACAAGGCTAAATTCCATTTAACCTCCTCCTTTTTTCTGCCGATGAAAAAAACCGTTGCCAAACATTACCATTACAGAATATTTCTGAGTAGAGCAGGTATTTACAGAATGCCCAGATGGTAACGTCTTGGAAAGAAGTTAAGATAACTCATGCCAAAGAGTCTCTTTAAAATACTTTCTTTCCTGCTTTGTCCTACTAAATGCCACAGAGGAAAGCAAAGCACTGAAATTATGTTATGGCTTCAGTATTCAATATAGCTTACAGGAGCTGGAATTGTGTCTCTTCTCCATAAATCACTTCATGGCGACAGGAGGTGGTCCTCTAGTCAGTGAGCCCACCCCCGCTAGCTGACCTCAGGGGTGACAGCTTCCTTCAAGCCTCAACCCAAACAAAAAGGAGTGCAGCCAGCTCCCATCGCCAGAGCTATAGAGGTCACACAGGCCTCTGCCAAATGGGCCCTTTTATCCTACAGCATTTACAGGATCAGCATCTTGGAACACAGGCATCAAAGGCAGAGACAAGGGGAGAGAGTGCGTGCCTATATGAAAGACAGACAGAAATGACTTATACAACCCTCAATATGTGTGTAACTCATGTGTCGGGTGTGGGATATTCCTGGTGACCAGTGTAGTGGCGGTCTCCAGGTGGCCATTCATGGTTAACCCCAGTTGACCCCCAGTTGGCTCACTGCGCTCAGAAAAAAAGGGTTCTACCCATAGCTTGTGAAGGAAACAGAACAATGCCAATCATGTAAGAAAGCCCTGGAACAGAACTGTGTGTGTATTTCTATTTGTGCAAATAGAAAACAGTCACAATTGATTGTTATGAAACCAAATGGCTGGGCATCAAGAACACTCATGTTTCTTTACCTAATGTAGAAACTGTGTCTAAATACACCCATGTGTACATGTGCGTCAAGGTATTAAATAATGACAAAATTTATACCTGAACATTTCCTTCAATATAGCTCTCATTATTAGTAAGTAAAATAGCATTGGCCTCAGGCCAAGCCTCAGCAGAAACACATGTCAGGTTTGTAGGCGGGATTTAAACACATACTCGAAATTCTGAGACACAAAGGTCTCAGACGGCAGCATCAATTTAGGTAGTTGTGGAGTTCCTGCAATCAACAGCTGAATGTTGGAAAAAGTAGGTCACATGACACAGGTCTAATTTTACAGATCAGTGTAAAGTAGGGGAAGTAATAATGGCATTCACTCATTATGTGTATAGATGGAGACAGAATATACATCTTTACACTGAAGTGTGTTGTATATTTGTCTAAGAACATTTCATGAAATAGTAAAACTTTTGTTCTTTTATTTTTTATTTATTAGCTCAACAAATACAATTACAAGGCATTAAATCTTGTGCTGACAATCATATCAACACAGGCACCCTTTTGCCTGGAAACATAGTAACATCTAAGGCATAGCTACATTTTGTGCTATAGTGGGTGGTCTATAGCATGTTGTCTATGTTGAATCGGCAGAGGACCAATCTGTGAGCAAGACCACTCTGACTGACTGTTCAGCTGTTCACTGCCCAAGAAGAGAAAAGGCTTCCATTGCCTTTAACAACTTCTCATAAACATATACTTGATTAGAAGTGACTATTAAGCATCTGTGGTGAGCAAGAGTTGTGCAAAAATAGCAAGCAAATTCTGCCAGGTGCTGCTTTGTGTAAGTTTTGTATGTATCTGCAGTCCTAGGTCTTCTTCTGCTTTCCCATTTTGAATAACAAATGCACACTACTGCCACCTTGAGTCTAGTTCTCTGATGTCGGCTTGGTGCCTTGAGTGCAATAAATGTAAAAAGTAGGTCCTCAGCTGTGTACACGCAATGCTGTTTCACTGTTGTAATCTTCACAGTTTTGCTATAGATGAAACCTTTTGCATCCACTGTGGTGGGTGAACTGAAGCAACTCTGACTTCAGCTTCAGCGTCTGAGCCAATAAATTTTTCAAGAGAAGAAAACACAGAAGACCAGAAGAAATCATACTCCTACCCCCAGTCACTGTATTCAAATACAGTGGTTCTTGTTGCTTGCCACTATGGGCTGTGCTTAGCTGCAGGAGTGAAAAAATACGGAAGGGTCTGGGGCTAATATGTGGTTCAAATGATGACATAATATAGAACAAAATGTGCATTTATTGTCTATAGTTTTTGCATGAAATATCCAAACTATACTAAAACTATACGCCATACTATATGCCATATGGTATTAAATCAGTAAACAGATTCTGCACTTCCTACCTCTGTATACTACGAATTCCCAGTGTATGATAGGATGTATTGCACTTTTCTAAAATGAATTAAGAATACTGAATACTGTTATTAATCAACAAAAGATCATAACTTAATGTGTGACTATATTACAATTTTTATTTTTTTCAAATAAACTGATAATTTTCCATCTATCATTTGTCACTGAGCTTTAATTTCTGAACAGTGTCCTTCTTTCCTACTGCAGAAATATTTTTAATGTGCCGTTTCCTGTACATGTCTTATCACTTAAGTACAGGTAATGAAAAATCAACACATGTAAAATACCTCTGTAGAACTAGACACTAGTACTAGAATGTAATATTTGTTGAGACAATATCAGAAAGTTGTAGACTGAGGCTTTAGTTTCTGTTTGCTTTGCACTGTTGTGTCATCCTTAAGTAAAAAAGAAAAGAAAGATAACATAATGCAAAAGAGGATAATGCAGTCCGTTTCATTTTATGAGCAGATGTTTGTATATTGTGTCCATCCCCTGTACGTGTCTGGGAACAACAAATTTGAATGAAACCCTATAGCCTCTCTTAGCTTTGTGTTCAACCTTGCTAATACAAAAGGCATTCATCACAGAGCAAGCAGAGAGTACAGCCGCTGATGTCATTGAATTCTGAGGTCCAGACACTGGGAGAGATTCAAACATTTTTCACATTTCCAAACACAGAGATTAAAGGCTGATGTACAAACTTTTATCTTATAAACAAGAGGTCTAAGCAAAACATTTTAGTGCTTTGTGTGTTCAATGATCCTTAAGTGACCAATAAGAAAACCACCATACAACACATACGAATAGATCTGAATGGTTCACAATAGTGTCTGACATATTCACTGAAAGATGAGACTTAACTTTACACAGTTTTAACCACAACAATGATGTAAACATGGCTCGCTTTCCTCACAACTACAATTATAGCTTGTACCAATGGAGATTTTCACTCCTTTTTTTATAAGACAAATTAAGCAAAAGCAGACAATGTTTCTTTTACTCTAACCACAAAGGACAATTGGGTAAGTTATTTGTTCAAATTTAATTAACACAGAATTTATTTTTGACAAGTTATTGTTGAATTTAAGAACATTCCCGACCATTGGTGGTATCAGTGACAAAAGCTTATTTGATGTGCATGTTCATATGCTTTGCATGAGTGTTCTGCATTTGTAAGACACTCGACTACCATGTGCGACATGCATTTCAGGCAGACACTCTGAATCCTCTTGTAACCTGCAGTTCAGATGGAGCCATCTCAACTGCTCGGCATGCCTGAAACGATTAAGTAGGCTCTTGACTGAGATTCACACAAGACGTTCTCTGTCCTTCTGCTTTGAAAAACGTAACAATGGGTGTCCAATCTTCTCCTGCTAAGGCCATTCTGAGTGCTCCCCTTTAGAGACATGGGTGAGCTGCAAGAGGAGATTCTCTGGGTGCTTGAGCTCTTTATTTCAACTGGGCACTACAATCAACAAACGTCTGGAATGGAGGCGAGAGGACATTTTAGCTTTAGCTGCACCTACTTTTGTCTTTTAAAATGTACTTGGAGTTTGATGGAAATGTGGTTTAACTGCCACACTGTAGAAAATATCCTCCTTTGTTATTCATAACATATTTGTCATAACTTTTCTCTTCATTTTACAGAATTCCTAAATCCCTCCCTCACCTCAAGGTCTAAAGTAAACAGACAATGACTTGTTGTGAAGTTAATAGTGAAAAGAATATTATGTTTCACTAAAGGCCCTACAAAATAAATATTACTTCTCCAACTTCTAGCCAGCAAGTTCAGCTCTAAAAGTAACAACTGTAGTTGTTCCTTGGCCTTGAACACGTTCGAAACTGATAGAGAAACAGATACCTGACGGGCCTAGCTACTATTTACAATGGATCACAATATGGTCTACAACATCCATAATCATTGCACAGCTGTGTGTCATTCTTCTCCTCTGTGTGCCTACAGTGCTGCGAACCAGAACACAAGTGGGCGACTCAAATCATTAACTCATCACCAAAAAGCCACATACTGTCAACTTTTGCCAAATGGCTCAGGATGAATATACTTGAAGTTTCTGTTGGCTCACGGCCAGGTACCACAATACAACGTCAAACATGGAAAGCCACAGGTGTTCCAGAGCTACAGTGCTGTGGGGAGTCATTGAGAGATAAAAAAGACATAGTATATATATGAAATGATGTCTGTAGATAAAGTAGAAACATATAATTTGCAAAGCTCTTCTGATTGAATGATCATATGTGCCCAGAGTGTGAGCGGAAGAAAGGAAGGAAGATGAAAAGGCAGAATAAGGTGGAAGACAGGAGGATAATATGGAAAGCATTAGTGTTAGATACACAATTTGTGGTCATGGAAGATGAGGTGTCGTGCAGAAACTTTAAATATGAAGCACCGAAAATATTATACCACAGTAGTACCAGCCTCTCCATACCAAAGCTGCATTAAAAAAAAAATCTCTCTACCATTTTCACAAGGGACATTTTGACGTCAGGATTTCTTAGTGTGCAAATATGGAGCTGTCCAAAAATTACAGTCACATTCCTCTCAACTCAGGTCTAAACAGGTCGTGTCAATCCTTATTTGTCCAGCTGATGTCAGACTGAAGACTAAATCAATCTCTGCACATGAATGTGACAAAAATCCGATATATCCTCCTTCAAAGCACAACTGCAATGGCGAATGATTCAGAACTATCCAGCTGTGGCAATACTACTTGATCCAAGGTGAGAGAAGAAATAACAACGCTGTTTCACAGCACACTGGATGAGTGACAGTTACTGTAACGACAAACAGAGAAAATGGGTTTGGTTGTCTTAAACATTTCTCATATTCTCTTGATAGATGCAGAGAGGGAAAGAGACGTTTCCTTATATAGACACTGACATCAAAGCTTAAGGAAAGAAAAGGAGCCAGCATGACATGTGAGAGACGGTGTGAGATGGAATTCCATGGCACACTAGGATTTGAATGAAGGCTAGTGGGGTACTGAGTTAAAGGTCAATGTTTTTTCTAGTCAATACTGGTACTCTAGCTCTTCCTGCCCATATAATATAACCATAACCCCAAACTTCAAACCCAAATATGACAAAGAAGATGAATTGAGTACTGTCTAAAACTCAGCTAAGACTAAAGAGCTAAAAAGACATATAGACATACTGACAGAGGTATATAAAGTGCATTAAAAGGCATAAAAACACTAAACATTTACCAGACTAACATGTGAAATGTTTTAGTAATCGACTACAACCTAAATTAATTAAATCCATGAAGACTTTTTAAGTATGTGACATGTTATAAATCAATCACTGAAGGAAACAGACATATGAATTGTTTTACTTGCACTGAAATCTGTCAGTATTGCGCAAAGACATTTAGATAAAGAAAAAACTTCATGCATGTCTTTTCGCCATGCGCTCATCCTCATCCACTGTCCATCAAGGATTCAGAGAGAGGGCAAACACTGGCTGTGCACAGGCTCCTCAGACCACAGCTCTAAACCATCATAGACCCTGTGTAAATATACAATAAACAATGCTTTGTAGCATTCAAATAAATGTTGGTTGGTGCAAAAATAAACATAGATTCCTTCCAAATGTTCCTTCCTGCTAAAAGACGGCTGTTTAAAGTCTGTGGCTACGGAGATTACACACCTGTCCACTACAACAAGAGACTCACATAGTCTCACAGCAGTGGTAAACCCCAGAGGGTTCTGGTTCACATGGCATCCACTCTTAGATGTTCAACTCATATGTCACAATGTGCCACTTTGAAAAATTATATTTTGTAATGAGCTAACTATAAAATGTAATTTTGAACCAATGTTTTCATTTTCTGATAGAAGTTTCTTTTTCTGACAAAGTTAAAGGGACAATGTGTCATTGTTTACAGCATCAATGAGGCTATAAAAATCTAGAGTTACCCATTAGAAAACAGTCTTATGCCCTGTTCAGAGTGAACACTCACCCTTCTCCCTCTGTCCTGTAAACGCACCAAGAAAAAAAACCCTCTCTTCTTGGATGAAAATGTAGACAGTTCTCTTCTTTTTGGATGGTCGAGGGGCCTTAAAACTGGAACCAGATGGCTTCTTAATATGTGCATGCCTTTGCATGAGTGTGTGCATGTGAACATGAGCATGTGAGTGTGCTTATACAAATGAATGTTAGTTGTCTACATCATTGTACAGTATGTCTGCAAAATTAGGCAGATTCCTGCCAAAAATGGAAAATGTTGTTTTAAAGTTGCGAGGATATTATCCTGCATAAGCATTATGCTAGTCTATGTTACATATATAGTAAGCCAAAGCGTGAGGGGAGTGATACTATCACACCTACCACAGATCTACTTTTGTTATCAGCTGTGAATCAAATATCAAGACCCACTCTCCTTATTTCTCTCTTTGGCACAGAGCTGTTTAAGTTGGCCTCCTGGGGTGACTCCAAGTCCATGATCCAATTCTGGGGTGTGTTTGAGGGAAGTCAAAAAGATGAGAGACCGGGCCATTTGATCTTCTTCTCAGTCTCATGGGTGCCATGTGATACGTATGTTTTCAATCATTCCCTGCCTGTTTGGCACTCTGTGACACACAGAAACATAACCAGATATTTAATTTTATTGGTTTAGTATGACTCAAAGTGTGGTACAACTCTGAGGATCCACTCTGACGACTGATGACAGATAAGATTTTAAATATTTTCTCAAAATTAATTTTACCTGATGCAGAGAACTGGCTACACCAGACTGTATGACACTTAACAATGGAAATAATTACCTCTTGGCCCTTTACAAAATAATAATAGACCTTTCAATATGGTCTTTTTAACAGAGAGGTTAACTACTGGAATTGTTTTTTTGTGTCCTATATAAGTGCATATGGCTTAGTACAAATCTGGTTTCATGTGTGTAAAAGACACCATAGTAATCCATAGGTGATCTCATTGTCTTAAGTCAATGTGCTGACATTCCACACACATATGTAATAATATGTTTATCAAATAAACAAAGACAAAAGCCCTCAACAGTGTATATTTCCATGCAGCTAGCTATGTTGTTAGGTGCCGGGAACTCATCTTCCAACAGGGTTTGCAGAGCGATAATCTTAGAGAATTTACTGCTCATCGTCTTCCATTTGAACAACCACAGAGTTTTCAGTTGTCAACCTAAAGATCAAAACTACCAATTTGACAAAATTATAGCATGAAAGAGACACACAAGTCAACAGTGGTCACAATGAATCATGCCTTGAGCCCAGCTTATAAGAGTTGTAAAAGACAAGGCAGATAATCCACTAAGAATGTGTCACCTCTGATTAAAGCTGTCACTCCTTAGCTGGGATCACTGTGTTGACAGATGAACCTGCTCTTAAAGGGGAATGCCAACACATTTCAGTTTTCGATTGCATTTGTGAGAAATCACTACTTGCTATAAACAAACAAAAAAACTTTGTACCGCCCACTAATCTGTTAAGTGTTTCTGCTATACAGTTAGTTCAGACATGCTGTAGCCTCTCTCGGTACACAAATGCTCTATACCATCACCTTATAACAATTCAGGCAGCCTTGTGCAACACAACTGCACAGAAAATGAGCTAAAATGAGCACAAGGCTGCTTTAATCAGCTCTCAATACCACATCTAGCCCACTAACAACAGTGAAGGCCCAAATATATAAACAGGCTGTGGCCAATGCTAACATGCAGAGGGGGGCCAGTTAAGTTTATTTTCTAAATCCCAGGCTGTTATCCTGGTCAAACAAACATAAACAAATAGTCACCACTACTGATAAAAGCATCCATTCAAAAGACTTTTTTTCCTCCCTGAAAGAATTAATACTCCTAATACCTTATAACATACATACAGACAAATATCTAAAACTGGCCTAATACAGTGGCACATACCGTATATGTTATGCAAATACTTGAAGTCACTTTGGGCAAAAGTGTAACCTGTCGACCTTAAATATTAATTTTGTCATTCACTCACTTTACTATAGTTTAGAGGTTATAAAACAGTTGAAGCTAATAAAGCTCCAATCCGTGCAGAACACCTGAACTAAGTCACTGTGTGATCACCACTTCAGAGGTGGATGAAAGGTCTGCACTACAGTGCTTTTCTAACGTAACCATACCCAAAGCACTTTACAATGTTGCTTCTCATTCACTCATGCACATACACTCACACACACACACACACACACACACACCCTTAACGAATGCCAGGAATCAAACTGCAGACCCCACGAAAGGTGTACAGCCACTATACTTCCTGAGACACAGTCAAACTATTAGCTCTTAGGATGAGCATGTTCCTCCCTCCACTGACTGTGTTGCATAAGTTTCCGGCCCAGTCCACGCAGAGCCATATGTCTGTGAGAGCTAATGACTGTGATTAGGAAAGCCTGGATTAAGTCTTGCTGTGGCACACTGTCACACACACACATACAGACAAACCAAAAGCTAGTCCTGTCGTGTATGTATGGAGAAAACCAAAAACCAGATAACCTAAACAAAGTACAAATATTTAAACAAAAACTTCATTAGAACTTGAAATACATGTAATAGATTTTCCCCAAAATAGTGCTAAATGACAGTGATTATGTACAGACAAGACTGTAACCAACTCATTACTCATGATCACTGAGGGATAAACAAAATGTCCTAATGAAATGGATGTACTAATTTAGGACCCCATCTTAAATTAGTGTACATTTAAAAACAAAACTAATCTTTAAAAACACAATGAGAACAGTGCTATTAGTTTATTTGTACTTTCAGAAAATCACAATATTACAGATACTGCACATTTTGTACTAGCTATTCTCCAAAGGCAATTTATTGTGAGAGTGTGCAGTTTTTTTTTCTATGCATACAACTACTTTTATAAAATGATTTGGCAAAAGGCAAAAATAGAAGGAATCAATCTCTTAATAAACAGCAAATTCACCCCATAAAGAAAATCATGCCATTTGTCTTTGAAATTATCTCCAGTGTGGAGCAGGAAAATCACCTAGTAATTCTGCACTCATGGGGCTACAAAGTAAGCCCTCTTGTCAGATAAAATTAAGCTCAAATGTCTGGACAGGTTACAGTAACAGTGACCGTCTCAACTAGAGGAAAGAAATCCACCAGCCACGCAGGCAGTCACAGAGGAAGACTAGTGCAACAGGTGGCTGTCAAATTAAAGAGAAAGAGGGTCATCATCCACTTACAGGAGAGCAGCAAGTCTGTCTGCTGCTCCCCAGGCTCCACTAAGCTAATCCAAGCACCAGCAGAAGGACAGAATTAGGTAAAGCTAGTTCAGAGTAGTGTGTATGGACAAGGGTCAACCAAACAATCATAAGTACAACTGCTGCATCAGGCAAAAACTGGAAATGTCTTATAGTTATGCTGTGTTATAAAATCAGGGAGCAACCCCCGACAACAATGCCAACAAGAATTTAGCAAAGTATGAGAATCCTGCATATATAATATATGATAGACTAACTGTATCAATTACATAATTACAGTATCAAGAGAATGAGAGAGAAATTCTCTCTTTTTTTTTGCAATCAACATGTGCAAACTAGACCTGATCAGGTTCAAACAAAAGTCATTTTTCTAAGCAGAGACAACTACTAGAGATAGTTCTCAGATCACATTGACTTCATCCAGATGAAAAATGCCAGGGCCTTTTGTTTGCTTCTATTGCATGAGAGGAAAAATAACCAAATTTTAAATCTGACAATTTACAGTTTAATTGCTTTTGCGGATCTTGAGTTAATTTTTACACTTGACTCCTGCAGAGGAGGCAACATGTATCTTTTTGCAACAATGAATACTCCTCCACATACTGCTACTGACAACCAGAGTGCTTTGCTAGAATAGCCCATAAGTATCTGGTAAATGACTTTTCAAAGGCTTGTGTTCATTCAGTACATTATACTGTACATGCATTTAACAAGGTAGCAGCAGGTTAACACCTATGTCTCATTTGTTTCTTTTCTAGAAAGACACAGGTAAATTAAGCATAAAACACAAAATCTATAGCAATTTGTAACAGCACTTGGCATCCTCAGTTTAATCAAAGACATTGTGTCTATGTGTCTGCATGCCACGTGCATCCATGTTTGCATATGTTTTCACTCAACTCTTTCTGCTAGTTCCCTCACATTACTCAAAGACACCAGGAGGCCCAATAAAACAAAGTGACAGAACACAGTAACTCCAAAAACATAAAATGTTTTCAGTCTCTGCTCCACGCCAGTGCTCTATTCTCAGAGTCCTGTTGAAATGCTGGTAATTCTCGCTCAAATTAAGATTCTTGGCTATTCCTCACGGCTGCCACTGTGCAAGTTCAACATGAACTTCAATATAATAATCCACTGGTAATAGTGGTAATTAGAGATCATACCTCCCTGGTGATATATACTGAGGAAGACAAATAATGTGAGATGTACAACTGCTTTCAAATGTACAGCTCAAGTGAACAATTACAATGCAGTTTGGTACTCACCAATGCAGGCGTGAACTCTGACTGATAGCTGTGTTCGAAGAATAATGCTGTGTTTTCTGCCTCTCCTGTGGAAAAACAAGAGAAATCGAGAGAAAGACAAATGTTATGTGGACGTAAGGATCATTATGGTTACTTCAGTTCATACGTGTGTGTGTGTGTGCATACATGCTGCTGTGTATGTGCACAGGAGCAGTGCACACAGACAGCTGTATCAAGATATAGTAACTGTATGCCTCTCTGAATCTAAAGAAGCTATTAATACACTAGAGGCAGACAAGTGCTGACAAGATAGAAAAGAAATTATCAAAGCTAAATTATTTTTTCAACACATTGCACCATTCAGTCTTATCCAGTCTCATCAATGTCTGGAGTTTGAACACAACGGGGAAGAGGTCAGAGAAGACAATAGGAGAAAGGTCTCAATAAGTGAAAATGAAGGATGGGAGCAACTCTGAGGTCAACTCCACCCCCTGTGTTAATGGAGATATGCCAAGACCCTATCACCATCCTATCAAGTGCTCACAATGTGTGAATGGGAATCCAAAACAAAGATGACAACAATGCTCCCCAATTCTATTGATTTGTGAGAGTGAATGTGAAAGCAGTGTAGTCTTTAGTCACTCAAAGGATATTTTCCTACCCAGAAGTCCACTCTTTTGTGTATGAAGTTTGACGTCAAAGGCTCTTTTGAAAAAGTAAAAATTTAAAGTAAAAAAGTCTATGTCTTAGTACTTCCTGATTTCTCTACCAGTATGTGAATAATTAAACAACAGAGTTTACAAATATAATTTCATTTTAGCTTTTTGAAAAGCTCAGTAATTCCAATAAAGAATTGGACACTGTGTAGTTCTGACCAATGCTCGGTTTTCTAATATTCTGTATATTTACTGCATTAGTGGGTGTTTACGTCAGTAGAACAGTGTATGTGGGATGGACTCAAAATCAACTACAGTGCTCATGTACATGCTAATGAAGACGTACATCACCTAGAGCAACAGTTATGCCCATCAATGCGTTTTTTAATAGTTTTTGAACAATAACTTATTGTACAATAGCTTGGAACTCTATGGCAGAAATCAGCTATTATTATAAACATTTATCCCTGTGTTTGCATCCCAAATAATATGACAGAGAAAGAGCCTTCCAATTCCATGTTTTGGTGGGTGGTTACCTTTTAGCTTAGATTTGAATCACAGATTGTGTGTTTAACTTCCCCACTAACTAAAGAAGCATACAAACAAACTCGGTAGACACAACTATAGACAAGAGCACAGCAGGTAGAGTTGTGCAACACCCCCTCCCTACTAAATCGGCTCTCTGACAAATGGGTATTTATGCCGCCTGTACAGAAGCTGCTTGATTGTTCAGACTGGTGCAGTGC
Source organism: Ctenopoma multispine (assembly GCA_034779795.1). Taxonomy (NCBI): domain Eukaryota; kingdom Metazoa; phylum Chordata; class Actinopteri; order Anabantiformes; family Anabantidae; genus Ctenopoma; species Ctenopoma multispine. Next base: position 12,405,879 of record JAUYWH010000008.1, on the reverse strand, counting down.
CAGCAACAGAATGTCACTCTTAGTGACAATCAGGCAGCAATGGGACTGACAGGGAAAGAAAAGGCCTATCAGCACGGGAGGCAAATCCTACAGCTGCCTCTCCAGTAATGCAGTACTGCTTTATACATTCAGTAACAGACAGACACACTGACATCTTTCCTGCCCCGACCAGTCAGTGAGGGACTGTGCTGACATGCAAGTCTGTATATGCTCACTGTTTATCAAATATAATATCCAGCAACAAGCAGAGGCGACACAGGCGCAACATCTGTCAACATGGACCTTCACTGGCGAGATGAGACAGCAAACAGGAACTTAATCCTCTGTGATGCTGTTGAGTCAAATGGGTAACTAGAGCCATTTTGTCACGAATGTCTGCTTTCTCTCTGCTTCACTGCAACTGTATCCCTGTGCTTAACCAAGACCTGAGGCTACACAGGCCAACATGCTCATTATCAAATTAAACAAACGTGCATGGAATATAAGTGAGGTTTTCAGGCCCCACTCACCAATTAAACAGGAAAATTGGGCACTCCCACAGACAGTCCTGCAGGCCTCCAAAGGGTGGAGCCCAAAGTTACAGAAATAATCACAACTATAAAGTATAGTCAGCCAAATAACAAATTGGCAGCATGCTGGAATATAATACCTACTGAATTCCTTGGTTCTCTTATGTTTGCCTGTGCCAAAATGTTCCGGTTTCTTCCAGTGGTGGTATTGTATAATTAACTTATCCTATTAAATATGATTGTTGATGTTAAACATTGTGCTTCTGTAATACCTCTATAGCTACCATTTGAATAATATCATGAAATGAATGAACTTGACCATTATCTAAAAAAATTACTTCTTACTTGTGTTTTACTTCCTGACCACAAGCCAAGGCAACTGGTCAAAATTAGGTGCTTTATAAAGATTAAATGAAAACATATGGCATTTTTATTCAGTCTGCACATGAGCAGGAGGAGTGAACAATAAACCTTTTCTCAATAGCTTGAATCTGATCATCAGAGAGCCTATCAAATGTTACCTACAAGAACAACTTTACCTGCCAACTGCAAATTATTTTCTTCTCCATTCTCCTGTCACTGCGCTGTTCTGCAGCACCCTCATAAAACTGCCTTAATCCTAATACCCAGAGCAGCAGCAACTGAACCAGTGGATGCCTGCCAGCTCCATGCTCTCTGCCTTTATCTAAGGAGGTATTACTGGTCCTGTTTATAAAATAACACAAAATGTGTACCCACAGAAATTGGACACAATTATCTACAATACAGTAAAGCCAGCACTTCCCCTCAAAGACCAATTAATGCCAGACCAGAAGGCCCCACAGATGTCTACTTACTCAGCACTTGGTGAACACTTCTGACTCCAGCATCAGAATGAGTGGAGGGACTCCCAGTGCCCAAGTAAACCAGGTGAGGTAAAGGGCCTAAAGAATGAGGCTCAGACTATTCTCCCGGTTCATTTCCCTCACAGAGGATGCTTTACGAAACCCTGACACGCACACAGACACAAGACAATCACCAAGCTGTTCTATTCTGTTAATAATACCCTTAAACTGCTCTGCAAACACAGAGGGGACAACTGTGTTTTATTTCCTTGCTTAAAGTTCAGGCTGTAGTGTGTTTGACTACTCCTCTGGTTCTTTTCAAATGTGCTTTTTCTTCTCAAATGAAAATCTTGTGTGCTGCTGTCTATGATACAATGTCCAAGTGGGTCAGAAAAAATGAAAATAATGAAAGCGGAGCTGCCCTAAGAGAGATGAAAGGATATGATGAGAAACTCTGAATAGTTGAGGCCTACAGAGCAGTTTTAATATGCCTTACTTCTAACTTGTTGTCAAACACATCAAGAACACTCAATAAAGCCAAAAAAGGCTAATTCAGCACAAAAGTGTTGGCTTTTAGATGTGAATTATAAGTAGCAGGGCATTGAAATACTATAAAAAGTGTTTTCTGTGCTATGTGTTAGCTACACATATAACATGCTGAATCAATTATGCAGCCAATAACGGCGCTTCATGTTATCTTCTAAAGACAGGCCAGGGAATATGCCCTTGAAGGCTTACTTTACTAATCATCTGCCAATCAATGTCACATATTTGAGCAAAAACAACATCACACCCAACACATAATTCCCCACATGAATTCAATACAACGTTTTTCCTACTCCATCAGACCCAAGTTCACTTGAAACTCTAAAACAGGCTCCAGCTCGTCAATCCATGTAATCCAGAAAAATATTCAACAGCTCTAAATGTCTGTAAGCACATGTCAGCCCATCTGATCCCAACTACATCCCTCCATGCTCCATCTCAGCTCAGGGCTACAAATGAAGGAAATTGTGTGCAATGGGTCAATCAATCTATCATAGCTAGAAACCTGAATGGCACACTGACTACAGAGCCTAAAGCTCTGCAGATATGTCTGAGCACATGTCTGGGCTGTATGGTCAGTTTATAACTTGTAAGTTAGACTGTATCAGAGATGGGACAGGGGATTTATGAGTCATAATCTCATATAGCTAAGCTTCATAACATGGTGTGGAAGTGATTATGGCCCTTAAGCTCCCGTGACATGGATATCTCCTGGCTCTCCAGCAATCTGTCAGAGGATCACACTTTAATCTGATTCTAAAGACACTAGGTATGACACAGGTGCTGCAGGAATGTAACCTGTCATTATTATCAATTACAGATTCAATGGCTAATAATCATGAGAGTTCAGGAACTAAGGCAGCATATGAATATAGCAGTATTCGCCTTCCAAATTGTAAATTAAAGCACCATTTTGAAGCTTGTTGACTGGCATGGGGGTTACTTTGATATAAACCTGTAAAGTAAAAACAGAGAAAAACACAAAATATTTTCTGTAGGTTAAATGTCTTCGATTTAGAGACTGCTGTTGACAGATCCTATGCAGTAAAACAAAAACACATGGAACAAGTAAAGGTGAAATGCCTCATCAGACATTTTATTAGCTCAATAATCAACAAATCAACAACACTGAGCAGCGGGGGGTGTAATGTTAGGTACATCAGCACAATAAAAAAAACAGCGAGCAGAACTGCCCTATTTTTACTAAATAATTGGCTAACCACCTTCACCCCCAGCCTCCTCAGACAACACTGTGTGGGTTTAATGACACACATCCATACCAGCCTGTGCCAGCTGGCACAACCCAGGCGCTGGCAGGCTTGCTCTTCAACAAGAGAAGTGGACCACTTTAACCTCACAGCTCTCAATAGCCTCCCATAAGCTCCTAACCATTTCAGATGGAACTGGGAAAAGACAGCACTCACAAGGTCCAATAGAAACACCAAGCCAGAGAGCAGCTTATGAATTCCAAGTTAAACAAATAAATCCATACATGTTTGTGGTCAAGCCGACCAGGAACTCTCATGCCAACCTTTGGTTTGCGATCATCTAAAAAGGGCAGCACATGAATAATATATCAACATACTCCAAAGTACATGAAAAAACATATGGAGTCAATAAAAGTAACTAGCCAAAGAAAGTGTATGAAACTTAAATGAAACTAATAGAATTTTAAACCTTTCTCTTCTTCATCCAGGTCTAGGAGTAATGTCCAGACATTACTACCCAAGCCTCATTTAACCACAACAAATCAGTTAAATTATAAGCTGAGAGCTGCATCGGTTGTGGGTGTACAATTGTAGTTTGGCCACTTCTAATGAGAACACTGAGGTAACATTAGAGATTACTCATGAGACGTGTCTACACCTCATAAGGGGTTTAGATGACATCACTGCTGCCACTCGGCCAGGGAGGTTAGGTATTTTAAGGGACACAAATGGACGAATGCCATGAGACATTTAGTCTGGTACAAAAAGGTGCTAAAACCAAAATAGATCAACTAAGTATGGGGCCAGACCATCAAATAATAATATGAACATTAGAATTTAACAACAACTTCTACTTGTACACAGCTAACATTATCCATTTGACATTTGGTGAGTGATTCAGAGCAAAATAGCTGTTCGACAGACAAAACCACCTCCTATGAACAGCTTTTGGACAGAAGAGCTCAATCAACTAAGGCCTGGAAAAGGGATTATTTTACTAATTCATTCTGGAACAAAATGGGTATCATTATGATTCAAATCGCTGTAATACAACCAAATTAGGCAAAGTAATACAAAAAGCAGGAAATTAATATGTGTCCCTGGCAAGGAATTTAAATACTGTATCCTTTCTCTCTTATCTCGCCTGAATTTTTATGTCTTTCTCAAAAAAGAGTAATCACATCATACTGATTATGTCTGACTGTTAAAGCAGAGAAGTATTTGGACTATTTTTAAAAGCCAGATTGTTATAATCAAATACTTTTAAATCACTTACGCTTGAATAATACATTTTCATTTCTGGTTCAACATAGCTTCTTTAACCACAACAACATGAACAATCTATTCCTGGATAATCAGAGTCTGGCAAGAAATGTACATTATCCACCTGTTAGGCAACGCCAATTGCTTATGTGTTTTCAATCTGAGCTGCTGCACCAGTTCCAGCTGCACCTTTTGAAGTGTATTGAATATATGCTTGAATATAATACTTTTTATATATGTGTCCAAATGTATTTTGGTATGTATCTGTATTTCAATTTCTAACTTTAATGTAGTAACAGAGGATGTTTTGTGTGCATGCAATTGTTTACATTTGAAGATTGGTAATAGTGAAATCCTGAAAGCAAAAAGAGAGACAGAAACGGAATTGATTGTTATCTTACCCTCCTTCCTCCTGAAATCCCTCCAGTTCGTCTCTTTGCTCTGCCAGTGTAGACTCCAAGTCCAGGTAGCTTCCATTATGGGACAGCTGAAGGGCACAGTCATCAGGCTAAATGGAGAGAAGACACAATTAATCAATGATTAGTCTTCTTAAAATCATAATCATAAACCCATAACATGTTAAAGGAAGGCTTACATATACGTTAGGAGGATATGCTTGAAGTCATTTGATGCTAGGGCAAGTCTGCTTCTGTTAAACTGACTGTCTCAGTTTACAGCATATTTACTGTAAATTCATAACTACATGCATAAGTACAGTAGTTGCTACATGATAAGACTAAAACCTTAGTTACTACTCATGCTATGGAGGTACTGTATACAAAACATGACAGTTAATGGGTCAATGTCTAAAGTACAGTGTATATTAGGTTTATGTCTAGTCTGTAGTAGACCACAGAAAGTTATTTTATCAGCTCCTGTCAGCGCTCTACAATCACAAACTGTGCAAGGTTGGAGAGAAATCATGCAGATTTGGAGCAGCTCTGCAGTCTGGTGCCTCTTATCTCTCTGTTCTCCCTGTCTGATAAACTATCATCACAAAAGATGATTTTGCAGAGGAGGTATGATTTGCCTGGTCTTGAATGGTTTGTCATCAGCTGACTGTGGTCAAGGAGAGGAAGAAAGAATGTGTCTGTTCACTTGTCTGGTTGACCTCCAAATTGGAGATATTAACCTATTTATATTCTGAGGCTGTCAGCTCTGCAGGACGGCGGCTCCGACAGTGAAGCAGGAAAACAAATACCATTAAAGGAGGGCAAATATATGACTGCCAAAAGCTGCACTACTCTGCTCCATCAATAGTCACTGTGTCTAAAACAAAACATACTGTACAGTACAGCCCACAAATTTAATATACAGTAAAATTTTGTATTCCCTGGGAGGGCTTTGTGAGTAGCAAAAAATATAATACACACAAATGACTATATACAGATACCAAATGAGCTGCCTGTAATATTTTTCTGCCTGCCCATTTAAACATACACATATATGTATATCTACAGTATGTACTGTCATACACTGTGACAGTAAGCTAACTGAATGTGAAGGAAAAGGGCTTGGAAAGACAGGACATTATAGGTCCCCCTGTCATATGTATCCCCCTGTTATCTGTGCTAAATGTTTGTGAATTCATTACTTTCATGATAATTGCCTATTGCATTTGCTTGGTCTTGACTCGTATTAATTTGATTACATCTTTGATGTTTAACTGAAGCAGTGATGTACTGGACCTACTGGTAATGCCAATTTAATTATTTGGAATTGTTTTCATTTAACATTATAGTTACCATTCTTTAGTTTATTTTTAAGGTGATGTCAATTAATTCCTCTGCTGTTTTTTCTTAATATAATGTTGTTGCTTCTATAAGCAGAAAATATACTTACAATCATCTGATTTTGCAAATCAAAGCTTTCATAAATTGGGTCCAAGTGTCGTGAGATTATGACATTTACAGACAAAAAACAGATATATGATTCCACTGTAGCTGAGTTGATTGTTTTAGTATTCTTCACTCTTTGTACATTTGATGGCTCTTTAATTTATACTTTAGATACTGTGGAAGTTCACAGATTGGATGAAAGGACAAAAAAATGTTTGTTCTCTTTCAGCTTTACGCTCTGTATCACAACCTGAAATAGACAAAACATTGGGCTGAATTTGCAGCTGTAACCTGTAATTAGCCAACTGTGGAAACAGAGAAATGCATTTCCCCACACAAGGTTTTGACTCACAGGCCGAAGGGAAAAACAGCAGAAAAGTCAAAGTGAACTATCTCCCAACTCTGCCATTAATTATTCCCCATCTGTACATCCATCTGCTTATCCATGTATCCACACATTTATCCTCCAGTCAGTGTCACTTTAGGTTTTTCTTACATAATGAAGCTGGATTACTGATTACAGGCCTTGCCATGTATATGCAGTCCAGATTGATGCACACACATGGCCCTTAATCCAGGAACAATTCTACCAGATTATCAGTAGCAGAGGCTTCCTTTACTGTTCCCCGCCCAGGACTTGAACCCACAGTGGCCCTGTGATGGCCAAGTCCAGAGAAGTAACCACAAGTCCTCTGCTCGCACACTGAGGTCTGGCCTCTCCCTTCAACCACTATACTGTGGTCCACTGACCAGGCAGGCAGTTAAGGCAGAAGGGCTAAAAATAAACACCATGCAATTTCCAATTTAAAACTGCTATCACACTCCAAACTTCTTTGTACTCCACAGGGGAATAACATTTATAATTAGATACCATATATTGTTTTTATCTTACCTGTCTTTGTCTGTAAACTGAGGAAGATTCCAAATTAAACAAGATGAATTACAGTAAACTACTGTAAAAGCTTAAAGCCTTTTTGATAAAAATGATGCTGGAATTTGTGGTCTTTCCCTGAGGGAAAATCATTTTCACACCTATACACATTTGATGCAGTGAAAAGAAACCACAATAGTTATCTTAAATTCCTGTCAACCATGCAAAGGATGGGTCTGTCCATGGATGCTGCATTGTTCAGAAAGGAGCCCTCTGCTGACACAACCCTCCAAAATGCAGAAACCAACAAAACCACAACTCTGCATAACAATATGTAAAAGAATTCAAAGGAGCTTTGACAGGCATGAAGAATGAACCTGTATTTTACAGCATTTAACATAACTTCTCATTATGGGACTCTATAATTTCTTAAGAAAAATGCAGGAAAACTGGCCAAAAAATTGAAATTGGTAAAGTGAGAGTCCATTTTCCAAAACTTAGCCACATTTTGCCTCCAACGACTTGAGCTGTGCAGACTGATGCAAGGCATCAAGGCCACCAAGCCACAAACTACAAAGCAGTAAAATGGAAGAAAGCGTACAGTATGTATGAAGGATTATTGATATATCGATTTGTGGTACAGTGCTATTCCGAACTGCGGATTTGAATTAAGACAGCATTATCATACAGTGGCATGACATTTTCCAAAAGTGGGAAAAATTGACTTTGAGGTCTCCATCTCTGACAAAGCATTTATGCTGCATCCCTCTATTATCATGTTTGATGTTTACAACTCACAAACATTGAGCTGTAAATGTTTACCGCTCACAAACATCCTAACTGATGTTTGAGGCCGTACAGCAGCAGGCCTCTGCAGGCATCTGATTTAAAACCCAATCCAACACAAACAAACAACAACTACATATACACCTACAGCTCTCCCCTCTTGAGACTGCAGACTGAAACTGACAGGAACAGCCCAGACACAGCATATGCTAGCTGTTTCAACTATACTTTAACACCATGTGTTAGCAGCATGCTATTTATACCAGACTGGCCTGCACCATAGAGACAGATCTCAGAAACAGGTTTGTTGTCACAGGCTTTCATTAGATCACACCAAACTCACTTCTTCAAAATGTTATTGGGTGTGAATCAGAGAAACTGTTGCTCAGATGTGGTGATGTAGTGTTGTCATCCACTGTTTTTGTTTCATGAAAAGCGCAAGAGATTCACTCTCAAGTTACTGCTAACCACTAATGTCCATGCAACCGAATCTAACTAACCAGGTGCTGCAGAGCCTACCACTGGTACTCCCTCTCTGTCTACAGCAGTTTGCGGTCCAGCTGGCCTACTGCTAAACTGAGACCAGTCAACTGTGCAAAGTACATCAGCTCTTTGTTTGTGTTTTTAATTCTGCCTGCTTCGCTCTCCTCTCTCAGACCGTGGAAAGCATTCCCATCCCGCTGGTCAGGCTGAGTAGGCTGCAGAATGAGATCCAGGCTTGTGGTGATCCACAGCATCCTCTGGCTTCCATGACTTATCTTACCATCTGTACTCAAACAAGATGGAGCACCATTGATGTGACAGAATGAAAAAAAAATCTAATTTAACTTTCTATTTGTGTGACTTCCCAGCCAGACTTAGATGAATGCTAAATAAAGACTCAAACCGGATGCTATGGCCCCTTCACTTTGTTTACATGTAAAGTCTGTAGATGAGGCCTTTTGAAAGTGTGTTTGGATGCACATGGTCTAATCAGAAGACAGAAACAGTTATTTTTTAAGAGATAAAGCTGACACCTCCCAAACAAGGAAAAAAATGGTTCACATTATCTGTCAAGAGCTTTCTTTGGGGAAACTGGGCAAAAACAATCTTCAAAAGAGGAACATTCTGTTACTTTGAGCTGCGTAAAACTGGCTGTGCAGTTGGGAATCTAGGGAAGGACAACTTTTGCAACCAACACATGCAGTTTCACCTCCTCTAGCAGTAACGAGTAAATGAAGATTGATGTGATGTGGCAAATAAAACAATGTGGAGATAGAGTAAAACACATTCTGCTTTTATCTAATAAAATTAAGGAAATCTAAGACTAAGATTCTAAATCTAAGCTGTTAAAATAAAAAACAATGGAAAAATGTGCTATGACTACAGACAACACTGGGGTCAGAAACTGTGTTGTGATCAGATGGCTGCAAATTCAAATCTCCAGATTTAGAACAATCCGAGTTGGGAATTACCCTTGTTCATCCCTCAACAACTGACCAACTGATCATTTGACCCCACCTACTCTAATTGTAGCTGTCTAGTGCCAATAGCAGAAGTGGTTTCCTACATGCATTTTAAGTAGGATTCATGAGGGAAAGTTACATTTTTAAGTTAAGTCAAGCAATTATTTGACTAAATGTAACTAAATTATGCAATAACATCACTGTCTATTTTCTTCAACACAATAGCTGGCAAATTCTTTAAGATCTTCCTAAGTCTAGATAATGAATAGTAAGAAAAGCAGGTTAAACTGAAAAGGGATTAGTGTTGTGGTAAACATTAACAGATGCCTGCCTCCCTTCAGCCAATAATGGCTGTCCACTCCATTCACCTGAAGCCACCAAATATTTCATGTCATACTATAAGCCTGTAATGTTTGAATGCATGTTGATTCTCCATCAGCATCAAATATCTTCAATCTGTTTCATGTCACTAGCTCAATCACAGACTAATTATTAATTGAACATTTGGTAGTTGTTAACTCTTCACTGGGGTAATTTAAGGAAATGAACAAATACATAAGATTTAAAAAAGTGTACTGCATACCTTCTGTGGTGCTTTTAGCAGCCTGTGGACTCCAGCAATCTGATTTATCAAAGGAATATCTTCCCTGAAAGTGTACAGAGGTGGTCTGGTGGGCTCGGGGAAATTGGTACTGTTAAATGGATCAGTATCATCTAAGAACTGTACCCTGCTTATAAACGTAGCCATGATGTATCCATGCAAGGCGATTTTAGATGATCAGAACAGTGGATGTGACACCACAGCCTGTGACAGACGCGCAGCCCCCGGTCAGCAAACTACCGGCAGGTCTCCTGCACCCTCAGTTATCCTTGGACCTTCTCCATTCGCTTCACGCTGCGCAGATGAGTCAGGCCGGTGTACACAACACTTCGAAAGTAAAGATCCAGGTTACCGCGCCGGGAGATACGTTTGGTCAGAGCGGTATGGAAATGAGCAGGGCGGCAGTATCCAAGGGCATTGCGGGCGGTTGAGGTGCTGAGGCGGACGGGAATGCTACACTTGGCGTTTGGTCTGCGAGAGCGATGCGAAGCGGCTTCCTCCTCAGGCAGAAACTCTGCCAAGGGACACAGCAGCCAGAGACCTCAGCCGGCCGACACAGCTCATGTTACAGTCGCAATGGCGGCCTCCACTGGAGAAAGTGAAAAGTCAAAAGGCTGCACTGAAGCAAGCTTTGATGCAATCAAGCTCAGAACACTCACAGTGGTCGGTAGAAACACGGCACACAGAACTACAGCAGATGCATTACTGCAGAATAATTTATCAAACGTATGTAAACGTTTAATAAATTATTTTATAGTGCACAACAAACCACCGCAAAGTAGTCAAAGGACATTTCATTAGGTTAATCGATGATCATCAGGTCAGTGGATATTTGATCCATAAACAATTAGGCTAATGAATGACTGATAACAGCTTGAATGTGAAATATGATCATCTAGTAGTGTTTATGTAAAAGTATTTTCTTATTCTACATGACAAATTAGCAAACTCAGCTGACGGAGACCACCAGAGATTTAAGATTTCTTTTGTAATCAATTTCTAAGATAGAATGTGAACCTCAGTAATGTTTTCATTACATGTGTTAACACTTTTGATACATCTGTGAATGATTTGTACAGCTGATAAATGTTTTATAAAACAGTCTAATGATCTGTTAATATATAATCAAACTCTTGTTACTATGTGTGTTCAATCATTCATTAATTCTTGATACAGGGGTTAATACAGGGACCAATGAGGTCATAACTGCTGACTTATGCATAACACAGAAACCACAGAGACGCAGATCTCTTCAAGAGATCTCTTCAAATTCTTTACTCAAGTTGAAGTACTAAGTTTATGCTGTAATATGTACTTTTAAGTACTTCTCTAGATTGAAAACATTTTTGTGAATTTCATTTGGGAAAACATTCAACATTCATTTTAGTTCTTCTATTCAGAAATGGACCCTTTAGTTAATAGATATAAAAAAAAGCTAATTATTTACATGTGTAATGTAAACTGCAAAAAACAGAAGTAAAATAATAAGACAATGAAGTAAAGAGTAAATGTACTTCATATTGATATAAATATCGTTTTCTCCACTAAACATCACAAGACCATTGGCTTTTGTGCACCCTTCCCCACTGTATGACACTAGTTAACTGTCACATGTATTCTACATCTGCGCAGCTCCAGCTGATGCTCTGTGATATGACAGCCTAGTCAATCTATTACAGAGGTCCAGTACATCTCACAGTGTGAGCCACAGTTCACAATCTAGCAGTGTGCTGAGTAATACTGTATCACAACGCTACTGTGAAAGACCATGAAGATACAACTCTCCAATCCAGGCCTGGAGGACAGGATATTATCCCATCAGCAGCTAGATAAGCTGGAGGACGAGGAGGCCAGAGACAGACCAAAATGGGACAACAAAACCCAGTACATGTTGACCTGTGTGGGGTTTTGCGTGGGACTAGGAAATGTCTGGCGTTTTCCCTATCTGTGCCAGAGTCACGGAGGAGGCAAGTGATGCTTTCATAATGTTCTGCAATTATTCCATATTTGACTATAACCAATGCAGACTTACAAGAGGAGTACAAAAAACATTAAGTATACGCCAAAGTATCTGTCTGCCTTCTAAGGCCTTTCTGTTATTTTATGTGTATTTGTTCCTGTATTTATTTTATTTTCCCTGTATTAATCTTTGTTATCTTGTGTTTTTTCAATTTTTCTATACTGTTCTGCAATGTTATTTTTTAACGGCTACTGCAACACTGAAATTTCCCTTTGGGGATCAATAAAGTATCTATCTATCTATCTATCCATCTATCCATCCATTCGAACAAAATCTGTAGATTTTAACTGTTACACAGATTAAAGATGTAACTGAAAGCACACTCAGCAGTGTTTTTTTTACCCACTTTAAAGGCTTGAACAGACGGTATATTTCATTATAAACCTACTATACCTGCATTCACTATCCATTTGCATCCTGATGATTAACATTATCATAAAGTGCTTCCAAAATAATTTTATATTCAGTTTTTGGAATTTAAAACCAGTTCTGCATATATTTTAATATAAATACAATTGACAGTTACTTGACCATGATAAAATTTGTTTTTTTTTACTTTTTCTAGGTGCATTTATGATACCATTTCTGATCTTGCTGGCTCTTGAAGGAATCCCACTTCTTCATCTTGAGTTTGCCATTGGTCAGCGTTTGAGAACAGGCAGCTTGGGGGTGTGGACTGCAATCCACCCATATTTGACTGGCATTGGTAAGAAATATATTTGGCAAATACATTTGACCTGTTTGCTACAACTAGCAAAGGTGCATTAAATGTATCCCTGCTTAAAACACTCATGGCAGGAATTGCATCGATGTGTGTATCTCTGATGATCAGTCTTTACTACAACACCATCATTGCCTGGATTCTGTGGTACTTCTTCAACTCATTTCAAGAGCCTCTGCCATGGAGCCAATGCCACAAGAACGCAAACATGACAGGTACTACAACCACTACAATATCAATGTCAATGTTAATTTCTTTTGGCTTAGGGACACATAGTGTAAATGCATTTTGTCAGGATTCATCCTAGAATGTGAGGAGAGCTCCCCTGTGGATTATTTCTGGTACAGAAATACTCTGAACACGACTCCCAGCATTGAAGAAGATGGTGGGCTGCAGTGGCAGATACTGTTATGTCATGTTTGTGCATGGTCCGTGCTCTATATCTGCATCATTCGTGGTATTGAGACAACTGGGAAGGTATGCATGCAACACATTGCTTCTTATAGTAAGAGAGTAGGTTTTTCAATAGCAACTGAACTTGTTTTAGTTCATTGACAACGTTTCACCCAGTCTGACTGACTGGTAGGAGTAGCAGGTTTATAAACCCTATGGAATCCTCAAGTTGGTAATCGGTGGTCACCCTGGCGGTTTCACAGTCGTTCACACTCAGGCTCATGTGGTCACATTAACATACTGGAAAGCCAGGGGGAAGGGCAACCCACAGGTGATCACCAATTACCAACTTGAGGATTCCACATGGTTTATAAACCTGCTACTCCTACCAGTCAGTCAGACTTGAGAAAGCCCTATGGAATGGAGGGCACAACATAGTCAAGGAACTAAAACAAGTCCAGTTGCTATTGAAAAACCTTTTTCGGGATAACCATGACCTGGATGACTGAGAACCTTCACAGATACTGAATAATCTTCTGAATAATTTACTTTCCCGAGGCTGTGTATGTGACGTCAACCCTTCCCTATGTGGTGCTGACAATATTTCTGATCAGAGGCTTGACTCTGAAGGGCTCTTTGAATGGAGTGAAGTTTCTCTTTACACCAGATGTAAGTTGCAGTTTTTAAATTATTTTAGCTACCACACTATCAAACAGTATGTACGGAATTGTATATTGACATTACATAACATATTCTAAAAATCTATTTCAGAAATATAAAGGATAAATTATTTTTTTGCTTTTCAATTAAATATAACCCTATTTTTTATTTGGATCCACTTTCTGTTGGATCTTTTACTTAGCTATTTGATCAGCAACCATCTACTATACTATACTATACTATACTATACTATACTATACTATACTATACTATACTATACATCTTCTAGTTAACAGAACTGGCAAAGCCATCAACATGGCTGGATGCAGGTGCTCAGGTTTTCTATTCCTTCTCTTTGGCTTTTGGTGGTCTCATTTCCTTCTCCAGCTACAACTCAGTGCAGTAAGTTTGTCATCTTGTGTAATCCTGTTGCATATAAGTAAAAAATTTAAGTATATATATATACATATATATATGTATATGTATTTATTTATTAATGTGCTTTTTCTTTTAGTAACAACTGTGAACAGGATGCAGTGATCATCTCTGTCATAAATGGCATTACCTCAGTCTATGCTGCAACTGTCATTTACACCATTATCGGCTTCAGAGCAACAAAGAAATTTGATAACTGTCTTTCTGGGTTTGCCTGTTTATACATAAATATACATCTTAGCAGCTCATTCATTTTTCTTTACTAATAGATCAACTGTGAAAATGTCTTAACTCAATGAATCTGTTTTTCTAGAAATATCTTAGGATTACTAAATGCTTTTGATCTTGCTGAGGACAGTATCACTGACAGCAACTACAATCATGTTGTTCAGAGTCTTAATGAAACACACCCTGAGGTGATTCTAGACTTGGATCTGAAAACCTGTGATTTAAATACTTTTCTCAGTGAGGTAAGAATTCACCAGGTCTGAGTATGATAAGTTATGCACCAGCAGTTTTAGAGGAAATAATAATGTGTGTTCAAATAATCTATATTATATAATAACAAAATGTATTTTGACCGATAGGGAGTTGAAGGAACTGGTTTAGCCTTCATTGTGTTCACTGAGGCGATCACCAAGATGCCCTTCTCATCACTGTGGGCTGTTCTTTTCTTCATAATGCTCTTTTGTCTCGGACTATCTTCAATGTTTGGTAACATTGAAGGAGTTCTAGTACCACTGAAATACCTTAACGTTTTTCCTAAGACATGGCCAAAAGAGGCCATCACTGGTAACTCCATATCTATTCTGTGATTTTCCTTTAATAACAATTTATAGTATATTTTATCAAAGCTTTGCTGTCCTGCAGGTATAACATGCATGCTCTGCTGTCTGGTGGGTCTAATATTTCTCCAAGGCTCAGGAAACTATTGGCTCTCACTCTTTGACATGTATGGAGGCTCTATCCCTCTGCTAATAGTTGGATTCTGTGAGATGGTCTCGGTGGTATACATATATGGGATAGACAGGTAATATTAAAATAAAGACGTCATTTTTTAAAATCTGTTACAACTTTGTATGTATTTTACATCTTATAGTCAATTCATTATAGAGATTATTTGTATTCTCTATAATCAAAAACAGTTTAATATCCTAAACTTGAAGACTTGAGAAGAATGTTTGCTGTTAACATGTTTACACACTGATGCAAATTCAGCATACTCTATATCTGTCTGTCCTCCTAGGTTCAATAATGATATACATTTCATGATTGGACACAAACCCAACTTCTTCTGGCAGGTATCATGGAGAGTCATCAGCCCGCTTATTATGTTTTTCATCTTGGTCTTTTATTTCATCACTAAAGTTTCTGACAAGCTTCTTTACAAAACATGGAATCCTACATCGGTAAATATGTATATGCTTTTAGATGATCTCCCTATTTTGTACTATCAAAAACAAAAAATATTGCTCTGTGTCTTTGCAGAAGAACTTCCCTACACTTGAGGAAAAGCCATACCCAACGTGGATCTATGTCATCATATTTATATTGGCAGGAATACCCAGCATTGCTATACCTTTCATTGCTGTCTGGAAATGTATCAAAATGAAGATCACTTCAAAGTCACATCTCTACCAAATCTCTGACCAAATTCAAATGAGCAATACACTCAGAAAATCCTCAGCCTAATATTCTTTGGTAAAATTCCCAATGTTTGTCTTTCTTTAAAACTAGCTTTAAATAAGAAATCATTAGTATGACAGATGCAAATGTCTAAATGCTGAATGAAAAGCGTGAACCATGAAATGAAGGTGCACCCACATGTCCAGCAGGGGTCGCTGTTGTGCAATGTTGTACACTGGAAAAGTGAATTAAATGTTGATTAAATAAGCTGCATATTGTTATATTTAATGCCTATGCTTCTGTATTTGCTTACAGTTTAAAAAGTGAATTACACTACTTGTCCTTTATGGAGCAAGCTAGGAAAACAATGTATGTGACTGAAAATTCAGTTTTGCATAGTGTTTTTGGTGATTATGTCTGATGAATTATTTGGGTTTTTTTAGGCTAAGTGGTGTTAGACTGTTTACAGAAAAAACTCTGTTGCTGTGTGCAAATAACAGTAATTATATACAGTATAACTGTATCATGTAACAAATTAAAAAGATGTATACTATGACATTAGTATTTGGGCTCCTTACTTATGTTGTTTCTGTTATTAACATCATATCATGGCCCTGTACAAAAGTTTTTTTATTAAACCGACAAGACATATTGTTCTCACAGAATAAGACCCAACAAGAAAAACAAGGAGCTGATAAAGTCTCCTGGTACAAACACGGAACAGGTTACCAGGTTCTCGTCAGACTGAGTGGACAGACAAGCCAGATAAAAAATATGCAATTTGCTTGATTGATAAAATATACCACAATAACAAGGGACAAGCAGCACATGGACAGAGAAACAGGAAGTGCTGAGCAGGAGATCACTGAAAGTTCAAAATGGTATACATGATAGAGAACGTACAGCTATCATATCCCGATTTTTATGCTCCAATTCACATATTTACCCAAGCAGATCAGTTAAAAATGTTTATGCACATATGGTGACATCAACAAGAATTCAGACATCTTCACACACACACACACACACACACACACACGCACACACACACACACACACACACACACGATTAAATGAGAAAAATCTTACGTAGTCATCTAACATGTGCATGTTCATCACAGTGGTCTAAGGTCTGGTTAGATGCTGCAACTCAGATCTTTTTCTCTCTGTTTTTAAAAAATGAAAAGAAAAAAAATGAAAAAGCATTTTTTCCTGTTTTCGATGGAACAATTGTGAGAGAGAAATTCTAATTGTAATTGTAAATTGATTGAAAACCACAATGACTGCAGAAATTGTTGTGTACCATGGAGGAAATTATGCTGTACCGTAATGCAGTTGTTGATTTTAGAAACATACTAAAATAAACAAATGCATTTAACACTGGATAAAACATAACTTATGTAAAAAAATAATTAATTATTATTATTAATATTAATTCCTCATCTCAATTCAACCAAAACCCCAGAGATTGAAACCCTCAATATAAAAACCTGTAATTTACAGATTTTCATGGACACATTTTAGAATAAATATACTTTTTTTTTTTAAATTTTATTGTCTTTTGTGAGGTTGTGTGTCATCACCTACCAGTAGAGCCACTGGAACCAGATTGACCTTCATTGTACTGAGCCAGCAATAAAAATGCCAGCCTCTCAAGTGTAGGCTGGGCTATGGTCTGGGCCGGTCCTCCATGTTTGGGGGTCCTTACTCCTCTGCTGGACCTGCACATGGTTTCATAGATTCCTAAGGAAATTTTCATAGGTAAAGATCTGGCAATAAAACCACTAGTTTTTACAATTACACAAGTCTTATGTAAAAACTCCACCCAATATTTCAAAGTAAATATCGCTCTTGGACACATTCATTTTGATATTTCTGTGTTTTTCTGAGAATGCATGTTCTCATACATGCGTTCAAGCAGCACTATCTTTCAGACACAAATTGGATTTAATATGACTTATGGGTACATTTTCTATAAAGGTTTACACATTATTGAATTCATCAATTAACTATCATAGAAACAAAATTCGTTTTTATTTTCTTTTTTCCCCCTCATAACATAAATGTGTCTCACCTCTTTTACTGGCTGGAGATTTTCAGCAGCTACAGGGCATCCATGCCTACGTTCATCATTCTTTAAGATTCTTAGTGTGGTATACATCTATGGAAAAAAAAACATATTGTAATTTGTATCATTATTATACTGTATCTTCTTCAACATGACAACATATTTGAATAACTTATACAAAAAAGCTATACATATTTGAAAAGGTTTCCATTTCCCCACAGGTTTAATGATGTCATTTATTGGATGACAGATGGAAACTAGACTGAGAAGTTCTACTGAGAAGTGACAATCCAGAACAGTTTTTTCTTGTTTTGTAGTCCCCATACTTGTGGTAGCTGCCGCCAAATTCACGGGCTTCCTGAAGTAACACATCATGCACAGTAATGATCAAAACCCACATGTAAATAATTTCTGACATGGAAAATATAAATGAAACTTTTTATATGCATTTGTCGTGATCAGTGCTTAGGACTAGCAGTCATATACTGTATGTGAGCAACGGTTCTATTTATAAAGAAAGAACAAGGCAAATAAAACTTTTACTGATTGTTTTCATATTTTATGTAATTTTTTCCTATAGAATACAACTTTCTCAATGAATTAGTTTAAATGAAATTATCACTAGCAGCATTATTAACAGCTTTAATTGCAGTAATTTTGCTTTATAAAAGCATGTTTGTCTTTATATTGGATGGATAACACTGTCAGAATTACTGCAAATTTCTGAGAAAATAAATTAACTGATCAGCAAAGTCTGTAGCTGAATATCAGTTCTGTTAATATTTGATTAAAGGGAACCGCAGTTAATTTCCCGTGTTGATGTTGAGAACAATGTCTCTAAACTACTTTGTGTAATCAAATATTTGTAGTACTGATGTGTTTGTGTGCTAAGTTATGACCAAGTCATTTACTAATATTAATGTACAAATCATGTTTAATAAGTAATTGACATTCTCATTGGCCTAGGGAAACGCTTTTGTTTTGTGATACAATACAGCTATCTCTCTGCCCTCTGTTACCTGCAAGTGTGACGAGTGATTGCATGATGTGTCCGTTATGTAATTTTTTTTTTTTGCACGTCAACATGGCATGTGGGTGTATGAGAGTATTAGGACTGTGCTTGTGTGCGAGGGTGCATGCATGTGCTCACTGGACATGCGCACGTGTGTACATGTGGGTACTTTTTGTGGTATGGGTGATATTGTCCCCATGGTGTCACGTGCTTTGGAATATGCTGGCTGCCTTTGTTGTCCCTCTGCCTGTTTTGCTTTTCTAGCAATTTCATACAATGGTGCACTTGAACACAGTGATGTTATTAAGCCTTTCAAACTACTACAGCTTGAATTCCAGCTGTCAGGAAAGACTAGCATCCCAATGTAGGATACATGGCACAGGATACATCACTGAGGAGCAACAGCAAGGATTGAGTTTAACATCAGAACAAAGGTGACTACTGACCCTGCACTGACATATGAGTGCTTTAATTAGTGTCAGACATTTATAAAGATGTGCAAGTATTGTGCTAATGCTACTTTCAATATTGTCATTTACCTGATGAAACATTTGACATCTTGTTTCCGTTTTATTTTTTCTGCTTTACAATCTGACTTATTGCACAAAAATATTCATGCCTCTTGTATATTTGGAAAAAAGAAAAACATAAGGTGGCTGATGTGAAGGCATACTTAATAATATTAAGTCCAAAAGGACACTGTGCTGTAACAGCATTAAGTTGCTGGCACAAAATAGCTATTTAATTAGTTACTACAGGAATTGCTTACTATGAAGGTAATAAGTGGATAACCATAATGGTCTAAGTCATCTAAACAGTCTTGTACTTATTGACAACAAAGTGTCTTTAGTAGAACAACCTAAATTATGTTCTCAAAATATCTACATGTGGGTGTTGTTGCCTACAGTAATGAAACACTGTACTATACTACTAATGGAACAAGAGTGTGACAAGTTCAATGTTTTTTGTATTTTAATTATTTGTACCTTCTATCCTTCTCTAGGCGATGTCCCAGCGAGCCGATGCCTCCCAGTGTGGTGGGGTTGTGGTTGAGTTTGAGTCTGATGACATCAGGGAAGCAAGAACTAGAAAAGCTAGAAGTATACCAGGTGAAATCAAATTTAAAGCCACCTAGAATTAGCTCAGTGTGTTTGCAGCAAATATAATATGTACTCATTTGATTCTCATGCATTTCCTTTGTAAGGTTCAGCTCTTATCTACTTCAAGGGTCCCAAGTTTCTCATCTATGTCAGTGGAGCATTGTCAATGTGGGTAAGAATCATTTCCTGAGGAAACTGGAGCAATACAGTAGATAAGACATTACAATGTAAATAACTACAAGGTGGTCTACATACTGTAAGTGGTGTCTTGTACAACAACTTGCATTACAAAACAACATATACTGACAGACTTTCATGTTTTATTAAACAGGGTGACCGCATGTGGCATTTTGCTATCTCTGTGTTCCTGATTGAGCTGTACGGCCGCAACTTGCTGTTGACTGCGGTGTTTGGATTGGTCGTGGCTGGGTCAGTGCTCCTGCTTGGGGCTTTGATTGGAGATTGGGTTGATCGCAATCCCAGGAATAAAGGTGCACAATGATTTCATACCAATCTGAACATTTTAGGATGCACTATATCAGTGAATCTCAATCTTGGATCCACAAGTTTGCCGATTTCCTATCCCATCTTCTGGTAAATTGCATTCATTAAATGTCTTTGGTGTAAACCAGTCACTCTTTTGACTAGTCTTAACACCAAGACACAAAGATCACAGCTATTTACTCATATCTTTCAAAGCTAGCATGAACTGCTTTACAGATAATGTCATTTATGTTGTAAGAGCCTAAAAATTGTTTTTGTTGTTTTTGTCCCCTATTTTAGTTGCACATGCGTCTCTTTTCATTCAGAACATTTCAGTGACAGTATGTAGCATTGTGCTCATGTTGGTGTTCTCATATAAGCAAAGGATTGAACAGATCTGGGATGGATGGCTTACTGTGAGTAGACAACATATGTAACTAATAATTCTATTTCATAAATTAACAATCTGTTGATTATGTTGTACTCTGCATGACTGTTATACAGAGGAGTTATTGCAACTGTTGTTCTACCAGTCCTGTGTCCCTGCTGTCTCTGCTTCTGAGATTGTGGCTACTCTGTGCTGTCATAGTAACATGTTGCATCGCAAAACTTACACAAGGTGGTTTGTTATACGGTGGTGATCGTCCTGGCAGATGTGGCAAACCTTGCAAGCACAGCTCTGACTATTGCCATTCAGAGGGACTGGATTGTGGTTATCACGGGCTACAACCGAGGTCACCTTGCTGGTGAGGGGATTCACTCTGTTAATGCACATGTTGGTTTGCATTCCAGTAGTGCAAGCTTATTAACCTCTGTGTCTTTGACCCTCACAAAAGGAATGAATGCAACCATGAGGCGGATAGATCAGGTGACTAACATCCTGGCCCCGCTGGCAGTGGGACAGGTCATGACCTTGGCCTCCAATGTAGTTGGTTGTGGCTTCATCTTAGGCTGGAACCTGGTGTCTCTCATTGTGGAGTTCTTCTTCTTGTCACGGGTTTATCGCATCGTCCCTGCTCTTTCAGTCAAACCACCAGCTGTGGAGGAAGATCAGGTGTATCTACAGAGGATGGAGAGGATGGAGAGGAGAAGGTCTCAAGGTATCAACTGAGGATCTTTTAATCATTTCTCATGTGCTCTTTATCCCCAGAATTTAACACTAGAATGCCATAACATAGATATAGAAAATACATTTAAAGAGCAGAAGCATCATGAAGTCTAACATGTGCTTGTAGAGTTAAAAAAACGTTGTATTGTAGTAGACAATGTTCTGATGGTAGGACTGATAAACAGATACCATTATGAGTGCTGATCTAGTGAGATTTAATGTTTTTGTAAGAATGATGGAGGGCAGTGATGGATGAAATTCCTCTTTCTCATCAGGAGAAGATAATATTGCACAACTTCAACCTCCGACAGAAGGCAACTGCAACACTAGCCTGCATCTAAAAGAAATAACTGACCTGCCACTTTGTTTCCGGAGGTTTCGCTGGCTGGTGAGCACCTGTAAGGATGGCTGGAGGGCCTACTATCGGCAGCCTGTCTTCCTGGCAGGAATGGGTCTGGCTTTCCTTTACACCACAGTGCTGGGGTTTGACTGCATCACAACTGGTTATGCCTATACTCAGGGCATAAGTGGCTCGCTCCTGAGTTTGCTGATGGGTGTATCAGCTATCACAGGGTTGATGGGCACTGTGATGTTCACCAGACTCAGGAAGACGTATGGCCTTGTTAATACAGGCATCATCTCAAGCTGCCTCCATCTGGGCTGCTTGCTGCTGTGTGTGTGCTCTGTGTTTGCCCCTGGCAGCCCTATGGACCTTAGTTTGCTGATGCCCTACATTACATTTAACTCCTCTATTGAGTTTGGAGGGATGACGAGCCAAAGGCAAAAACACACCAATCCTTTGAGGGGAGGCAGCAATCAACCACTGGTACCTGACCGCTCCTCCATTCATTGGACCAATAACACTGTGCTTTTTGACAACGTACCCTCTGGCACAGTACCAGAATCTTATATCTCCATTATCCTGCTGTTCTTAGGCGTCATCACAGCACGCATTGGTGAGTAAACAGACTCTCATAGTTGACTTGTTTCAATAGACACCAAAACATAAATTATTTAATACATATTGTATCAAAAGTAGCACACATTACCACAATTACATTATTTCTTAATTTTTTTTACAGCTTAACCTTTTGCAGAAAGTAAACAGTGAGTTGAGTTGCATATCAAGGCATAGTCAGTGGCCAACAGGATGCCTCATAATTTCACTATCTAACAACTGTATTTGAGGGAGCCATATAAAAATATCAATGTAAATACCAGCCAAAAAAGTCGCTTGCTTGGTTCTATGTAACAGTCCCCATCTATTCTACATCTCTGCCTAATATCCCAAATGTAAGGACTGATGGCTATTATAATAAGCAGGTCAACTTTTAAAACCCACTCACGCCTGTGTTACAGGTCTCTGGTCCTTCGATTTGACAGTTACCCAGCTTCTGCAGGAGAACATCTGCGAGTCGGAAAGAGGCGTGGTAAATGGTGTGCAGAGCTCTATGAATTACCTTATGGATCTGCTTCACTTCATCATGGTGATCTCTGCTCCACAACCAGAGCACTTTGGCATCCTAGTTATCATTTCTGTATTATTCATCACCACTGGGCACACTATGTACTTCCTGTATGCACACAAAGCCAAGAAAAAACGCCGCCACAACACATAAGGAGCAAACATGGCCTACACTTCCAGGCAAGAGATGCTCACCAGCACTGACACCACTCTGCACCTGTGAAATGAATGTCTCCCTCCCGTTCCTTCAGCAATCTTATTGCAACACTCCACTCCAGACTTAGCCATTCATTTCAGCACAACACTGCAAGTGGCTTTCACACCTCTGTTGCTTTCTTCCTGCAGGGCCATGTGCCACAGCAGCAAACAAGAACTCAGGTGAAATAGAGTGGGAGACATGCTCTCCCTTCGTGTACAATCGTTGAGGTGGCTGCAATAAATGCAGCAAGGATACCTTCAGGGAAAAGGAAACAGCTGAGGCGCAAACACATGCCAAACCCTGTAGCATTACTGCAAGACTTTCAGCAAACAAGCCTGTTAACAGACATAGCTATTTGGATGGGAGGGAGAGAGAAGGAGATATTTTCAAATCTTCACTCAGTAAAAAACTGGTGTTGTGAGGAAAATTTACATGATACATGAAAATACAAACAGGATGAGACAGTACTTTGACAAGTGGCATTGATGTTATTGATCCGTCCACTTGGAAATATTCCAGGATGTCCAAAAGGAACACAAAGGGAACTTGATGTGAGATTGTTTGATTAAAAAAATAAATCAGAAAGGCACCCCCCCTTTAATGGACACAAGTGAAAGGAGAAAGTATTTCCTTACCCTGGTTTGTTTCTCTGTGGATGAATCAAGCCAACATTTGCCTTTCTTTTGTGCATGTGAACCTGGCTTATGAACACAACCACAAAATTGTTTTTCCGCATATGTACTTTTATCAAACTTCAATACAAAATATTTTATTCTAATTGCTTGTGTATTTTGATAAATTAAAATAGTTTCCAAACTTTCTTTCCTTCCCATTTAAAGAGTGAGATTAATAGTTTTATAGAAATCCAAGGGGAAAACAATCTTCACTTTGTGATATTTTGAAATCAGTGTTAACTAAATACAAATGCCAGTGCTCGTATTGGCAGTATGATTCATTCTTTCATAGTTCTGATGAACTAAACATTACCTTACCTCAACTAAGAACAAGACCACTGATGGGAATATGACTTGGGAATTACTTTCAGCTACTGTATGTTTTCATAACTCCTTCATGTACAGTGAAAATAACATCTAAGTTTAACCTTTTGTCAAACAACCAGCAACGCATCTCCATATATTTGTATAATTTTCCTGTGAAATTTCATTATTGTATGTTGTCCTTTTTTTCCTCAGACTTACAATTATGATAATAAAGATGAATGAAGAGGATTGTTTGCTTAATTCCTCCGAACAGAATAATTAACAAATATTTGTAATGTAAAATAGTACAAGTACAACACATAGTTACAAGGGGTTTGCCAAATACAATCTTTTGGGCTCCGGAGCTTTAGGTTTCATATTTAGTAAATAGTCATATAGTGAATGAAACAAACTGTAACACTGTAAACTATCAATTTGAATAAAACTAAATGAATGGCCTGAGACAGAGCAAAACAAGCAATAATGCATAAAAAGGAGGTTAATAGCGTAATTGGTGCAGTTATAAGAGCAGACCACGCATTTCATAAACAACTCTTTTCCAATGAACTGAACTGAATAAGGAGTGCTTTGGTAGCCAGTTGCAGCAAATGCCATGTAACCTCAGCGTCCCCTGTTCAAATCTAGGTGGGGACCTTTGCTCCATCCTCTCTCTTCTCCCATGTTTCCTGCTCTTTACTAATGCTGTCAAATAACGGCAAAAATGCCCTAAAAAATTTATAAATAAATAGACCAAATGAAAACAAGTTCACTAAACCTTAGGCTTACCCACCACCCTCTTCATGTTTGATGATTAGTTTGCCCACATCTTCTGGTAAAAACAAACTTCTCTTGTCTTGTTCATGATGTGGTAAAAAAAAAAAGCGAAAGCGAAAAAAATCACCTCTGATTTAAGTCATCGGTACACATAGAGGCAATTTATGGCTGCAAATGCCAGTTCAGAGTAGTGTCCACTGTTTTGCTACTACTGCGCAAGTGGGCCAGAGTTTAAAGAGTTTACTTACAGCTCAAGTCGCACATTTTGGCTTCCCTTCAACAGCCACGGTTTGAAATTCACTGCGGTGAGTTTAAAGGAAGGTAAGAGGCAAGTTCAGTTGTATTTTAGTAGTGCAACTACTAAAAATACAACTAAATAATACCTATTCAAAAAACACACGTCTGAATAAGTTTACTAAAAGCACTGCAAAATGTCATTCTGCACATTGCAGCTACATTGTTTACACAATTCAACCTTTACAAGTTAATGTTACTGTTGTACTGGAGTTATTCTGATATAATGGCAACCACGTGATTTAATAAAGTTTGTCCCTGGTGAACTCTACATATTTAATGTAGGCCCATACATTTACAGAAATGGCAAAAATATCCTTAGTGTAAAGGGTGACTGCAAAAAGAGAACAATTGCATTTATATATTATATATTTTGAGGACACACAGTAAAGATGTCACAGCCAGGAAAGATACTGTGTCCATGTGCAAATTAAATGTAATGACCTTTGTTGACCAGTAGAGGACATTGTTACATTAAATGGTCAACAACATGCAATGCCAACTTTAGCTTTTTAAGAAAAACATTACAAACATTGGCATTATTACCACACATTCAAATTTTTGTTTTTGTCATTTTTGCCTGTATTTGCTAGTGTTAGTAAGGATGACATGCAACTGAGATCCCCAGCCGGAGTAGAATCTGCCCTGTAACCATTACATTACATAATACTATACCTTCATCCACATCTTGTATAAACAGCACCATTCAAAGGTGAATGTAATACTTTTGACTATCATTTAGATAGGTACAAATAAGGACACAAAAGGGTGAAAAAAATAATGGAGTAACACAGAAGTAATGTTACATATCAACTACCTAATATGGATGTTTCATGGGAAATCATTTCAAATTAACAGATTTGGAAATCCAGATAATCTGTAATGTCATCATTTTCAATAAACTGGTGCAGTATTACAGACTGATTATCAATATATCAAACAGAAATTCAGTTACTACAACTAACCAAATCCTGTAATCACATAGCTAGCTTACTAGGCATTAACCTCAACCTCTACTCTACTCTAAGTGCAATGAAGATTAGTCAGTCCACATTATCTGGTAAAGGCCTCCTTCACACTGTTGGAGCCCTTGAAAAAATGTGCTACAACGTGGGCCAGAACTGTGTCAGAGTGGACTTTTGTCGTGACTTTCAAACAGTCTATTGCTCCATTTACACTCATGCTAGTTATTTCACCATGACAAGCCACTTTCTAATGGAATATTTGTCACTCAGCTTTTGTCTCATCGTGATTTAAAGTGTTTCCTGTGGTGAGTGGGAGGGATGCCAGGCTCCCAAGCTGAGAAACAGTTTATGTATTTTTACATTTTAACAGCGCAATTACAGTTAAAATTTTACTAATATCCCACATTTAGTTTTATTGTCATTGCAACAAGTACAACAAAATTTGGTGCAGTCCCTGCGGTGTCAGAGAAATGTAAAAAAAATATATATAAGAAATATAAACAGTCTCATAAGTTTCACATACAACACTATTGCACAGGATGGAGTCTATTGTACTGTACTTGTCAGGTTGAAGTGGGGTTTATTAGGTGTCATTCAATGTCCTAATGGCAACAGGGTAGAAACTGCCATTTAGTCTATTAGTCTTAGAGAGAGGATATTTTAAAAAAATTTACTTTACTTGGCAGACGCTTTTATCCAAAGCGACTTACATGGAGCTAGTGATGAGTGTCTGGCTCAGGGACACACCTGGTAGGGGACGGGCTAGGAGTCAGGCTGGGATTTGAACCTGTGATCTTCTGCATCCCAGTCTGAAGCTTAACCCATTGAGCTACCAGGCCATTCAACTACCAGGCTACCAGGATACCACGATATTCAAATATCATAACTGAAAACCCAATACCTAACAAATGACAAATATTTGGATATCTGGGACTAGCCCTAATACATACATTGTTTCCAAGGCATAGAAATGATACTGATACTTCTGCCACTATGTTTCCAATACAATCACTAGCAGTGTGTAGTTACCTTGATATTATAAAGAAAAAAATAACAGTAAATGTAGATATTCTCCAGGGGCATGTTAAGTAGCTCTAGTGTCAAAAGCTGTATTGATCAATCAATCATATGTAAATAAAAATGTTCTAATATAGTATTGTCATGTATTTGAGTTAAACCTAAATTAACATTTCCCATTTAAATGTATTGACAAGAAGCTAGCTGACCATTATCTATTACCCTGGTCTTGATGATATTACCAAATTAGCTTTGAGCCCCAGTTTATACCCACCTGACTTCAGAATTACAGCTTTTTATAGTTAACATGTGTTACACATTATAAGAACACTCTTAACACCATCTTGGCTATTTTTACTTTTAGATTTGTGAAACTTTTAGATTAAACAAAAGAAACATAGAAAAGGTCGCTGTATACAGCAACTCAAATTTCCTTTAATTTTCCCCTTATCTCCAGCCTAGCAGGATTCACATTATTTAAATATCATTACAATAAGGCAGGAAATCCCTAAACCATGAGATGATGGATTCACACACAGCTATAAATTTAACCTGCGCTCCATCTTATCGTAGAAGCAGGAGCCAAATGGAATAACACTACAAATCACGTTATAAAAGCAAGTTCAACGAGCAAAAACGAGAAAAGGGTAGGTTAGCTCAGTAAATTATACTTAAGCCGTGTTTATCTGCGTTTACTGTCTATGGCTGTATCGATTTAATTTCTGTTTTGCATGTTTTAACACAGTTTTTGGTAACGTAATTTCTAGCTTTTTGCACAAACCAGCTATTAGCTAACGTTAGCTAGCAATATGCGTCCGAGCATGTACATCACAGAAGTAATGATTTCAGAAGAGAAAAACTTGGCCAAAACTAAAATTAAAAATTGATAGAAATGATTAACAGTGCTTACCAAACGTACTAAACGCTAAAAACGTGTAGAGTTTCCTCACATATCCACGAAGGAATATTAATCCGTGACACCGTTTCTTCACAAAGATGGTAGCCGGAAGTGACAGATCATCACCGGATTTCATTGGTATGTCCCATATATATGTCTTTATTATTAGTTTTATTTTCTATATTTACATTATTTCCTTTATAATTACTTGCAACGTTGCTATATAATTATTTTGATATATTGCATTTTTTTTTGGCTGTGGTCCTTCAGTACTTTGAAATCCCACCTACGATTCACAGTGTCACCAACATAGCCTCCATGTCTGAAGGAACACTATTTCTCTTTTGTGTAATTAATGGAGAAAATATCACATTTATTCATTCAGAATGTGGTGATGTCTGGTCTATAGCACCTTCTTTGATTTTTTACAAGACTGTGCCATTTCTGTACATCATAGGGTTTTTGTTTGGAAAGGGGACACTGTAACAAGCTCAAAAGAGTTTCATCACTTTTCCGCTTTTTTGCAGCGCCGCAGGCCTCCAGCAACTGTGCCGCCCCTGGTTGTCATGGTCCCTGTTTAAATGCAGCAGTGTTAGTGCAAGCTAACAAGTCTTTAGGCTTTCTCACTTTGCAATTCATTTACTTGAGAAACTGGGTCAGTGGTAGCACATTAAAGCTAGAGTTGTCCTCCTGGCTTTGTCTCACTAAGGAATGTTCACTAGGAAGAAGCAGGAAGGAAAAGAAGGTTGTATTCAGATATTTAAGGCCAATTATTTCTATAGTTTCCTCCCCACTGTTCAATGGTATAGAACTTGCAACATATAATGCGTACAGTAAATTTAAAAGGTTAAAAACCAGAATGTGGTCAAATCTTTCTAAATCAACAAAATCCAGATTTGTATACCCAATAAGCTTAGGATGATTTTCAGAGTACTTGCTATCAACTTTGTATTGGAAGACAATGGGCATCTCCCCAATCAGTTACTACAAAAGAGCTTAGTGGAACGATGGCACTCACCTCACATAAAAGAGAAACAGCACCTAGAGATGAGGACCTTTTCTCATTCATGCTGTATCAGCAGCTTTGAACAGCGGCACAAGTGAATGGCTTTGCAAGGACCCAGTCAAGCATCACACTGCTGACAGAGGGGAAAAAAATAATAGATTAAGTGTTCATATGAAGAATTAATGTTTTTGCGTTACCTTGGTCGATACATGTAGGAGGCCTCTGAAAAAATGCTAAGCAACTGACAAGCTTCATTTAATTAGTAAGTGCCTGACAAGTTAGTGATCTTTAATCAAAACAGACAGTTTGTGCTTAAAATGCCAAACGGTGTGTTTAAGCCTTTACTGTAGCTTATCTAATTAAAAATAGCTGGTATTAAGAATGTAACTGTAATTATTTTACAATTTTACTATTTAATTAATGACAATTTGATCAATGTAGTGCTGAAACAATTATTTGATAAATCAATTAGGTGAGTCTACCAAAAAAGATAATCAGTGACTACTGTATTTTCATAAGATGATGTATTCTTTTATTCTAGGAAATTCATTGTATTATAATGACTAAAAACAACGCAGTTAGCATCTTTTAGTACCTAGATGACCTTAAACCTACTGTACACACGTCATACATCTCCACCCAAACAAGTGTTTGACCTTCCAGTGTAATGTTCCCTGCCCAGTCCTTAATCTTGACTCTCTCCTGCTTTCGGGAGATTTTGAAACTTCCTTTTTGGGGCTTTTCAGCTCACCAGATGTTTCCTGAATCCACTGTTCCTTTCCTTAGTGGTGAAAGGGAGGGAAAGAGAAGAATAGAAAGAGGGACTTTTGCGTTTACTCTCAGTAAAGTAAAGCAAATACACAGAGCCTCCAACTGATCTCTTCGTCTGCCTCTGCTACAGAGCTGACTGAGATTTACTTTGCAGTGACAGAAGACCTTGTAACTCACCTAGACAGCAGACAAAGACACAAACAAATATTTTTACTTTTACACTTTTTAAAAGTTTTGTGAGGTCTTAGTCTGGTCTTGTCTGGCTATTTTAATTGTGGACGATTAGTGAGCCAGTTATGTCGTGGGACTGTGGCCTGAGATACATGTTCTCTGTGTCCCCTGCGCTGCAGCCGGGGAGCATGTGCATCCTGCATGACAAGGAGGACGTGTCCAGACTGGAGATGGTTCAGAGACTAGCCAAGGATGGTTGCCGCTTCCTGCAGAACCACA
The DNA here is from genome assembly GCA_034779795.1 of Ctenopoma multispine. Taxonomy (NCBI): domain Eukaryota; kingdom Metazoa; phylum Chordata; class Actinopteri; order Anabantiformes; family Anabantidae; genus Ctenopoma; species Ctenopoma multispine. The sequence goes on along the minus strand of JAUYWH010000008.1, from coordinate 12,375,543 downwards.
GCAAGAGCCCAGAGAAGATATGCGGGGTGAGATACACAACAACACTGCTGCATTCAGAAAATTCAGTTATTGTTAAAGTTTTGTTTTACATCTAATTTTGACAATCTACTCATATTTAACTGTATCTTTAGTATGAAATATTGCATTATTTGGTGCATTTCTGAATAGCTATCAATGGCTTTGTTACAGTAAATAACCAAATCATGTAGTTTATATTCAGTATTCAGTTAGAGAACATTAGTCTACTTCATTGTGGTCTGTGCTGTATCGTTGAAGCTGCTGTTTTGTGAGCCTTGTGCCTAAACAAACTTTCTCCCTGTAGGGGATCAAAACTTATGTGATCTTAATGTGTTGTCGTTTTTTTGGCCTGGGTGCATTCTACAAGGTCTCTGTTTTGAATGTTGTTATTCAAGTTCCGTTAAGACAACAAAAATTAAAGTGTTAAAGAAAATATTAAAATTTCCTAAAATAGTCTCTAGACTGCTGCAAAAGACAATAGTTTCATATATAAAAGATACATAACAGTAAACTGTAGAGTTTATATCAGTGGGTAACTACAGGTACTACATGTTCAGTTCAACCTGCACATATTTACATCACCTGTCATTTTGTTGCGTCTGATTGGCTGACCTCATGGTGCCTCAGCTTCTCCCTTCCTGCCAGCTGTATCTGTGTGCTGTGCTGTTCAACAATGGCAGGAAGAGCTGACGACAATGGCTAGGCCAGCATGCCAAGACACTGTATGGTTTCAGGGTGGATTCCAGTGCATGTGGTCTCTGACCCTTTCTCCTGCACAAACCTAGAACAAACCTTCTTATCTATGTTGTTATTCATTATTATGACCTTACACTTGCACAAGCCTCTGCCAATCTGTGTATGGTGAACTTTTAGAGCTACATAATAACAATCTGCCTTATTTTACTTGTTTCAGTTGCACCAACTTTAAATTCCTAATTTAAGAGAAAATGTACCAGTTATATATATTATATACTATATAGAGAGACATATATTTATATATACAGTACTGTGCACAATTCTTAGGCCACTATTGGATTAGTTTTTCAGCAATGCTATGACATCCATAGAAATTTATTTTTCAGTTTCTACATTAGAACAACTAGAAACACAAAAACTTGGGGTTTTTTTTCAAGCTATGGAAGGATCAACTTGGCATCCAGATGAAGCTGCCAAAAGTGGAGTCAGGTTCTTGCTGGACTCCTTCCAGTGTCTCAAAGAGGAAACTCTGAGAAACTTTTCTCAATATTTGTCACTTTAGCCTTAAATAAGCTGTTAATATTTGTGTTTTTTATGCTGTGTACATATTTTCTATATCTTCTAGTTGTATTTTAATAAAGAGACAAATATATATATAGTATATGCCCTGCGATGGACTGGCGATCTGTCCGGGCTGTACCCCGCCTCTCGCCCCAAGACAGATGGGATAGGCTCCAGCACCCCCCGCGGCCCGAACTCGGATAAGCGGTAGATAATGGATGGATGGATGGATATATATAGATATATTTATATATCTATATAGATATATATATATATCTATATATATAGATATATATATATATCTATATATATAGATATATATATATACACATATGGTCATAATAACAAATCTAATGGTCGCCTAAGACTTTTGCACAGTACTGTATATATATAGTGTTTCTAGGATTTAGAGTGCTTGAAGGTAATCCAGTGATGCTTCTGCAATACATGAACTGAATTACATGACACTGATAGAAATATCTAAGCCTGGACATCAAAGAGCTTAGGAATCAGTGAAATCCCAGCAGATAGAAACAGGGATGTTTAATGTACAGTAGGCTGTATGAAATGTGTCAGAGATTCTTTTATCAGGAGATCATGATTATGTTGTGCAGTCTTTTAATCTGAAAAATGTTTTTTAAAATCACGTATCCAGTTATCTTTCACTTTGATGAAACCCATTCATGAATTAGTTTGCAAAACTAATTGCAAACTAATAATTACATTTAAACAGATGTAAACATCTGTTTAAATGTTTACAGTTTGATGAGTTGATCAGTTATTGAGGGGTATAATGTAGATCAAAAAAGTCCATTTACTTCTGTATGGAGCATAGAGCTGCTGTCTTCTGTCAGTACACAGAGGATAGGAAAACCTGGGTGCAAATATTTTACATAACATGCAGAGTCTGTTGTTTACAGCACATAATCAGAGCTTTACACAGTAAACCAGATTTTCAGCGAAGTAATGCTGCAGATAATGAAGCATGTCTAGATCAAAGGCATCTTTGACAGTATAAATGTATGAATCATTGGTTTTACTATTTCTCTTGATTTTGTTGTTTTTGCACACTATTCCCTAAAAATTAGTTAGTAGTTATTTCATACCATATATGTTAGACACAGACACGTGCAGACAGAAAGCGTCCCTCTAGTCAGTGGAATGCATCTGGAAGCCTGAAAGGGGCAGTAAACCATTTGGTGGGACATTGTGCAGAGACCTGATGAGTAGTGCTTAATCTCCTGCTGACAGTGTCCATGTTAGGAGTAGCTTTAAACTGAGGTTACCTCCGGGCTATGGTACTGTAGGAACTGTACAGACCCCGTGCTCTGGTTCATTATAAGCGTCCACTCTAGGGGCCTGATTGTTTTTTGTATTGGCAAACCGGTAACCACAAAGCCCAGTGCAGGCCAAACGGCAGCCTGCTGCTACCAAGGGAGAATCAATAATTCATTGTGATAATTTGTTTGTTTGCTGTTTGACCTGTTAGTGGTACACTGAGACAATCTGTTAGTTATAGTCAGATAAGGTAAGATTCAACTTGCTTTGTTGTCTCTCTTGAGACAAAAACAATGTACTGTGAACTGTGATGACACTAATGTCATGTTATGTCTTGATAAAAATAGAAATTGGGAAATGAATTTTCCAAGAAAAAGTAAGCTAATTAGTGTAGCCTTTCCTTTCTGGGAATTTTATAGTGTTTCTTTGTGTTTCTATTTGCATACAGGCAGGATGCATTCATTCATGAGATGTCACTTGATTAGTGTTAAAAAAATCACAGCGCTGTACTGCTAGCAAAGACTTCCATTAATATGATTTTGATATTTATTTTTTTCTGAGAGTATGAAAACATCTGTGCTGTTTTTAGACATATGTGCTTGATGTATATGTGAATGCTGAAAAAGTGTCAGTTGTGTGTCATATAAGATATTGTGGTGTATGTGTAAGCTCTACATGATTGGCTGTTAGGAAGTCATGATTAACAGAAGGGCCATGTATGCTTTTCTGTAAACGGCAATTAGGGCAGAAAACTGTAACCACTTCCAGCCTGCCTGGCTAATTGCATGCACAGAGGCTTGTGATGCCTTTGACTGATGGCTGAGGAGAGGTAGGGTGTAGGAGGGGGTGCTGATGCAGGATGCGTGTGCGAGCACCATGCGATGAACTCTTCATTAAGACCAGTATCTCTGTCTACTGTTGAGTAGTCATCTTCTTGATTCAGTGCTGCATCAAGCTGTTACATTGAAAAAAGCATTAAATATTTAGGCTGACATGTTACAATAAATGCAGCATCGTGTCCATCAACTCACAGTTTACATTAAATATAGTCACTCCTGCTTTCAGCTCTGCTTTAAGCAAAGTTAGTGAAAGTGCTTCTCATTTGTGGCCCACTTTTAAAATGCTGAAGCAAATATAGCAGGGAAATATTTATAAACACCACAACTTACACACTCAACTATTAATCGGTTAATTGAAATTTGAAGAATAAATAATGATAGAATTATTTGTTAGCTGCAGGCCTTTAGTATGTTTAACAACAGTTTAAAGAAAAAAACTTTCTGTTGATAACCAGAGGTGACTTTACTGCCCTTCACTGATGCTTTGATTAATTTGTAGCAAAGAGAAGAACAGCAAGAGTAAGAGAGACAATAGACAATTTGATGATGAATTTATCATTCATAGCACCTCATATTAGTCAGAAGACAAGAGGCTACCGTGTGACTTTGAGTTTTAACTAACCAACTCTAAACCATTGTTGGTGTGCAGACTTTACCCATATGGTGGCCTGAAAACAGATTGTCTCAAGCCACCACCCATAATTTAAAATGGTCTGTATAGGATTTGATAATTAAAATATGTAAGAGTCTTTTATGTTAATCCCTGAATGGGTTCCGCTGATAAGGACTGAATAATGATATATGGAAATTTACATTTACAGTGCTGGCTTTGACAGAGTATTATGATGGAAATCAGTGATTTGTGTGGGTGGGAGAAAATACAGGGGAATCTCCTTGGTGATAACACTCTCCCTCCCTTCCTCCCTCTTTCTCTCTCTAGCCACAGAGTGATGAGGCAGTCCGCGTGTGTCTGAGGGAGAGGGGCTACGATGTGCTCATTCTCCAGAGAGTGTCGTCAGAGCGACCAGCCCTCTCTGCAACAGCAAGGGGAGGAGGGAAAGAGGAGGCAAGGAACAGGAGGTAAGCCTCCCCACTCCCCTCCTTCCTAGATTCCCTCTCTCCCTTCCTCTGTTTCTCTCCCTCAGCACTCTCCCTCTGATCATTCTCCCTCTCTGTCTCTCTGGATCACGCTCACTCAGGCATACTTACAGCACAACTCCTTACACATAAATCATTACATTAAATCCATGTAAGTAAACAGTATGGGACTGTGAGCCATAGCTCTGCTGGTTCAACTCATTGAGGAGCTTTTACAGCCCTGAGTACACCGGGATACTTCAGTAGACAGCAGTGGACTCTGCTGTGAATGGATGTATGGGTAAAAGGGGCAAGCAGCAGTAACCACGGCAACCTTGCCGGTGTAAGGGCACGGGGACTCTGCAAGGATGGGATCTCGACCACAACCCCCGAACCTGCAGCAAGAGGAGGGCAGGCTGCTGCATGCTGCCTTGGTGGAGCAGGAGGAGGACGATGATGAGGCGGAGGGCTCTGAGGAGAGCAGCTGTGACAGCACCAGCCGGGCAGAGCCGGTGACGATGCCCACTTTTGACGTCCCCTACTTTCGCTACATAGATGATGAGGGGACAGAGGGAGAAGACGAATGGAGCAGCAGCCGGTCTCTGTCCTCTATCGAGGAGGACTCATCCACTGACTCTGTTTTGTCTGACAGGTACATGGTCGTATCGGGAACCCCAGAAAAGATCCTGGAGCACTTGCTGAATGACTTGACGCTGGACGACAACCAGGGGACAACACAGGGAAAAGAGTCAGGTCAGCATATACTGTATACTCACTGGCCACTTTATTAGGCACACCTGTACAATCAAATGTAATCCATAACAGCAGCAGTGCCATGAATTTTACTTCTACAAGGTTTTCTTGTCCTGGCCACCATATTTACATAAATGAAGGGCCAAAACATTAGAAACACATCTTACGACTCCACCACCCAATATGACCTCAATAATAAACATGTAGTATAATATTCACTTTTCTGTTTCAACAAAAATTGAGAAATCACATCCTTGTAAAAGTATAATTTATTACAGAGCTAAAGTGTACTAGTGTACCTAATAAAGTGGCCAGTTAATGTAACTTTATCATCATATTTGTCCTTACTGCATGTTGACAGTGTGTGAATTTTTAGAAAGCAAAATAAAAAAAAAATAATATTCAGTTTGTGGCCACCAACACCTTATGACTAAGCATTAGTGGTGTGCCTGGGCAAGTTCTGTTGAAAAACAGGAAGACAACAATAACTGCTTTCACTTTTCATTTTACTTTTTCCCACTCCACTTCTCTCTCACACCGAGGAACTGAGACAACAGCCCCCACCCCCTCTGGGTAATATTACAGGGCAAATCATGTGCTATCATTCCCGGAATGGCTCTAAGTTTGAGCGTGATCATTTAGAAACCTTTGATAGATGTGAAGAAGAGCTACTATCTTTGGAGTGTGGCTGTAACAGAGTGTGCGACATGCAGTCCAGCCTCACAGCGATGACAATACATTTCCTCTCATCTCAGCAGGTGCATGATAATGTGACACTGTTGCCAAGGCAGAGGAGATTCTCTGTTGCTGAAGCTGGAAAGATGGATTGATGTGAACGATGACTGAGAGCAGTAGCAGTCAAGGAGAAAGAGAATTCTAGGGGAAAAAAGGGGAGCAGTGTAGAGAGAAGGAAATGAGAAACAAGGAGGGAAGATAGGAGAGAAAGATGCTGATGCTTTCCTTGGAGATGGGTGGTTCAGTAGGAGATGATGTCTCATTTGGGATGGCAGGCTAACCCCATGCCAGAAGCCATCAGTCATTCTGATGAGTGAAGTGAAGGACATTGATCTAAATGTCTTCTCAGTAGATGTTCAGTTAATATGCTCTAGAGAGTTATGTTTTATGCTCACATTTTTATTGCAATAATGAACAGTTTAATAATGCTTTAAAGTTTAACACAAGATTAAATTGCCAGTGAGCAAGGCATCACATCATTCCCTCAGGTACTGTAGTCACAAACCCATCCTTTACCGTATAGCTAGTATCCAATGGGCTCACTTAACAGTGTGCTGTTGATGAATCATTCACCATTAGCTCACTTTGCAGTGGGTGTACTGAAGCGTACTGAAGTTCCATACAGAGCTGTGGACTAGAGCATGATGCTGAGTGATATCCCAGGGTCAAAGAGAGGAAATGAACTGTGCAGTTTTGAACAGCAACTCATGGTTAATAGTCTGACTCCTGCTGACCTTGGTTATCTCTAAGGTAAAAGTGGATCTCGCTATGCTGTTGTGCTACTGCTGAGTGTACCCTAATAGGTCCAGCTCAGCAAACGCATGATAGCATGAGATCCTTGATTTCATCAAAAACAGAACCAATCAGTCATGTTTGGTCTGCTCAGAATGACTGTACAGCAAAATGACTGATGATTTCAGCAGGTCATTGGTGTTTTGCTTATGAGTTACAGTACAGTAATTCTTTGTCATGATGGTAGTAATTCTTTGTCATGATGGTAGTACTGGACCTCCATCTTTACTCAGAACATTAAGAATGCATTTCTGTCTTTCCACATAAGGTGGCACTTTTCTGAAAGCACCACAGGCATTTATGAAGGAAAGCAAACATGCATGCAGTAATGTGTGCTGTGAAGATCTCTGATATGCTAGATTGTCCTTCTGTGGGTTAGTATTGTAGGTAGAATTCACAAGTGTTCAGTGTTGCTTTCTTTCCTGTCTCTGAGCGCAACTATTGATTCTTACTCTGCACAGATTCACACTACACACTGCCATCTCTGAAAACATATAATGGAGCATTTGTGTTCATAATGAGAGGATGTTTCAGGTCTTTTACTGAAGCACCATGTGGAGAGATGCTGTTGCTAATGTGTAGTCAAAAGATGTCAGACTGAGCAAGCAGATCTAACATATGATTCATATCTCAAAAAACAGATTTAGCATATTAATTTATGGCTTTTACACCAATATGATTGTGACACATTAACCTGTTTATTTCAAAGATTGCATTGATCAGATGCGTATTGATATGCAAACTATATTGGCAGGTGGATTGACAGGTTGATTGATTTCACAGAAGGGCATTGACAACTTAGATCAATTAATCAATTCTGCATTTTTCTGACAATGAAGCTAAATCTTTGGTTTGATATATTCAGTTCTCTGAATCAACCCAAATACTGGTAAAACCTGAAAATAGAATAGACTTAAACAGAAATCATAGGAAGTGCCAGAGTCACAAATCAGCTCAAAAGAGTGTTACATTTTAATTTAATAAGCTTTTGGGTTTGTGAAACAAACACATCTTCTATACTAATCTGTTTAGATTGGACCTTAACTCTGCAGGACATTCTCTTTTTTGCTGTTTTATCAAGAAATATAAGAGAAAATATGACTTAAGGTCATGAAATTAAATATTTATTCTGTTTTCCTACATCAAAAAACTTGCAGAGTTTACAGCCTGGGGAGAAGTCTGTAAGCTGTTATTCATGTAGAAAGTGTTTTAGTTAAGATAGCTTGGAGAAGACACACAAACAGAGCAGTGTGAGGATGAATGTGTGTGGAGGGGAGATGGTGCAGTACAGTATGTGGGCGATGTTTTGTGTGTTGTTTTTTGGATTTGTATGAAGGTGTGTTACTGTATCCTTTGTGGTGGTGGGGCCCTACATGTCTGAGTGTGTAGCCCCTCATAAGCAGTGAGTGATGCATCAACAGCTGCTGTGCATGGATTAACGTAATGGTGTCAGTGAGTCCCGTGGACCAGAACGCACACAAAGGCCCCGGGAGGCAAGTGTGAAATTGAAGGGGAGAATTTACAATTCTGGTCGTGAGGTACATTTACAGAGGGGTTGAGGGGAGGCTGGCCATAATAGGATTTGTAAAGCTTTTCACTTGTGGCTGGACCTAATTTCTGGAAATTGATCTTAATGCCTTCGAACTGTATTATAGTAGCTTTTATGTCATATATTCTTAAACACACTTTTGTAACTATGTCACATTAATATTGAATAATAGATTATAGGAACTTTTTTGATTAGGGAAAAGAACCATTGTTAAAAATCTAATCTTTTTAACATGGTAAATAAAACTTCAAATGATAAACCTATTGGATGATGTAGACTTGAAATGCATTTTATGTTCTGGGGATTTGTCGACACAGAGCTGCTCCATTTGACCAGTTTCAGTTTAATCCAGTTAGAGAAACACATCCTCATGTGTAACCTTGGGCTGCAGGATACAGTGGCTGGAATCACTGCTGGTGATTGGCAGAGCAATATCAGATTTCTTTTTTGTGCACAAGATAACAACAATGAAAACACTGACTTCATCAGAGGTCACAGAGAGTCAAATGACACATTAGCATTATTAGCTTATTTTCAGTGATACAGCCCACAATACTGAATGTGTGAGATTGATGATAACACCAGAAATGGCTTGTTTGAACTTGCTGGATCAAAACAGAGTCCTCTATTTTTTGCTGAATCCTCACTGGTATTAAAAGAAATCATTACCTAAAACTGACCATGAAGAATAATGTAGAATAATGTGCTTACGTAAGGTCTCTTACTTTATGCTCACCTCTGAAATATCTCAGCATAGTGCTTGTTAACTGTTAATTTAAGAGCGACGAATTGGCTGGCTTTCTTGTATCATTAAGATGCAACAGGGAAACTGAAGCCAAGTCTCAGAGCTGTCATATCAATTACAAGTACAGGCCTACTGTATGTGTAGCTCAGCAAACAGTAATCATACAGCAGCAGGACCAGTGTAACTTCCCTCCAGCATCCTGTAACATAGCATAAAGCTAATGAGAAGGTGTACACGTGATTCACATGGTTCTCACAGAATTTAAACCTGTTTTAAGTCTCTGTCTTCAGTAAGGTATCTATTATACATTTATGGAAGTAGTAGCAGCTGAATAATGTGTTTCTCTTTACAGACACACTTCTGGATGACTTTCTGCTGACCTACCCAGTGTTCATGTCAACTAGTGATTTATGTCAAGCTTTGCTGGGACAATATCCTTGAACCTTTGTGAAGTCTACAGACATAAACTGTGTTTTATACAAAACCATGACTGCTTTACTGACTACTGTTCATCTAACAGACTCTCTCCATCATATTTACATCAACATCACTCATACTCCATGTAATGTCAGAAAAATATCTCCCAATCCATCTGTGCTGAAGCCTTAACCAATTCCCACCTACTGCACCAAGCGTTACAGAGGGAAGGAGGACAGGAAGGAGGCTCTGGAGAGGAAACGAAAAGTCCTGCGTCTGGTGTCACAGTGGATGTCTCTCTGCAAAGACTTCCTGAGAGAAGACGAGCATGTCAAACTCTTCATGAAGGTAGGAAACATAATGTACACGGAAAAGGGTGGAAACCGGGTGTTAAATGAACTTAATATGAGAGCAATGAAAACTGACATTTCCTTCCAGACTTTGTATCGTTACGTGTCGGATGATGTTTACGAGCACCCCACCCTGGAACCAGATGTGAGGGAACTGCAGAAACTGTATCAGCTGCATCGCAGACAGTGAGTCACTATACTGTTAATGGTTCTGTTGTCAGATGTAAATACAGAAAGAGTAACTGAGTACATGAACCCTTACATTATATAACTTGATCAAGTCTTGGTATGTACAGTAGTTAGTAAGTTGGAGGTCTGAAAAGAAGCAGAGGCACTATTTAGCCTCTGAGTACAAAGAGAGAGTTTCTTCGATGCTTGGTTTCTTTATATAGTTTTTCATCAATGAATCTATTCAGAGATTGAAGAGTAATAGCTGTGAGCATCCGGGACGTTGCGCATTGAAATATGGAGCTCAAAAAGCTCTTTATATCAAATTACCAAAACTGAGGAAATAAACAGATTTTTCATTCTTTTCACAAAAAGGAATGTTCCACCACTTGTTTACTGGACACAGTCCCAAGCCTGTTGGCTTTTAATGATGTCAATCATGAGTCATATGCACATCCATGTACTGTATACATTATAAACACACAGGTATGTAATTTAGACCATGATCTAAATTGAAAATACACATTAGGAGTGAACAGACTGATGAGTACTGCGTACTAGTACTTTTACCCCGTGGCCCTTAGGAGGACAAGCAGTTAAGACAATGGATGGATGAGACTGCTTTTACTTGAGTGTTGAGTGTGTGTACCTTATACACCTTATAAACATATATATATCTACATATATCCATATATATATCAAACAGACTTATTCATCAGAATCAGATTTTTGAATAGTGATATTGTTCTTACTGTTACATACAAATTTTTTGATTAAAGCATCATACTGCTTCCTGACAACCCCCGACACACGCTGCCACACCCGTCCTCCTTCCCCTTCATCAACCACAGCCCCCCAATCAGACCTTTTCCCTGAGGATGCTCCAACCTACTGCTCATTAGAAACCAGTGCAGATAATAAAACCTGACTCTGACGCCGTTGTTTGACCCTGCCTTATTCATGTTTTTAGGGAGATCCACAACACCTACTTCTTTGAAGTATTGGACTTTGTGTGGGTGTTACTAACTGACATACTCTACTATTTATGAGCTTTTCACAATCAGGCTTATCCCGTGGGAGGACAAGGTTTCTTTGTTGCAATCTGCTATCCAGTGAAAAGCAAAATGTGTCATTTTTATAGTCTTCATTTAGTCCATATGGCCTTTGTGTGATAAAAAGCTCAAGTCATATGTTCCAGAAAGCTTAGAAATTGCACACCACTTTTTCTCTTGCCCTCTCAGTACACGGAATTCAAAGACATTCACTGTTATATTCAGCAGAAAAAGTGAAGTAGGTCATGAGCTCTGTTTTGATATGACAGAGGGAATCAGGTTTTTCATTAATGCAGGACTGCTGCTGGCCAGCGAGGGGGGATCCCTTAGGGCAGGCTTTGTGCCAACATGCCTATTGTGATGCAGAGCCCAGGAAGAGCTAAGGGATGATAACGGACATGGGTATATACACTATCCTAGCCAGGGCTAACAGATGAGAATAAGTTGATTAAATGAAGGGACCACATTAGAAGGTAAAATCTACAAAGCACTCTAATCTTGCCCTAACACTGGTCTTAAATCCTGGACTGAAAGCAGGAGTATAAATCCATAAATGCAAGTACATTCAGTTTACCTTTTTATAGTAGACATAGCTGCTGCCTAAGGAAAATCACCAGATTAGATTTTTAAAGACAAAGACCAGATATGTGCATGACTACACATGATGGATTTATTTCTTCTTCTTCTTTCAGTACGGTGGATGAATATTCCCCTCAAAGAAAGGTAGGTGAACAAAATGTTGTTTGCTCTCTTTATAAAGACAGAAATCATTTTATTGAACAAAGCCGTCTATGAAACACTAAACTGGGTGTTCAGGCTATTGTCCTCACAGTTCCTGTTAAGGACATTGTTCTGTTGTTCGACTGAAATCCACGCATTTCCCTTCTTTTTAGAGCAAGGCACTTTTCCACCAATTGAGCCTGAAAGAGAACGGGCTCCAGTCCAGATGTACACAGAGGGAGACCAAGGAAGGTAAGTTGTCAATGAGGCGTTCTTCACACATTCCTCCCATCATACGTTGTTTCCAAATCGACCGAAGGGAGGCATGTAGTCTGAACAGTAGAACAATGGGAATCTTTCCAAAGAATGAACTGTGAAGGTCTGGAAATGCAAATTCCTGAGTCATGACTTATGAATTCTTTTTAACCTTATTGGGATGAGTTTTTGCTTCTTTTAAAAGGGCAGGTTCACCCAACACCAATAGCACTTCTTGCTGTGCAGATAATTGTGATTTTATCAGAGCAGAGCTTTTAAGAAATCTGTCCTGGAGGTTTCTGTCTCTGGATAATCCACAGTCACTCTGAATAGGATTCATCTGGACTACTAGAGCTGAGGGTCGGTTGCTTTGCTCAAGGTCACTATGTTAATAAGCGGCAACCCTGTTACATCATTTCCTTCTTTCTGTTTAAGAGACAGCAGCCAATGATTTGGTTGGTTGGTTTCTTTCTAATCAAAGATGTGCTAAATGGTTAAATAATCTGCTGTGGTGTTTGGAACGGGAAAGGAAACATTTAGAGGATTTGGCCTGCTTTTCACAATAGGTTGATTAACTCCTCTGCTGCCTAAACTCACCCCAGTATGTGGAGTAGGTTTATTATTTAGATGTAAACCTGATGTAATTTAGTATCACTTCAGCATCTGGCTACAGTAACATAATGTAGCTACTATGTATGGTCTGCAAGTTAATCTGACAATGGGCAGAGCAGCAGCATAATACAAACTCTATTAAAGTCATATTACACCTTACTAGAACAGTATTTCCTCTGTCTTCCAGTGTTGTGCCAAGTGTATATCACCATAGATTCGTACCTAAGTGTGAGGGCCCATGCTGGGATGGTGGCCCAAGAGCTCTTGCAGGCAGTGGCAGAAAGGATGAATATCCCCCAGGGAGAACTGGTGTTAGTGGCTGTCACTTATCCTGGAGGTAAATACAAATCAGCCACAGAACACCCAACACCTGTCGACGTCTCACTATAGCGGCAGTCAGAATTTGCGTTTGTGGTCCTCTGTACTTGTAATGCAGTTAAAGAATAAACAATCACACATTTATTAATGTTTTTAGAGGAACTAATGCAAAATAATAATAATAATAATGATAGTTTTCAATATTTATTGTCATTATGAACAGAAAACAACAAATGTCCAGTTGAACACACTTCAGTACATTATAGATCTGAATAGCTGATGTGTTCATAGCAGAAACTAGAGTAAATGTTTCCTTGAAAGACGATATGGCATTTTAATTTCACACCATATTTTATTCTTGACGTGGATGTGTGAGATTGTGATCACCAAAACTGACCTAAATATCTCCTCAGTGAGAACAGTTAAAAGGAAGAAGCATTTACAGTAAAGTAATATGAAGTCAGTATCGCTTATCAGTGACTGAAGTGACTGGCTCCCTCATAGTGGAGCCTGGCACAGAGAGGCTTATCTCTAACTCCTCATAGCTGCGTACACACTGTCTGACAGATTTCTAATGGTATTCTGATGTGTTTCTTCCCCTGTAGGTAGGCTCCTCCTGCAACCTCAGGACAGAGTTTTCTCTGATACTTTAAGGCCGGTGGGCAGGCTGCACATATGCAGGAAGGAGCTGGGTGAAGTCCTGGTAGGAATATCACTGCAACATGTCATTTCCACTTAAACATACATCTGTTATAGTCTCAAAAGAGTGGTATGGTGGATAAACGGAGCTCTGACTTAATCATGTTTTTCTTTTCATTTTTCATATTCAGAATCCAATCACAGACAACTCAGAGCTTCAACAGAGGACAGCTCACATACTCAGTTTAAACACATGGGACATGGCTGTTGCTCTCACCAACTCTGACTGGACCATCTTTGAGTCAATACATGAGGTGTGTCTCACAATTTGTAGCCTTATTCATAATATATTGCCTCTAAAATGTGCTCTTTATGCTTCACGGGTCTAAACTAATTTAAAGAGACATCAGAGATAATTCACTGTTACCACCACATCACCCTGTTCTGTTAAGCTCACAAGTTTATGATTTGTCTTCCAGCAAGAACTGGTCTATTTCACCTTTAGTCGCCATGCCAGCAGCAACCACACTGTGGTGTTAGAGCTGATGCTGCAGCGCTGCAATGAAATCCAGCTGTGGGTGATGACCGAGGTGCTGCTCTGCTCGACACTCTGCAAAAGGGTTCAACTCATCAAGAAGTTCATCAAGATCGCTGCCCAGTTAGTACCTGTAGTATTTTGAGATTTATTGACTCTAATCATGTAGATGCCAGCTTCTCACACTCAAAACAATCTGGATCATCAGGGCATGACTTGTAGATTTCCATGGAAATGCTGCCCCCATAGTGGCAATTCAATAAACTGCATCTAGGTGCTGCACTACGAAGTGACCACATTGTGTGTTGTGTTGCTCCCTTACAGCTGCAGAGCACAAAGGAATCTCAACTGTTTCTTTGCTATTATAATGGGCCTGAACGCTGCAGCTGTTAGTCGGCTCAGTCAGACTTGGGAGGTAATTATGTATTTATCTTGTAGGCTGGATTTATTTTTTTCCTTTGTGACACTTTAAATCTATAGCATATATTATCTGATCCTTCTTTTACTTCTGCAGAAAATTCCTGGCAAATTCAAAAAGCTATTTTCAGAGCTGGAGACAGTTACAGTAAGTGTACTCATATCTATCTTTACCCATATAAAGAGAAACGAACAGATGTTTTTCATTTCTAAACATCAGGCGAAACATCAGGTCCGTTAGATGATCATTAGTCCTTGATGCTGCCATAATTAAGCTCTAACAAAGCATGCATGCACAGGCAAACATCCCCCCCCCCAGAGGATTAGACTCATTCATTTTGAAAATGTCTTCACAGGATCCCTCACTGAATCACAAGGCCTACAGGGACTCCTTCAAGAAGATGAAGGCGCCAAAGATCCCTTTTCTTCCTCTGCTACTGAAGGGTGCGTTCTTTATTCTGTCCCTCCAGTACCATACAACTAGTCTAACTCGGGGAGGAGGGAGCTGTGATCAGGCAGTTCAGACGTGTAGAAACACACATTTTACCCCAGATACCTGTTGGTGAATACTAAGAAAATGTACATGTGTTTTAGATATCACATTCATCCACGAAGGCAACAAGACGTTTCATGATAACCTGGTCAATTTTGAAAAGCTCGTGAGTTTTTCTGAACTTCTTCTGCACATGAAATACAAATAACATACAACAGTGCTGAATTAAAAAGATCATGTCTAATGGCACCTCTGTCTATTAACATTTTTTTTTTTGCAGCACATGATTGCAGACACAGTGCGACTCATCCGGCAGTGTCAGAAAGACCACATGGGTCAGTACTCAGATCACCTATTCCTCATTTTTATAGTGTTAGATACAGGAATCACTTTTTTCCGGTCTGCTTGCTTATCAGTTATTTAATGGCATTTAAAAAGCACAAATACATATAACTTATATATCAGATAACTTAAATCAGTTTTATACAAATTTTTTATTATTGTCGTTTTACTTTTTAAATGTCAGTTTTAGCAAATAATTTGTCTATGAGCAACAGGTAGAACGTTACTCAAATATCTCATTGTGGTAAATAGACACTTTAATCAAAGATGACATTTAAACAAACAATAAATCAATCTTTGAAATTCACTAAAGTGTTATATTGTCCTGGATGTTGCTGTGTTGGAAGTAAAATCTTCTTTCCTTCCAGGAAATGGCATCGAACAGAAGAGCAGCTCTGAAGCGCGAGCCTACATTGATTACCTTCACATCATCGACAATCAGCAGACTCTGTTTGAACTGTCACACAGGCTGGAGCCTCGTGCGTAGAGAGAAGCATTTCCCGCTCCGTCAGCCAGTCGGATTGCCAAGGAACAAATCTATCGCTGTCTCATCTATCTCTCAGGACTCGGTCAGCAATCAGAGGAACACACTGCATGATCCTGACCCACCACAGGAGGGAGCTGCTCAGACAGGCTATCTAACCAGAGACCGGAATAAGTAGCAATAGAAACATTTTAGGTTAAATGTATAAATATTTGTGTAAATTCTCACTAGAATCACGGATCCAGGATATCTGAAAGCAGGCCTAGCCAGTGTTATTCATCTGCAAAGCTGCAGTGCCAGCAGTTTAACTTCAGCTTGTGCTGTCTGTTGGCAAGAAAGACCAGCAGCAGTTTAGAGCTGCAGATGTTGATCAGTTTGTGTAGCTCTGTAGGTCCAAACTACTGCTGCTTAATTTTCCTTTCTACAGCGGGCAGAGGTTGGCAGAAGTAGAACTGGTCTGAAAACAAGCCAACAGCTCCACTTTGTGGAGAATCTGCAGCCTGCAGAATTAATGACTTTGTGCTTTACTAGCAGATACCAGTAGCAGGTGAAGTGCTTTCTATGTAATACAAAGCTACATTATGAAAAAGATAGACGCATTCAAAGCTCATTCTCAGCTTTGATAACAGTATGGGAGACAAAATCTCAAATCAGACCTCATAATTTACGGTAGGTCACAAAATGTGGAAGAACTCGTGACACGTTTTTTATGTACAGGCTGATACATATATATATACATCTGGCTGTAAACAGGGTTGTTTTGTCAGATGTAACCAAAGAGTATTCCAGTTAACGTGTCTATAAACACACAAACTCAGTCTGATGTGATCCAGATCCTCTCCGCCTGGTGTAGAACATGTGGTCAGTACTAAATCCGTACAGTGTATGCACAACAAATACTACAGAACTAACACTGAAATAGTTTTTTGTTAAAAAGTGACAAGTATTTTTTTTCATTATCTATTTTTACAGAGCAGAATTCTGTTAAAGTGCAGTGTACAAGAGGAGGTGTCACACAGTTCAGATAGTATTACTGCAAGAAGCAAGTATGCTGTATTTCTTCAGTGTGTGGGTGTGAAAAGTCATGCATCCCTGTGTGTGAGTTATAATCACATATGTTAGTGCCAAATACCATAAAAACACCCTTTCAAATGAATGCTAATTGGTCATGTTTTAAAAACACTGGCGTAAGATCTTTATGCAGTTGAGCTGTGGACAATCAGTTAAATGAAGCAGCAGAGACATCTTGTTATCCAGGATCAGCATCCAGCTTTAGTGCTAACATCCTTTCTTTAAAAACAATGACATGGTGACTCACAACCCTCCTTTTCAATTTGTGGACTGAGAACCCCTTTATAGTTAAATCAGATGTTGCTCAGCTCCATCACTGTGCTACAGCTGATCTCTACAAATAAATGTCTAGATGTTACAGAGGTTCAAATTAGTTCTACTGAGGTTTTGGGTGAACTGGCCCTACAAATAAAGAGCAATAGCAACACTTCAGCACCTTTTGGATAAGATAGGTATCAGAGAAAATCAAAGCCATGTGCTTATTCACAGTGTGTAGTAACACCACTGTCTAGTCATAGAAGATACTGTAATTCTGCTCTGAGGTTGGATGTTTTAATTAGGCATTATGGAAGAATTTCATTTGTGTATTTTTAGATTTTTAAACCCATAGCCCAACATGTATAGAACGTGCTTTAGCAGTATCTATTTTATTTTGAATTTGTATCATCAGTAATGTACAGCTGTTTCCATGTGTATTGTGTATATATACTGTATATATATGTTGAAATACTGGATACAGATTTTTATTTATTTCAGAATTATTTATTTGTTACGATTTTATGTAAATATTCATTCAGTTCAATTAGTTAAGTTTTTTGCAGGTGCTGTTTTGGTTGGTCTGGATGATATGGTAAACCATTGATTGACCACCAGTGTCAACTGTGCATGCAATAAAATATTTTTTCACCATCATGAAATGCTTACTGTAAAATATATATCTACTGTATAATGTGGTTCAGAATCCATTCTGTGGTACTTTCTTCCACTAGCTATACAGTTTATGGATTACAGCAAAGCAATCTAAAGAACACAAAATAACCTAAATGCATAGACTGAATTACACATTATTTTACCACACACACAGATGACTGATTGAGGTCACTGTAGATTTGTATTTTAGTAAAAGATTTTATGAAAAACACATACAAAAGAAACAGTCGGTTAGTAATACCACAAAGAGAAGAGAAAAGCTTCTGCTAAATGTAAAAAAAAAAGCCCAATATGTGCAAAAGCACAGTGTTTCATGCTCCAAGCATGAGAATATTACATTCTTTCACATTTTTCTATTCAGTGGCTCCCATCTTAGTTTCTTTGCAAAAAAAGTATTTTTTCTAATCGCATAAATAGGTTAACCTGCTGTCTCATTAACAATCAGACCACCTCAGTAACAGATGACGCTTCACTGCCTCTCTGTGGCTGCAAAGCGCTACTGTACAAAAAAGACAAGCATGATTATTTGTGGCTCAGTTTGTGTTACGTAGGTTTGTTGTGGTCAATCATTGCAATTAACTCTTAAAAATTTTACTAATTGTTAACTAAACTAAATAGTTAATTTAACTATACTTTATTATCTCTATTTCCTGGTTTAACCCCATTTAGTTCAGTTCTCAGGTTCATATAATGTACACTGATTATTCAGTGTGAATAACAGTCAAATCAGAGAAGAATTAATATACAGTATTTAATTTTTACAGAAAAGATTAACTCAGTCTACAAAGCTGGGTTACCAACTGGCGATGCTGGAAAATGCCCTGGGTCCCCAGCCCCTCAGGGGGCCCAAAAGATCTAGGTCCCTGTCGATTGCAAAAGTTATTCTTGATACTGTTTAACAGCTGTTACTACTGTTATTTTGTTTATTCATTGTTGACATGGAACATTGTACTAAATAGATTTATGTTTAATAAGTTACCACAGAACAAACTGCTGATTTAAACGCAGCACATACACAGTGGAAAAGTTGCTGGTCAACAGAGGCCAACAGCAAATAATGATCTAAAATGTTTTGATCAGTCTTATGTATAAACCAACTGTACACTGGTTTTCACAAATTAACAGTATAATATTGCAGATAACTTGGACAAGTCTTTCACTTTCCAGTATATAAAAATACAAAACAAATAAGATAAAAAAAAGAAAAAGAAATCCTGTGTAATCTTTGTTAAAATTTTGGATAACAAAATCATCAGTACACAATGTCTTCCTTGGGTGCTTTGAGGCGGAGGTTTAACCCAGATGCCCTTGCTGACTTTAACCAGGTGTCCTGCTTGGCCTTTAACATGACTATCTGTAGCACGACCCCTGCTGCGCCGGGTCCCATACCCTGCCATTTCCTCCCAAACACTGCCAGCACTGTATCATTTCCCTGTCACCAAATGACTGGCTAGCTGCTGTGGCGTGCTAATGAGAGGAACAGAGAGCAGATGAGGAGAAACTACAGGAAGACTGGTTCTTCATTTCCCCTGTGCAATACAATACAAAGAATCAATCCACCATCCTCCACTTGTCTGTCTGCAGCCCATTTGGCTGCAGGGAGAAATTAAGAGCAACACAGCAGTTATTAGTGTTAGACAAAATCTCATTTGAGAAGATAAGAGTGCTGATTTCTGTGATTCAGTGGCTGTAATTTCATAATGTCACTTGTTTATCTTAGCAAATCACATTGCACCTGACTGTTTCATTCTGGTAACATTCATTTTATATAAAGTTCATTCTCTGATACAGTTTGTAAACAGTCTGTTTACAAAAGTGAATGTAAAAGTCTAATAAGCTTTTTTAGAATAAATGCAGCTTTTTAAATGTTTTTTTTTTTTTTTGTAGTTATCTCCATTTCACGGCTAACAAATTACTTTTAGGCACCAATTCCACAGTATGTTTTTTTTCTTTCATTGCAGTACTGTGCTACATGATTTCAACTTTGACACTGAACTCCTGAAATATTTAAATTTATCTTTGCCATACAGAAGACTTTACACCATATGCATCATCATATGGACATAATAGAGCCAAACTTGAATCTGAACCTCTTTGTTTTCAGTTTATTCCAATGAAATCAGTTTTACAGGACAATGTTTTAGATGTTTAGTAAAGAAGACTTCTTCTTTATACTCATTCAAAGTTAAAGGTTTTAGTTAATCAGATGCTAACAGAGAGTGCAGACAGATAAATGATGGGTAATCTAATGTGTTGCTTTCTCACAGAAAGCTATCAGTATCTTTGAATAGGTTTATCCCACAGGCCAAGCTGAATGAATTACACTTAGTCTGTTAGTATTCTGCCTCTGCCGTACAAAAGGTCAATGTCAAATGCACCTCATTTAAAAGTCAATAGCAACCATGCACATCATCTCCTGGGAATTCTGTCCGGGAACCCTCCAGACGGCACTGTGTATTATTCAGTTAGTAGAGGGCAGCCAGAGAGCTTTTTTAATCTTGACCTTCCAATAAAATATGCTCCCTATCCAGAATTACATGGTCCAAACAGGAGACATAAGCTCCCAACAAATCATGGCCAGACTAAACCATCTCAAAGCAGAGGTTCAACAGTGTCGCACACAGACACAACAGGTTTAAATAGGATAAACGTGTATGTCTATTTCTACATCTACTAACACTAGTTCTGTTCTTTAAATTGAAAAAAATGTATTAAACACTAAAATGGCAGTATTGTCACCTATTAACAAAACAGTAAAAACAATTTTTAAGATGTTTTAACAGTTTGTGTTAACTCAGTAATTATCACAAAAAATACTGTCTACTAATGTTCTGATTTTTACACTGTTTGAAGAATACTTTTGGTGAATATTATAATACTAAACTACTCACACTGGCACTGCCTGCCAGTCCTACAGCGTCTCACACAGACAGCAGCAGTGCCACTCCCGCTACAATCCACTTGGTGGAAGGTTGTTTGGTTCGCAGGTGGAAGGTCCAAACATATGTGTTTCCGCGATGCTTAGTGCGATACACAGGACACTCGTAAGTACTCTTGAGCTCTTGCTCCTCTGCAGGCACAGCTCTGATATATAGTACTGGCATCGGTGGAGTCAGATGCCTCAAAACTGCCTCAGAGATGACTCCAGACTGAGTGTCCCAACGTGCACCTAGAGGGACACAGGACAGAGATATTCATTTTACCACGGGATACGTTTCAAAATGCTTAAATCTTTGTAACTCAAGTCAGTGCACCAAATATACTGTATGTACAGGAGCGAAGTTAGAGTTGATTAATTCTGACCTTCCATGAACAGTCCGTGGATGTAGGCACCCTCCCGTGGTGGATGTCCAAAGTCATCTTTAGTCTTTTTCGTTACATCCACTGTCAAAGTCATCTTATCCAGGGGCCACTGATTGTTACGGGCGATGCTCTGCAGCACAGCTGATAAAAACAATGAATCTGCATGTTAATACTTTGTAAAATTTATATATTTTATTGTTTCTGGCGCTTCTTGTGCACATGTGGAATCTAAATTATCGTGTTGCTCACAGAGTGAGACCTCACCTGTGAGAAAGGACTGTGGATTGAAGAGTCCTGAAAGCCAAACAACTGCAGGAAGAACAAAGTCCTGGGTCCAGCTGTCCAGCTCACGACAGCTACACATTAGATCATTAAACCTACAAAATAAATAATCAATTAACAACCTTGCATATAGTATGAGCAAAAATATCATTAGGAACAGAGTAGTCACCATTGTGCCAGTGATTTAATTGAGGGATAGGCCATTCTGGCCCAGGAATCTGGGACTGAATCATTGTACAATGCCGACTGCAGAGTCTCCATGCTGGAAGACATGGTGAGTTCTCCCTGTGATGAGGGAATTCCTCATTAATAAAATGAAATATAACTAATAGAACACAGCTGTCTTTAGAGTAGATATCATGGTAGACTATACCTTCATGCTAAGATTGAGCTCAGTAAGGGACTTCCGTATTTCTGCTAGCAGAAGATTCATATGTTCACACTCCTGTAAACACACTGAAACGTAGGGGTTTCGCTCTGTTGTCTTTGTGATCATCTCTGCCATGTTATACTCCTCAGGAAGCTTTTCAAGGATGTCTTCAATGACACACTTGACCTGAAATATACAATAAAACATGGCAAAGTTATTTATGTAAGTGGCCTGTTTTTTTTCCAATATGGCTTCTTTCTGCGTGCATACCTTCTCCTCTTTGCTTAGAGCTTCCCCTTCTGCTCTGAAGAAATTTTGCGGCTGCAGTTCCAGCAGAATCCTTATGACGTTGTTTGAGGTAACAGTGAGGCACTCCAGCTCAATATTTGGATGTAGACCATACAGGCTGGGGTTCTCAGATGGGAGATGTTCATCAATATAGCGATGGTAACCACTGTAGTCCATGAATGGAGGAGCCAGAAACCCAGGACACAAAAAGAGCTCTTCTTCAAACTATGGATTGCAAATGTAAGAATAAAAAAAAAAAACACATTAACAAACAAAACAGTGTAGTAGTTGTGTAGCAGAGCGTTTTAAAATTCAGTGATGTGATGAACAGTAGTGCATATCTCATCTGTGGGAGTAAAACTAATTAATTCCAAGTGAAGCATCTAGCAGCCCAAAACATGCTAAAGAGCAAACTGCTAAATAATCACCTAATAATGCTTTCAGTGGTGTGTCACGCAGCAGCTGGTAGCTAAATCTGGCACAATGCACAGAGAGTTAACAATACCAAAGTGTGGGCAGAAGATCAGCAACAGCAAGTGCAATTCTGAATAAATAAAAATAAGTGAATTAATTAATTAATTAATTAATTAATGCTATTTAATTATTTATACAGTCACACAGGCTAAAAACAGAACTGCAGACTAAACCACAAGAATTCTTTTCATTTCTATTGCAATTTAGGTTTATATCCCAAGAGGGCACCCTTTACAATGATAACATCACTGAAATTCATCTTTGCAGATTTCCTTTACAATTGACAACAGTAACACCAAACTCTTAAGCCCAAATTTAAATCAGTGATTACACATTTATCTCATTTTGAAAATTACATTTAAACCAGTTAAAATTAGCTTTAGGTAAGTTTGTTAAGTAGAACCAAACCATCAAAAGTGATGACTAGATAATTCTTACTTGGCCACATGAACACTGACTCACCATTTTTGGATGCATGAACTCTTGCAGGTAGGTCTGACAAAGTCTTCTATCCCAGTCATCAGTAATGTGTCCTCCATACATGATCTCACCAAAAAGATAGCATAAGTCTTCCCAGGGCACCTGCATGGATTATAAGAGACATAAGTTGTAGACTAATATCAATGCAAACATAAAAAATGTCATAATTAAATCATTAGGAGCATTTAAAAATATGTTAAAACTATTTCCAGGATATTAATAATACTTTTGTTTTCAGCAAATTTAGAGCAACTTTTTTAATGTATTTTTTTCTTTTCATTCTTCCTTTAAAACTTTCAGCACTAACTCTTTGATCTCTTCTTAAATGAGCGTTTTTAATGATTACAGTAGGGAAATGTAACAAAATTATGTTTCTTTACACACACTGCTCTAATGTATGACAGAAGCGTCTTTTCTTCAGCGGGAGATTATGATCCGTGAGGGTGAAGGAGGAAGAAAAGAACCTGTGATTCATAACAAATTACAAAAGCTGGAGGTTCACAATCATTTGTACCTGTATTGTTTTGCAAATTGCTTCCTTCATCAGCTCTAATTGCAGTGATCACTTATGTAGCGTTGTGAACTGTCACATTGGCTGCATGTAATTACATTTAGGATAACGCTTCATTGCCCTCCTAATGAATTCTCTGTATACGCACATACAGGTTACTGTTTGGTTAACATAATGAAGGACATTCGTTTTTGTAGGGCAGAATACCTAGGAGATATAATTGGTTGTGACCAGAGTAATAGGTGTTCTAAGAGAAATGCATTAGGAGTTAGGGGTGCAGCTCCCTAAGAATGGATTTTTTGTCTTCATAAAATAAAGCTAAATTACAGGTTGCGTGTTAATAGTTGTAGGAGAAGAAATGTAAAAAAAGCAGGGTATGAACATTTTTCACAAACAACAGTGGAACAAAAGTAATTGGAGACACTCTACAGTAATTCAGCATCCCTGTCTCACAGTGACATTACAGCAAACACCATTTGTATTATACATTTATATAGCTTAAGAAAGTAATGGTAAAAACTAATTTAACATTTTATTATTATCAAAATCATGAATAACATATAAACAATAAAAGAAAAATGTTGAAATCTATTTTTAAATAATGGTGAACATACTTTGGTGTTGGCTTCTAAGTAGTTGTACAAAATATTTGCTGAGACGGTGAGATCTCCAGTGCTGAAGGGGTAGTTACGGTTCCACCCTTGAGGACCAAATTTACGGCGCTCTGTAACACAAGCATGAAAGAAGCAGAGCGAGAAGAACATCGAGTTGAAGTCCTGTTCTCTGGAACACATATCCAAAGTGTCCTGAAATAAAAGGATTATACATTACTTAATATAGATTAGCCCATTTCCTATATAATGCACTTTAAAATCATAAAATTTTCAACGCACTTGACTGAAGTTGTTGAGAGCTGCATGCAGACTGGCATTCAGGCCAGTTGGGGGTTCATTGGTGATTTTGATGGCATCCTCTAGTATACCTCTGGGGATTACATGCTGCTCAGGGCTAGGTGCTGGTTCCCCAGTGATGAAAAGCCTGTAGTTGGGGTGACTGTCCTTTGCTGCCGTCTCCAGAAAAGCATCCAGAAAGGGTAACCAGTGAGCCACCAGGTGCACATTCTAAAAATTAAACATTTCAAAAACATTAAAAAAAGATTAGCTAAATATTGTTGTGCTGTTATATTTCCTGAATAACTAAGTAAACATCCAGAGAGTCACTAAGCTACAGGTTTCTCCCTTTAAAGGAGGCATTTGTGGAGCCGATCTAGCCAATTATGGTTTTTATTGAACCAAATTGAGTTTATTTCCATGGCTCGGGGGATGAGATAATATCATTAGGTGTTTAACAGGCTGGTTGGAATAACTGCCTGAAGTCACTGAAGTGTGCTATTCTCTACCTGGAGAATGACCCAGTGTCCCAGTTCAAAGGCATTCCTCAGAACTCTTTCAGCTACCTCCTCCTGACCCTGTCCCAAGGACACATTGTGCAAAGTGCCTTGGTCAATGGAAAATCCCAGCTTCAATCCTGAAAAGTAATATTGTTTATTTGTATTGATATTTACATTCATGAATTTCTGTTTCTATCAAGTCATCAGATTGTATAAATAACGTGCAGTACCTAGTTTCTCTACATCCTTGAGCGGATCCACTCCAGGTGAGAGGATGAGGAACACAGCAGTTGAGGGGCCACTGTCCTCATACAACTTGTAAAACTCCAGCCTGGCAGTGTCCACATATTTTGTTCCCATGCTCTCCTCCACAAAGTTCCTATCAAGAAAGAAATGACAAAAATCTGAGTGATATACTGTTACATTTTGAAATATGCTTTAGTCACTTTCTTACTTTAGCGCATAGATCATCCTATCAGGGCGAAGTGCTCTAAGGATGATCAGCTTTTGGACGGAACTTTTGTTCTTCCAGTCCTGGGGAAGTCTTTCCTTCTCAGGAACAGTAGATTCAACAATCTTCCTCCAGCGCTTTGGTGAGCTCTCGATGTCCCGGTCTAGTCCACCAAAGTTCTCCATTGTAGACATCGTCTATATCAAAATAACAGATATTGTAAGAACTCTTTTTGCTACATATTTTACATATGTTATGTCACATGTGTTAATAATCTACACTATACCTTGATGGCTCCCCAGGAATGTGGAGAGAGGAAGGACACAGGACTGACTTTGCTAGCTTCGACAGGGAAACGCAATAGGAAGTCAAATTCCTGAGCATCAATCAGGCCCCATTTGAGCAGAATCTGAGGGGAAAGACATTAGAACAGTCTGTAATGATCTATGTTGAGTGAATGTTTTATTAAATAATTTCCACAACAACTGCCAGAAAACTTAAAGGGATTTAGTAAACTCATAAAGGTTGGATAGGTGCTTCTAAATGTGAAACAGCCACAGGAATGACAGCCTTCAGAGCTGTACAATTTCTGGGATGAAAACAGTTGGCGCAATGACAGATAATTGCATTATGCCATCAGAACCAACCCCCTTGTCAGAACCAACTGTCTGAACAGCAGCCTTAGAGCAAGGTGTGAGAGGTAATCAATAGCAGCGTATGGTCCTGCTGACTGCTTTTAATTGAAGTTAATGTGGGGGCAGAAAAGTACTTTGATTGATGAGGATGACAGGAGGCCCCACCTTTGAGGCGGCCCTGAGTCCCTCACCTGGAAGGCAGTGTGTGACAAGAAGGTTAACTTGTCTCTCTCAAACAGGCCCTGGCTGGTGTACAGGAATACAGAATAGGTGATGGCATCCATGAGGGTGTGCACTCTGGTCCTCACATCCTCATCCCATTCTGCATGCTTCATCGCTTTCCTAAACACTCTGTTAAAGGCCTGAAATACATTTAAAGGGAGAATTAGTGCCATCGTAACACATAATAAATGCATATTGCCAGGAAGGTGTGCACTGGATTGACAACTGAACACAAAGAAATTCTGGTATCGAAGCAGACATTAAAGCTGATTTGTACAGATAGTGTTACCAAGAGACCATCACCAACATCACCAAAAGTTAAAATTACAGACAGTGCTAATTTTAAATAGGTCCAACAAGAATGTGGTCAAAATGGATTAAGAATTGTTTGAAATTCTTTACAAATGGTGTTATTCCCCTGAAAGCACTTCAGGGCTAAAGGTTTCACCTTGAGAGAAAACTGGTACATGGGGTTAATCTTGCTGAGGTCATAGATGATGAAGAAGAGGAGTGAAGCTCTCTCAGCTGCTGGGCGGTATAGTTCTCGAGCCTCGTTGATCTTTGTCTCGTTCTCTCTGGCCTCCACCACCTGTGTGTTCCAATTGCACAAAATGAGCTATTAGGCTCTCAGTCATGCTTCAAAACCCTCTCATTACACATATTCCTAACTACACATCATTTGCAGCTAATGCAATAAAATGAGGCACTTGCTGTTGTGTGACATTCAAAAACACTTCAGTAAAAAAAAAGAAAAACAAAAGAAAAAAAAAAACATGCACTCAAATACAGTCGGACAACTAAGAGGACCCTGTCGGTCTAATAACTTCACCTTGCACTCAATGTGAGAGGCTGTGGTCTTTGTGTTCTCAAGTTGCTCCACCAGAGATATATCACCAAGAAAATTGCCGTGGGCTGCAGAGAGGCAACTCAGCAGGTCATCCTCCAAACTCTTGAGCTCAATCTTGAAGTAATTCTGTTGTGTTGTGAGTTCAATCTTGGGTAACACACATAAAACTGAGATTGATGAACTTTTTAATTAATTTAACCTGGAAGTTGACTCATGCCAACTGGACTTCCTTCTAACAAGAAAATCCCATTGCCGTGATTCAACTTTCAGATAAGTTCTCCTGGATTTCTGAGAATCTTCACTGTCATATCTATTTCATATTATATAACTAATAGACAGTTAAAAACCACAAAAAAACTTTAATAGTCTACATCATTCATACAATGCTTAAGGGTTCACCTTTTGGGCCTCCAGATCAGGCCTTTCCTGGGATACTACCTGTCCCAGCAGCTGTTCTTCCAGGCCCATGGGAGTAACTGTGAAGTTGATGAGTGTGGTCTGGGCCTGGAGCTCGGGAGGGAAATGAGGATTGGCCAACTTGGTGTGAATAATGAGTTGAAAGCTACTGTTGTATTTGCACTCCTTGCCGCCAATCTGAATGTACCTGGATAAAAGGAGAGTACTTTTATTAGCCAAACAACCCTTATTGTATTTCTTTGGGAAAGACAAACAAATTGATAAATGTAGTATATAAGTAAAATAACTAACTTATGGAGCTGTTGCAGTTCAGGAAGTGTACTCTACAATATGATAAATTCAACTTTGTTGTTGTGGTACACACTAACTGACTTTTTCTTTTTCTTCTATTTTTAAGTTTCAATATCGCATGGTCATCATCATCAAAAAATAATCAGAACATTTATCAGAAAGTTGTTACATTAACTTTCAAAGTGACAAATAAATGTTGATTAGATTATGATTACATGGCATGATGAGCCATGAAATATCACCAGTGCTTTACTTAATGAACAATCTAAATGGTTTCAATATGTTTTCAGAAAAGGATATTAAAAAAGGATGCTGCTGATGATGATCCCACAGAATATTTGAACTGTGCAAGTGCTGAGTCCATTTGATCCATTTAAGTTGATCTCACACTTTCATGCATTGCAAAATCAACAGAGGAACGAACTTCACTCAGACGCCAAAGTTCACTCTAAACAAATAGTCTTGAATAAATATGAAAGATTATCACCACAACAGCCAATATTTATCTATTCCTGCATTTCAATTAAATTAGCACTGGCTTGACGAACCTGGTGGCATTTCATTTTTCTCTAATTACCCCTTGGATGTCAGGCAAGGCCCCAATTTTACGGCACAGGTTCCTCATGGCCTGGGTCTGGTTCAACTCTATATCTTCACAAGCCAGAATTAATGTACTATTGATAGAACCATTACTCCACCAAATTAAAGTCCTTGTTGATGGATTGGCTTGTAGTTTTCCGTCAGCCATGAAAGGAATAATTAGTATTCATTACTTCACACTTACAACATTCCAATTATTAATGAACTTCAGCTGTGGAGCCCTACCAGATCCATCATAGTTGCAGAAGCAGGTTGTATTAATCATCGACAGAAACAAGTGTGTGGGTCATCTACAAGAGATAAACTTATAATCAAATTTACTATGATGAATTGTTATGTCTGGACAGACTGGACTTCAGAAGATGTTCAATGAACAAGTACTAACATATTCATACAAAGATCGCTGCTGAAAAAATGCAAACATTTTTGTGTCAAAAAGTGTCAAGGCAGAATGTCAATATAAGTATTTTATATTTATCTGTTTAGGAAATATGCTACATTTTGCTTGCTGAGGGTAATTGGTAACTGAACAAATGTCATTATAGATCAGCTATTTTGGTGCCACTGTTATATTTGTGAAGCGGGTAGAACTAACAATGTTTAAAAATCAAATCTGATCCAATTCATGTTTAGAAACAAGGCGTTTCAAACAAGTGCTAGTTTGGTTGGCATGTGTACCTGTCTTATTTCTAACAAAATTACAGATGCACTTGAGTTATTTGACACGCTATAAATACTTGTGATATTATTATAGTTCCTATTAAATTCATGAAAACAAATGTTAACAAAACAGCAATATAATTATTGAAGTAGCAGTCCTTATACATAACCATGACCATCTTCAATTCAACTTCTACATTGAGGCTCAGCTGTTTAATATTCATCACACCTAAAGAATATGAACACACAAATATACATTTATCAATAGTATTCAGGGGGCCAATCAATATGTGGACCTCTGGGATTCAGAACACGTACCACAAATTCATTTATATTCTAAAGAGTGGGCAATAATAATGCATTCAGTCATGTCTTTCTGGTGTTTCGATGCTTGGTGAGATTCAACCAGCTGGTAAATCTGCTCCTATTGTCTCATACCACAGAGTTGTGGCCATATTGACGTATGTATCAACAGAGATCTATACTGTAAAGTGATTTAAAATGTTTTTGATGTTCAACATAGCATTTACTGATGGTGAGCTGGTTTGGTGTTTCATTTACACAAGCATTTTTTTTATACTTCAACTTTCCTTAAGTGAAGCAATGTAAACGTTAATAATGCAGTTTCAGTACCAACCTTCCTCTTTTAATAGTACTTCTACCAAGCAGAGGCTCCAGGACTGGGTCCACTTTTTCTTGTAGATTTTCTATCAGAACTGTTTCACCGCAGACAAGGGCTTTTTGTATAACATCTAGATAACTGTTAAATCAGACAACAGAAAAAACAAGCACATTTTTATGGTTAGTACTCAATGACATATTAAAACAGGACTCTGCGATCGTAAACAAATAATAGTTCCTTCTCACCCTTTCTGCCCCAGCTGCACCACCTTCAGCTCTGACCCCAGTCGGTTTCTGATCCATTTGATGCCCTGCTGCTGTGGGTCAATGATGAGTGGCCAACGCTCACTGGTGGTCAGGATGGCAGCATTCTCGATGGACATCCTATCATTTGGCAAGCCCTGGTTATGCCAGGCAGCCACAGTGGCATCGTCTGTAATCATGAGGACTGGATCCAGGCCGTCTGTCAAGGGTACAGAGACCTGGAACAGAAATCAAGAAATGATGTCACTCTAGCTGGAGCACTGGTGGCAAACAACAAGCCTCAGTTCACAGAATTAATCAAAAACAAGTGTAGTTTAAACAACACACACAAGTCCTGCAAAACTGATCTTACCTTCAGAGACAGGAGGAAAGGTATCCATGTGTTGTTGAGAAGTTCAACACGATACTGCCTGGTAAAGTAGCCCATGTAAGAGACAAATGCTGACGTGAGGAGGACATCACCACACAGAGTTTTCTGTTGCTTTTCATACTGAACAACAGCTTGGGACCAACGCTCCTTCTCTGACTGCAAGATACAAAGACTGGACTTCAATATCCTTTTTAAAATATGCAGAACATACACACATACACGTGAAAAATCACGTGTAGAGAAGTTTAAACCTTATTTTAGAGTGTGTACAAAATAGAAACAGTAAAGCACACAACTGCAATTCCCTTAAAATAGCTTAAGAAGTTTGGTAGATGTACTCTGCATCAATTTAGTATTCATTTAAACCTTCAATACTATGACTGTGACAGCCCTACAACAATAAATCATGCATGGCATTTTCTTAGAAGGGGCTGTGGATCTAGAATATGTCACATAATAAATTTTTAGACAGTTAAAAATCACTATAATTTCACTCTAATGTATTATGGATTGCCTGTAATATCACTCAGTCTCGGGTGAGACATTGTTAATTTCCAACAGCTGTTGAGGCTTTGATCTAAGTTAATGATTAAATATAGACGGCCTGATTTATTAGTCTGAACACTATTGCTTCCAGGTCAATGCCATAAAGACAAAACATTTATCTTAATATGCTTAAAAGCCAAGCTGTTCCATGGAAACTACATTTATTTTCTGGAATAAGAAAGTCGAACTTACAAAACTGCCATCGAAATGCCCATATTTTACTTCATATTAGCATCCATAACTGTTAGATACTGCAGCCCAAAAAGGCATATAGAGAATCAGTAAGTTAAATATATAAAAAAGTTAAATATATAACAGATATGCAGCATTAGAGATCTGTATATTTTATTAACTAGTTAACTAGTTGCATGCTATGTATATATAAATACAATAAATACACATTATGTACACACACAGCATGTCTACTGCACTGACTGAGAACAATGTTAGTGTAGCATTCCTGCCATCTCTCTTCCTTTTCATTTGGAAACTGTTCAGCCAGCCATTTGCCCAGTTCAGTCATGCGTTTGCTGTGGTCCATCCCTCTCTACCTGTCTCACAAGTGCCCAGAATGCTGTTGGGCCAGGCTGTAAAATCTCCCTTTGCCTGGTCTACTCAAACAACCGTCAGCCTATCCTGCCAGGACATAACAACTTCTAAGGAGGATCACTGATGCAATTCCATATCCAGCACCTCTCTGTGCATGCCTACAACAAATTGACAGTTCATTTTATGCCAGGTCAGCCCAGTGACACCACCAAACTCCTCTATGTCTCCTTGTTTACCTCTAAACCTTTGACTAGTCGGTTGGCCAGCTCTATGGTCTGGTTGGTTCGCGCCACCTCCTCCTGACAACTAATTTTCTCAGCTGTAGCACTTTCAAACTGAGCTGTTAGGCTTTGGAGACTGGTATCAAGATCCTGGAGAAACAAACCAATATAAGCCATGGAAAATAGACATTAGTAAGAAAATTTTGCTTTTAGGCTAAGTGACTTAGAGTAAGTAATAATATCTTTTCGCTTACTGCCAATTTCTTTTGAACTGCCAGCAATTTGGCTGTTGCCATTTCTAGTTCTGTATTAGCTTGAGATAATGCAAGCCTTTTTGGAACAACCTCACAATATATCTGAAAAAGAACACATAATGAAAAAAGCTCCATGATGATAAACAAACCTTGCAGGAAAAAAATTTAGTATATAACATTTATTGTAACTACAGCTTATCTGAGGGCATTGCCAGACCTCGTAGTATTTAATGATGTTAATAGTCCAGGCACAGAGACCGGCTGCAGCTGTAGATTTAGTTCGAACAAGATCAGGATGAAATTCTTGATTTGTCAGATACTCTTGTTTCACCACAGTCAAACAGGACTCAGGTATGTGTTCCTTGTCATATGACACAAGGGCCTGCAAGAAATCATCCACCTGATTCACATAAAGACAAAACATGGGATAAATTAATACTTGTACTGACAAGTGCTGTTACAAAGAATCATTATAATAATTAAACCTAAAGATGAGAAACATACAGATCATGTCTCAAGTGAAAATAACTATAATTTCTCTCTTCTGTTATGTCAGATTTATGAGTGAAATTGGTGTAGAACAATACTTAAAGTTTAGCACTTGGTATTGATACTGGAAGATTCATCTTTTACGTATTACTACATTGTTAAGCACACTGATCTAACACTGACTAGAAACAGGCTAACACACTTGCACTCCTAGTGAGAGAGAACATTCATAGAGCCTCCAGCGGCAATGTGAACACTGGAGAGATGCTGGGCAGGGCCAGGGTCAAGGCCAACACGCAAATTAGATTGGCATTAATCAGGCAGATGTGACTGACATGATGACGGCTTAACCTTGCCCATGAAGGCCCGTGCTGCCTTCCAGCCCCGATCCTTAGGCAGTCGACCGCGGGGAGCTAGCAGGACCATCACAGCTGCTACTACATTGATCACTGCCACTGGAGGGTTTGGAAAGGCCTTCAACTCGGTCAGATTCATCTAAAAATAAATATAAACACAACATAATATTACAAAAAATGACTGAATATTTGAAAGAATTTTGTCCGGTTTTGTAAAATAAAGCACCTTGTTGAGGGTGTCTAATGCTGCCATAGCAGCTGTCAGTGATGGCTCTGCCTTAGCCAAGTCATTTTCACAGTCCTTCTGTTTGACTGAAACATCTGACTGGATTACAGCAACCTATACAAAGGCAATTATAATAATGGAAATCACCAAAAAATTGTGTAAGTTGCATTATATAGTGTGGCATGAATAATGCATTGCCAAATAAAGTGTATGAAAACCAATCCAAAATGCTGTTCAGTGGTAACTGGACTGGAAGATGTTTCACCTTCCATCCAGAAGGCTTTATCAGTTCTTTTTTGAGACAACTGTGACCTGGACGACTGAGAATCTTCATAGTCATACTCATATGTATACATCATAGACATACTCATATGTAGTAAGATATCTCACCTTTTGTGCCTCAACATCTGCAGCATCTTTCTTGTTGCTCACCCTCTCAGTCTGTAGTCCGATCTTTGTAATTAGAGCTTCAATATTCTGATTTTTAAAGGTCAGCTTAGCTTCTTGAGATGCCAATTTGCTTTTTAGATGCTCAACCTAAAATAGAGAAAAATATAACACATAGATCAGTGTGCGATATATTTACAGTCAGGGAAAAACCTACACTGTTTAAATCAATCTAAAAACCTAATGTTAGCCCCCTACTGTATATAATAAAGACCTTTACCTGAGCAGCAGTGGTTTGGAGTTTTTGAAGGCCGCTGTCAAGGCGGTTCATCTTGTGCTGCAGCTGAGCACGGCTCTTCTCCAGAAGGTTTCTGTACAGGGAGATTTGCTGGAGAAAGCTCTTGGGGGTGGCGTAATTGTACCTCTTCTCATTGCGCTGGTATTTTTCACTTGCCTGGTTGACACTGGTGTGAACATAGGCCATGAAAAGACTGATGGATTCCTGGACAGCAGGCTGTAAAAATAAGCAGGCAAGGAGGGAGAGGGGAGAACAGGGTGAGCTGGATTGAGTAGAGTTTAACATCCCCAACCTGATGGGACCTGAAATATTATCTTCATAAATTTTGAATTCATCTACAAGTTTTGCCACCTTACTTGGCTGGCCCTGACTTACTCAATCTGAAATTTAGGTGCAGCTAGCAGAAATGATTAGGCTTTGAAACCTCTGAAAATAATGTGTTTGGACCACTGACATTCAGCTTGTAAAACATGCACACTGTTTACATTATCTCTGATGTCCTCCAACTTTCTAAACACTGTCTTCAGTGGCTGTTGTGCTACATACCAACAAAATATTCATCATGTGGTGCTCAATGACACGCAGCCTCCATAAATCATACAGTTAGCGATCAATTAAAGCAGAAACAAATGAGTAGAGAATACAAGGATCAAACCTAACCATAACTCACAAAAAGCCATTGTTAATGATCGGGAGCAAGTGGGAAAAAAAATCATTATTAATTAAGATCTGACATAATGGTTTTTGACAAAGCATTCTATGTTCAGTTGAAGTGCAAAAAAATTTTCATTGATTGGCCTTGTGTAACAACTATTATTGGGGTTATTTCTAACTTTAAATAAATGATCATTTTATTTCTTGGATTCCTGCCTCCTTAAGAAGACAATCACTAACTTTAGATATACTTTTTTGTGTCAACTTTAATTTTTTTTTTATAAATGGGCACCTAATTAATACAGTCCTATCAGCACCCACAATTATTATTATTTTTATTCTGTGTGTGTGTGTGTGTGTGTGTGTATAAACATATATACTTTGAAACAATATTTCAAAGTTCCCCTTTGAAAAAAAGTTTAATTACCCCTGTGTTCAAATGTAGTTCTACAAGAGCTGCTGAACTCTCACTTAGCACTGAAGGTGACTACTACTATAAATAAGTACTAATACTACCACACTTTCCAGCTACTACTATAACAAAATATTTTCCTTCTGTCCACGAACATCCACACATGGACAGATGTACACACATAAAAAATGGGAAAGTAATAGCCTGGCACGTGTTCACATATGTGATGACACTTTCTGGTTGTGACAGCTGTGCCTCCTTAGAGGGTCATTATGTGCCTAATCACTCTTCACTCATTAACATAAATGATCCTTGGTTGCAATCGTTCCACTGCTATGATGGAAAACAATGATATGCCTGTACTCACAGTGAGTCTCCAGGCATGTGTTCAGCTATTTGTCAGTACCTCAGCCGAGAACTAATGATGAAGGATCTATGGAAAAGTTAATCCAACTGCACTGTAGTAATTAGAAGGTGTTCATTAAAGTCTAACTCAGACTGGAATATGGTTGTGCATGGTAATTCTAGGGTAGATAGTATATGTCATGCTCACAAATGTATTTGCAGTAATATCACACAGCAGGGTGCCACAAAATAATAATTCAATCTGTTTTTATAATGAGAGAAATGTTGAGGCAAAATACTTTAGCTCAAAGGCCTGACCTCAATGCCTTCAATCTCTTGGATGAACCTGTAGCTGACCGACTGCAGAGCTTCTGAGGTCCAAGGATGGAACCAGTCAATGGTGGTACATTGGATGAGGGCTGGAAAACGTCTAGCCCTAATATGAAGGGTATTGCCCACGGGGGACAAACACAGTAAAACCTACAGAGAAGGACCCATGAAGACAAAGAGTCAACTAGATGCACACACATGAACATGTACAGTATGTACTACATATGTACATCCCCCATTCTCATACTTGAGGACAAAAAAAAACATACAGTCAAATGCACACAGGAAAACCAACACAGGTCATAGGTATTGCAGATGATATCCAAAAGGGAAACCCATAATTGCCAGCATTCTGTGCCCCCACTTGGCATGTAGACAAGCAACCACATTCCCAGTTGGCTGGAGCAGACGGTGACACTACCAGAGGCCCTGGCGCAAAGATTAGCTGGACACCATACATGTGTACTGAGACAAGAATTTCCTTCCCTTTAACACCCCCCAAGGTTTGTCTGGCTCTGTTATGTTATCTTGTTATTATTCAGCTGCTTTTATTTTTTTAGCTCAAACATACTAGAGCATGGCATGTTTAAAATGCTCTTAATATTCTTGCTATAATTGTCAATTGCGTTGGGATATTGTAGTGCTAGCAAAAATGTTATGTTTAGTGTAATGTTGACCTGGTTTATATTATCAATTTGTTTTTGTCAACTAGCTTATTCTCCTACTTTCCCTTTAATTACCTTGGACCGGTAATAGATGTACATATGAATTCTTCTTTATGAAAGGCTAGATACTGGCTCTAAACAATATCTGAGATATTTTACAATAGATACAAGTTTCTCTTTCAAAAGTGACAATATTTTAAGATGAAATAATGAGATGTTGATGGAAAGCAGCTCACCAAGACATCAGCACAGAATGGTAATGACCGATAACTGAGCATGTTACTAAGACAGAAAAAGCACAAGCGAACTAATGAAATGTGTATACTAATGAAAGTCTTAAAGGCAGAAGTACTTAGAAGATAGCAAAATAAATTCTAAGGACTAGACCGTGAGCTGTAGTCGAACTCGATCAGTAAAGAATCTCCAGCAGTTCTCCCTAGTGTCCAGCAGTCCGAGGGCCCGGACCTCAGAACTCACACCTGACACAATACTTTCAATCTCTACCTCACTGAAGAGCTCTGGAATTTCTCCTGGAAGGAAAGACACAGTCACTCTCCATACAACGTTAGACTTTCAGAACGATTAAAAACTAAATGATTGACGGAAAACTAAAAAAGTAAACATTCAACAACAATGTAACGGAGATAACAACATGCAGTTCTTCCAGTACAGGTCTGTTCTTTCTCACTGAAATTAATTATTATTGGTATGGAGTTTGGGTCTGACCTGTTGCCATTAAGTCATTAATTATGACCAGAAAATGCTCATCAGGTATCTGTGCATCAGTCAGGACTAAAGCCACACGCTGGTCCTTTAGTCCAGTCTTTAGGAAAAGTGTGGCCAGAGCCATCTAGAAAAAACAAAAAACAAAACATATAATGAATGGACACCTACTATACAATGCTCACACAAAAATGCAATTCACTAATGAACTGCAAATTGTCTAAGAATAATGTATAGCTAGCACCTATTAAATGACAGTGATAAAGAAATATTTCTGAGTGGCTTTTAATAGTATCTGACATTTTTTCTGCATCACTGGAGACACGGAACAAAATTTAATTTCATCAATATTCTGCATGCAGAAGGAAAATTTATCAAGATGTGTTTTTTAAAGAAAGTGAATGATCCACATTTTGCTGAATATATTTTAAGGCACATTAAGGAACTACTACTACTTTTTTTTCATAAAAGCATATTTTATGAAGTTATACTGTGGTTGTGGTTGATGTTCTGACCTTAAGGTCCTGGGGACTATAATCCTTACTCAGACTGATCTGGAAAACCTCTACAGAGGATATGTGGGCAGCCAGACGAGTCAGGCTCTGCTTCCCACTGCCCCCGAACCCAATCAGCAAGCCATGACTTCTCGGAGACTCCAGGATACGGCTGATGCGACAGCTGGTAACCAAACAAGCTTTGTTATGCCACTAAATACATATATCTATTCATATATTAAAATCTACACAGATTCTTTAAAAATCTTAATACAGTGCTGTAAAAAAACATTTTCTCACTTCCTGATTTTTTTGCATATTTGTCACCCTTTTTAATTAAAATTTTAATGTTACACCAAGATAAACCGAGCAAATACCATACCAAAAATGGCTTTGTAACCCTTTCCAGGCTGACACATGTCAATTACTTTGATTCTCATCTGTCCTTGAATTTCTTTAGATTGCACCATAATGTCTTAGCACGCTACAATATGTTAAACTTATTTCAAAGTCACTTAACTATTTAAGTGACTTTTTGATTTACCACGTATCTCAGTAATCAGGCCTGGGAGTGGCACGTGAAATTAAACTTTCCAAAAATGTGGTAAACGACAGTTCAGTCATGATTTAGCAAGAGGGAGGCAATTACTTTTTCACATAGTGCTAGGCAGGTTTGGACAGCTTTTTTTCCCTTAATTAATAAAATCATCATCTAAATACAGATTTTTTTATTAACTTAGGTTATCTTTGTGTGACAGTAAAATCTGTT
The DNA here is from genome assembly GCA_034779795.1 of Ctenopoma multispine. NCBI lineage: Eukaryota > Metazoa > Chordata > Actinopteri > Anabantiformes > Anabantidae > Ctenopoma > Ctenopoma multispine. Next base: position 12,337,503 of record JAUYWH010000008.1, on the reverse strand, counting down.
TGATCATCTGAAACATTTAAGTGTGGCAATATGTAAAACAATTATAAAAAAAAAAATTCAGGAAGGGGGCAAATACTTTTTCATAGTTCTGTATATAGTTTGAGCAGGAAGAATCCTAAAAAATCTTTCTACTCTATGTGATTTTAGTGTCTTATATTAATATTATGACAACTGGATACTGCATACTTACACATGTTCCATGGCATCTTCAAATAGCACCAATTTCATGGCTGCATTGAGGTCATTGTAGCTCTCCAGAGCATCTGTGAGGATTGACCTGAGAACAGACCAGTTTGTGACAGGAGAATAGGAGGCTCCCTCAACCATCTGGGGAAAGCGGCAATAGAGGAGGGGCTGCTTTGTCACCTTTTTATCCTCAAGTCCCTGGATGAGAAAAAACACAATAAATAATTTAAATATGTTGGTCAATGTTGTTATCTTAAGGTGAAAAAGCAAACTGTTGTTTAGTTTGCATCACAATCTGTAATGCACCTCAAAGCACTTGTTTACAGTCTCCATCTGGAGCTTCTGGAAGAGCTGCAGGTCCTTGACATCTACCAGTCTGTCTGAGTATACTCTGCAGGACTCATGCATCCACAACAGTGCCAGATCAGTGCTATCTTTCACACTCTCTGGGCCAGCAAAACGAATTCCCTGAATAACACACAGAATCAAAAGATATGAAGAAATTTCACCTCTCATTCAAAAGTTTAGTTGAAAAACAGCACACACATTGCTTGTTATCAGCATTACCTGAAAGATGTTAGACAGGTCTCGTAGATTAAACGTATAATGAAATTTAATGGCTGTCGGGAGAAAGCTGTGAACCATTTTGTCATGAAGAGTTATGGCAGCCTGGATCACAGCTGCAGCACTGCTCTGAACCTGTGGACTGAAGAGATGCTGCTTCAAGTGGCCAATCAAGATCTGACTGAAGATTGTCATCTGAGCCTCAGGTGAAGGGAAGTTCACAGCAAACACTGAGAAATGTCTCTGTAGAGAGCAAAGACACAATCAAATTGGCTTCAATCAAAACCCAAACCTTCAAATACACCCTGACACACACTCTAAATGAAACTGAATTAAACAAATGTATCTGGAGATATATCATGTCATTTACACATGACCTTTCTGCATTTTGTATCTGCAGTTGTTGCTACATTATTAAAATACATCCTCACTATGCTGTCACTTGAGTATAAAATATTGTGTTGTCTCTTAGATTACTTATTTATGAATCAAACAACACAGGTGTTGTAAGATCTGTTTTCCATGTGACTCTGTAATTGCTGATTCTCCCCCATGCTAATCCTCTCCTCTGGAAACACTTAACTAACAATGTTGGGAGGTTTCTGCAGTTGAAGAATGACATGGAGCTGTAAAATAACTTAATTAGCACTAATTCATACACAGATAATGTATACAGGTAATGACATTTGTATTGAAAAATACATTATATTGTTATGTGTCAACCCAGCCCACAGGCCATGACAAATGCTGGAAATCAAATATTATCGTTAATTTTATTGGCAAACATACCTGTAGTCTTGGGTTAATACTGAAGCTCCCAGCAGTTGGATTCATACAGGCAACATACTGGGTATTGTGTATTTCCTTTAGAGTTAGTTTCTGTCTGTCATACCTACAGACAGGGAAATTTATAAGATGACTTTGCTTAATTAACAAAAACCTCATAGCTTGGTAAAAATGTTTTATGTTGTGACATTAAACACAAACATACATCTGAAACTGGTACAAAGTATATGAGATATCCTCACCAGTGCCCGTAATCCAGATGCTGGCGTATTAGTGTGTGAGGCTGCACTGTTCCATAACTGTCAACAGCTGGCAAATTTATATCATCTATAAAGTAGACCAGTCTTCTGTTGCCTACAGGGGAGTAGCTTCTACCTGCTCGCTTCTCTAACTGTTGCTCAAGGATGCCTACAAGAAAAAGCAAAATAATGTGTCACAAATTAACCACGAAAAACCAACTTCAACCTAACCACAGTTACCTAACCCATACAGCATAATTTTATCCTATTTAAATCAACTCTGGAAATGTGGGATGTCTTATGATCATGGTCATGATTGCAATAACACCTTAGATTGAATTCTCTCTTCCTCCACCTATTTAAATATGAACACTACCAGTAGATGGTGCTACAGTTTACTTGATACGGGACACCATGCCACTGAACAATAAAAAAAACCCACTCACCCTGCAGCATGAGGGAGGTAGTGTAGTAGTTGAAGGGTACATTTATAGTCACGTAACTCTCTGGTAGACAGTATAACTTGTTCCTGACAAGTGCAGTCTTTCCCACTCCAGCATTCCCCACAAGCATCACTGGCTGTCTCCTCTTCAGCAACAAGTCCATGAAGTACTGGAGACGCACAGTCTCTGCTGTGTGTACCAGAACAGCCTGCAATCATAGAAACAGCAGGAAGACAGAGGACAGAAACATACATGGTTATTATGGCTTTCTTTGAGTGTGATTTATTGACAGACATGTGTTCAGTGAATTGTATGTGATTTATAATTTCTTGTATTTCCCCAGTGCACCACAACTATTCTGTCATAATAGCATCATTTGCTCAGAACAAAACCCCACTAATTATGGCTCAGCAAGAGCCTTTGGAGCATTCACAGCTGTACGCAGGAGCATAAAGAAAGACAATAGAGCGTGGGTGATAGCTCAAGCCTTGTTGCTCATGCCTTCACCCCCACACAGTCTGGTATGAGGTGTAGTAGATGGTAATCAGACACAGTGGCAAGCCTATCATCCATGCACCGTGCACCCCTGCCATAACCTCATGATGTGACTTTACCCTCTCTTATTATGTTCACTGAGGCATACATACATTTTTAATATGACTATATTGTTCATTTTTGGTTAGTTTTCCTTAAGAAGGTTGCTTCTTTTGATAGTGTGTGTGATTAATTGTCAAACTGCTTTGAAAGGTTTGCGTTTCTGGAGTTACATGAAGTCTCCTACTTCCCCCATATTAATAATAGTTTATATGTTCTTACCAGTAATGGTGTACCAGTTTCCATTTCAAATGGAGGCACAGTATCAGTCCAAGGAAGGAACCGTCTGGTTTGGGGGTCAAGGTAATAGTCAAACACTGTCCCCTGTGCTGGTAGCTTCACTGCCTTCATTTCTTTGGCCCACCACTGACTGAACTCTACCCGGTAATCATAGAGCTAGACAAATCATCAAAAATATAATGTCATGGTTTAATTCATATCATTTCAATGGACAATACCACTCATTAGTTCAGTGAGTGATAGTTAACTTTATTATTATTCTTGGTCACTTCACACTCTTGATGTGTCTCTCAACAAAAGGCACTGCAACTGTGTAACAGTGTCTTTTGTTACACAGTTACAAAAGTCACAGTTATATATTTGTACCTTGGAGAAGACAGAAGTACAAAGACTAATTATGTAGTAAGGTGAAGTGTTAACTAAGGGGAATATCAAAAACTATGCAATAGTATCATTCACCAGTTCTCAATGTTCTGTGCAAAGATAATGCCTAGCTATACATTTTTCAGTGGATAAGTGTAGTTTCTGACATGAAGGAGCTGATGAGTTTTAAGCACCCAACACATAGTGTCTAAGCTTGTCCTAAGGTTTATTACAATAAAACATTTCTGCAAAGAATACATTTGACACACCAAAACTGATGCAAAAATCTATTAAAATAAATAAATGTATATATAAAAGTGTTTTTTTATACCCAAATTAAACTAAAGTGATACCTGATCTTGAAACAGTGCCCCACCAAAAGCCCAGATGCACGCAAAGGTGAAGTATGTTTCATAGAGCTCACGTGGAGAGTCAGATGGAATATCCTTTGGTGTCAGAAGGCAGTCCAACAAAGTGCAGAGTGTCTGAATGAAAATAAAATCATTTGTATTATAATTTTCTGCATACTCATAAATTCACAGCACATGCTTGTGTGTGTACCTGTACAACAGAGATGTCTGGGATGGGAGTGATTGTTCTGAAGATGTTTCTCATCTGCTCTAGACAAGGAGGAACATATTTTTCAAACAGTATGGTGAGGTGGGCCCTTTCTGTCTGCCGTTCTCGTTGATCAATCCAGCTGGCAACGTACCTTTGCAACAATTCAAGAAATAATTTTATACTGTTAAAACTTGAATTTTGAGTACAATACATTTGGAAACTTATACTAGAAATAATGTCATGACGCACTCTACAGTGTTTTTAACAGCATGGGCACTTTGGTGCTATCTGCACCGCACTTTATGCAGACGGTAACACAAAAGCAGCACTGTTTCGACAACCTTAAATGTTTTTGATACTATACGAAAACAACTGTGTGACTCACGGGCTCCAGCCAAGGTCTTGTTGGTTAACATAGAGGATTCCTGCTCTGGAAACACTAGCAGGAGTAGCAGTCCTTAGGTGACCAACTTCAAACACCAGTCGCATGGAAGAGGTAAGAGACACACGTTCATTGCTAGCCAGAGTCAGGACCTGAAAAAATTTCAAATATCAAAATATTTGAACTGTCAATATGACGAACCAAGACTCTACCCAAACGGTAAGGTAAACACCTTAATATCCGATCAGGGCTGACAGACTTGCTTTAGAATATTTCAAGGGCACTAGATGGCTTTATATGATTCATCACTGTGGAAAAAGACCTCCAGCTACTTATACTCCAGAAAGTGATTGCAGAAGGAGGGGGAAAGAAACATCTTTTTCCGTCTATACCACCTGAGTTGCTATGTGTTGTACAATAGCGTATGAGTGAACAGGAGGGCGGTACCTTGTTGTCATCCATCACTGTGTTGAGTGATTCAATCCACATTGGATCAATGTCTCCATCCAACACAATCCACTTAGGTCCTTGGTGGGAGATGTTTGCTTGCTCTCGCATCAGTGATGAAAGCAAACCTTACACAGAGATTGAGGGATACAAAAAAATACTGAGATTGGAAGCTATAAGTAATAGTTACACAAAGTATGATTTAGCAGCATTTTCTCATTTTATTTTTAAATAATAATTAAAAGCAGCTCTGTTTACCATCTTTCCATTCTCGAGTTACAGGATGGATGAAGCCGAATAATTCATCTCTGTCTACTGCTTTTGGATTGAGGTCATTCCAAACAGGCTTCCTCTTCAAATTCACATAGGTTCTATGTAGTACCCTCAATATCTGTTAAAACAATAAAAATCTGATATTTAACACCTTTCTAAAAAATAAGTAAGCACTTACTTTCAAGACATTTGAGGTTTAAAAATTTTACCTGGCTTTTCCCAGTCCCTGCATTTCCAACAACAAAGACAGAATGACGCACTGCCATGAGTTCTTCTAATTGCACCACCTGACAAAACAGATGTTGAAATAATTTTTTCATTCTTTAATCATCACTGACTAGCTATACACCACATCATGTCAAACCTTAAGGATGAATGTTTCCTCCAGCTGGAGTCGAAGCTCTAGTGTGGTCTTTCGGATGGTCTTTTCAAATTCACAGTCTCTCTCTCTCTCCACCTCCAGGCCTGGAAATAGGTCTCCCAGCAGGCCCAAGAAGATAGTCACATCATCTGTCACAACTTTTGGCATGTTGAAGTCCCTCAGAGCACGCATTAACACCTGGAAAGTAAAGTACACTTATAGAATATATAAGACAATACTTCTTTCACTTATGACTGACACCGAATGCATATAAAGCACCTGGTCTTCTGGTCTTGTCTTGTCTCTTCTTCTCAGTGTTCCTGCCATAACCAGAACAGACTTGACAGCACGCAAACCCCAGTCATAGTGGTCCTGATAGAGAAATGAGGATACACAACAAAGATGTGTATTCATGTGATTGAGTGTTAAGATTTATTAAATATTTGCATGCATAGCCATGCTCACGAGGCACAGCTGAATCTATCAGACAATTTATCAGTTCCACTACATTCAAGTGCTTTTTGCCTACCTGTTTGGAAAGCAGTTCCTTGCAGAGAGTATACAGAGTGATAAACTTCCTTGCTAAAAGCTTAGCACTATGGAAGCCCTCTGCCACTAGCATTATTTCACAAATAAGCTCAGTGTCAGGTACGACCATGGCACAGGGTCTACAGCAGACGTCAGAAACAGACATGCAGACAATAAACTTTGTGCTGTATAAAGGTACACCATAAAAATAATTACTGTATTCTTCCAACCTGAAAAGAGCCTTGAGGTTCTCAGGTAGCTCTGTCCTTCCTGCATAACCAGGGTTCATAGTGATAAAAATCCCCACAGAGGACTTTAGGACAATGTCCTTATCAAGGAACAGAAACCTGTAAGGTGGCAGTATTAACACATTTATGAACAGATGGGGTTATATCTTTAAACATGAGCATTACTGACCTTTTCTTTTTAGAGCGAATAGCATCCTGTATAGTTTTGACCTGCACAGCCACAACTGACAGAACATCCACAGCAATACGATTGAACTCATCAAAGCAGCCCCATGCTCCAGTCTGGGCCAAACCCTTGTAGATATTTCCAATTGACTGAACATAAACAAAAAATACATTTAAACATATGTACTGAAATATCTATTCATGACACAAACAAATCAAAGGGAGTAATTATAAACAGTCTTTGAATTTCACACCTTGTAGTCCATCTGCTCAGAACAGTTGAAGATGTACACCATAATGCCCATGGCTCTGCCAAGATCTTTAGTGGTCTCAGTCTTCCCTGTTCCAGCAGGCCCAGCTGGGGCTCCACTCATTGTCAGGTGGAGTGATTGAGTCAAGGTGATGTAGCACCTAAACTTAGCAAGAATACACAGACACAAGTGTGCTCTTTAGCAACGCTGGATTTATCAAATGTGTCTAAAACATGCATAAACTTGAAAGTACCGATCTGTGAGGGGAGTGATGACTAGACGTGGTGTATTTCCAAGATACTCATAAGAGTAAAGGAACTGAGCATCGCAGATGTTTACATAGCAGTGGCACTGCTGCTCATTCCAGCAATGTCGAAGCTGGGAAAGCCACTGGAAGTCCTGTGAGGTGGTGACCTGTGAAAACACTTGTCTGCTATGAAACTAAGTCAAAGACATAATTAAACATGAGAGATAAAGCACACTAGAGAAACTACCATTGGCCAGCATGATGACATAACTAGTTATTATAGGGTTATTTTATTCTATGTCTATTTCTTTGTGGTGGATGTCCTGTTTACATTTTTAAAGTAGAAGAAACAAGGTCTTTCGAACTTGATTAAATGTTTTTTTTCTTATTGTGATAAAAATTACAAATGGTAATTGTACTGTGTATTCAGTACCCAGAAAACAAAAATCATACTGTGAGACGTCATTTTAGTTCAGTTGCACTAAAATGAAGCCAAAATTATCAGAGACTCAGTTGTGTTAACCTTTTGTCCAATGAAGCTGGTAACAACATCTCTAGCATGGACATCAATTGTGCATATAGTCATGATCTTCTGTCTGTCTCCAGAGCTCAGCTCTCGTAGCAGCATGCTGATCAGTGAGTTCAGTTGAAAAATCTAGAGGAGAAAAAATAAAGGAGCTAAGAGAAGTTAAGTAGGCAATATATTATATCAATATCTAACAAAAAATCGTCCTGTCTCACTAGTATTAGGGCTTGTTGATCTATGTTGAATAAGCCAGCATATGGACTTATGGATTGTGGTTCATTACAATCAAGGAATCAGGGACTAGGTCTTGAAAGATACTAAAAATGTAAATCAAAATACTTGATTTTACTAAAACTTCACTAGATGTCTTGCACGTCCTGTATGACAGCAGATCCAATCAGTGCAGTATAGTAGGTTAAGGGGTGAGAGAGATTATTCAAACAGCAGCCAAGGACATGGTAACCTTAAATAATGCTGATGAAACTGACAAGAGTGATAATAGATCTATGAGACCAAGAGAGAACAAGGTTCTACAAACCTAGCTCAGGTCACTGACTCTGATGTGATTATGAATCATTACAGAAAACTCACAAATTACACACGTTCATTTAATGTAACACTATCATTAAATGTAAGCATGTATCCTTGTATATCAAAATAGTACAGCGGTATGAAAAAATAATCATTTTTAACAACAAGGTAGAAACTTTTCTCTAAATGAAATTGTGTTACAACAATGTATATTTAAGTCTAAATTAGTCAATTGGTGCCTTAAGTAATGTTGTAATAAATTGTTTAAGATATATATTATATTGGCTACATCAAATTAAACTGAATTATCATTACTCATATTTAAAATATTAGTATTTGCATAGGTGAAACTTATGTGGCTCATCAACTTCAAGGGAATCTGAAAATTAGTGCTAAATGTTAATATTCATATTTTTTTGCTCTTAAACCTTAATATCAGACTTTCTTGTGAACCAAGTTATATATAATAACACTATTAAAAAAATAATGTGTTTATACTCAACATAACATGTACCTGTTTCTTGTTGTAGTCTTTAAGGGCAGATTCAAATCCTTCCTCCAATCTTTTAAACACAAGCTCCATATCATTGTTCCAGCAGATCTGAGACCCAATGAGAGCCACTTGGGCAGGGAAGTCAAGAATCCACTGTTCTCTGGGCCTGTCCTCATACACATGCAAGGCTTCAGAGAGGTGACCTCTGACACATTCCTTCATTGACTCCTCCAGACAAGTAAGCCACCCCTCCACCTAATGCAAATAGTTCTTATTATTAGCCAAGTTATTTCTGATTATTGTATGAAACCAAATTCAGATTCGTCAGTGTTGTATGTGATCTTACATGTCCATAACAGCAACATTCAGTCTGCAATGGGACGTATTCCCTCTCTTTGCTGTACATGCCTACCACAATCTTAGGATTATGCAACATTTCATTTTTGGCAAACTGAAGATCTGACATGTTATCAAACAGTTTTGAGAGGTGGACAGTTACCTGCAAAACACAATCAGTTGGTAAATGTTTAGTGACATAAAATGGTGACACTAGATAACTATATAACATAACATAAACATATAAAAATTAACAGAAACTCTACATAAATTCACCTCTCTTGGACAACTTCCTTTAGAGAGAATGTCAAATAAGTCTGCAGATGAAATAAAGTAGAATCTTGGGAAGTCAAGTCTCTTTGTCTCCAGGTATTCAGCAAGAGCTTTTTCACACAGTCCCAGCCTGTTAAAAGAGAGCATGTGAGAATATAGGACACTGAACATCATAGTTTCAACTGAATAATAAAGGGAAATGAAGTAAACCTCTTTTGTAGATCCTCTAACTTCTCAAACAGATTAAGTTTGTTGGTAGCCTCAATGACATTTTTGGTCTGGGCACTGTTCAACATTAACTCCTGAAAGAACGAAAATCCCCTTGTTCAAAATGATGGTAGCAATAGAATTGTCTTAACTATGTAACTGGCATAGTCATGAGTACAGACCTTAAATTCGGCATCTATAGCTTGGAATCTGTGTACATCCACAGGCAGCTGTTGGGAGATGTCATCACAGCCTTTAAAAATGCTTTCCATATAGGCCCAAGTCCTCTGAACTTCCATCCAGACCATGAGCACAGAGTCAGCCACCGTGAGCTGTTTTTGTAGTTCCATTACTTGAAACTGGAAGTGGTCTACATGCTTGCTCTGAAAGATGCCCTGGAGCTGAATCTTGAGCATAAGGACATAAACAATTTAATACAGCCTAAAGGATTTAGTCCCTAAATACACCAAACCTCCAACCAATACGCAGTAAGAGAATGTCATATCTTGATAACCCTGTTCTCATAACATTTGTCTGATTTCAATGTATATTCAACCTCATTAAGATGTATTGCCATAAAAAGTGGGGGAGGGAAACAGTCTGTTTACACAAAGATAGAGACAAGATTTGTAATTGCTAGCTGTGACCACCCAATACATCTGGTGTACATGCACAAAGACCGCCATGGTGCAACAATACCCTGTGTCCTACTGCAGCTATAAATCTGAGGACTCAATAGGGACCTCTCTACTCTCAGCTGTGTTGTTAGACACTCAGACAGGGCGGCCCCTTTCTGCACTCATCTCTATTCAGCACTTAACTATCAGTGCTTCTCACAGACAACTGAGCTTTAAAACCAGTTTTTCACTTTACAGCCATTATACATTTTATGTGGTATAGGGTCACACAAAATCTCTTTCAGTAACTTAGATATTTACCTGATGATCCTCAAGAGTTTCAACAATTTCCTTGTCACATTTAAGTAGTGGCACAGAGGTTTGGTAATGATGTTCATAAGAAAGCTCCATTGATGCCCACGTGTGACTTATTTCTGTTACAAGCTGAATTGAAAAATATTGGAAAGCATAATGGTAACAATATTCAAATACAAACGGTACAATTTAACTTATTTCTAAGCAGTGGTAAATGAGTAACTTCTGAACCAAATAAAGTTATTATAGCTGTCTATTTGTAAAACCTGCATTTCCAAATTACGTTATTAAGCCAATGGAGTTAGGCTTAGAAAATATTGTTCTTGCATTTCTTATGCCAAATAAACTTAGAATATTCTTATCTTATAGATTCATTGTTGCAAAGAATTAAATTTAAGCAGAACCTTCTCTAGGGCCATTTCTTTAACCGCCTTATCCACTATGTTGCTAACTTCGTCTTCGAATAAGTGAAGTTCCAGCGCCAAGAGATCTTTCAAGGTGGTATTGTCAGTCACAATGAAGTTCATCTGTGTATAAAACATAATTGTCATCATGCAAACTCTTAGACATCTACCATGCAAGAAAAAAGTTGCTGTACAGCATGACCGCTACCAAGTGTATTTCTGCACCTGTGTTATTCTAATTAGCTGCACCCAGTGGCGTTCTCGTACTGCCAGGTTCTGTAGCTGACTCATGGCCCGCAGTGACGTCAAAAGGTTCTTTACATAAAGGTCTAACCCAGAATACACATCCCAGATGCGAGCCTCTTTGTCCAGATTCCATATATCCTACACAAACAGAAGGTAGGTAAACATAATTAGTTATTAGGGGCATCTGTTACAGATAGCAATGGCGCATGACAACAAGACAGCAGGAGAGATGCACTTGTGTGATGCAGCACTGTTGGTGACCTCACCTTGGCAAACCTCTTCAATTCTGCATCCATCTGGTCCACGTTTATCTGCCTCCATTTGGTCATCGCCCAGTTTTCCACACAGCTCTGTAGAGATAAAGACGTGTGGAGGGGTCAACAGGGTGCGGCTTAATGAGAACATTTACAGGGCATTTGAAAAATCAATGACACTCTCCAAGAGGACAGGCTGGACAAGTTATTGAGCTACTGGGGTATTGTGTTAAGGTGACAAAGCTCTGAGTTGTATTTCAATTTTCTCAAGAATAGTGGCCTTTCAATATACAATATATAAAGCTACTTACCTGCACAAATACAACCATGTCCCACAGTTCTTTGAGTACAGTGATCTCTCTTCTGCAAAGCTTAATGTCTTTGTAGTCAGGAACAGTAACATCAAATAGATTTGTGGATTCCTGAAGATCTGCTACTTCTTTCTCCATTTCTCGGATTGCTTTTTCAAACTAAGAAAGAACAAGGAACTACTGTTATCCATAATGGACAATACATTGCTTTTTAATGCTTTATTCAAGTAATGGTTAAACTATTACTTTATCCAGACTGATGTAGGGATTAACTGCACTGTAACAGAAAGGTGCAGTGGCTCTGAACATCTCCCTGAATGTGCTTTGTTTCACCTAAAATATTAGAAGAACCACTTTAATGATCTCCATAATGGTAAACAATCAGCTTACACTTTGCAAATATAATTTCTCTGGAAATTATAACTTAAAGTGACTTGCCTCAAATGCTGTGCATTGTTTTCGTAAAACCATCACTTCTGCATTTTGCATTGGTGCCACTTCATGTCTTACTTTTAAGGCCATTTTTTTGGCACCATTCCATTTCTCAGGGAGTTCCTGCAGAGAATTATCTTGATTTTATAAGGCTGAAGGGCTACATAAAATTGATATACATTATTCTGATTCTCTGACTGAATAAATAATCGCTTCCTTCTTTCCTTACCTCTATCTGAGAGTAGACATGGTCTGGTATGCTCATACCATACTGTTCCAAAAGAAGTATTGTGTCTTGAAGAGGCTCAAACATAATGTCTGTGGCCGCTTGTCTGTCTCTCACAGCCAGCAGATGACTCATAACTTCCACCAAGCTCTGTTGGTCTCCTTTAGCCACACGTTGTCCAAGTCCATCAAAAGTGGCCTGGACAAACTTCTGCAGCTCATCAACACTTAGTGAGAAAGATACACAGTGAAAAATAAACAATGAGAGAAACTTCATCTACTCTGATTTTAACAGACAGACCTTTTTACCTGGTAGTGACAGATGACAAGAGGTGCTCTTTGAAAAGCCAGCTCCACTTCTTTACAGTGTTAAGAAGGCTGACTTTAAAGAACTTTATATCCACCCGAAACCATCCATTGAACACTCTGTAGTCTTCAAGTTTGGAAATTTCAGCATAGAGATCCTCATAATAGTCTATCTGTAACATTACAGTAAAGCCACAACAGAGATTCCAACAAGGACAACTGACATGTACAGAAAAATGTGATTCAATAAAAAAAAAAAATAATAAATAAAAAAAAAAAGATTTTCACCTGGTTTCTGAAGTTATCAATTGTGGGTGGGCTGTCAGGCAGTAGAGATGCTCTATATGCCTCCATCTCTTCACCTGTAAGTGCACGTCCATACAGGAGAAACTGGCTAAGGAACTCGGCCCTGTCATCTTGCCACAGATGGGTGAAGCAGTCAAATGTTCTTTGATAATGTATCGCTTTCTCCAGAACATTCTCCACTCGTGCCATAATTTCCTGCCTCAGGTTCAACAAATCCAGTATGTCACCCATAACATCCTGTAAGATTTATATTATATAGTTTGACACATAATAACAAAAGTATTTGTGTAGAAGAATGCACTGTAATGAGTTCAAAATGTTAAAAAAGTAGGGGAGTCCAGTTTTTCTGTTTTGGGGGGGTCAAAGTAGATTGTTTTCTTATTATTATTTTAATCAAACAGGTCAGAAAACCAACCATTCACACTCATATTCACGCCAACAGGCAATTTAGAGTTATCAATTGACTGAACTTAAACATGTCTTGTGGGAGGAGGCCAAAGGAAACCCAATTTCAAGGCACTTGTATAAACTTCCATAAACCACTGCATGTTGTAAAAAATTGTGTTTTAATATTATACAAAAGTTAGTGAGGTAAAACACTAGTACCTGGTAGCTCTCCATGCTGAGGTGAGCAGCCACTCTGTTGATATTCACTGAAGTCTTAAATATATCTCCGACCAGTCCTTCAATCATCTCATAGAGGCCATCCCCTGCATCTCGATCCAACGAGGGAACAAAAAACAATCCAGTGCTGCTTAGCATCAACTGAGCTTCAAATAGAGGAGCCTGGTTTGGCCATGACTCCATGTTGTCCACAAACAACTGAAGAGAGTTGCTGATGTAGCTGAAGAGTCCTTCCACCACCATCTCATCCACATATTCCAGGTAGGACTGCCATGCTTCTGAAGCAGGGTCAGCATGGAAAAGGACCATATTCTCCTAAAGAAGAAGACATTGGAGAGAAGCTCTGTTACTGTATCAGTTTTGATTTCTGAGTGCAGATTGTCGTATATATTTACAGGGGATGTGTCTATTTCAGAGCATAGAATACAAAGCATATTTACAGTATCTATTCCAATAAATCCATACACATTAGTTTTACTTATAGTACAAAAATATTTATTAAATATTTAAAATATCCTTATAATTTGTGCAATACTGTACATGCACCTGTACAAGCTCATGGATATGGTCACCAGCCTTTTTCATGCTATTGTACTTCTTGTTGACATGATCACTTCTGTCTTCCAGCTGTATAAGTGAGCCTCTCTTGTTGTCTTTTCTGCAAAACATGGTGTGTTTGCTCCATCCCTTCATCACTGATTGAATGGCTTCATAATTTTCCTTAGATCTACTGACTCGACATAGAAGATCTTGGACCACATCTTTGGTGGAGCTAATAAAACTCCAGCAGTCCCGATGCTGCCACGTCAGATCAGTTTCTGCTCTTGTCAACTGTAGATCTATGGATTCCAGCTCAGCTCTGATGAGAGGAAGTTCTACCTCTATCACTGTCTGTTTCACTTGATTATATTGCTGTACTAACAGCTGCAGATTGCTTATATACTGGAAAACACAAACACAGAACAGGTTTTTAGGTGTTACTATGTAAACAATAATGGCAAAGACATTGAAAAAAAAGTTGTGCATGAGTGTAAGTGAGCCTATAAACAAATGTGTTTGTTTCTGACCTTTGTTAAGATGTCACGTTTCTCAAAAACAGTCACTGCAGCTGCAGGGATGTCAATCTGACTGATACTGTGAATATATTTCACATCTTTCAAAACTTCAGTCAGCTGAGGAGTAAAAGGAAATAGTGATCATTACACATCATCACTCATTTACATAGTCACAAAGAGACTGTGGAGAATTTTAGAATATAATAACTGAAATTGAATTAACAAATGCCAATTCCCTTTGTCAAGATAATAATGCTTTTTGACTTGTTACTAAGGAATAATGGCCCCGGTTAAAGGGGTGACCTGCATCTGGGATTCGTCCCAAAAAAGTAATACTGTTCTTTAGCTGTTCAGTAAGTAACACAAAAAATTTATCTTAACACATTTTTAAGAGACTTACATTACTAAATTGGTAGTAATCGTCCAATGATAAGTTAGATAATTATATAGATGATTTGACAATGAGTGCTTTTAAGTTTATTGGGACAACACATCAATAACCTTTGGATTGAAGTTGACTGAGATCAACCCAGATGTGTTATCTCTGAAGATAAGGGGCTGGTTTAGATTGATCAGACAGGCCTGTTCCAAACCATTACACCAGTCGGAGTAAATTTCCTTCTCATATTGGTCCAAAAGACTCAACATCTCCATGTACAGGTGGCCCTTCTTCACCATCTGCACACCTCCTACAGGCCTGAAAACATTAAGAACTGTAAGACAAATACATGGCTTGCCTGTATCATCTACTGTTCCTATCTGTCAATAAATGTTTCTGACTAACTAGTGTTTGCAACTAATTGATTAATCAATAAAGTGTACTGACATGCCAACCAGTAATCCGATTTTTTCCCATGGAGTTTGAACGCGTTCTCTGAGCATTTTTGCCCACTTCAAAGTTCCAGATGTGCGAGGCATGTTTTTAGTCAAACCACTCTCTATCTGTGAATAAAGCAATAATGAAAAAGAAATGATGAATGAAAAATATCTATTATATAGACATACATATTACATATTTCCAATGTCCAATTTTATCATAGAGTACCTCACTGAGTTGGGATTTAAACATGCATTCACAGCTTTCCAGCTCTTCTCTGAAATGTTGCTGCAGCAGAAGAAAGTTGGGGCTGAATATCTGCAGAATTTGTCTCCTTTTCAAGAATGGTCCAACAAGCGTTAGCAGCTAAAAAAGAAAACAAAAGATACTGATGACACACTTGATAGCAACTGAATTAAACTAAATACTCCCATTATCAATTATGGCATTAATATTGTACCATCATCCAGTCTTGCTTACTTTGAAAACTGATTCCAATCCTGAGCAATCTTTAAAAGCCAAGCATAGAAGACTAGCAAGACGGTATTCAAAGTCCACAATCCACGCTTTGAAATCCTTGTATTCATTTTCAAAATCCTTTTGATAAATTTAAAAATTAAACAGTATTTAAAGGTAACACCACAGTAATACAAGATCAGTCTCAGCTCAACAAAATATAATTACTATTATAAGGGCCATCAAAGATGATATTTTGACAAATTCACCTGAGAGTTTAAGTCAAGTGGGCTGTTTTCACTGTTCTTCAATGCTTGACAGGAGTTTCCAAACTCCTTGTACATCTGAGCAGCCTGCTCACTGTAGAGTTTCCCTTTAAGGCCACCAAATTCCAGCTTTTCCATCCTCTGAAAGTCCAACATAATGTCAAATAATTCCTGCAAAGATAACACACTGTAAGAGAACAAAATCAAACATAGATGCACATTTATATTACATACAAACTCAGTGTGACCTAAGAGGTAAAAACTTTGAAAAATAAAAACCTTATCTCACCTCCAGTTGCAGCATACGATTAAGAAACAGGTTGAAACGTGCAAAAACCATGGCAGATGGGAAATCCCAGGGTGCATGTTTCACATGGCTAGCCAACCTCTCCCTCTGGGTCTGGTAACTGTCTGTGAAACATCTGAAGACTTTTATCACCTTCTTTACCATTTGTAGATTTTCTTCTGGATCATCTCTTATTAGAACATCTCCAGAGAGGTATTTAGAAGCCTATAGGGTGAAATACTGTATAAGTGAATTACTTAATGAAGACAACCAATAAGTGAAATCAGAGTAGTGGTGGTTGACTGACATCATAAAATCATAATTCACAGGATGAATTGTGATGAATTGTGTCATATTTTCAACTGTGTAGTTCAAATGTTCAAATTATTAAGTTCGAGTCAATCAATATAATCCAATACTACAGGTATTTCAGATGAAGATTCTTACCTGGTCAATGAGCAGATTGCAAAGTTCCTTCAACAACAACACAATGCGTATGGGCCTTTGGTAAGATTGGCAATTTGTCCAGATAAGGAACAGTGTGTGAAACAGTGCTGGGATCAATGTTTCAAAGTGAAGAAATCCTTCCATTTCTAGTTTAGACAGTTGTTTATTTAGTGGCTGCAGATGGAGATCAATGTCCTGGGCTTCTTGTAGAGCTTTAGAGTGAGAAAAATATACACTTTTAATTAAAACAACATCACCAGAGACAAGTTGTGGTAAAGTTGTGGTAATCACATTACTTTGTGCATCAGACATTTTATTGGATATAAACTACAGTACTCTCATTTGGCTTTGAAAAAAAGAGACCAGCTAATCTTACCATGAAACACATTTCCAATTAAAGTCTTCATTGTTGGATGATAGCTGCTATCCATCATCTCCAGTAGCTTTGCCATCTTTTGAACACTGTGACTCTGAAGCTAAAAGTGAAAGTTCCAAGCATCTTAATAATAACATGAATCTCAGGAAATTAAAATAAATTAATTAGTGAAAAGATCAGGAGGAAATACCTGGTTATAAATATTCTCTATATTGTACTTCCTGGAAGCCCAAAACTTCAGCTCAACATTGGGCCCTGGGTTATAGCCCGTCAAGAAAAGGTCAGATGAATCCTCCTTTAAAATTTTCTGAATCAAATTCGTCCAGTTGATGACCTGGGACTCTATGGCATGGGCTAGTGCCCTGTTGTAATTACCATACCTGAGTGAGAAAACACAAGTTGACAGTGATGATTAATAGTTAAAGTATAAACAAAGACTACAGTCTCTGACACAAAAGTAAAATGTGTGTGTTCTTACAAGGTGCTGTATGCATTTTCCATCCAAGCTGTTGCATTTGGGATAGGGAGGACAGTTTTTCCTAAAACCTGTCCCTGTACAACTGATGTCTTATCGCACATGCTTTCAACATGTCGAATGATGTCTTCAGACATTAGATTTGGCCACATATGATGGTTTTTGTTATTCAGCAGCAGTGGAACACATACCTTGAGGAAAGACATGAGTTCACACAGAACTTACAATGGCAAGCCAGAATCTGCATAAGACAATGTGTGATGAAGGGTACATGAGTCACCTGCTCAACAGTGCTCGTCAGCTGCAGCAGCAGCGATGGAGACAGGAGGCCAAAAATCAAGAGTTCCCTGTAGTTGACCAAGTCGACGGGATCAACTCTCTTCTTAAGGATATACATTTGCTTGTTTTGAGCAAAATGTGGGACCTACATTAGAAATAACACAAGATTTTGCTACAGCATATAACATTATGATACTTAAGCACTGAAATATGTCACGTTAAATCAGCCAATAGTTAAAGTAACATTTAGCTATGTGGCTGATTTGTTAATTATACACATCAAGCAAACTAACATTAGCTTATGTTAGCTTATGTTGTGCAACAGCCATACCTCGTTAGAAGAACCCAGACAACCATTTTTTGATGAAGAGAAAAATATAACAGACCCCCTTTCAAAGAAGTTTTTCAGAAATGTTTGAAACTCTTCGTTGACAGCACTCTTTCCCCATGTTTCACGTTGCAGTCGCAGCAGTCCACAAACTTTTTCCTCCACAAACTTCACTCTGACGTCCTCAAGAAAAGAAGGCACACTTTCGTCGTCGGACATGATTTTTCTACGACCAAGACATGATTTCGCTCAAGAAAACGGAAAGGAAAGAAAAAAGCTGTTACTCGTGTTGGTATAGTTTTACGCTACAACATGTGCCTGTCAGAAAACAGACTGATAACTGCTGCTCAGGGGCGGTTCAGCATTCCGTTGCTTAGCAACAACCACTATTCCCAATCACTGCCAGGTGCCTATCTTTAGCTAGGTCCAGAGTGTGTTAGCTAAACATGTCTTCTAGGAATATGTCCTCAGTTAAAGTAGTTTATATCTTAAATACAACTTTACGTTTTTATAATTGTATGGTATTTTTAAATCACTGTGATATCAGAAGTTTGCAGTGAATGCAACAGTAATGACACATTAACTCCATGTACAGTTGCAAAGGGAGCTGTGTTTTGATATGCTTCATGTTACATGCTACTTTTTTAAACTTAGGCTTATGTTGGAGTTTTTAGAGCAAAATCGCAACAATTTAGGTTTAAGACCTTACAGAATATATGCAACTATATACAGACTTATGTGGTAGAGAGTAAAAACTCCCTTTAATGGAAGAAACCTCAAGCAGGACCAGGCGAAGGGTGGTTGGCCATCTGCCTCTACTGGTTGGGGTGAGTGGAAAGAGGAGATAGAAGAGAACAGTGGGCAACATTAAAAGAACAACAAGTAGAAGAAATATTGTTGTAACCTTTACTTGTCTTGGTTAGGTAGGTTATAATTTTATATAATACTATAATGGTTAATGTAGAAATTAAACAAGGAAAAGCCCAAAAATACTGATGAAAGATAATGATAAGTCCACAAACCAAAAGATAAGGTTCTATTTTTTTGCATGTGGCCTACAGTATTGTATTGTCAACTGGATAGTAAGCCAATGGACATACAGTAATTCAACGTTAATGATTTAAACAGGTACATATCGGTGCTCCTAACCTATCTTTATGACAGGACTGGGTTTTGAAGAGCGTGCGAAATGGCATCACAAACGCTAAATGTACAGTATGTGATATATTTGTGTGTCACTAGTCTGTTGTCTTAGCAGCAGCAGCACTCTAGGCTACCCAGCAACTGCCATTTACAAAGCACTTTACTACACCTCATTTCATGGTAGCCTAGTGTTCAGATTGCTTTAAATAAATAACACAATTGTACTTTTAGAGTAGCTTAGAGTTTAATTACCTGACTGGTATCCTGATATATTAGTAGATGTTTAAGCAAGTGAAAAGAATAGTATGCAAGGCTTGGTTAGAGCATTTATTATAATTGTACAATTTCTGAAAAATGTACCTATTATTGTTGAGTGACTACCTTTTTTGCCACATCAAGAAACATGTCCCTAGGAAAAAGGAGAGGAGAGTGAGACATGCTCCTCAGGTTTGCAGGTGGATCTACCATTTTGGACCTCATCACTAACAATGACAAGACCACCTATGGGGTAGAGATTGCCTGCCTGTTGCTATGGTGCTAATAACAACTTGGAAGGAATGCATTCAAGCAGTTAAGATGAAGATGGCTCCTAATGCACTCCACACGCTTATTTTACTCTGAAAATCAGTGCAGATGTTAACATGGATGAGAACATGAGTGATTCAGTTTGCTAAAGACCAGAAAACCCTTAAGTTTAAAATGGGATGGTATGATTTTGGTTATCATCACAACATGAAGGATGAGAGAAAGGGCAGCATTTTGTAACCCTTTCCATGTACAATTATAGCTGCAGTATACATGTATGTTTATTTGACTTCATCATACTTTGACCTGTCAACAAAGAAACAAGCAAATAAAGAAATGCCTTTATATTTTGTCTACCCTTTCTGCTAGCTGCCTCTGATCCTCTAGTTGTAAGATCATAAAGCATGTAAGACAGTCTGCACAAATTCAGCCACCCAAGCAACCAGAAACTATTCCTGTGCAAACAGTGCTGTTCAAATTTGGCACTATAGCTGCCACTTTGTCCATTTTACTGCTAAGGTTTGTTACACTGCTGAGCTAACCCTCCTAATGTCCTAATCCACTGCCTGTTGTGCAATCTTCCACAACAAAGGATGTGCTGCAATCTGGCAGTAAATATATAATAGTATAAGTTAACCTATCACTTACAACCATTACTTTCTAGTAGGCAATAGTATTAAAAATGGGTAATCTGCTAATAATAATACTGTATAGCTTAAAACATTCAAAGCTGTGTATGTATAGTGTCCTATATTCTTAATGTATTTGTCTTTGGTCTTCCATACTTGCACTATGTACATTTGTGACATGAAGCAGCATCACTGACAGGCAGCTGAGTGTTGTTGAACAGAATTACAAAACTAGCCCCCCATCGTGACCACTTAATCCAACATACAGCTATGAAAAAGCAAATATGTTATCTGATGCTTAAATCAGTTATGTTTGTTTAAGGATGTAGATCAGTTTGTTATTCAGAACTAATCCAAAACAGCATATGAACACGAGTGCATTACAGGTTGAATGATCTTTCCAAAAACTTGAAATCAGTTGTGTTGCTACTAATTGAATTTCAGACAAAGACAAATATTTTATTGTATTATTGTTTTTTGTGTCTACCTTTAGCAGCAGGCATAAAAATTTGATTTCACTTCACTGTCGGTGCATGTTGCTCTATTCTGTACAAACATCACTTAATTTAGAAATAGACATCCCTGCTTACTTACTCTACCTGAGGTTTCTTCCAATTTTTTTTCCTTTGAAAGGGTTTTCACAGTTTGTGTTTTAAAGGTTTAAGGACAGGGGGTCTTGTGTATTGTACAAAGGTTAAATCCCACAAGCAAAGTTGTGATTTGTGATGCAGAGATGTATGAATACGATTTGACATCACATAAGAATGACATGATTATTACATTTAAGAACACAGAACACAGTAATTAATTAATGGAATCTGCGGCATAGTGACAGAACAGTGATGTTCTCACCGACAGCCCAACATGAAAAGAAGTGGTTTATTTGGAGCAAGTAGGCTGACAAACTCTTGTTTCACTGTTAACTATCCTGCTGCTCTGTATAATTTTTAATTTACACATTTGAATAGATAATCATCAATATATTGCTTGAAATGTGGTACTGAAGAATCATCCAGTGAGTTCACCCTTATACAATTATCAATTATCACTGTCATGGTGATCAAGCTATTTTTAAAGTTGTTTTACTAACAGCGATGTTGTTGTTGTTGTTTTTTTAGATCTTTCTGATATTCATATTGACAGTTATATTGAACGTAGCCTATAGATGTTATTTAATCCACTTGTAGCTAACTTGATACTTGATACCAACCATCACCAGCGGTATCCAATCTGACCCGCGGAAGGTCCACACCTCAAGGACGCCCTCTACAGGAATCAGTTAGGTTAAAACTACTCTGAAAAGTGATCATGATCACTTTCTAAATTCTAAAGAACGCCAGTATATAGTGAAGGAAAGCATACTGCAAAGAGCAAAGTCATAATTTCGTCTCTTTATAATGCGGACAACATCTCTGTCCTCATATTCTTATGCTGCCCAGGTTAATATAGAGAGGAAAAGCATCATTCGCCGTCACATCGTCACGTTTAAGTCTCCATTGATGAAGATTTAAAAGAAACAGTGTGAAGTCCACGCACATTCATCAGATTCGAGGTGGATTTTATTTAAACCAAGCTTTGTGTGAGCTTCTTGCTAGATGCGTGAGTCGGTGTGTGCAGTTACCGTCAGCCACGTCCTGCAGAGGGCACTGGCTTTTCTCTTTTGGTAGATTTGTCATGTAGGCGCAGATGACTTGGAGATCAAAAAAAAAAAAAAAAGAAATTAGACAGTTTGTGATTGTTCGAGACTGTTTGTCAACTTAAACGACTTAAATTAAGGCTAAGAGAGAGAGAGAGAAAAAATGACAGGCAGCTGGGTGACAGAAGTCTAGAAATCAATTTGCAAACCGTATTCAAAAACACACACACAAGTCAGGAGGCGAACACACAGCGTGCGTCTGTTGTTTGGTGACCTCCCGGCCACATAATATCAGATCACACTGACTAAATAATAATATCCTGGCAGTCATTCCGTCATAAGTGATTGATCCACTTGTCTCCGAAAATACAGACACGATAAACTAGTTTTGACGTGTTGGTGGAAAATAATAGCCTGCATGTGAAGTATTTTGCCCTGTAGTGAATTAACGCCCCCATATTAAAATGTTTAAAAACTGGACCGCTGTACGTTCAAGCCGACACTGCGATCTCTGTTGGCAGATCACACAAAATCCTACCGTATAGTGCTAAGACTCTTGGGGTGTTTTGTAAGCCCCAGAAAGAACAAATTTGTCAGCCCACACCCGAGGGCATGTGGTGATGGATATGGTGTCCTGGGGGAATGGGGAAGCGCAGTACAACAGCCGGCAGCTTGTCTTGAAAGGCTTGTTTTAAGTGTTCCTCTGCTGGGAAACAAAAACTTTAAGAGCACCCATTACCTTCCAATTGTTGTACAATCCCTATTGTTTAGTTAGTTCACACACGTAGGTATTAGAGCATATGCCATGCATTAGACCTAGGTTTGAACCTGCTGGTTTGGGCTTCAATGGGTGAACGTTTATGAAGCTTAAATTTATTAAACAAAGTCAGAATATAAAATCCTTAATAGCAGACAAAGTGTAGGACTCTGGTTTGAGTATGTGTCGTTTTGAGTTTAAATTGCATCAATAAGCATTAGTTTAAATGCTGTGGCATTAAGTGGTTACACTTTTTTATGTATGTATGTATCTGTTTTGTTCACAGTATGTGCCTGTGTCTGTATACGTGTGTGTGTGTGTGTGTGTGTGTCTGTGTGTACACAATGCAATGCAGGTAGTTCAAATGTGAGTCATAGGTAATGTAAGTCCAGGCGTTATGTAGGGCTGCCCTGAGGACACCCAGGTCACTTGTGTTTGAGGGGCTGGTTTATCCCACTTGAGAGACTGGCACTGCCCCCATGGCCATAATGCTCAGGGTCACTATGGGCTCCTCAAAATGAAGTGAAGCCGCAACAGACAATGCTGCTGTCAGTCAGCCTTAACCTGAGCTGGGTCCTTTATTCCTCATATAGTGTACTTGTGTAATCATTCAGTCCATAAATGCAAATTAGTCTCATCAATGTGTTGACTAACACAGTGGAAGGATACACAGAGAGCATGTCTGCATATTAAATATTTGCATTTCTCATAGTACAGTTTTCTGCATACTGGACTATACAGTATGACAAACCATTGGCTTCCTCTGTGCAGTGTTACTCACACACACATCTGCTGAAAGGAGATTATAGACAGAGATTATAGACAGATTCAGTTTGTTTAATTTTATTTTATCACAGTTAAGTAAAATGTCAAATTCAGCTTGTCACTGTAAGATAAGTCTTTTTAGGCTGAACGTCGCTGTTACATCCTGCTAAAATGGATTCATCTTAAAACTAACAAGATAATGAAGACACAGAAGCACCCTTCCTGCAATTTAGCAGTAGCTCTTCCGCTTCATTCAGACCATAATTTGTAGCTGTTTGGATGACACATACAGTTCGTGGTTTGGGGTTTGCACTGGTAATGTCCCAGGGGCTGCTGTCAGTCCGGCACCATTATAAATGGCAGAGCTAAGTAAGCTTCCTTGGCTTTTTCTCAACATGTTGGCTTCCTTTGGGCCTTGTGTAGCATTTGCAGAGCACATGCCCTTTTGATTGCCTAATCCCAGCACGAGCTATGGAATTCTGTTTCCCTATGAGATATTCCACTCACAAGCCATGATTTATGTTTTTGTGGTGCAAGGCTCAATGGTAAGAGGATCACAGGTGTTGTGGAGCCTCAGTAAAAACTTTTAATATGCACGCCTCGTGGTCTCTGGCAGGGCCCAGCACAAGGATTACTGTCATTCAGTGGGGGAATGGGTCAATAAATGTTTAAAATTCATCTGAGGCCTACAGTTGGATAGCTATTATACAAAACCGCTATGTGTTTTTTTTTTCAGCAGAGGTACAGTATTTCAGTGGTTCATTATCAGGACACACAGTGTCTGGTTTATTTCCATATTGTTGTTCTGAATGATTGAGATGAAACTGGTAGATTTATGTTGTTTAATAATAAACATTATTCTACTAGTATTGTATATAAAGCAAAAGAGAGAAATACATTACAGGAGCCCTTAAATACCACACTGAAAATAAACCAGCAAAGTCACTGGTACAGTTCTATTGGTTGTTAATTACTGCATTGTTGACTCTGCAGTTTGCAGTGAAGAGGGTGACCTTCACTCATCACGTCAAAGTTAAAATCCCAGCATAAAGAAAACAAACTGAATGACATCCAGTCACAGTTTCCTGTAGATCATCTGGGATACTTGATATTTTAATTAAAGCTTTATAAGATCATATTTTTATCATACAAGTAACCTGAAATCAAGGGTTTAAGTTTCTATTCAATACGGTTGAAACAAGTAGAAAAAGTGATTTACTCCCTGCTGGTATTGCTGCCAAACTAATGATTGTGTGAGTTAATGTATGATAATTTGCACTGCAGTAGTCCAGATATGCTACATTTCAGTTTTCTGTGTATCTTTGATAGTTTTGACATGTGTTATGAAAATAAGCTCACAATCAGTGCCAGTCTCCATAGGCACTATTACTGTAATTGGGCAAAGATAACTTCATGTGCACTAACAACCTTCTTGCATGATTTAATAATAGTGATCTGTGTTAATCACCCATCCTCCCTTTTCCGCTTTTTATACTTTGCCAGAGGGATTGTTCTAAACGGCTCCAACTTACCTGACTGCAACTATCTCAATTTCAGATGCCCCGCCCCCTTTTTAAAAATGTACATTGTGCTTGTAAATCAAATTTTTATTGAAATTGGAGTCAAATTAAATATTATGTGATATACATGGATGGTCATTTTAATGTTTAGTATTTTAGTTAAAAAAGTGTTTTTAGTTACCTGCAATTTTACATCTACACATCAAAAGTGCAAGTAAAATATATAAAACTACATCACAATGTTTTTTCTAAGGATTTTAAATGCTAAAATATTACATTAAAAGATGACTGAAATATATATAATTTACTTGTTATCTTAGCTTGTTTTAACTGCTGCAGCATCTCAGACTGTTATAGCCCTTTCATTTCTGTAGCACTGTCAGAATTTCACATCTGAATTTATGCTAAAAAATGTACCTCCTCAAGGTTACATAGCAGATTCATTTAGTTTTTACTGTGCCAGCCCCCCCTCTCCCTCTCTCTTTTTCCCCTTCTCCTTCATCCCCTCCTCTTTCTTTCCCATGTCCATTAGACCTTGCAGACTAATCGAGCAGCACCAATTGCTCCCGTGGTGAGATCATTAAGTAAATTATTTTAAGATCAAACGGTCAGCAGCTACAATGAAGTCCTGTGTAATGGCAAAAGCCTCAGAAGCTGCCACCCACCCCCTCTCTCAAATTAAAGCCCATGGGGGGAGTCTGCACCTCTCAGGTGGATGCCCCCACCATTAGGCCTTTTAGCTGCAGGCTAAGGTAGGACCCACTAATTGGTCCTTTGAACAAAACTAACCCACTGACAGGATCTGACTTGTAGGCAGCTTGAAAGTGCAAAATTGTTCCTAGCCAAAGATAGCAGTTTTTAACCACTGCAACAGTCCACCTATCAAGCAAGTCAACATGGACAAGGACTTCTATTTACTGTTTGGTCCTTTTATTTGACAAGTCCAACAATATTGTTACAATTGCATGTACAGGCCTGAGCTCAAAATTAGATTTTCTCTTGAAAATCTCTCTCTCACAAAAATATGATTTATTATCATATGTATTGTTTACATTACGACAAAATTGTACAATATACCACTCTGTCACTTTGCACACTATATTAATAACGTTTGCAATAATTGTACAGTGCACACTGCACCTTTCAATTAATTACTGTGACAGTCACACCTGGTTATCATTACTGCTATCACTGCCTGTTATTGCACTGAATTCACAATTGAGCGGCTACATTTTATTTTCACGTTGTCTGTTATGTTGAGCTGTGGTGTTTCATGCTGTGTCCACAGCTTAGTTTTGTTGTATGTTGTCTTATGTTGATTTCTTCTGTTTCAGCACCAGGGCACTGTTTTGTTTCATACTATACTGTGTATTATGTAGAAATTCTACTTGACTTGACTTGATTTTCATGTTATTTAAGATACTATGAAAACAGTATGACAATGTTATATTAAAGTGGTACTAATATTGTCTTACAAATATTTTCTCAGGTAAGCATCACTTTTGTAAAATTAAAATAATCGTTTAACTCAAGTAAAAGTTCCCACCTGTGTTTTAAGGTAAAAGTTTTAAAATAAAGTACACAAAAAGTAATATTAGAAACTGAGTGCATTGTGAATAGATACATAAAGTATTGTATGTATGAGAGCAGGTTCATATACAATATGTACCAACACACATATATTACATTGTGTGTATAAAGTACTGAATTAGTGTAAAAGCCATTAGACAATGATTACTTACAAAGTGCAACCTGTGAGTAACTGACAGCGTTCCTTCTAACAGATCAAAGTTTCACTCAGATTAACATAATTAAAAGCATGTGCTGTTGCTCTTACAAGGAAAACGTAATGTACATTAGACATACCCATACACCGATGTTGGCTTTCACAGGTGACTTTGTTTTCTCAGATTATTTCACATATATGACTGACAGACAGTAGAAGATACCAGACATATCCCACAAGAAAATATTAGAAACAGGCCGCATAGTGCAATGCTGTGTTCTTTCAGTTGTTTATTTCGCACAGCCGACAAAGTGTTGAACTTACAGTAGATTGCTGTGTGGAGACAGGAACCAATGCAGCAAAGTGGCTGTGAGAGTAATTTATCTGTATTTGGCATGAAGAGTCAATGTCATCAATCACATGGCTTTAATTAGTGATGGCTCCCCTTTGTGGCTGAGAAATGTACATGTAATTCAATTTGGGACTCACTGTGGCCTCAAGAACCCCACACAAAGATTTGTCAATGCATTGTAAGTTCATACACATTTGGAACAGTTCATATTGACAAAGCTGACTATACTGATCTGCAAAGAACATGGTGCAGTGATAAAAACACTCCATGGTTTACTATCACTACAGGTGTGGTTGTGCATATGTTTGGTAATATGGATATTTAATATGGATATATTAAAATAAATCACAAATACAGTATATTTATTATTCAAATTCAGACATATTATTTGTAATCTTAAGATATTATTATTGATTAACCCTAACCCTTGTAATAAAAAATAAGACTAATACACTGAACAGTAAATTACTGTATAGAATATTTAATTTTGTATGTATTTGATTTTTTGTGTCTCCTAAAGTGTCTGTACTACTATTGTAACCAAATATGATAAAAAGAGATGAGGTAAAGTGAAATGGACTCAAAAATCTTTTACTTTGAACAGTCATTCAATAGAAGAAAATGACACACGTCAAAAAAACCTTTACTAACAATGGAAGGCATAATTCAGTCTTTGTCTTGAATTTTCCCAAATTAGAAAAAAAGTTTAGTAGTACATGTTTATTTATGTCAATCAACAAAGACAATTTATCAATTATGCAAATGTAAATCAAGACAAGTAAATCATTTTTATGAGAAAATAATATTCATTAGCTTCACAACATGAATGCTGTCCCTATTACTTTGTTTCCCCTTGAAGTAATTCATTGGTGATACATTTATGCAAGACAAAAAAAACCCAGTTCCTTTAGTTCTTGACACAACAGAAGCCTCTTATCCCTCATTTAAATGTTGGTTTCTTCTGATTTCCTCTTCAATGGGTAACTTAACTGATACCAGAAGTAAAGGCCCAAGTCTTAAATAAAAACAATGACAGCTTTAAGAGTAAAGGTGGCCATTGAAATGCAAAAATATCAATAGCAGTTATTTAGTTCTTTAAAGAAACTTGAAAGTCTCTTATCTGACACATGCTAATGCAAGTCACTGTAGTGATGTTTATTTCACAGCAGTCCTCCACTTTATTGTCAAATGAAATACTTTTTTTTGCCTTTGAAATCTAATTTTCTTATTGTGAAATTGACCCCTGACCTCTCTTTCACACCTAATTTGTGGTATGATAATAATAATAATAATAATAACTGCAATTATCAATAACAAGAGCTTACTAACTTTACAAACTGTACTTACTCTAGTTTTCCTCTTAGTTACATGTTTTCACAGCTTATGTCAGTATCAAATGAGAGTGTATTCTCTGCCTGCACTTGCCATAATCAAATCTGATTATCAACTTCTACCAATGTTTTAAATTTATGTAAATCCTGTATCCTGTAACAATACAGGATACTGTTGATTCAACGGTGTGATTGAAATGTCAGATTTAAGGCTGTCTTGTTCTTGGAATAGATCAGCTCTCTTACAAAATCTTCCCACAATCAATTTCTTTGATTCTAGTGTCCTGTTTAACTTTTAGATGTGCTGATTATTTTCTGCATTTTTCCTCTCAGAATCCCCTCAAACAGCACCAAATCAGCATCCCACATAAACATGCTGCTCACAATCAAGCTGTCGTTTTGTGTATGAAAATTTGGCGATGCCATTATCTGATGTGCTGAGAGAAGAAAACCCAAATCTCTGTCTGTGTGGTTGTTTTGAAAGAAATGTTGGTTTCACCCCCTGCTGATTGACTGTAATTAGCCACACCATGCCAACATCACTTTATCCTGAAGCACATATACACTGATGACTGATTAGGTGGGAAGAAAAATACATAAATATTTAGTTTGCCTTGATGCACTATAAAAACATGTAAGACTCATCTGTAGCATACATGTGTAAACTGTATGCAGTAAGCAGGATAAAATGTCTATAATATGGGCTAAATGATAAAATGGCCTTTTTATGTTCAATTCAGATTGAATCAACAGTTGACACTGAAGCACAAACAGTATGCAAACGTTTAAACAAAGATTGTGTGCCAGCAGCAGCAGTGACTGTTGCTGTTGTCAAAAAGCATGTTTTCAAAAAAGAGCTACAGCCCAACACATCACATCACGAGTATCGGCTTGTGTTGAACATGTCTGACAAAGAAAACATTGTTGACGCCAGGCTCATGCTGTGCTGTCTGGGTCCGCAGCAGGTTAAAACACCACAGTGCCACAGCTCCAGGCTATTCTCTTGCTACATGCATAGTTTAACCTATCATGGATTGTGAAATGATCAAACTGTGATCTTTAAGGTTGGTGGAGGTGCATATAAGTTAGCATGTAAAAGGAAAAACTTCAGCATGATGCTACGCATGCTGATATCAGGAAAGCTTCCCTCTCATAGGTTAATGTCCAGGGGCTATGAGAGACAGGTACTTCCTATATCCTGTGGTTGATGGTGGCGGGCCTCACCTGAGCTGTAATCTGGGAGCACTGATCACAAAGAAGCAGAGTGCAGAGAATTCCGCCTGTCCTACTTCAAACGCAGCAGGACAGTAAATCAGGCAGGTAGACAACACTAGGCGGCTCACTCATCTCTTGTGTTCTCTGCCTCTGCCCTTGAGGGCACAGGAAACAAGTATGCCAACAATGTCACTTGACAACACAGTGCAGCCATTTCACTACAACACCTTTTTACAAGGCTGCCGAGGATGTTTGCAGTGAAGTTATGTGCCTAAGAAGAAAGACATTCTCCAAAGGACTGTGATCCTTTTTTTCACAAAAAGGTTATATCTTTGAAATGAAAATCTGCATGGAACAGAATAGATTTGTACACATTGCATGAAGATAGACACAAACATGTAAATTACCCTTAAACTACTGATATAGTCAATATTTACTGTAAATTTTAAATTAGATAATTTCCTAGTAGTAAGTTGCTCTTTCTAGTATGTTGTGCTTTCAAGGTTTATTTTCATATATTTGCATAATCTCAAGTAAACTAAGCATACTATCTACTACTATATTTAGTTATATTCTATATTTAAACCATTTTGGTTTAACTCAGCTATCATTAAATATGTTTTTGCTATAACATAAAAGCCTTTAAAAGGCTTAAAACTAACACAAATACTCCAATGAATGATCATTTACTAGTGTTGGCCAGCCAGCCATACAATATCATAAAAAAGCATGGATGAATAAAAACAAGACATGTAAAAAATGACTGTATAAAAATGTTTTGGGCATTCACTGAGGTGATTTTATCAACATAGTTGTATTTTTACACAGAGTAAGTGCAAAGCCTGTATTTACTGTATGCAACATACATTTGAGACAAACTTAAATTGTGATACTGCACCAGCAACTCAACAACTTTAATTCTAATTAAATTATATTTTAAAAGTATAGGAAGAGTTGCAGTCTAGATCAATAGAATGTTTTTCTTAAACTACTGAGAAGTCCCATCTGAAGATAAGAGGGAAAATTAATCAGAAAGGGACACCAGGGTCAGTGTGATATTTCAAGGCTATTTTACATGGCTGCATAGCAAATGAAGACCTTCAATCAAGTCAGGTTGGGTTGATGCAGTATAGGTAAACTGCACTGTGAGTAATGACAAAGAAATAAATCAATCAAATAAAAGAAAAAAAAGGAACTGCAAAAAATTCCAAGGTCAACACGATTCTTTTTTTGGATAGATTAGATCGATCACATAATACTGGACTTTTCAATCACATCCCATTTTAAAGCCTTAAGTCCAGTGCTTTGTATAGACTTGATACATTTAAAACCAAAACAGCAAAAAAGTGTTGTCCTTATCTAAACAGTTTTTTCCTCTTTCATTATCACAAAATGTTAACAAATATACAAATTCTGTCTCTTTGCCTTTTTCTGTATGTTATATATTTGAATTTTCCCTGAGGGAATTTTACAAATTACATGCATTAGGACCCATGATGCTTCATATCTTTGCTGACAAAATCTAATTTATCCAGGACATTAATAATATAGGGGTTGATCCAGCTCCCAAGAACCATTTATCTAAAGTTTGTGCTATCTGAATATGAGCAAGGAACCCAATGCACCAGTGCTTTAACAATCAATATATTATCTTATGTGCAAAGTCTAAATGTTCCGAGTTTTTTTTCCAAGTGTGTGGAACAAATTAAAAGCCCAGCCAGTCAGTAAAAGACCAATTCATAAAGGTGAAAAGTGGGGCTGCTGCTGTGATGGGGAGGACCAGTGAAAAATCTCTGCTGACCCTCTCATCCCTCTGCTCATCTATCTCTCACTACTGTCCACTGATAGATTTCCCCTCGCTGATTTATGGGAGAAAAAAAATGTCACAGTGGAATGGGCTTTTGATAAAATTGTTGAAGAGATTCTAGGCAATAAATCCTGATCTTTACATCCAGGTTGCTCGCTACTTTCACATTCTTGTGCCATCAATAAGAGACGCCAAACGTGACAACTAATCAATAACTTTACAATATTCTGGGCAGTTTGGGAAAACAGTAACATTTATATTTCTCTAGTAAAGATTCTATACTTATGGATCTAGGATGTCTGA
>JAUYWH010000008.1:12272438-12305625 GCA_034779795.1 Ctenopoma multispine | reverse complement strand
AGAGATTATATACATACAGAGAGAGAGAGAGAGAGAGAGAACAAATAACTCTTTTAAAAACCAGAAACAACAGACGTGAAGCTTGACTGTAACTTAGACTAAAAATAAGTCACAATTTGTTTGAACTGCCTGCTGGAGATCATTTCTTTCCCTCAGAGTAACTCTTTTATGGTTAAACATGATATTTTTTAAAACCAGAAATAAATATAAAATAATAACTATGTTTCTGTATTCAAATTGTGTGCGCAGCCCCTCCAACCCCTGTCATTCTGCTAAATTTCCATTAACCAAAAATATTAAGATAATACAAAAATAATTATTATTTTGTCACCTGACACATGGAAAAATGGAAATGTAGTAATCATAAATTGATCTGTCTTTATATTGAAATGATTCCCAAAGATAATCTTATGTTTCTTTGAAGCAAAACAGCCCAATATAACGGTATTAAAGACTTACAGGATTTCTAGTCCAATACCAGTCATGATGGAGTGTTTTTGACAGGAACTATTCAGTCAGCCGAGTGGCGCCAGGAAGGATGAGTGATTCAGCAAACCTGGCTGGTGTTGTCTCTTTGGTCTCTCAATCTTTACGATGTAGCTAAGAGGAAAACAATGAGTCTGTTGCTCAGTACAGGTGTTTCTCAGAGGGAACGACTTGTAAAAACAGGTAGATTTCCACAGAGATGGAAACTGACTCACATAAAAGGCTTCTGCTCCTGCAATAACTCACAACTGAGTTCTGGCTGTCTTCCCAGAGACACTGAAATCACACCAGCGTTTTATTTGCACAAATATCCTCACGGGAGTGAATATAAAAGATCCCCTGTGAGACCGAAGGCATCTGACAATGTTTGTGGTAATGTAATCCATTGTTGACCAGGAGATAAGCATCAGCACTGTAACCTCAGATTAACAGAGACACAGTGAGCCACTTAAAGAAACATATTTTAAAGGACATTTGCACTCTCAATAAAGAGCAAGAAAAACTGGAACAACAACTGAAGTCACTCTAAAGACAAGGTTGTCACAAGGAATGAGAGAGGAGGAAGTCAAAGACAAATAGAAAGTGGGGTTACTATCTGGCTGACTTTGTCTTTCAGATTAAAGCCCGAGCAACAACCAGCAACAAAGACGTTTCTGACAGGGTGAGGAAATGAAATGTTTACAGTAAGGGGGCTGATAAGTGAGGCCACATGAGACATTTGAGAACACTTGTTCTGTCACTTTTTGCTACAGATGAAGAGTAGTCATTCTTAGAACATGTGTCATTACAGGGCAGTAAAAAATGGCAAGTTGTGCGCTGACCCATTTAATTTACCCCTTGCAATTTCAATTCAGTACAGCACTCAGATTAGCAATTTGTTTTGTTTTTACAATGAGATTGAAATACTTTTCCTCAGCATGCCAATGATTGTTTTTTCTACCAAAAGATTGAAATTTCACTTGCTTTTCTATAGAAATAGCTAATGTATACAGTGATTTAACTGGAGCCACATAAGATGCTATATTTCTCCCAACATGTAAATACTTCAAACCTGAGGTAGCTGAGGACATTTGAATTATTTACATCAGTTGTCACAGACTAGCATGCTTTCAAAGAACATGCTTCCCGAGGCCCATTATCTTGCCCTTGTTTAAAGGGGGAGATTTTCTCAGAGATAGGCTGCTTTCCTTCTTCCTAACAAAAACATCACGTTAATTTAATGTGTCCTGGTCTTACATGGCAAAAAAATCCCGCTTGTTCTCATCTTTGTAATCACAGAGATAGGAGCAGAGGGCACATGTCCCCTGTGCCTCATTTCAAGGCTAATCTTTCATTTCATAGCCCATCTCTCCATATCAAACAACACAAATGGCTCAATTTGCATGACAGGATTTGTAACATGGCGAATCAGGTGTCAGACTCGATTAAACATTACACCGGCACACTATCATAATCAGCTTTCTAATGAGTGTGGCCGCTGGTGTGAGAGGCTTGGATGGAACAGGGAGAAGGGCTTCTCCAAGCTGCACAGCGGGGGGTGAGTAACTGAGGGATTAATCGGAGGTGCTGTCTCTCTGGCCCTGACAGAGGGGCTCCTCTGGGTGGCAGGGCTCAAGCCCTGTGATGCTGACAAGACAAGGCAATGCAGGCCACACACACATCAGGAGGACTGGTGGGGAGAGCTGCTGAAACGCACAGACAGCCAAAGAGGCAGCATCTGAGGACTGCTTACTCCTGTGTATCTTCAGCTTTGAATACTAATGCATGGGGCCATTACAGAGAAGAGAAACCCCGGCACAGTGACCCGAGACCTAGATCACATCAGGCTATCACAGAAATGAGGCAACAGGATCATTAATGAGACTCAGGTCCAGCCATCATTTGCTTTGACAACGCTTTGTGAAGGTGTTTTTTTCTTTTCAGTATATATTAACATACAAATTGTCAGGCTCATTACCCTGGACTGTCTCCATTATATTATTTAAAACTATTTTGTGAAAATATTCTCAATTAATGTTCAGCTATTATGTTATTTATTATGATGTGTTTTTGCCATGTATTAATACTGCCTTTATTTCATGTAAACACTAAATTGTCATGTGATTGAAGTTGCCTCCCCCGCCCCCCCTTCCCACTGTCATCACCCCCCTCCTCGTGTACAGTTTGGCCCTCCCATTGTCCAGCCCTTATTGTTATATGCTGAACATACACTGATGCTAATTCTGCTCTTGGCTGTGTTGATGTGCATCTTTTGGTCCCTGGTCCACAGAGACTTCCCTATTGCCACCATCCTACCACCCTTAGCATCAAGGTCCCCCTCCCCCTTACTCATTCCCCCACCCTCTGCCCTGCTCCCCATTTGGGGTGACCCTGGTGCTGTTCTGAGGGTTCCTCACACCCCAGAAGCTGTCAGTGGCCTCCTTCCTTCCCATGAGCGGAACACACAATAGAGAAAGGGCTCCGGCTGAGAGGTTCAGTAGCCATTAACCCCTACCAGCTGTTCCTGCCGAGGGTATTCTGTGCCACAATACGTGCCCCCGAGGGGGCCCTCACGTCCACTAATCTAGCCATTGTTGGCCAGGAATGCTGACAGAAGAAAAGAAATTTTTCTTGTGTCCATGCAAGCGTGTGTATCCATGTGTGAGAGCCGAGAAACGTAGGGCTAATTTCTATAGTTGCTTGTGAAGAAGGGAGACCATGAAGAATACCCTATTTAGCTGCTTGACAAAATTCTTTTGCTTAAAAATGGAAAAACAATGGCAATTGTTTTCAAGTGGACTCCTTTACACTGTTCAAGTCTCTGAATATAACTGGAAAAAAATCTATTAATGTCTGATGTGCAGAAAGTTAAAATAACTTTATGAGACTTGAATTATTTAGTTATCAGTGATTCATTTTTTAACACATGGCCAGACAAACATTCTGAAACAACGATCAGTTCCAAAGCCATTTTCAAATGGATTAAATTTGGGGAAAATTATTCCATTTTGGTACTTTGCTCTCAGAATATATTAACAATTAGTCCATTTCAATTAACATGGAAATTAAAATAGCATTTTCCAGTCAATTTAACCATGATGCAGCCATTAGGGGCTTCTGGTGTGCTGAGCACGTTTGTTACTCCAGTCGCCAGTCGATAAATGAAACAAAAAAGAGAGAGAATCTTGCTGCTTGTCAGAAAGGTGATTTTAATATCCCTGCACTTGCACATGTTGGTTTTAATTTAAAAAAAGTCACAAATAACACTAATGTAAAATTCAACATTTCACACATTTTCTTGGAAAAACTGGGTCTGTACTGACAAATTATTTAATCTATTAAAAATCACTGCAAAGTGGATCCAAATAAATCTACCTTATCTACCTTAATCTTAATAATGTAATGTTACGATTAAAGTAGATAAGATGTCTAAATGCAGAACACTTAAGCTAAAGTTTGCAATATATGTTTTTCTCTTCCCACTGGGTAAAGTCAATAGATGTGATATCAACAGTGTTGACAGCAACAGGAAGCAGTGCCCCATAGCTGTCAGCAGGCTGTAGGATGCAACATTTGCATGAAAGAAGTAAACACAACAGCACCTAAAGGCAGGGG
Source organism: Ctenopoma multispine (assembly GCA_034779795.1). NCBI lineage: Eukaryota > Metazoa > Chordata > Actinopteri > Anabantiformes > Anabantidae > Ctenopoma > Ctenopoma multispine. Next base: position 12,301,545 of record JAUYWH010000008.1, on the reverse strand, counting down.
GAGGGCAGCTCTGATGTAAACTGTTAGGTGAGTTTTGAAGAGGATAGGTATTTTTCTGTATGTGCTCTGTCTCACAGCCTGTGCTGTGTTGTGACAGGCAGGGGATATGCGTCAGTCAATTATATGTCCCAACAGACTTTTGTGCTAATGAGCTGGTCCAGCCATCGGCAGACTTCCCCTGTCGTCCAGAAAAGATCACTTTCATTGCTTGCAGAACTAATTCAGGGCACAAAAGTGGGAGCTTCACCATTGCAGCCTCTTTTACTGCTCCTTTTGTGGAAGCTTTAGAAGTGCGCTGAAGAGAGGGCCTAGCGCTCAGGCCTCTTCATCTCCAGTCCATTGCCTGTCATTAACATACATATCCATATGAAAAGTGGGGTACGGCCGGAACAGCTGTCCAGTAAAGAGGCAGTGATTCGCTCTCCCAAATGCTGACAGAAGCCTTTAGCCTTCCTTGGGCAATAATAAACCAGACCATTTAAACAGTCTTTCAGGGAGTGAGAAAGAGATTGGGCCATAATGCTACATTCACAGGCATCGGTGGCCCTCATTGGCTTGCAACAGTCTCTAGTAGATTCACAAAAGTTAAGGGACAGACTAGGAAAAGAATCACAAAACCAAGACAATTTATGTATCATGACCACAGCATTAGGTTTTCTCTCTGCAAAACATGCAAGATGCAGACCCAGATACCAATTTTTGGTTTAAAAGATACAACCAGCACATGATTTTTGCTTTTTTCTCAAGTGTTTAAGTTGGATTAAGAAGAAAAATCATTGTGCATAAATGCAGTAGATTGTTACTTCTAATCGTGTTCAAAGGTTGTTGTTAAAAATGTATATTTGTTTACACTGAGAGCTCTGTGTTTGAGGGCTTTTCACGCAGAGCAAAATGATTTGGTCTAAGGGGACTTGTAGAGTGTTTGGGGATGTAACTGAGCAGTCCTCTTGTTTAAACTTGGGTGGTGGGTATGAAGACAGAGGTTAAGTGACTTGCCCCAGGTCACATGGATAAGTCGTTTACTTGGTGTAGATTTTCTTATCTAAACCCTTAACCACTTGGGCCAGAAGGGTTTCTACAACATTAATTTAAATAGGTGTAAATAACAGTATTTCAATGTTTGCCTTATTTTGTTTTCTTTGTGTTTCTCTAAAGCCTAAAAGTGACTTTTGATGTTTGTAAAAGATAGTGAGTACTTCATTGTGGTGGTGAAATTTGCTTTATTCAGTAGTGATAGTGGAGATTGGTTTACAGTTGGCAGAAAACAGCCTTTCACACTTTCATTGATAGTGTTTTAAGTTTTCCTCTCTGACAAATTTGCTTGTTTATATTATGTCAGCCAAAATCTATATAATAAAAAGATCTATATTGTTATCTCTATTTACTGTGATCATATTTTTTTAGATAACTGCCTGTCAACATTTGTTTGAAATTATACAATGTTTAAAAAATATCTAATATTAACAATTATTGAATTATTTTCCCTCAGTTAAATAGTCAAATAGCCTTTAACTTTATCCAGGGATCTTTTTTGAATTTTGTCTCAGGCCTCAGAGTGGTTTTCTATGCTTGAGATGCCTCGTTCTCTAGAAAAGGAGGAAAAGGGAGAAGCCAGAATCCGGATCTAATGAATAAGAAAAGCCTTTGGTTAAAAGGGGACTGGTTTGTCTCTTCATGGGTTGCTTTTTATTCAGCTTTAGAAAGACGAAGAGTCCTGATTGATAAATCCCCTCCCTTGCCCCCCTGGCGCCTGTGACCCCAGAGTCATCAAGTACAATGCACAGCACCTTAAGTTTCTAAATTTGAGATTGAAAAATAGTAGAAGTGAATTTGTGTCCATTGAGGGAGCTTTGACGTGCTTTTACAGCTATGATTATTCTGAGGCTGCATGCCCGGCGGGCTACTGGCAGCTAGCTGCATGCAGGATTTATTTTCCATCTGATCCTCCTAACCCTCCACCTCCTGTGCATCAGCAGCATGCGAAACCTATCGTAATGGCACTTGTTGCAAGCACTTAAATCAAGCAAGTGTTTTTTTCATAGATAACCAGCCAACACCTCAGGCCCTTACCTATCAAGCTCCCCTTCTAGTCTATCCTTTATTTATCATGGTCGTGCTGTTTGTTGTCTCTCTAAAGTCCCACAATTCATTAACAAGGAAAAGGGAGTAGGGAGCAGAAGAGAAGGAGAGAGTCTGGAGAGAGAAAGCTGGGGCTGTTGAGGGAGCAGGGGGTAAAGGGGTGGGATTAGGATGACTTCTTGAACACATTTTCTCCCTTTTGCTGCAATTAAACAAAGTAGGCCTGTGATTAGTGCAGTGCAGGGAGCAGAGAAAAAGACACCCTTGAATCCCAATGGAGGGACCTGACTGAGCATTACTGGCCGACAATGCCTGAGTTTATTGCTGAAACCTGCTTACCCTCCTGCATGGCAAACCATGGGAACTCCAGTCAGGTGGAAACTTTTTCTCTCTTTCTTTTCCCGCTCCTTGTTTTTCTCCCCCCTCTGACCACGGAAGCCCTCCAGGAGCTCACAGTGTGGTTGAAGCCACACAACTCCCCCCTGGTAACTGAGATGTTTAGGATAAGCTCTGCCTGGTTTTTGTGCATGAGCTCACACTTGTCTGCTGTTGTTCGAACACAGTTAATGATGAGCTTCCTCTGTTTTTTCCACACCCCTTCCCTCTCTCCTGTCCTCCTCCTCCTCCACCTCCTCTCTCTGCTCCTTTTCTCCTTTCTTATTTGAAGCTAAGCGACTGTTTAAGTGGAGTGCCTCCTCCCTCTGGCTCTTGGGAATGCTCTCAAGGGGCCCTTGCCTGGCACTGTGTGCATGACACATAATGAAAACAATTTTACGCTGCAGAGGGAAGTATGAGGCAATTACGGATGTGACAGCCACCTGCAGACTCACCCCCCTACCGTCTCCAACTGCACTCTCCCAACCACCGCATCATTGCCACAACCACCACACAGTGTTACAGCACTGGTAACCCCTCCACCCACCCACCCTCTCAAACACACACTCCACCAGCCCACAGCTTCATGAATATGTGATGGCTTGATGATGTTGTGAATGGTCGGGGCAGGTGAGGAGGGGGTGAGAAAGACTGGGGCTGTAATAAGTTGCCCAGCTGGAGGTGGTGTTGTGGCCCTGTCGCCCTGTGGCAGTCCATAGAGGCATCTCTCCACAAGCACTGACCCTGGGATCAGCCTCCTGAGGGGAGCCAAGAGATGACGTGACACAGGCGTGCAAAGCGCTCCCCCAAATCTCTTGTTGGCCAATTTTACACATGAAGCCAGACCCAAAAGCCCAAGTGGCAGGCCTAACAGAGGCCTGATTTAATTTGATAACCTGCTTAGTGAATGTGAATTAAATGAGTATTTCACATACAAATTATCTCCTTTCATTGCCGTGGTTTAAAGAATTACTCTTTTGGTTTGCAAAACACAGATGTCTCTGAAACTCTTGGGTATTTCTGATTGGCTTTGTTTTATACACACAGATCAATCTGGTCTAGTTAGTCTTGATCCTCTTATTTAAAGTCAGGAGAAATATGAAACTCTGAGCAAACACTACACACTGTTTTTCCTTTCCTACACTTTAAGCAATCTTGAATATGTGTAAACTAAAAAACTTGACTCACAAATGTAATGTGTGACGTGTGAAGTGTGAAGTTTTTTCACTCTGTAAGGTTTCAATCTCAGAGCACTTGTTCTAAGGTCCCCAGCTATACACCAAGCACCCTTTGACCTGAAGATTATTCAGTGTGAGGCCAAAGGGTGTATTTTATGCCTGCCAGTCACCGAGAGCTGCCTCCTGATAGCCTGATGTGTCCTTAATGGCCTCCCTGAACAGTAGAGACGGCAGCGTGATGAGTGGATCCTCAGCAACAACTGACACATTAGAGAAGAACTGATAAAAGCCACTGGTAAGACACACACACACACACACACACACACACACACACACACACACACACACACTGCTCATGCATACACAGACTCAGACTCTGCTGCATGCCACAGAGGACAAGGGTATAAACAAAGACACAAGCTGGAGTGCTGATCAGATGAAACACAGGTGGGCACATGGTGAAAAATGGCCCACTGGAAGTTGATATTATGCAATGGTTTCTGTAACCATCAATCCAATAAAGCTATGAGGACTATATTCTCCCAGTGCTTGGAAGGAGTGTAATATAATAGATGAGAAGATCAAGGTGAAACCGAAATGAATAAGTGAAAACAGCATATCTAAGCATGAAAAATATCACAGGAGACACTGCAGACAGTAAACTGAGGAGCTAAGAGATGAGAAGTAGTAAATTAATCTTCCTGCAATATCTTGCGGAAGAGAAAAGTGCACCTGTCTTTATTTCTTATAACAACTCAAGACAAATGACCATAGCCTGTACATTAGTTCTGATAAGGGACATGCAAAAAAGACAATGCCTTTCAATTCCTGATTTAATCAACCCCTAGCATGATTTACCTCTGAAAATAACAAAACAGATTAATCAGGAATCAAGACATGGTGGGGGTACAAGGGCAAGTGTCAGATTTCTCTGCATGCGTGCAATGAAATATACATAGTATAATAAAGGGCCTGCTGCTGCCACCATAGTCCTGGCATGACGGCACCTGTGAGATTGAAACTGTGGACACATTACCAAAATACAAAGTGCACTGAATTAATGACACCAAAGCTTTAGTGTGTGTGCACATCCAGCCTTATCTGGGGAGTCTTAATTCATTTTCTCTGTCCAACTCATCCTTTACAAAAATGACAGTGTCTTCTTATCGATTTTACACTCAGAGATCAATCAACTTTGCCCTGACTCAGAGAAAATTTACAGCCCCCCTCCCCAAACACCTCATTCCCATTCAGAAGGCGCTAGTCTGCTAAAATGGCAGGAGGGGTTATATGACCCCCTCCTCTCCCCCCCTTTCACTCACACCCACATATACACACACTAAACCCATCTTCTGTCTGTGTAAAAGCCTGACTGCAGTTAAAATAAGCTAATCTACAGGAGAGGAGGAGACCTCTTCCTTGTACAGACTGATTTGAGTCCTCTTTCTAACTCTCCTCCTCCCACCTGTATTACACTCCCTCACCTCAGGCAAAGACATGAGCACAAAAGAAGTGAGGATGAGAGCTGTTTATATACAAGACTGACTACATGCAGAGAGCTGCCAGAGCAGAGTATGACTGGACTGAAATAAGCCTGTCACAGACTCAAACATGCCAGTTTTGTATGATTAAGTAATAAATGACAAATTGTTTGGGTTTAGAGTATGTAGCCTTTTTAAAATATGTCTTGGATCAAATGAAAAGAAAAAAAGTTATCCTAAAGGATCCTTTGCTATATTTGTCATGATAGAGACAGGGCCAGAGAGCAATGCTCCTTGTGATCCAGGATGGCATGGCTGAGTATTATCCCTGCCTGGCAGTGGCACATGGACGCCAGCTGTACAGAGATGGCCATGCTGTCATACTGCCCCTCAGATGGAGCAAAGTGTGCCAGCGAGAGTCAATGGTACCTGGCATTAGGCACCCACAGCCATTAGCCAAGGCCATTACCTTGCACTTGGGCCTGGTGGGTTAATCCAGGGTTAATTCTATTGGCCTGTCTGGCAGAGGAGATGTGAGCAGACTGACAGCACTTCAGTACATTCAATACAGGAATACAAAGTCTGTCTGGGGAGAGAGGCACTATCTCATCATCATGCTTTTGAGACAGTAATGAATGAAAATGGAAGTTTGTAGCTGACATCTGGACTGAAAAATGTGTTGCTGGAACCAGAATAAAAATTGTATTTCTCAGTATTCAGGAGATTAGCAAAGTTGTGAGCATGGTTATGACTTTTCAAAAGTCTTTTAAGGACAGTGTTCTTAAACCATAAACCGCGTTTGTAATGCTTCTGTTGTAAATGCTTAAGAAGAAGACTACATCGCAGACATAAAAATGAAATCTTAGCATCAAGGACATTTGGTAAATATTATTATAAACCCCACAGCCACTTTTTATAATGTCAAAAATGGCACTAATGTTCAAATCTAAATGGTTAAATCCAAAGCTTTACAAAGCCCAGGCAGTGGGTAAATGCACATGATTGATAGTGTGACAAAATATTTCTATATTTAACATATCTCTCACATGGACAAGCTTATTATAGGCTTATTACTGTCACACATGAACAGGGTATAACTAAAACAGTCCATCTTTTTAACAATGCTGGCTACAAAAAAACCCACGCTCAACAACATCATATCAAACAAATGACACTTTATTCTCTGAAACCAGAAAGTTCATTTACAAAGGACTAGATGTTGCAATCACAGCTCTAATGTAGTAGTGAGGAGAAAAAAGGGTAATTGGTTTGGTAAAGATCGTTTTCCATCGCACCATAAAGCACTACACAATAGAAAAGGTCTCCAATTAAGCAATCATGAATACCAAGTACCATAGCTGATGAAAATAGGCCAGTGGTTTAAATAGATTTGCAAGCAATTTACCTTTTCACAATGTTGGCAATCTGATGCAATTTGCTTGCAATTTTGTCTGCTTTCAGTAGCACTCTGAGCTGACACTACACAGTGCAAATGGCAAAGAGGACCACATAGAAAATGTAAAACTATCTTGGCCACATCAAGGTATCAGAATGGCGCTTCATCAGGAAAATTACAACAATTAGCATAAGTGCTCCAAAATCAACACTTTAAATGTCAGCGCCAAAGGTTGGGCCACAGATGAGCAAGGGTGCGCAATGTCCTCCAGGATGGACTTGCCGTGGAACGCAAAGCAATCACCCATCATCTCTTGCCAGTGATGGCCCCACAATTGCTGTGACATTCTCTCAGGCCTGTCATTCTTGGTCACAGACTGTTTTTCCTTCCTGCCTTGATTTGCTCGCTGCAGAATTACAACAGCCTTGCGCCTACTTCAGAGTTTAATTTTTTTCCTCTAACTTTTTCTCTGTCATCTTTCTTTTACTCAGTGGTTGGCTATTTTTTCCATTTAATTTTATGTGGTTTTACACATTTCTCAGTAAAATGATTGACTGAAATAAGGTGATACAAGAAAAGACTGTAGATACACAATGACCTGGCACATCTTTAGTTAAATATGAAGAAATATAAAAAATAACCTGCTAAAAATAGACATTTTCTTTTTTATGTAGCTTTTTAAAACATTTATTTTCTTTCAAGGTGTATAATCACTACATTACCATTTTAAATACAGCTCTTGGAGAAATATATATAGTGAACATTCAGTTTATGTAAAAGAAACAGCATAAAAACACCAAGAAAATGTTCTTGAAACAGTTTGTATTCAGAAATGATTTCTTATTCTACACTTTAGAGTCTTAAAAGTTTTATACTTAGTGACAAGTTAACAGACACAACAGGATATGGATTAAGTTAGTCTGTCAACAAATTGGCTCTGCATTGACGGGAAATTGGGTATTTGAGGGCCTGTCTGAAGAGTGCATCTGATGTGTCTGCCACTTGTAAGAACACAAGTTGCTGATATTCTACTGTGCATTACAGGTCATCTCTGCCAGATTTTAGGTTAGGTTTAGATAAGATTTGGTGGCATGGCCAAGGCATACTTTAATTGTGGTTAAGTGTCTGGGATAACTACTCAACATTATCTTTATGTTTCATCTGCTGCCTCAAGGCACCACTCAAGCAGAACTTCTGGCTTTGCCCAGCAGCTCCTCCCCTTGTCTCACTGGTTCTTCAGTTGAACTTGTCAGAGATTGCCAAAGGGGACAGATGTGTATGCTGTCTGACTATGCATGACAAAGCAACAGCCAGACTGAGAGGTTTAGGGGTGGAAAGAGGAAGCTTTACTGTGTTTTAGTGCTTTGATGACAAAAATGTGTAATAGGTTATGAACTATATATCGTACTGTTGATACGTCTCTTTAATGCATTTGATAAAATGTATTATTATTATTGAAAACTAAAGACCCAGATAAGACAAGAAGCAACCAATGTTTCTTTCAGAGCAATTCTTTAACAAACAGTATAAAACACAGCTAGTAGGCTTTTTGCTACTTTTGTTTAACATGAATTAAATGCTGTTTTTAAAAAATGAGTATGACAAAGTGTAAGTTATTCTATTTCAGTACAAGTAGAATTATTATTGTATTATATAAAGGAAATATATATGACCATACATAAAAGCCTTGGCCTGTGCATTTGCAGGTAAATTAACTGTTTTACAATATGGAATATATAATTAATATGCATCTTAACTTAATATTATTTGTATATAAACCATATGACAGTTACATGTTTGTTTTTTGCATTTATTGGTGTGTGTGTGTGTTGTGTTGTCTTTCAACAAACAGCTATCTTTGAAAAATTTTAGTTTTTAGCTAGTCAAATAAAGAAAACAATTAAAATGAAATAAAAGACTGTGTATACAAAAAAACACAAGTCTATAGGTCCTTTTTTGTTTTTTTATTCAATGGATATCATAAACAAGAATTATTGATTAGCTGTTGAAATGAATTACCTGACAGATATTGTAATGACTAGTACTGGAGTTGACCTATAGTAATGGCATATTGTGTACAAGGTAATGACAGAAATTAAACTGATACAGTCTATAAGGTCAATGATATGTTACAAAGGTAAAGAAGTAAAACTTATGTTTTTATAATGTTCAGATAAAAATAAACTATTAGAGAAGAAAAATCATAAATATAGACAATAATAAAACAACAAGACACAAAGTGTGTAAATGAAAACACCATCAGTCGTGCCTGTCTCTTTGAGGGCCCATGTTTGTCCTTATAGATTCCAGCTCATTCCATCCCTCTAATGCTGCAGCTTGTCAATATCTGGTCACAGTGTGTCTGTTCCTCATTGTAGTGTATTTAATATTTACCAGGATCTGAGACTTATTAAAGCAAGATGAATTAGCCCGGTTGCAATAGATTTTCTTTCAGTGCAAAGTGAAAGAGAGCAAAGTGGAAAAGAAAGATAAAGGCAGGGAGGGGGGAGGCAAAGGAAGAAAGTTTGTGAGTTCAGATGATCAGCATGCAGGGGCCCGGCTCGGGAGCGGCCCCCAGCGTTGGAGGAGTTGTGAGCTTGCTGATGATGGGGTTGCACAGATGGGCTTGAGCCTGGCTCCCAGCTCGCGCCTTTGTATGGACCCTGCTCTCTAATTACAGCTGATGAGTGTGTATGTGAGGGAGAGTAGGAGGGGGAGAGGGAGGAAAAGGGGGACTAGAGTGGGAGAGGTGGGAAGGGGAGGGGGGGTACATACAAGCAGGTGACAGGACGAGGAGAGGAACCTGTGGCAGATCCTCGGCACCATCAGGCACAACGTAGCTGCAGCCTGACAGCTAATTAGAAACGACACGGATTTCTCCCAATGTAACAGATGTTGCCTAATCAGTCCAGCTCAGGAGAACCCTGCGCCAGCAACATTTCATGCACAATTTAACCATCTAAAAGGGATGAAATACTTAATGCATTGTAAGGCCAGCACAGCTGTTTCTCTCGTCAGAAAATTTCCCAGTCAAAAATATGCATGTTTTATGTAACTCTAACCGAGTGTTTATAATGCGATAATAGCTGAGAAAAATTGCTGCCACACATCTGCCAAAGATTTCAGCTCTACTGGTTACCATAACATTGATCAAATGCAAACTTATTTGAGCCTCAAATATGTTGTCTCTCTCTGACAAATAATCAATGAACTTTCAAGCAACAGAAAAGATTTTCTCTTCAGCAATTGTTATTTTAAATATATTTAAATGCAAACAAAAGAAATATAATTGGTTTTACATTTTATTTTATGATATTTTATATTACAAATAAAGTTGTTTTTGAAATATAATACACTAGAAATGAAACCAAACATTATAGTTGCATAGTATTTTGTATTGAAGTGCATTGAAAACTAATGGAAGCTTAGACAAAATAAAAGCCAATTTAGCCAGCAACATGTATTTTTTTTTCAGCAAAAATGCTAATCATATGCGTATGTAGTATGCACACCATTTAAACCATATAATATAAATCACAAATCTCTATGCCAAGAGGAAAGTGTCTGTGATTGTGACGGTAATAATACGTTCTATTTGCCACACTATCAGATAAATGTAAATTTGTGTCCTCACTGCTCCTTTTACATCCAACATTCTCCATCCAGATCTTTTTCCTCGTATCTGCTCCAGAATTGGCTGTATCTCCTCGACTCTGCATGTTTATCTGATGCACTAGATGACAGGTAATCTAGCTGAAAGTTCCAACAATTGCACACAAAGAAAAAAAAAAAGCCCTGGCTGATGAAATCTGAGCAGTTATCACACTAACCATTACCTGTCAAGCCCTTCGCTTCAATTTAAGGGTGCATCAATTTTCTGAAGAGGAAATCAAGGGCGAGGAAGAAAAGCAGTCCAGATAAACAGTGACAAAGGCCTCTTTTCTGCTGCTTTTATTTATGATGGGATGTTGCTGTGCAGGGACCAAAGCAAGGGCTTTATCAGACCAACTGATACATCTCTGATAGTCAGGGAGTCTTCACCCTTGATGAAGTGTTGCACTTGCCAAAGAAGATTTCTAACTCAAATGACTTTCCCGTGAAAACCTGTGGAGATGAGAGAGTCCCCGAACGGCCACACACAGCTGAGTCTGAAAAAACAAAGACACAAGCTCGTGCACGCGTGTAGTCATGGACTGTGGATGACGTGTAAAGCTTGCTTTATCTGTGGGAGAGAACATGAATTCTTAAGAAAATAAATGATTCCTGAAAACAGAGCACTCAACCATTTCTTTTGTACATGTGCACAGAAAAACAAACACATGTCACTGTTTTATGAAATACTAAAACTGTTGCTCTTGTAAATAAGACATATTACAGCTCTGATGAAGATGTAGATCTGAGGATGCCACATGAAGAAGATGGCATTGTTTGGAGCTGCATAAAAATACAAGAATTCAGTGAAAAGAAAAAAACAAAAGAACAAAGGGACACCAAAAAAGATTAATTTTATTACAAAATATACATCTAAACTAAAGAAAAATACCCACTTTCCATTTATGTTTTTATTCTTCTAGTTTTTTTGCAGAAAGCATCATGAAACTTTGGGTTGCAACTTTCAAGAAATCTAAATAATACAGGTTGACCTTCTTTCATTTGCATATTGTATATAAGGGGCAAATAAACTCCACCTCTAGGCCTCCTTTTAATGAATTGGTTGAATCTATAGGTTCACAGCATCTTGTGTTGTAGCCATAAACACACCTAACAAAATGACTAAATGACGTGAAAGACTCCCTGAAGAAAGAACGATGTCAGAAAAGATCCAGAATTGACAAATAAAGCTGATTCAGGGACTTCAGTGTCTATTCATGACTGAGATGTACACTAAGGCATCATAGCTTCTTATGCTTTATCACCAGTGTTAAGGATTTATGGTGGGATGTTAAAGGAGGAGGTGGGACTCTAAACCAAATGTCCTAATGTTGTGATAGCTCTGTGTTTGTGAGCACATACTGAACATACAGGCTAAGGGCTCCCATGCTGACAGTTAACTGAGTAGACAGAGAGGAACCATAATTAGATTCATCTACTGTTATTGACAGATGCAACAAGACTCCAGTCTGATCAATACACACACTCACCATATTGTTCCAAATACCGATAACTGTGAATATCCATCTTAACTGCATTAGTTACAGTCAAATAATTAAATTTGCCCTTTTAAATACAGATGGTTCCATATGTCAGTGTTAATATTTAAAAATCTATTTTTGGTTCACGTAAAAGAGAGATCCTCAGGTCTGAAAAAAAGATTTTGTAATAGTGACATAATAAACAATCTAATCAAAACTTTCTTTAGGAAAAATAACAAATAATACATTTGACTACATTTTCACCAGTGTAATTACAGATACAACCTAAACTAGTGAAAAAAGTGGAATGATACAGGTGCAAAAACTAGATATTTATTTCAGCAAAAAGTGACTGTGACTGTAACTTCGTAACACTTCAAATTAAAATTTTTAAATTTACAATGCAAAGGATGATACTATATCCTCAATGTTAATCATGTATTTGTCCTGCTTTATCAGTATGTACATGATATAGTGTTCCTGCATGAATGACTTTGGCCCACCACATCCCGCCTTCCAAAAGCTTTTCATTGTGAATATCCCACCCTTGAACAAAGAATCCATTATTGACAATACCAAATGCTCTCCTACTTGCTGCCATTGACGTTTGACCTCCTAAGTATTCTTTGCTCTATTCAGAATCACTGATAGCTCTTTGTTTGCTATAACTGCACCAGTTATATTTCTACAGGTGTAGGGCTGCACTGACTGACAGGGAACAACACAGATAGCCTATAGCACATAATGGCCACCATCTTTAAGCCTTTAAAAATCTGCTCAATGGTGACATCTATGTCAATAGATACTTTGTGCAAGTGGAGGAAGAACATAAGCTAATTGCTGAACACCAAAATGAGAGACATGTGATAATTTATATCAATTAAGTAATGACAAGAATTGTTCTTACAAGTCATGTTGGACACGTTGCTATTTATTCCCAGTGACAATTTTTGATTTAACTAATGACAGAGATGTGCACCAACCCATGAAACTGACAAGTGTGATTTCTGTTGAGAGGACCTTCAACTTTCCTGCAAGTACTGTTAGAAAATGTATATGAGATATATATGAGATATATACGATATACTGTATATGCAAGAAATGACGTTCAAGAGTTTGTCATGTGACGTTGTGCTTATTTGCTAAGAAGTAACAGTTAAAATGTTAGAAAAGAAAAGATTAGAAGAAAACAGATGTCACTGAAAAACTTGAAGATTAATATTTTAGAAGTTGTGACAGGTAATTACTCATGTTAAGCGGCTGTTAAGAACAGAAAAGATGCTCATATCTGATGAATGATTTATATATATTTTAATTTTGCTTGTCCTTTGACCTCCAGGGGAGACTAATGTCTTTTGGGTCACCCCCTGCACACTCACACACAGGCGCTGTCTCCTTCACTCTCTCTGAAACACACACACACACACACACACACACACACACACACTGGGAGAACGGGCTACAGGAGTCACAGTTAATGGGATTACCCCAGCAGTCCTGAGCCATCCCTAACCTCACCTCCAGGTCCCACTGTGGCAATCAGAGGCATCAGCATCCTTAACACATCATGGAGAGTGCTTGTGATACCACGCTGTGGGGACCTCTGCTCTCTAACCTCTTAACACAGCAGCACTCTAACTGAAGTGACCTTTGCTGCTTTATAGAGCTACCCCCAGAGGAGACCTAAACGCAGGATCCACCAGGTCACAGTATAAGACACCATTAACCTGAAACCTCCAGGCTGGACTCCGTGTGTTTAAAAATCTCTCCTCTGGTAATCACAACAGCATCAACACCTTGTAGCTTGACCCTGTCACCCAGCAGTCCACATACTTGATCTTTAATGCGCGGGTCACATCTCTAATGGATCTGTACTTGTGCGTCTGTGATACGTGTAGCTGACAATAAAAAAAGAAATGCTAATTTTTATGTTGCTTTGATACTGAAAACAAGGGAATGAGTACACATTCTTTCCTATCCACACTCTCAACACGATTACTTAGAAATGAAGCGGAAAATGGAAGCGATTTATTAACGAGACATTAGAGGCACTTTTAATAACCTTCCCATCCTGCTCAGCAGGGAGCTGCGGATTACACCACACAGGTTTCGGTGACACCAGAAAGGAAGTCCCCCGCCGGGTGTGTGAAGAGCGCAGAAGGACACAATACCCGGCCTGGGGTTCTCACATCCCGCTCTGGGCCCTCACCCCAGGGGGAAGGACAATGGGTTAAAAAGGCATGAATGTCCTGCCTATCCAGGATATAATGTAGGTGGCTGCCACTGGGTCTGAATGGCCTGACAGAGCAACGGAGGGAGAGGCACAAAGAGCCCATAATAAAAGAGATTCCTCGGGTCAGTAAAGCATTGCATTCACTTTGGTCTCCACAGCTCACAGCTCTCACATTCACCTAAACTGCAAAGCTATAGGATACATTTAAAAAAGCAAATATATCTGTGAAGTGTTAGTGTTCTTCTATTGTCTAGAAATAAACTTAAAAATGATGCATTTTGCAACATTTAAGCCATTAATTATTTTAAATAAGAGGAAAAAAAATATATTAATGAGATTGCTGTCACTTTTTTTATTGATGCGATTATAAGCAAAGAAAAAGTAGAAGTAGCTGCACTGGAGCAAACTGCACAAGATAAATTTAAGAGGGAATGAAAGGTGTACATCTGAGCTTGTTTGAGTGCACTTAAGAAAAAAAAAGGATCTAGCTTAAAAGGAAAAGTGTCACTCCCACTAAAAGTAGAGGAAGGATTAGAGGAATTCCACAATATCAGGTGACATAATGTTCGTGCGAAAGTGTGAGAAATCAACTACTTGATTATTTCCTCTTAAATGTCTGTGCGCTCACAATTCCTTTAAGCTTAACATTCTGTAATATGCTCAAGATAATTTAAAATAATTTTCCAAGCATGCCAGTGGTCATAAAATGAAAGAAACCCCCCCCCCCCAATATATCCAAGTGTTTCCACTGACTGCATGAAAGCACAGTCATTGAAATGTGTAAACATTGTCCAGTTCACTTGCTTGAACAATCAGATAATGCAAGGAGACAAGGGATGATGCCCACACATACTCCTAAATGCCTCTACTGCACCCTTAATCTAATTAAAGTAAATAAACTTATAACTGATCTTCCCTGTGACAAAACACTGCTGAGGAAGCTAATTTGCTTCCTTGTTGTGGCTCCACAAACAGATAATACTGTTTTATTACACAAAGGTCACCAGGGAAATTAACTTCTGGGCCAGCAAATAAAAGAAAGGCCTGGCACTCAGAATAACAAGTGCATACTGATTACATTCAATCATGAGAGTCCCAGTTGGAAAGGATGCTGACCTTTCTGAGGTCTTGTCAGGAAATAAGATATGTAAACGCAGGATGAGCCACTTACACAGGACCATCTCTATATTGTATTGTGAAAACAATCTAGCAAGGCAGCCACTACAAGTTATCTGTTTCAAAGAAGTCTAATTCTAACAGTTTAATAGAAATTTGTGGCTTTTTTCAGACTCGGTGAGCACTAAATTGGATTAGGAACACACCACTGAATTCACAATAAGTGAACAAAAAAAGTTTCAGTTCCTTTGTCTCCTATTTAATACAAAATGTATTATTAGTCACCCTCCATTAAATTGATAAGACAATTCCAGTTTTTATACTTAAAGGAGATGATTTACCATGAATCAACAAACTAGCAATCATTTGATGATTATCTAAATTAATTTCTGGCATTACTTATTCCAGTTTCTCCAACACACACCAAGCTGTATGTTTCTTTTATTGTACACTTTAATTTCATTTTGTCCTGTTCCTGCTGGGGCAGTTAGTCACTGTCTTCCTCCTTCTCCATGATTGATGTTTACAGGTCATAGCAATACTCTTAACTCATTAGTTAGAAAGGGAAAGATGGGAGCACTTGCTGGAGAGAGATATTGCAGAGGAACAGAAGGAGCTATTTCAGTGGGGAGACAGAGAAACTTAGCGTCAGTGTGATAATAGCCCCTGAACTATTGCATGTTTCAATCAATGGAGACAGAAGTAAATAAAAACCAGAGGGGAAGATTCACCGGCATCGATTCAAGCTCAACACAGACCTTGCTGACAATCTATGGTCTGGGCCAGTAATGCTCCCAGTCATCCACAAAATCAATGAAACTCATCCTTTCAATAGCATCCAATTATTAGCACAAAGTAAAGGCAGACGTCCACAATAAATCAGAATACTTTATTGAAAAGCGACACCGACAAGATAAATGCTAATTGGAAGGTGAATAATGTGCAATACTGAAAAAAAACTGTATTAAAACAGCTTCTTAGACAATCAAATCGGATGTTTCCCACTTGGGATGGACCTCATGAATACAATACTTAGACAGGAGTTTATTCTGGATTCACGTGGGTCTCAACAGAAATATAATATTTAAAACCCATTTTGCATGGATTTTATACAATATTCATTTCAGACACAATTTATTAGCTTCAATGAAGTATAGTTCTGCATGTTCAGTAAATGAATCCCACAGCTGTTCTGAACACGCACAGGAAGGTTCATGGTAGGTGCAGTTTGGCAGGATGCAGAGATGAAAAATTATAGGGTCAGTTTGCTTTAAATACTAACATTTTATGTTACCAAAAACATAAACATATACACACACGCACTTAATTTGCATTGGGATGCAGTTGCAGAAATGTCACAGATGAAGGTATTTAAATAAATAAAACCCACCTTATCCCCATAACAAGACAGCTAGTGGTAAATTCTGAAACATTTTTTTGTTAAATTGTACAAAATAATGCTTAATAATACATCTCTGACTCTTGTGAAACGACAAGTGCACTCTTGTGTGTGGTCAAATGAGCCATTGGTAGTGATTTTGTGAGCTACACCAAAGCTAACAAACTCTAAACAAAAATCTAAAATGCTTTGTAAGTGATTTTTATTTTTACATTTTTGCAATTCAACTGTCAATTAAACTTGACATTATAACAACTGTATGTGTAGCTATCAGGATAGTAGAGTTTTTTTTTTCCCTCTTTCTCAGCTTGGTTTACATTAGTTGACCGGGTATCTAATGTTCTCCTCTGCTGGCCCCTGAGTAATAACCATTAATTTCCCATCATAGTTTGTGTTAATTAAAAAAAGCTACAGGTTTAATTGCCGTTAAATGTAATGATGTTAGATCTCATGTTCATGTATTCAGCTCCACCCATCAGCAGCTCGTTACTCAGACTTGCTGGATTTAATCGGATAGAGAAGGAAGCGTTGTCTCTAATTATTTGCTCCGCTTCATCACTTAATCTTAGTGAAACAGCTCCTCACATGTATCACAGTCTTAGCTGATAATATTTCTTTGAATTTGATACATTTGATAATCTTCTTATTGTTTACTTTCTTTTCTCAGACAGATTAAACTTGTACTACTAGAAGTAGATACTTAAATTAGCTTTGGATACAGAAAAACAACTCTGTTTCCTTTCATCATATTGACAAAAAATGAACCACATTTGGGGCACACAAATGGGGGAATCCTGTAAAATTTGTAAGGGTACAATTGGCATTTAGACAGTGAATAAAGACCAGCCAAACTGTGCTGTCAGCTCTGAGTATTTATGTCAAAAACTATTAAATTATTCCAACATCACAATGTGATCATGATCAGGGATTACAAAAAATTTGAAATTCCAGTGCACAAGCTATTACAAGTCATCCTGTAACAGTTTTGGTAAATGAGCCATAACATTTTTAGTGGCCTTGTGGCTGACCCACACTCCTTAAGTATTACAGGTATTAAACAACACTTATCCACTATTCTTCCTAAATAGCCTCTCAGTGCTGTGTACTGCATTGTAATTTAGTTGGTGCTGCCATGGAGTGCAAAACCAGCTGTTGTGCAATAGTACACTAAACAGGACAGTTCCTGTAGTGAGTGTGGGAGGATCATGAGCAATACTGTGCTAATTTATGAGCCTTCTCCAAATGTCATAAATCTGCTCTGTTCAACAGCTCACCAACACTTTACACCTCAGACAAGATCAATCAACTCCTTCATCTAAAAATACTTTTGGATTATGTCACCGCTCATAAAATAAAGTGATGAAAGCTGTCAATCATTTATTTAGGGTTCACGAAAATAGTTTAAATCAGTAAAAGTGCCATTACAATATTTGTAATACCAAAATTTATATATTGCAGACTCAAATCATACAAAATGCCACTAAACATGTTAATTGTGAAGAAACAAAGAACAAACCTCTACGTTTTGGAGCATGCATCTCCAGCCCCTTCGACAATCTCATATCAAGAGTGTGAGCTTCTTTCACTGCATTGTTGGATGAAGTGCTGGTAGAATACACTTGCATGCAGCATGAAGGGGAAGAAAATCTGATTAAACAATTAGTGTCAATTAGCCCCAACCAAATCATTCTACAAACAATTGGTCTCTAGTGCCCGGCTTAATTACAGGCGACTTTCAGCTCCTTATCATGAGCCATGTCGCCCATGATTCATGTCGAACTCACGCCTGTCCCTCAAGCACCATCAATTATCCACCAGTAAACAAATCCACCAGGCAAAAAAAAAAAAAAAAAAAAAAGCTCCTGGTCCCAGGCCTGATTATCATACCTCTATGTGATCAAAACAGGGATGTGATGAAAGACGAAGAGACGATGAAAAAAGGGTCTTGTTAAAGTCTGATTTCAGTTTAAATCACAATATTTTTTGAAACTATTATCCTGATTTTAAAGGAGGGCTCACATAATGCACACTCTACACTGATGCTTGAATACTGGAATATGAATTAAACTCATGTTTCATGTTTATATTGTTCCCTCATTCAAATAACTGATTGATCTGATGCCAGGTTCGGAAGAGAAATGCTGTGAAGTGATACAAGGATTTGGGGATTTTGATCATAGAAACACTTTGTGCAGACACAAACACATTTCAAAATGTCAGAACCCTTGATTTCAACAACACTCACACATTTACGCTGAACATACACAAGCCACAAAACCGTGTGAAGGGAAGTGGCAGCAGGCGTGATGACATGTTAAATTACCCTGGTGATGTATAGCTTAATGAACCCCTTGTGTTGATCACGCTCCACATTAATCAACAGCCATGAACAGATTCCCTTATTTTCTCAATGCTGCCTTGATAAACTGCAATTTCATTTAACCTTGGACAGCAACTTTAATAGCTTCCACAGGACAACTGTCAATACTTCCCTGGGTATACAGTGATTAAATTGCAAGGCGAGAAGTGTGTCCCAGCTTCCTCCTCGTGCTCATCCTGCATCTCCTTCTCTTCACCCCCCGCCAACCCCTCCCGCCTCAACCCCCTTTACTTCAAATCACAATTTGTACTTTCACACTTGCACAATCTGCACTTAAAGGCCAAAGTCAGAACTGACATTTTTGGACTCTGTGCAATCACCAAGATAATCTGTTAGCGTTTGTTGTGATTTTATTTTGAAACAAGAATTAAGTTGTTATTTCGGACACTCACTTTCAACTGATATATTGATTAGAAGAGTAGCCTGTTGATTTGTTTGATATTTGATTTTACTAGTTCACAATTTAAAAGTTAATAGAGATAAATTAAGAGTTAATGTTAATGTTTTCCTGTTGTAACCTGCCGTTTGCTTGTTGTTCACTCTGTAGATAATAAACTCATCAACTTCAGTTTAAACTAATCCATAATATCAATTGTTCAAGCAACTATGAACGTGCCCAAAACTTTCACATGTACATAAATAATAATATAATAATTTGAGTTATTTTGGTAAGCACTTTCCAGAGCTAATATTTCCATCACATTTAGTTTAGTTCAGTCATATCTGAATTTCCTTGTTGTCCACGTACTCTGTGGGCTGGATAAAACAAGATAGTGACAGGCAGTGACCTGAGCCCTGTCATAATGATTTTCTGTGATATCCTCCACCCTTGTCAATTTAGCATAAATTATCAGCCATGAAAGGCCTGTTGGCTGATTAAAACCAATTGTCTGGGTAGGGAAGGACAAGGCAACCTCTTTATTATATGATAAACTAAGTTAATGGAAGAAGACAATCTCCCCTTTGGGAAATCGGACTCACTCTTAATTAATGCATTGTGGGGTTTTTTTCTGCTGGATAGAAGGACTCTTGTAGCAAACATGTACTTGAATGAAACTTTAAGGACAGATCAAGATGGGAAAAAATAGATATTCTTCCCGTGTGACAAGCGAGTGATGTCAAAGGAATGAAAAAGGATGACATGTTTGTGCATCTTGCCTATCAGCACCAATAAGACGATCCTCATTCTAAACACAACTGAAACTCTGCGTTTCAACAGATTTATTTATCAAAAACACACATGCCTGACACTGGTAATTACACTATCTCAAAACACATTATCGCCTTTGGAGACCATCTTTCATTATCTCACCCACAGCTGAAGAGATTCCACATTGTGTGTCACATGTTAAGCAGAAGAAAATCAGTGCTGTTGTGCAGCTTCGACTGCGCTCAGGGAACAATACAAGTTTGCCTTACTCTTGTGCTCCTCGGATGACATAACAGAAAAGCAAACATTTCTCTGTCCTGTGCCTCTCGTTGGCTTCCTCCACCCACACTTGAGAGGTGACAGGCATACACCCGGACTTCCATTATTATCCAACACAGCAAGAATGCCTCCAGGAGGATAATTACTGAAACTTGAAGAGCCAGGGCTAATCCTAAGTACTTCACTTTGTATGACTGCCTCGCCCGCCTGTCTCTTAGACTGCCGCTCACACTGACAAAGTGCAATGTTGGGCTCACTGAAAGTCAATAAGAAGACCTCATGGCCCACAGATGTAGCGCTAAAGCCAAATGGTGGCAAAATACACTGTTTTCTCTGTTTATCATAAACAGCCTGTGTTTGAAACATTGTAATCTATCAGCTCAGCCCGGGAAACACAGATCATAATATTCAACTAGGCTATCCAACAAACTCGTGAATTAATTATTCAAATAATTTGATTTTCATATTAAATTGATTTTTAATGAGAGAAGAGCAAACACTCTGGACAGATTGCAGTGGGCTTCTAGCAGTAGAAGAGCAGACCTGACAGCCACTACATAACCTGTGTAAAGTATAAAATCCTGGTCTGAGAATTTCACTGTTGTTGCCATCAGCTGTGCTTTGACTGACAGGTGCTGAGACAGATCATTCACACCCTGTCTTAACATATCTGCATGACGAGACCCATCACATAACACCCCCTGAAATTCGTTACTACATACAGTACAATTATCCTAATACAGGGAGACAAATTATGCCCATCCAAATTACCATTTACATGGTTTCCATGTAAACCAACAACACAATGATGTGAACAAAGGAGCCAGTGCACAGGGTTGTTAAATATAACAAGCAACTTTAAATGGAAGCTTTTAAACAGCCTGAGAGAATCAAAGTATGTGAATGTAATAAATATATAAATTACGATCTGCTAGCATTTATGGACTGATTGTTGTTTTGATTTTTGTGGCAGACAGACAAAACCTAAAAGGCAAAAGAAAGTTTTTTTTTTGTCAGATCTCTTCATTCATCCCAGGAGGAACCAGAGGCTCCTGTCCTGCCGCACAAAGCCAGGAACAGCTGTCTGATCGATATTCGACAAAGGCTCAAAGGTTAGAGCAGTCAAAAGATTGTTAACTAGCCATTTTATTTGCCAGACATTTATATCATTGTTTATGGTTCATCGCACCCCTTCTGTAGAGGCCATGCTGCACACCTGTGCTTGGAACACTTACAGGGCCTCTTCACCCACTTTTCATGACCTCATGGGCCAAGGAAAATCTGACACCATATCTCAGTTACAGACGTAGACGCTTTGTTTACTATTTCTCTTCCATGTTTACATCATTAATATTCATGTCAAGACTGTTTGCATCATCGACAGTAGTTCATCTGAAACATAAACTGTGCCCTGAAGCTGGCAGCCTGTCCATTTGAAGGTTTTACACAAAACATGAATGTGTGTATGATTTAGAGTGAGTGCAGTGTGCAGGTGTGACGGGTCTGCATGTGAGCATTCCTGCATATGATTGTATATGCTTGTATTTATGTTTGTGTAAATATGAGCATTGGTGGAGCATGCATCCCAGCCGGTAACACATGGCTTTGCTGCCACCACTCTGGCTCGTGCTGTGAGTGTCCCTGCAGGCTGGCAGAGAGGGGAGACCCTCTCTGTGGCTCACCCAGGCGGAGAGGGGCTTCCTGCACATCTTTTGTCACACCATTTGGGCCCTTGTGTCTGTGGCTACCCTGCTTTGGACCCACTTGGCAGCTCACCGTGCAGACGGACATCTGCTCTTTCCAGCCTCCTGGTGAATAGAGAAAACAACAACCAACAGACCCTGCTCTCTTACTCTCTGCTCCGCGTACTTTACAGTTACACAGTGTCTGTGTAACTGCCTGTGAAGACAGTAACAACGTTTAGATGCTTCCAGCAATAAGGACATATCTATCTCTCTATGGAAAAATTTAATATAGTTAAGCAAATATATATTATATGAATAGAATTTATATAACAACTACTTCTATACTCTAATACTATATCTGCTATAATCTGTAATAATGCGTAATTGTTATAAATGAATTCCAGCGTTAATGCACGCTATATCTTTATAAAGTACGTCATTATTATTATCATTATCTTTCTATTTTAAAAATAACTGCGTAGAAAAATAGAGTAATTATGACTATATGGTGCCTGAGCCGCAGTGGTCTACTAATTGCAGTGGGAAGCCACAAGTGATTACCTTCGGTTTTCCTGCAGAAAAATCTTTGATAGGAAGGCCTCTAGATTATCGAGTTGCTTTGTAAATTTCCACATTATTATATAGTTCTGCATGTCTAGCTTGACTCCTTTCTCCCGGTCCTCTAAGCAGAGTGTTTCTGAAGCACGCAATATTGAACACACTTTGTTCGTGCTCAGCGGCCCAGAATAACTCGGTCATTATGGTAGCGAAAGGGACAGGTTTTGAGTTTGATTTCATGATGGTAATATAGCCCATGTGTGTAGGAGAAGAAAGCCTTCAATGGGGACATCTGTTCAATGCGGCTTACAGTTACAGCCGTGCGATAAGAACAACCTGTGTGCACCATATGAACTGGGATCGACCCTCTAGTTGCTGAACGCAACAGGCAACAAAGGCGTCTTTTTTTTGGGAAGGGGGGGGGGGAGAAGTTGTGCGCTAAGAATAAATTAGACAATCCGATTTTGAAGTGCACATGGATTAAATTTCTCTTGTATACATCTGTGGCTTCAGCAGCAAGATGTTTCCTGTCCTGGGTTATCACACTGACCTCTGATATTAGTCTTGCTGGTATGATCACAAGGTAATTTGTCACTAGAGGCCAACACGTCCCCTTGAGCTGTAGCCCACCTTGCACTCCAAATGCGTAAAATCACTATTGCGCATAATATTTTAAATGGTCATTCCCACTCAGGAGAAGAAGAAGAGGGGAGATTTGAACGCATCATCACAGATGTTCTATAGTTTCATGCACCAAAAATGAACTTTAATTATTTGTAAATGTAATTTGTGTATCTTTGTTTACCTGTTTTGATGTGTGCATGTACACAAACGGTCGACGGAAATTTCCCAAATAATTCCTAATTGAATTGCCGGTGTAACATTTATCTGGCATTGTCCACAGTCACCCCAGCAGCAGGAGATGTTGCGTTTTACTCTGCTGAGAGCAAACGTCGAGGGTCAATCAATGCGCTGCGGAGCGGAGGAGCACGGTATGTAGGTTTTATTCTCCTCATTACTTTGTCACGTTTTAATTCGCCTTTGAACGCTGTTACATAATGTCCGCAGCTTGTTAGGGTTTTCCATAGCTCGTGTGATTGATTAGTTTGACCGAAATAAAATAATATATGAGCAACAACAAGATCGATACAGATTATTTCTTATCTCCCGCGTCAATGAGCCAAGTGAATGTGTGCGTGTGTGTGTGTTTGTGATTATCTAAAATCTGTCCTTGCTTTTAAATGAGTGTATGGCTTGTTGTGATTTCCCATTTTTCTTTAAAATTGTAAAATCGACGCGCGTTGGTTCGTCAACAAACATTTTATAGAAAGAAATGTATTGAATTGAGCTTTTTTTAATACATGTGAGAAAAGTATCTAAACAGTGTTAAATGTTTGCGATCAAATACTTCACTACTACTCCACTTGTGTTTTGAAGCTAGAACACTGTGAATAAATGTGGCTGTTTTATTTTTTTCACCCCGTCCCTTCATTTTTTACAGCTGAAGGTACAGCAGTGTAAATTAATCCAAAAAACTGTTGTCCAATCCTAGAAACACAAGAATTAATCAGATAGTCAATCTATCACGCTGTGTAATAAAGAAAGCGACATGGGTTAGGCAGATGATGTGATGAATAATCCCTGGTCGTTTTAATTAACTTTTCCCTGTCCTGTAATGACCAAGCTGGTCAACAGACCCGGTCAATAAGCATGTTAATATCAAACAAATAAAACTGCGGATGATTAAAAACCTCCTGCGTTATTAAATTTGAAATTCAAATGAAATTTATGCTTCCAGTGCATACTGCATGCTAATAGCGCTCAGGGAGAGACCCAGGGTTCAACACACGTTTTGCCTAACTACATACGTTATTATGTAACAGGAGCTTTCTCTGCAGATTTGACAAAATGACAGCGGGGAAAGACATGAACCCATTCAAGAAGTTTATCATTTGATTTGCACTCTGACACAGAGAGTAAACACTTCCTTGAATAAATAACCCAGCACCAACGTTGGGATAATGCTCCTAGAAAAATTAAGTTATTTGAATTTTGCTATTTTAAGGCTGAAAAACGTGCAACGACATCACCTCCCCCATCAACCTCTTCATCATCTGTTATTTTAGACTAACATAGCGCATAATAAAATGAATAATAAACACACCCGGAATGCACCATCTACCAGTTTTAATCAAAACTATCAAGATAATTGAACACAATTACAGTGATGCGAAAGTCTGAGACGACGTAATGTAGGTCAACGATCAGAACAATGCAGCCTTTATATGGTTTAATAGTTTGTGTATATTAACTCTTAAGAAGTTAAAACATGCTAAATTCCCTCATGGGAATTATGCCAGAAGCCAGAATAAGTTTCTAATATGAAGAAGAAACAAGAAGAAAAGCTCAGAGAGGTTTTTATTAAATGAAACATCTGAGAACAAACTGAAGTAAAATGAGGAGGTGGTGTTGACCCACTTAAACGTAAAGTTTACACGTCAATATTTGTGGAAAATAGTCCACGTAAAACTTTTCAGGCGGAGATAATCTCGCATACTTTATCATAATGGACATTAACGTGATTCCAAACTGAAAAAAACGAAACTTTTAATGCAGTTTAATTTTATTTCCTGGTTTTCTTGTGGCTGTTTTGCTTTTTGGTTGATAGTCTAATCCCAGCTTATCAACCTTTCGTTCTCATTTACCTCCGGCTACATCACCAGACACAGCTCATCATCCCTCTTTCTTTAAATTTATGGAATGTGATGTTCTGTAAAATTTCAATAAGTGGCCCCCTAATTCCTCCTTCCTAATTCACTCTCATTTAACTTTACCTTCCTTCCGCTGTCTTTTATTATGGAGGGGGCGGTGGGGGTGGTGGAGGAAGGTGGAGAGCTGTCTGAGGCGCTCTATTGATGACCTCACGGTAGTGTGTGGCAGTGCGGCGGGACGGAGCTGCTGATTGGTCGCCCGTGTCACAGCGGCACTTCAAAGCCGGAGAGGAGCCTACAATTGTGGAAGAATGGGCGGAACACATCATTGTATTGCACACCTCTAAAAAAACAGTGCTCTGATTCATAAATATAAAAAGATCCTCTGAGGAGGGCAGTGTTTTTGTGTGATGGCAACTTCACTTCTAGGGGTGAGTCTAAAGGACTTTCTTACTGGTTTAATTAGTTCTTGTCATTGTCCGGTTGAGGGGGGATTAAAACTTACAGCGGTGGCAAAGTTACAGCAAAGCCAGAGCGTCGCTTATATTTTCAGCGAGCAGTTCGTGTGAGAAAGCTGACGTAGCTCTGTAAGACGGGTTCTGAGTTTTGTACTGGCGCTCCAGACGCGCATGTTTTCCTTGCTGTCCTGTTTGGCGTGCGTTTGTAAGCGCCGTGTGTCGCGTTTCTGTTATCTGCTTTCTGTTCGTTCAGGTAGGAAGTGATAATAATCTACTGTAACAATTCAAACTTCAACAACACGTTTTCTCACTCTAACGTTTTCTTTCGATGGTTTTTGAAAAAAATGTGATGGACCTGTTTAACTTGTTAGACTGAGCAGTCACTCACAGTTTTTCTTGTCCTTTCAGGAGGAGCCGAGGTTAGGATCGACTCCTTTAGCCATGTTAGCTGCAACATGTAACAAAATAGGGAGTCCGAGCCCTTCACCGTCAACGATTTCGGATAACTCCGCATCATTTGGAAAAGGCTTCCACCCGTGGAAAAGAGCCGCGGCGAGCAGCTGCAGTCTGGGATCCGGCCTCTCCGGCTTCGGGGTGTCCCGCAATGGATCCGGCATCTCGGACTCTTTCGGCACCAACAGCTCCACTGGATCCAGTGCTTTTTCCCTCACGTCTGGTACCTCATCTAATTCACACTTTGGAAACGATTATTCGGTTTTCCAAGCCTCGGTTTCGAGCAGCTCCCAAGAGTCCAGTCACCAGCCGGTTTTCATCTCAAAGGTGCACACCTCAGTGGACAGTTTGCAGGGCATCTATCCGAGGATGAGCGTTGCACATCCCTACGACTCTTGGTTCAAATCGTCTCATCCCGGGATCCCCACAGGAGAGGTCGGAACCACCGGTGCCTCTGCGTGGTGGGATGTGGGAGCGGGATGGATTGATGTTCAAAATCCCAATGGAGCGGCACTACAAACGTCCTTACATTCCGGTGGACTCCAGACTTCCTTGCACTCTCCTCTGGGCGGATATAATTCTGATTACTCGAGTTTAAGTCACTCTGCTTTCAGTACAAGTCCCTCTCCACACCTGTTGACAACCGGCCAGCATCTGATGGACGGTTTCAAACCTGTGTTATCTTCTTATCCGGACACGAGCCCCTCTCCATTAACTGGGGCTGGAGGGACTATGCTCTCCGGGGGTCCACCTGCATCTTTAGCGGGGTCTCCGAGGTCATCTGCCCGGCGGTACTCGGGCAGAGCCACCTGCGACTGTCCAAACTGCCAGGAGGCGGAAAGACTGGGACCGGCGGGCGCCAGCCTCCGGAGAAAAGGTCTCCACAGCTGTCACATCCCAGGCTGTGGGAAGGTTTATGGAAAAACGTCGCACCTAAAGGCGCATTTGAGGTGGCACACTGGTGAGAGACCGTTTGTGTGCAACTGGCTCTTTTGCGGCAAGAGGTTTACGCGGTCCGACGAGCTCCAGCGACATTTACGCACACACACCGGAGAGAAAAGATTCGCCTGTCCGGTGTGCAACAAGAGATTTATGCGTAGTGATCACCTGAGTAAACACGTAAAAACTCACAGCGCCGGGGGATCCGCGGGCTCTGGCTCCGGGGGCAGCGGAGGGAAGAGGGGTAGTGATACTGACAGCGAGCACAGCGCACCGGGAAGCCCCCCATGCCATTCCCCCGACCTGTTGCACCCACCTGAGACAACCCAGGGAGTAGGCATGAACGGCCTCTAAAATAACTCCCGTCCGCGCAGAACAAACTGTAAAACAACAAAGTGTTGTGGTGGCTTTGTCCTGCAGGACATGAACGTGGACATACTGTGGTGTATGCGAAGTGCTTCATCCTGAGTGTTGTCACTGAATGAGAAAATCAGCCTGTACGTTCCTTTGACTTTTTCCAAGTGTTTAAGACTACTAATTACATAACTTCATAGCTGTACCATCACAAACTTCTCATTAATACATCTACAGTGTGAAAGTGTAATCAAGTCATTGTGGGCACACTGAGTCAGGGCACAGAAACTTTTTGCAGCCTGATCCCGATCAACCCTGGGGTTTTATTTCCCAGGACACGAGACGCAAAATATAGAAAACATGTAAAATTAGGGCTGAGTTGTGCTACTGCTTTCATGCATATTGTTCAAAACCAAACTCTGGCACTTTATAGTCGAGCAGGAGAAATTGATTTGTCCCTGTCGATGGGCTGCTCGGTAGGAACAAATACCTGTAGAGTATGGTAAGATAGGGGATGGTTTTTATTATATCTGTGTGATCCACTCAAATGTTTGATAACGGAGGAGCAGTTGTTGGTTTCTGTCACATATTGCTATTCACTCTACACTCTACACTATGTGCGCCAAGCTTGTAAGCAGGCCAGTCCCTAGAGGTCTCTTACACTTTACTTCGCTGCGAAATGTGATGTATATACTGAGAAATGTAGGTTAGAATAATTACAGCCCAATGTAAAGGTGAGTAATGTATTTGTCCAGGAGACGATTTTGTATAGGTATTTCTAGTTGTATATGGACTCTAGTAAATATTTGAAAATATACGGAAATGTACTTGGATTTTTCTTTGACATGATATGAAATGTATTGTGGGGAGTTATATTTAACCACGAGTTTTCTTGTATTTAGGGGTCTATCATTAGGCGCACTTTGAATTTATTTGTAACGTTTTGAAATCATTTACTGTTTGCCCACTCATTTAATTTAAGTAAGCATGTTGTAAAGTGATTTAATTTGACATTGATATTTTTTTTCCTCTCTCGGAGAATGGCTTTTTATGTAAGCCACTCAATAAAGTCAGTATGAATTCAGAAGCAGTTGATCGACTCATTTTATTTGAATGGTTGAGTCGATACAAATCTTTTCACTGGCAGACCAGAACTTGGGGGATTATATTGTGCTTCAAAATTATTCTATAACATATTTTTTTTATTTTTAATGTAAAACAATGGAGATGTAAAGCTGCATCATCTTCGTGTGCAGCTGGTGGCTTTTACAGGTTTGTCATGCAGGATGGGAAAGGGCCTGCAGCAACATCAGGGCCTCACCTAGAAATTAATTTAAATTGTAATAATAAATTAAGTAATAAATGCAGCATTGGCTCTAAACAAATAAAAACAAATTCGTTGTTATAAGAATTTAAATATTCGTTAATAATTATTATCATCGACTTACGTCTGTTTGTCTGCTGAGCGTTGAAAATGAAACCTCAAACGTCTCTGAGGCCTAAAGTCAACACAGGTCAAACTGCTGCTTTATTAATTTCTATTTACCATGTGGTAAATATCACACACTTCACAGAAGTATTTTTATTTATTTATCCTGTTTTACTAAAGGAACCAGGAAACATTATATTTTAATGTTTTCTTCTTTTTTTATTCAACTTTCTTCCAGTCAGCGGACATAAAACACACACACACACACACACACACACACACACACACACACACACACACACACACACACACACACACACAC
>JAUYWH010000008.1:12255918-12268741 GCA_034779795.1 Ctenopoma multispine | reverse complement strand
AGATAGATAGATAGATAGATAGATAGATAGATAGATAGATAGATAGATAGATAGATAGATAGATAGATAGACAGACATTTTAATTCTCTCCTCTTTTGAAAAAGCCTTTTAAATAAGTAAATTCTTAAAGCAAGCTATATAAAGCACAAGATACACAATCATTTTCAGAAAGATTTGTTCATTGTTAGTTTAATTATTTTCACGGGATTTGTTGACAATAAGAAAACAAGAATGTTAAAAGCCTGATTCTCAAAACAGCCACAAGGGAGCAGAATGTGCTCACAGATTTGTCTTGTGCTTGAGAAACTTGATACAGAACAATCAACTCTGCACTGTAGGAATGTGAAAACTAAGCAGGTTTGGTTTCATATTTAAGACATTTACACTAATGTCATGCAGGAACAGCTTAGGATAATATTCCAGAAGATGAATCTACATAATAAAAGGGAACATATTTTTAAATGTATATGTTTTACGCTTATTTAACACACTGTGTTTGCTTATGCAGTAGAGGGTGTTGACTGGTGATGCTAAAGTCCAGGCTACTGACTATGTTTGCTACATGAAAATTCATAATCTACTCAAGAGTGCTTAGTTGCATTCCTCAGGAACTCACTGCATTTGGATGTCAAACCTGCATCCAAAAGTCACAACAGTGTAGTTTTAACATGGGTCTTCATCAACAAACACAACAGTATAATATGTTTCTACCAAATTATATATTATAAACATATTCGATGTTAGTTTCAGACACCCTAGCATGGAAAACTGTTGAAATAATGGTTTTCTGCCATAATGCTTCTGTAAAAAATAAATATGGGCCTCAATTAGTGATCTACTCAGGAATTTATCACAGCTAGTGTGTGTGTGTGTGTGTGTGTGTGTGTGTGTGTGTGTAACCTGTGTGATAACATGACTTGTGTGTTTAATGGGATTAAGTTCTGTTGACCTCTCAGTTCAATGTGACCTTGATAACCCTCAAAACAACAATGTCAAATCCACAGCAAAATCAATAAAACCCCGAACTATAAGACGAAATACTGCTGTGGTGAGCAGCCGCAACATTATTTCACCACAACCATTGTTTAAGCACCTGCTTGTCTTACAGATTCATCCCAGTCTCAATCTCAAATAAATAGATTTAATCACATTTAATCAAACATTTCCAGCTAAATCCTAACTGTGTGGATTAACCTTGTTCCTACTGGGTCTCCTCACCCTTCAGCAGTGTGTGGCAGCGTGTGTTTGTGCACTTGTGTACACGCTTATCACCAAACTCTGACTCCTGTCGAAACCACAGGTATCGCTCAGCTTTAGGCGTTAACTCTGGTGCGTAAACAAACGGGTGAATTGTGGGTATTGTAGTTACTAGCAACGAGAGGCCACTCCCTCACCGAGGGTTCCTGTGTTATTGTAAACTTCCAATCCAGGAAGGCTCCGTGCCTGAGAGCCAACAGGGTGAAGAGTTGTAACGTGACGGAGCGAGCGTCGTAGATCGCGCCTCAGAAAAAAAGTGCACATGAAGGTGTATTGACCTTATTACCTGCCAACGTGCCGAAGCAAAACTACAAACATCTCATACGGTGAGACCAGACTTTGGTTTATTTGAATCGTTTTTATTTCCGACTTCTAATGACTTTTAATGCCTATAAAGAACATGTTTTATTAACGTGTAATGCTGGTACTCACACACCTGTTGTGACATACATACGTGCCAGCGCGTCTGGAGGCTGTGTGCTTGTTCTGTCTGAATCTGTGCTGATGAGTGTTTCTTGTTCTCTTTGGGTTAATAATGAATGTAATAACTGTTTGAAGAAACTCCAACTAGTAAACTTTTATTTAGAAGGGACACAACAAATACAACACAGCGCGCATTCACAATCTTACAGTAATACGGTGACAGTGACACTTTGATCATGAGCAAGAAGGGCAGAGAAAACCGACCACTCTGTCAAAGGCTTGACAAGACCAACCTGTTTTTGTGCACTGGTGTAAAAAACCAGATTATTAATGACTGACTCACTGTGACAAGTCATGAATGGGCAGTGTCCTTTTACGCAAACAAGTGACAGGCTGAAGAGTTCAGGCTTTATTCCACGTTTGGAACAGTTTCCTGTAGCAGGCAGAAACCCTGCAAAAAGCCCGGGGGCAGACTGTGTTGAATGAAAGATCGCTGAGACAGAACAATAACTTTACTCGTCGTCTTTTGTTGTGCAGGGATTTGTTATTGTCATGTCGCAGCACTTTTAGAATATAGTATATTTCTGCTTATAGAAATGTCTACGACTGTATAATGATTACTGATTTATTTTCCTCTGATCCAGTAATAGACAATTTGTTCTTGCAATTGGTAGCTTGTGTACAGTATGTTCTTGTGTTTGTTCTTTGTCTATAATTACATAGATTCTTTTCAGCTAAACATAAGTTTAATCAATAAATATGTAATAATATTTGTTCTGATAATTGGGTATTCATTTTGCTCTACATCATGTCATCTGTTTGACTCTATTAAGCTGTAATGTACTGTAAAAATCTTAAAAATTAAAGCTGCTAGTGAAACTGTATTATGCTTACAGATGAAAATATGGCAGCTGAAAGAGTAAGGTCCTTCCGTCATGTTGGGAGTCTCATGCGGAGCAAATCTGAGGGGACGCTGATTGATTTGAGTGACAATGCCTCAACGAGTGATCATATGAATGGTAAAAATCCCATTTTAAATGATTTTAAATTCTCTTCTTTACTTGTTAACAGACTTCCTGACTGAACTGTAATTTATTGACAGGTTGTTATGGGACAGGAATCACACAGAACTCAGGGTGGCCACTTTTACAGCCACAGGTCGCACATCCGTCACAGACAAAAAATCCCTTTTGGAACAAACTATCGGGATCAAACCCTTTCTTAGATGACATTGTAAGCAGCAACAAAGATAAAAATATTTCCAACACGCTGAATCTAAAACAAGACAATGAAAAACATTTGGACACAAATAACGATGATGCTACCAGCACATCTTCAGATGAAGGAAACGTGGGGAACTTTTTGGAAAACAAACACAAAGCCATCAACAGATCTGGGAGGTGGAGGAGTGCTTCAGACATTCTGGATGGTCTGGAGAGAAAGGTACCAAAACAGGAGAATAGTTTCAAACCGCCCGGGCTGGTGCTGAACCCAGATTTTGAATGGCTAAAGAATGACAGAGAGGCCTATAAGATGGCCTGGCTGAGCCATAGACAGCTAACCCGCTCCTGCCTTGACTTAAATCTGATGAGCCAGAGCCCAGGCTGGGCTCAGACTCAGGCCACTGCCTTTCAGGTTATCTCAAGGATTGGCCACAATGGAGGCTTAGTACAGCTACTAGACTCAGAGGTTAGTGTCCTTATCCCAGAAAATCATGTACCTCCTGAAGAAATCCAGGAAGTTACACTGAAAGCAATGCTGGACCCTCCTCCTGGACTCAATAACAACTACATGACAACTATGAGTCCACTTCTGGAGGTGATCCTCAGCAACATCAACACAAAGGAGTGCCTCACATTGAAAATGAAACTGTCCGGAGAGGTGAAGAGCGACCCTTTAAGTCAGGTAATGACTACAGTGGTTGGGCTGGTGTCCAATAAAAGAGAGGGTCCTTATCTCAAAGTGAATGACTGTTGCATTAACAAGAACATAATGCAGATGAAGCTGCAGGAACTGAAGACACATTTTTATGTGATTGCAGTCGCAGAGGCCTCTGCCATCCAGTCCCCTGCTACGTCAGTGTGGGATTACCTTGACCGCAAAATCACAGTAGCAGTTTACGGGCCCAGGTACATCCATCCATCATTTAAAGTTGTAATAGTGGTTTGCTGTCATGAGGACATTCCAACAAGGCTTCCATTTTCGGATATCTGTAGAGGCAACAAATACCTGCCTCCACTTGTGTTGCAGCTTTGGGGAAAACATCAGTTTAAACCAGAAAAGCTCAATGACCTGCAGGTCAGCGTGAGCATCACAGACTCTATGTTTAAACTCAAACCTGAGGACACTCTGAAAGAAGTGAGACAAAGTCAACTCAAAATAGGAACAGTTTTGCATCTACCAGTTGCATTATGTTGCTCTAGCAATACTGAAATAACTGATTTTAAATTAAACCTACAAGTGAAGGAATCAAACACTGGAGCTGTCATACATTTCCAAGTGCCGTCCCCTCCTGCAGCTCCAATAAGATCAGAAAAACGAGCTTCAAGGAAGACAGAAAAGCGGATTGAAATGACAAGAGCCCCACCTATTCCAGAGGAAAGTACTATAGATTACCCTATATTTGAAAACAGACCTGTGAACCTTCAGTGGTATGGCGTAGTCCTCAAGTCAGTTTTCCGTCAGCCGCGTGTAGACTACCTTCTGGAGTACTTCAAGGGGGACACAGTGGCTCTCCTTTCCAGAGAGGCTGTTCGGTCAGTGGGCAATTCAAAAGTAAAGGAGTGGTACATCGGATTCCTCAGAGGCAAGATTGGTTTGGTTCACTGTAAAAATATCAAACTCATTACCAGAGACCAGGTGATTGACTTTGCTGGCATTGAAATCACCACAGATGTTCTCTTAGACAACATGACGCTGCCCTTCAAGAAGCTTACCTACATGTACTCTGCCATCCAGACTCTGGTCACAGAGCACATAACTAGCTGGAGACGTTTTGCTGATGCTTTGGGGTACGACAACCTGTCGCTAGACACCATCATGCGGAGACAGGCCGAGACTGAATCTGATAAGGTGGCCTGCGTCCTGGAAAAGCTGAAGGAAGACTGTCACACTGAGAAGAGCAGGAAAAAGTTTCTTCATGAGCTCATGTTGGTAAGTCGAGACAAACACTACACTTCAGTTCGTGATGAAGGGATTTTGTTAATGAAGAAGGTGAATTTGACATTTTTCAGAACCCTTCTGCTCTTCTGTTCATCTGTTTCCAAGTTGACATTTTATTTATGTGTGTTTTGTCCCAGGGTTTGCTGAAAATGGACTCTGTGAATATTGTTGCCCAGCTGATTCAGAACACAGTCATCCTGTCCACTGCTGTGGAGCTTGGAGGTCGATGGCGAGAGCTCGCTGAGAAGATAGGAAAACTCTCCAGTGCTCAGATGGCTGGCTATGATGAACCACACCGGGGAAAGAACAGAGAAGTTGGTTCCCAGGTAAGTTTAACAGCAAACATTTACATGCAGCAACGATGATTTTACCATTTAAAACCACAAATAAGACGCACATTTTATTTCAGTCCAGTATTTCATGTTTTGTTTCAGTCAATGTGGAAGCCTGCTTATGACTTCCTGTACTCCTGGAGTCTGCGTTATGGAGACAACTACAGGGACATGATCCAGGATCTGCACCTGGCCCTGGACAAAATGAAGAATCCTGCCACCAGAGAATGGAGGCATCTGACTGGTGCTCTCATCACAGCAAACTGTCTCAACATCTTTCGAGCCTCTGCTCATCAGAAAAACTAAAATCTAGTGATGAAATGCACTCTAGTGAGGAGAGCAACCTGCACACACCGGGGAAAAACTGTGTCCGAGAGGTTTTGTTACACAGTACTAAAGTTTTGATAAAGATGTTACTCATATAACTTTGATTGATTTGGTTTCATACTCATTATTTTACAAAGCATTACAGCAACAGGTTCTTTGCACTATATGCATAGATCTCATTTGGTGAGTGTACTGTACTGCACGTTCGCACAATATTTGAGCTGTGAAGAATTGTCACTTTGTCTTGTAAACTGATGCAAATGAAGTATAGTTTTTTCAGTTTTATATGTATGTCTGTGTAAAATTTCATTTTGGTAGATCGTTTTGAGTTTTTGAATATTGAATCTGCATTAGTTAGCAACAACATAAAATAAATAAATAAAATAAAAGATATTTAGAACATTTCTATTATTTTATTCAGACAGTATGTCTAACATAACAGTACATATTTCTGCCAACCCACAAGTCAAATGTGAATCACAGGTTGTATTTAATCCCCGCAAACTGCAGCACCGTTACAGATCTTATTGTCTGAATAACTGTTTCTAGTGTTTTTGTTTCTTACTGTAGAGTCAGAAAACCTGCAAGTGTCAACACGGTATCAGACTAACAACCTCAAGGATTTCAGTACAGTAACAAATATTTTCTATAGATTTGTGTTCTAAAAATGAGGTCTACCAAAGTGAATCATGGCTTTCTAAGTTTCCTGAAGCCAGTAGGTCATAGTAGTTAAAATGCTATTATATGTGTCATAATATTGTTCTGTAATTTTAGCGTATTTGCTTTATTTGTACTGTTATGTTTTAGATATGCACAAAGCAAAATATTTTATAACTTGTACACTGTAACCAGTACATATTCACATTAATAGATGTGTTTTATTAATGTTTTTATTGCCAAATAACCTGAGTCCTTCGAATGTACAATGCACAGTGCCTCAGTCACTCAGATACTAGACTTCAATTGATTTCTTTGATATTAAAATGGAGCTGTGTTGCATGTGATATGAATAAATAGCAACCTCAGAAAACTCTCTGATCTGTTTACCTTTTAATAAATATGCCACTCAGTACAGTGAATAACCAAAACAACAGAGAGCTAATTAAACTGAGAAGCCCTTTTTCCATTTTAGTGGTACATGTAAATCACACCATAAAAACAAGTGATTTTTCCCCGAGGTGTTTCCCATTGATTTTCTCTGGCTGTTTGCTTTTCACTACACTGTTTGTTTAAGATAGTTTCAGCTGCAAGTATTGTTTGCTGGTTCTCTGTCAAACAGAGTGCTCAAAATGCTGAACCAGCTTCAGTTTGGCTTTGCTGAAAACACCTCAAGGAAAAACAAAATAAATATTAAAGTGGTGTCAGGCAACAGAATGAGTAGATGTAGTCTACAAGCTGAGAGTGGTCATAAGACAGATCATCTATAATAATGTTATGCTTAGTTATGCTAGTGCTTTCAAAAGATAAGCATTTTCATGTTAAATGGACCATGACCTCCTTGCTGAAGCTGTGATACTAAACAAATCAAAACCTTTTTTTTTTGTCAAGAACATTCAAATATGCCACAAAGAGAAAATCAGAAAGTCACCCGTTAAACAAACATTTTAACTGACTTTTAGAACAAAATATTCTTGTTTGTAATATAAGCATTTGTAATAGCAGACTCACTGCTTCCTTGACTAGGGGCCACAGAGAGGACAAAGGTTCACTGTTTTAGTGATAGTTACACAAGGTGAGGGTCAGTTCAGAGGAAGGATGCTCAGTCTGATTATCTACTTTATTCTCTGTCTCGAACACGTGACTCATCATAGAT
Source organism: Ctenopoma multispine (assembly GCA_034779795.1). Taxonomy (NCBI): domain Eukaryota; kingdom Metazoa; phylum Chordata; class Actinopteri; order Anabantiformes; family Anabantidae; genus Ctenopoma; species Ctenopoma multispine. Next base: position 12,261,427 of record JAUYWH010000008.1, on the reverse strand, counting down.
AACCACCTAATGGGTTATGAACCGAACAATGATTAAATCTCAACACTGAACCAGTTTCCCACTGCTGTGTGTGCTCAGTGCTCAGCATACGACATCAAATGTTACCAAAAAGTAAGATAGTAAAGTTTGTTTGACAGAGGCTGAAGTACTGAGACACATCCCTCTTTGGTCCCCCTTCTTTCAGATGCAGTGAGGCATCAAACTTTGTGACTAACAAAATGTGACCACTTTTGTTTTGTGAGCCATTTATAGCAGCAGATAGAATGTGAGAGACCAGATAACAGTTTACTACTGTGAATTAAATTTTCAATATGCTTGTAGCATATTTCACACAATTGCTGTGAAGACAATATTTCAAACTCTTGCAGTCATTTCTGAAATGTGAGTGGATCACTGGGTTCAATAGCAAATTGAACTCAGCTGAGGTTATTATCAAATGCATATAATGGCATAAAGTAAAAACAACTGAATTAACTGAAGTTTGAACGCGGAGAAAACATGTTTGCATAATAGTTTGCAGAGCTGGTGAGAACATATTTGTAGTAGCCTAGTGTTTATATGGTCTAAGCTGGTAGAGAAACCTTTGGATATTGAAAGGATGCACTAAAAGGGATGAGAGGGAAAGTAGTTATGTTGCCTCCTGCTGTTTGAGTGCAAACATAGGCATTCAAAGTAAATGGAGGGATTGTTTTTTTCTTTGGCGACGTAACATGATTATCATGTTCTTAGACAAGAAGCAAGCAAATATCAAAATATGTGTAAAATTATTGTTGTTAATTAATTGTTAATTCAAATAATTAAAGTTATGTTTTCAGGTATTTACTTAACCTAATGCACACAAGGAAGTAAACACTAAAAAATAGCTCACAGCAGTTTTACCACAATCCTCCGACTTAAGCAATCAGTTTCTTTTGACATATCACATTTCTTACTCATTCATTGAGAGTAGGCAAAGGTATGACTCATCTTATGATCATTTTTCCCCACTTCCCATTAAAAATAATTTTCCTTCTGTAATGTTTAGTTATGGAAGAGTCGTGTATAACATGTCTCCCTTAAAAGTTAGACAGACTTTTCTCAGTGAAACTACATGATCAAAATAGAGAAAATCACAGTCATTACAGAATATGTGTTTATTCCCACAGCTTCTTCAAGCTGCTGCTGTGTTCGAGCCACTGCTGTTCCTCCTAACACATCAACACATTAACACTTTAAGCAGTCCCTGTCACTGATGCTGCTGCCAAACCTGTACCGACACCAAGTCCTGCTTCTATGTCAGTGAATATTTAGCTGTATTAAAGAAAATACATGTTGTCTTCTGTCTCTTATTTAATTTTTAACCAATCGAATGCCGCAGCTGGCTGTAACAATTATTAGTCCCAAATAAGAATGTCAAAATAAAAGTGTACAGCCAGGTGCAAGTTAGATATAATACAATGAAACACAAACCATCCTTTTTTTGAGACACATACATAGTTTATAACATTACATGGTTTCAGCATTAAAATACCCATAATGCATTCTGATATGTTTAAAGATAAGATTTGCACAATGTTATGTTTATTTCTTGGTTTCTTGGCTTCTGCATTTTTGCTATGGGCTAAAAACATGTAAGAAATATCCAATACATACTGCATTTCCAGAAGTCTCCCAGACAAATCCTTTTCCTTCATCGGGACGACAGACAAGGTGAGACCTCACAAATGAAGCTCATCTCAGCCGCTCAATCTCCTGTGGTGATCCAGGTGGGATTAAGGAGACGCTGGCAGGATTTAGTTTTCTTTAAGTGACCGGAAATGCTGAATTTGCTGTTTCACCTGGCTCTTATCCCAGCTAACAGCCAAGAAAAACTTTGTCCATTTGTGCATTTTCACTCTTGAACTGCCTTTCTCCTAAGATGTTTTTTTTTTACCAGTAACATAATTGAAATGAACTGGCTGAGTGATTTAGCTCAGTTGCTAAAAATAACTGCTGTAAAAAAGTAGTTTGTAAAGTTAAATTTTTATTGCAATTGCATGTATTTATTACTCATTAATGCAATTCTAACATCAGTTTTCTTATGTCATTATTTACTGCTATTATGACAAATATTATATTATAATAATATTATAATAAATTATAAGAATCTTTACTGCAAATAACATTTTAATACATGTGTGTGTTTTTATCTTACTCCACAGCAGAAACCATTTTCTGCATAGACCGTGATGCTTCACTCCAGTGGATGGCGCCATTGTATTGATGTAAGGTTTGGTTCAGCACTTGTCCACAGCTGCTCACTGTGGTTAGTTATTACCAAACAACCCCTCTTCAATAAATAAGTAAATAATAACATCATAGCTGTATGGTGTCTTTTGTCTGATAATGAAATAATCACATGCAATAACACCAGGAATATGATGAAACAGACAGAAATGTTTGCACACAGTAACCGTGTTACTAATAAATAAATAAAGTGTAAACAATACGGATGCTAATCGTTTTAATGGAATTTATTATCTACATGTTGCGTCAACTTTCCAAAATTTCTAAAAGTTTATATGTCTCATGAAAAAAGTGAAGCATACACTACAATATAACTTCAAGGGTTTTTATTTTAAATATTTTTTAAACCCATTTCAATCTGCTTACGTACATCTAAAATGCATTAATGCTACTAGAAGAAAGTATGTTCTTAAGCCAGCAGCATGGGATCCATCCACAAATCACTGTTATGAACAGAAGCATTCCTCTGTCCTCTAGGGTATATAAGGCTTCATTTGGTTTGCCTCTATGATATATGTTGAGGGCAAGAAGTCATTTAGCTTTCAATTTATTAGCCTGGTGATTTATGCATGCTGTAAAGGTAGCAGTGGTGTCTTCTAGCTCAGCACCCCCCCACCGTTCTCCACCCTTTTTTGCACTCTAATAATTTGGTAATAGATGATGTGAAAGCAGAGAAAGTTCAGCAATTAGGAGACTCAGTTTCTATGGCTGCACTTAATTTATCACTTCTGTTTTAGTTGCTCATTAGTACGTAAAGTAAAATAAATACGTGAAATTAAGTGCTGAGACTACAGCAACTTGCACTACGGTTGGACACTATACAGACTTTGTACAAACGGAAAGTCGACTACATCTACAGCAACATCCTGGCTGAAAATCAGGAATGTATTGACTCGATTCAGGTTTAGGTTCAACAATAACAGCTTTTTAAATGGGTCCTATTCATTTTTAAATGTTAAATGTTTGAAATAAAGGTACATGCTAATGTACGATGCGACTGAACACAAAGTCTGTGATGCAACAATGGAATCAAAAAGGATTTACAGTGATTTCTTTCTGTCTGCAGGTCCATATCACAAAGATGCAGACTGTTGTAGTGTGTAAACCTGTCGTGGTTTGTATGTTTCCAGTTTTAGCTGAAAAGGTTTGTGGTGCATGTTACAAGGTGTCGATTGTTGCCACAGAGCTCAATGCCTTTCTTCTGACTAACAGCCTGCTTGGAGCCTCTTCCCATGACCACCGCTGGGAAGGAGGAAGCTCTGTTACCAAATGAGTCACAGGGAAAAAAACAACCTGAAGTGTTTGGCAGCATTCAGAGCAGCTTTGTGAGTAATCACTATCCAGATCCTTGGACACCTCACTTTGCTCTCACTCTCACTTTTTCCATCAACCAACCTTACAGGAAATGGGTTCCATCATGGCAGAACACTGTGATAAAGATAAAGGAAAATTAGAAGACACAAAAAAGCCCAGTATATTTTGATAAAAATCAGCATCTGCAGATCAGACCACAAGGAAGTCTTTGATTTACTGAAACTACTTTGCCTTCAGTGGAATGATGGCAACGACTTTCTCCAGCTCCATCTTGTTAGTAGACAGCTTTGCTTTGTTGATGTGATCACATCTTGCAGCAAAAAAAGTTTTGTCAGGTGTGCCATGATGGTGTGGTGTGGGGGAGGTGCAAACAACGTGTCTGCTGACAGGTCTGATGTACCAACCGTGGCACTCCCATTTTGCCAGTGATCTAAAAAACAGATGGAGGAGGGCTGGGAATTAGTCATGGGAATGTTTAGAATTGCAGTACATTTTGATAATGAGGACTTCACTATACTGAGTCCATCTGAAATGATTTTGTCTTCTTAAAATGTGCACTACTCTCACAAGACAAGCTCAAAAGGACTGAATTACATAACTGAATCTATGATCTTATAACCATGTGAACTATTTCTCTAGACTGCTGCCTTCTACTCTGAATACCTATAGAGTGACACTGGTGGTGTTCCCATTCATATCCTTTACTTAGGCACTAATACAACAGTACAATAAAATTTAAGAATAACAAGTAAAACTTTTGCATTGCTAAATGTGTTGTAGTACTACTTTATGTGAAGTTAGGTAGTTTGGTGCAGAGGTTTCCAACCCAGATCAAGACGACCTTCAAATGGTTATATGTTACAGGTAAATCTGAAGTTACTGCAGTGATTGTACCATTCTTATTAAACATAACCTAACTTAACTATGTACTATTACACACAGAGTACCTGAGTAAATGTGCTTAGTTATTTCCAGTCCCAACATGAGGAAAACATTCAGGCTTTTACCACAGTCATTTATACACACACATTCTTTTTACCTGCCATTACTTTTAAGAACATCCAACGGATGAGAACAGCCATAAGCTGCAGGTGTCCACACTTCACAAAAACAAGTACATTAATGTCTTTGACAGACTTGAGCTCTCAGTATCTAAATAAAGGTCTGGCACTCCGCTCTCGTTCTACCGAGACAGTTCTCGGAGTCATCATCATCATAGAAAGGTTATTTACTGTTTCTGTTTCTGACAATGAAAGCAATTTAATTTCAGTAAGGATGATGACTTTAATGTTTGTAGAAATTAAGTGATAATCAAGCTGAATGTCTTTACATCTTGAAAAGAGCTGGGTGGTCATAATTGTACAGCTTCCACAGTGATGAGTAAAAGTAAACAACGCTCTGAGAGCAAAAAACAACACCAAAAAAAATCGACATTCAGTTGAGACTGGTGGGGGGGGGGGGGATAAATCCCTCAAAAAAAGAGAGTGTCTTCTTGGCTAATTTCTGTCAACCAAGAGGGAGAACAAGCAGGGCTGAGGGGTTCCCTTTCCAAAAACAACATAGCTGGAGAGGTAGGCTATTGTGTCCTGACAGATCGGTCTCACTAAAGGAGGCGGAGGAGGTCACCTCTAACTGACACACTGGGAGGAGCAGAGGTGAGCAGAAATCTGTGGGAGATGGGAACACAGCTGCAGTTCAGAGCAGAGTTAGTGGAATATTTAATAATTCAGAATTGACTGGCTGCGAAGGTTGTTTGAGTGCGTTTGAATTTATTATGCTATATGGTTCTTGGGTTGAAAGCTGCCTAAGTAGAGTCTAAAATGAGGAATGTGGAATGGCAAAAATATGAATCATCCATATCTATCTATCTATCTATCTATCTATCTATCTATCTATCTATCTATCTATCTATCTATCTATCTATCTATCT
>JAUYWH010000008.1:12241487-12255818 GCA_034779795.1 Ctenopoma multispine | reverse complement strand
TCTATCTATCTATCTATCTATCTATCTATCTATCTATCTATCTATCTATCTATCTATCTATCTATCTATCTAGATAAGCAGCTGGCGTGATCCTCTGCACTCCTCCTCTGTTGTTTTTGGCAAAGGATGGGGGACCCTCCTCTGTCCTGAATGCTCCCCAGGTCCTCGCACCCCGCCCCCACACCTCTGCCCATCATCCCCCTAAATGCTATTCATCCTCATGCGCAGCTGGAGCACTTTGTTTGACCTCCACTCTCCTCACAGAGCCCTTATTAACGGGGACTCCGGTGGGACTCCGCGCAGCACTTGTGGTTGGAGTGAAGAACCACTCTGGACTACCGACATTATGCTCATCACCCACATAAGTCGATGTGACGTGCCATGTTACACTGCTTTCCAGCTGTTATTTGTTTCTATTCTCTATGGACTAGAATGCAGTTTAGTCAACCCAGGTGCAGACAAAATAATAGAAACAAACCTCAGTATAATTTAAGTACAACACCACAAACTACACTAATACTCCATGACTGAATCAACACATTTATAAAACAGATTAAACAAAAACTGAACTTTAAAACCTTCATGGAGGTAGGATTTATTAGACTTGTTTTTATGAGGTACATATACACAGACACAGTATCTCTAAATTCACGGTAGCGTCTGTCAAGCTCCTACACTATAGGCCAGACTATGGTAGATATGGATATTTTCATTGCATGGGTAGATGCACTGGTCTCCATGCTGCAACAGCCTGTGTGAATGTGTGTGTGGTCTGCTGGGTGGCACTGTGCTTTATTGGCAGCAGAAGGCATGGCTCAGTGGTTCTGAGGTTTAAGTTTTAGCCATGAAAAGGGCACAAAATATATGAGCTGTTCATCTTGTGGTCCTCAACTGGCAAAGCTGCACGAGTTAAATGTAGAACTCAGTGATTGTGATTGTTTAAGTCTTTTTTTCTTACTGCTTTGTTGTTGTTTTTTGAGTAAAGCTACACCAATGAAAGTTTGTCTCAAAGGGGAAAGCCTGTGTTTGTTTGTGTGTGTGTGGGTGTGTGTGTGTGTATGTGTGCACAGACCATAGTGCTGAGATGCCACTTCTTCCACAGAGTCGACATCACCCTGAGCTTCCAAGCTGTGAAAACACACCGGAGGTTTCTGGTCCTTACTGGCTAATAAGGTGTCATTGTGTAGTTGAGCCGTCTGATATCCCACAGAGCTTTTAAGATGATATTAATAGATTAAACCAAACATCTCTTACACACACATTTACATACGGGCAAAAGATGTAACAGTGAAAAAATTGGTAGGGCCCCAGGGTTGGTAGTTTGATTCCCAGATCCCCCAAATTGAAGTCCCTGGATAAGATACTGAACCCCAAACCCTTGGCACGTTGAGGGGGCTGCCTGTCACCAAGGAGATGAACAATGTATCCATTAAATTAAATTATATATGTATTTCTTATATGTGTATTTCTGTGAAAAAAAACAACAAAACAAAAAACACTTTTTTATCAAATAATGCTTTCAGAAAGGAGGCTTTGCTGCTTTTTCTCAGACAAAGTTAAATTGTGCTCTGCTACAGAAATACCAACCTAACCACGATTAGAACCTGCAACATCAAAGCAGCTGCCTTTCAAAGACTTTCTTTTACAGCTAACTTCAGGAGTCCTGGCTCCTATGTGTCCAGACAGCTTATAAAAGTCTGTTTTCATCCTCACCTCCCAATTCAACACCCTACATCCTCTCACCACCACTGGACTGCCGTTATCAGAAAAGATACGATGTCTGGATTTCACTACAGAATGGGACATTTGCTGAGGAAAAAATGCTGTCATCCTCTCATCCAACTTTTTCTGCTTGACCTTGTTAGTCCAGCGAGTTGATTAGAGGCTATCCGTGACTTTTCTTTGAAGAAGCCACCACTGTCTTTTCTCATCTTGTGCAGTTGATCCATCTTGGTGAGCTGGCACTGGACTCATTGCGGTTCAACTTTAATGGAGTGAACATGAATATCACTGTCAACTGTGGGAGTCCTGTACATGTGGAGGACTGTGGTTTGTTATTTCAATAGATATGAGTAGGCTGATAGAGAGAAACTCTGCCTTCCAAGGCTGGAGCAGGAAAAATAGACAGGTCTCTGTGGATCTGGCTCTGGCTCAGAACTTAGTGAGTGAGCGCCTGAGTTTTGTCTGCCTTGATGTGACCTCGGGGAAGGGTGGTTAATAATGCTCTGGGGTCACTAATGACTGGTGTGTCAAGTTGCATGAGTCAGTAATATACACTTGACTTTATCACAACACCTACTCACTACTCACTGATAGGGACAAAGATTTTCTTCATCCGCAGATCAGTTGTTTGTACGTGCTGCTTTAAATATGTAACACTTGTCCTGTTTTAATTTAGAAGAAACAGTAAAGCACTGTTATACCAGTAAAATGTGTAAAATATACACACATACTGTTACTACAGGCAAAACAATGTGAGGAAGAGTCCAATGAGTTGGTTCGAAGAGCTGCCTGTTGTACCTGTGAGGTACAGCAGGTAGAGAGAGACAGAGTTCAGCACCATGGATAGGGCCACCAGCCAGGTAAACTCACCTTGAAGAATCTTCCTCATGTTTCTCTGTCAGTGTCATCATTTCCATATAGAAATGAGCTCAAGCACCTTTTAAGCTATGGAATTTCACGCATCATTTTCCCTCAAAGTCATATAAATGAATGAGCATGCATTTTTTGGAATCAATAACATGTAACAAGTCTGATTAAATAAGAAACAGGCCTGTGTTTCACCTGGAACAATACTTACACTCTCGGGCCTCCATGAAGACGTAAATGGATGTTCACTGGTGTTGTGGCCTCTGACCCCAACTGCCCCCCTCCCACTCGTTTCCTGATTCAGATGCTGCTCCTGTGGAAAACGGCCATTCTCAACCTAAACAACTAAACAAGACGGATATTGTATCACCAACCTAGTAAATAGCAGATGGTCTGACACGCAGAGACGCCCTCTCCTCATCCCTGAATGGAATCAATCCAGAATAGTGACTTTTTGTATTGTTTTATAGATTAACAAACAAACAAACAACTTTGTTTTACTACAGTTGTATACACACTTTGTGGTGTATTACAGTATACAAAAACATGCCCTCTTGTGGGGAATATAATTAGAGCACAAAACACTCATCTAAGCTAAAATTTTGAAGAAACTTTGCAGCACTGGCTGCACCACAAAACTGTAAGATTGGGATCATATGTTACCTATATGGAAATCCTATGATCTCACTTGGCTTTAGTAAGACTAGATGGAAACATAAATGCAAAAGCCACGCGGGTCAGCTATACAGGGATGTACCGGTGTTGCATAATATCTGATTTTTAAAACGAATTGTCAGCTCACAGATTCGGTGGAGGTCGAAGCAAACACAGGAGCAGTGATATGAAGAGACGGCAGGCATTTTATTTGGATGCCAATAGATGGATGTAAGGATAAATGCAGTAAATGCAAAGTTTGTGTAATATGTAAATTTAAATTATTCTTGCCTATTTAAAAAAAAAAGGGATTTCGTCTCAAAGGCCTCTTAGGAATGTAAATTGCCTGATCGTGCAGTAGAAATTATGAGGCAGTTTACTTTTCGATGCGTAAACTAAATGACATTGTTTCGTTTAATGGCAATGTTGTAACATGATGATATTATAGTATTATATTCTATTATTAGTATTATATTCGATATTATTCATATTAAGTAATAGTACTGCAAGTGTGTGAACCTTTTGAGTTGCTCAGCTATCTTTTCTTCCTAATCTGACTTTGTATTAGAAGCCTTTCTGATAGCTCTTTGGATACTCCCACCCCTAGCATCACGTAATTCATCTTCTTGGCCAATCCCGTCCCTCCCCAAAAAGTTTACGCCATGCAGCCTATAAGAACTGCCTAAGTTTCTCAAGTATCAGAAAAGACTTGTCCTCCCAGGATCCCATCTATGGATACTGTGGTGTCTTCGAAGCCAAGTAGACCTACAGGTGGACTAATTGCCTGACTTCATGAGAGGGAAATAATTTTTGGACACTTTCTGGGCGCCATCTACCCAAGTGGAGATGTCTGAGGAAAACAGGGGAGAAGAGTCGGGCAGCTGCCCTGTCTCTCCTGTGGACAGCCTGAGCAACAGCGAGGGGGAGCTGGACAGACAGCCGAAAAGATGTGGGAGGAAGAGGAGACCGAGCAGGAAAAACTGGGAGGACTCAGATAGCCCGACCCCTGGGAAAAGAGAGAAGAAGTCAAGCAGCAGCAGCCCCCAGTCTTTCGAGGAGCTCCAGTCGCAGCGGGTCATGGCCAACATCCGAGAGCGGCAGAGGACCCAGTCTCTCAACGAGGCGTTCGCAGCTTTGCGGAAAATTATCCCCACTTTGCCCTCGGACAAACTCAGCAAAATACAGACCCTCAAACTTGCAGCCAGATACATCGACTTCCTCTGCCAGGTGCTGCAGAGTGACGAGCTGGACTCCAAGATGTCAAGCTGCAGTTATGTGGCTCACGAAAGGTTGAGTTACGCCTTCTCTGTGTGGAGGATGGAGGGCGCTTGGTCCATGTCAACATCTCACTAACATCTGGAGAAATTATGCCCAAAACGGTACGCTCGGTTATTCAACTCAACTGCATGATCCAAACCTCAAATCACTGCGGGAAAAGTTAGTTCTCGCCGTAGTAGTCAAGAAGTCTTTTGCACGCTCAGTCTGCTCGGTGTCGTGATGTTTAACTCATTGTCTGACCTACAGGTGACTGCTGAATCTACTTATCGCGTTCTGACGGGACAAATCTGGAGTCCAATGCTGGATACATGGGATCACACTATTTAAGCCAAAGACGACAGAAGCTCTGGGGATCATTTTGCAGAGGCCCGATAGGGACTGTTTCATGTTGTTGACGACGAATGTTAAAAAAATATATATATATATATTTAAAAGAACATTTTGATGTAGGCCTCTGGACTTCTTACTCTGAGGTCAAAGTGCATTGTTGAAGCAGATTTGCTGGTGTGAGACTGGTGGTGTAGTTAACATTATAGGCTGACCTTGTGGACCTAACCTGTGCAAAAAAAATATTTTCAGAAAACATTTATTTATTTATTGGTGAAACGTGTTACATTGAGGAATAGATCCTGTGTCTGAAATACAAATACGTTCCTATTTTTTATCTTTTTTTTGTAAATGTTTGTATATTTTTTGCAATAAAGAAAATGACAATGAAAGTGCTGCCTCAGACTTTTCTTACTTTTTTTTCTGTCAGCCCCAAATGTAACCCATTTAGTGAGAGTTGAATGGGTCAAAAATTTATATAAAACACATGAAATAGTTCTCACCACCTGTTCTATAGCCTACATGGAATTTAATGACAAAAGCTTACACAGTATCGTCACTTGGGAAAATAGATGGCGTTATTATTGGCTCATATAAAAGCGGAGAAACATGCAGCTTTTTTTCATAATGTTACTCACCTCAAATTTAAAAAGGAAATATTTACACGTTTGGTAAATGCATCATGTCTTTTCTAATTAAAACTACTGGAGAAAAAAAACTGTGTTAACAGCTTACATGGTTGGGAAAAAAAATCAGGTGTAGTCCAAAATAAAGTCAGGCTACAGAAACCGAGATAAAATTCCATTTTAAATTAAAATTAAAAAGCCTCATGCAGTTTCTCTCTTTTCCTGGGTTTGTTTACGGTCTGATTAGGGACTGAGCCTGGAACTGACCATTATAAGTAAATACGTTATACTGGGGTCATGTCAACCTGCTGCAGTCTCTCTTCACTGGCTGAGCATAAACAGTGCTCAGGATATTAGAAGCTTCGTCAATGCAGACATCAAAATCAACACGACTTCCTTTAGTGCTGCTAATATATATTTTACTGCAGCATGACAATTGTCTTATGAGAGTTTTAGAAGATGAACACAAACTATTCTATCGTGAGAGGAGTAATTTTATCTTTTACACCTACAATAATATGGCATTATTCTAAAGTTGTGCTGCGCAACTTAACAACCAGCAGACAAGACTCTCTGCGTCCCTGCTCACGTCCTATAACCTTGAAAGGTATTCCCGATTTTTGTCACCAAATAAATCTTTCATGCTGTTATCGTGCTGTGATTGATCTCAGTGATCTGGGAAAGTGTTTCTCACTGTCCAAATCAAACTGCGTGCCCGTTTGAAGGTGTGTAATTGGCCTGCGAGGCATGTATGGAATTCCCAGATGTCTATGAAATTTAAGGAGCCCGTGAAGGTAGGTCTGTACACAGAGTCTATCCTCGCTGAAGGTTCAGTGGGGAAATGCTTCATAAAAACAGTCTAGGCCCAGAGATCAACAGATCAACTTTTTTTTTTTGGAAACTTTTACAGTGAATGGTTCTCACTCAATAGCAGATAAATAAACAGAGCTGACAATAAACACAAGCTGCAACCCACTCCTCAACGAGCTGGGTTTTTCTTTTTTAAAAACGTTTTCAAATTCCTCCCTTATGCAATGCAACAGCCTTAAATATGTTTCCTCTCTCCTTTTCAGACGAGAGGAGTTGGCAATTGACACGATGCAGAGGCACAGAATGAAACCTATTTAGAACAGATGTTAGTATTTTTAAAAAAAGTCACGTGAAATGAGCAGATGTTCAGACTGTGCAGAGACTGGCCGTGCAGTGCGTTACTCTGCAGAGAGAGAGCTCGGAGGAGCTTTGCTTTCTCACAGAGGCGAACTAAGAGACTGTAGTCTTACATTATACCGTAGGTTTTGATTAAACTGGATTTATAAAAGAGCCACCTGCAGGGAGTAGCCTCTGACTTTGCCTGGATCTGACCGACGGTGCCGAGACAAAGGTAGGCGATGAGAAAAGAAAGTTAATGTGAAAACCACTGGTTGTGTGATTATTGTGACCTGCTCATTATTTGTCTGTAAGATAATATGAAGATCAAAGACGGTTTTATAAAAGCCTGCAACAGAAACGGGCCTACTGCCGTCAAAAATTCACACTGCCCTACTTATGTGTGTGTGTGTGTGTGTGTGTGTGTGTGTGTGTGTGTGTTTGGGGGGGGGGGAGGCTCCACAGAGGGGACTAACTGAGAAACGGACAAGAATTAATCATTCCAGTCTAGGAGAAACACGAAATGCATGACACATGTGTTATACAGTAGCCTACTGTAGACCCCGAACTGTTGGATCAAACGTGGACGAGGAGTTCAACTGTTGTTACTGTCAGTAGACGAGGATTTGACTTTGTTGTCGATCTCGATGTTCTTTATTATCTCACGAACATGCTGCCATATTTTCAAAATTATTAATTTTCTTTAACATCGTTGAGCGGCCCGTTAATAATAATGAAATACCTATAGCTTATCTTTAATGCTGATGTTTTAAATCTGTTTTTTTAATTAGACGTTTTCAAACAACACATTTCTATATTATCATTAATGTTTTTATTATTAGTAGTAGTAGTAGTGGTAGTAGTTTCATATAGTTGGGTTTAATTAATTAATGCACTTAAACAAATTGTGCGCTGTCTTTTTTTCTTTTTTTTTTGCAAAATAAAATCTCTTGCTTTTGTAATTATATCGCAGTTGATCCAGCTGCAGCTGGCAGGTGATGTAACAGGTCAGACAGGTTATTCATTATTAAAAAACAGTAACAGGTTTTGTTTTTTTTTGTATTTTAGTAGATGTGCAGATAGCATGTGTATAATAATAATTGAAGATGTGCGGTAACTGATCAAATGTGCCAGACCACATTAGATTAGCTTTAATTATATTTTCTCTAGATATATTTGCTTTATGATGTTGTATAAATATGTTTATTTCTGGACGTAATAGGAAAGAACAAGTGCAAATTTTACTGCTCGTTCCACAGTTTTAGATGAGACTCAACAAACTCCTGAAAAATCAAACTTTTTCAGGTCAACACTCAGTTTTATTCACACCTTTCACAATGCCCAAGAAAGTGAACATTAAACCCAAGAGCAGTTGAGCTACACTGAGACAAGATCAGAGTATATTACTGCACTTGAGGCAAGGAAACAGAAGAGAGGCTAAACAGAAACAGACAGCTACAATGCATACCTCCTGCATCTGGATTCTTCTGATTACTGAATACATTAATGTGTATACGACAGCTCTTTGCTGAGAGGACATTTTATTTATTACACATGTGAAAAGTCAGGTCAGCCACAAAGAAAACTTAAATCAAGTTGAAAGTAGCCACACTGTGCACCATCTAAGTCACGGATCCACACATCTGCGCAAGACCTGTCAACTTATGTGTGACTGATACAAAGTGCACATTTATGGAAAAGTTTGTGCAGCAATATATATTTGGTTGGGAATATGAAAGGGATTGTAATCTCGTATCTGTGTATGTGAATACAGAAGTGGATTATAATTTATTAATTTCTGTTCATTTCTGAGCAGATGGCAGTTTTAAGTACCTCTTGGGGCCACTGACTTTTACAGCTGTTGAAAATGATCAGCTACCTGCAGCTTTGTGTAGCTTGCTCATCTGTTCGCTATTGATTGTGGAGGAAGAGAGTGATGATAGTTTGCACAGCTAACATGTATGTTGAAACTTTTTCAGTTTCTAGATTCAGAGCGGAAACATAAAAAAAAACAGATTTAAGAAACTTTGTGTCACATTGTGACAAGTGGGCTATTTGAGTTAGTGTGTCTATTGTGGAGTTAAAGCTAAATTTAAGTTTATAGCTCAGGGTGAGTATTTTCTCCTAAATCAAACTAATGAAACCATGGGCAGTTTCATTTCTTTTTATGTTGACGCACAGGTGTCTTTTGCAGAATTCACTACACACTCAGATGAAGATGAACTGTGCTAATTTTCTTGTAATTTCCTGTAATATTTTTCCAGCAAAATTAAACTAATTTGGCTACAAAAGTTTAAAGAAAATCCTAAAAGTCATACATTTTTACTGTCTGAAGATTTTTTTATTCCTTTGCAGGTTTAACAGCATTTGTTGAGTTTTTAATTACTGTTTATGTGTTCTAACATCCTAAAACTGCAGTATATCTCTTATCATCCAAAAGATGCATTTAACAAATTACAAACAACTTGTGGACTTGTGGAGAACTTGCAGAAAAAAGGCCAAATAATCTTTTCTTATAAAGAAATACATATCCAAGATTACTTTTTTATCTCAAAATCATGTGACAATATAATGTTTTGTTTGAAGAGCTTGACTTGAGGTAAATGCTCTTTGTCAGCGTTCCAGTGTTTCAACATTATTTCCTGAGCTATGTAGATAAAATGGATACAATAGAAGTACTTGTACACCTTTGGCTGTTAGAGAAAATGTTTAATGGATGCTTGTTTAAATCTGGTTGAAGGTTTGTGGACACACACCATGTTTAAGTTGGCAAATTACAGATTTCAACTGAAAATGTGAAGCCATAACAGGTCAGCATTTCATTACAATGAATGGTGCACTGGTCATGAAGAATGACGCCATGTTTTAGACATGCAATCTGATTGTATCCAGCCCCAGAAATGTCCTTTGATACATGTCCAAAAAGCACAGTCAGAATTTGTACACCTTGTGCTGAACCTCTGTTGTATGTGATGTGTGCCACCCAGCCTGCAGACAAGACATGGATCAGTGTGTTTTGGAGGAATACACAATGATGTCACAGACAGGAAGAGGCTGAAAAAGGGCTTGGCACTTTTTGGAATTGGCTGGGTCCCCATTGGCTCAGCAGAAACGCTGTAAAAACAAGCAGGCAATCAGAAGGCAGTGTGAGCGTACACAATGGCACTGCAAAATTTTGCACATAATAAAAGCTGATTTTTCACTTCGGGGGGATGGTTATTTGTGTTCTTCCACTTTCCATAAATAGAAGGCCTCTCGCAGGAAGTATAAACATACAGATGAAATGGAGGGGAGTCACAGTCCAACACAGTGATTTCCAACATTCTTGTTTATGTTCAATCAAGATCGAGTATTTATATATAACTGTAGCCCCAGTTTGAGCATAAAATACAAAAATACTGAATTTTTCTGAGGTAAAACAGAGAAAAAAAAACTCTCTATACAATGTAAAATGATCGAGAAATGTTTCACTCAATTTGGAAACAGAGCCAAACATGTAGTAAAGCTCATAAATCACATACATTACATTTATAAATGCTCTTATACACTACCCAATATTAAATCTTAGAAATTTAGTGTATTCTATTTTAATGTCATATCACAAACATGTATGTGGTGCGAAAGTTATTTAGATTTTATTAGGTTTAGTTTTTTTCTTATTTTTAAAATGTGTAACTCTTGAAGAGTCAGAATACAGTTTGTCTCTTATTGAAGTGCTGAGTGAAACTCGCAGGACTCGTGTGTTGCCCCGGGGTTAGTAAGGCTCTAATGAGGCAGCATCCCTGCTTCTGTCCCTGAGGGTGATCTACTCCCTGGGTATTAATCCCATTGCCTTCATTAACCTACTGGACATGCTGATAATTGATGTGCTGTTACTTAGAGTTACAATGATCTCTTTATTTCTCCTGAACCAGCTCACATACTTAATTCTTATCCAGTGTGGTGAATTCTTTACAGGCAGAGGCGGAGAAAACCGAGTTGTCTACTGCTTATTTGTGTTTTTTAGATAAAAAAGAACATACAAGCACAACAAACTCTGTCTATTCAGTATTTTTCACAAACTCATTCACAATTTGCTGTAATGCACTGTCATGTCATCCACGAGCCAAGTCAGAAATTAATAAACAAATCTATAGACTTTAGCTGAGAAGACTCTTATCTATTGCCCCTCTTGCCTCTGATTTTGAAAGATTTACTGTATGTCATTCTGCCACAAACGTCCAGAGGATAGAGTGAGTTACAATTAGATCTAAAACAAATTTATGCACGCGCTTAAAGTAATAAGTGTAATCTTACTATGCAAAGATTCAATTCAATTCAACTTTATTTATATAGCGCCAATTCACAACACAGGTCATCTCAGGGCACTTTACAGTGTAAGGTTTAAGACTTTTACACATTATATAAATATATACAGAATAATGTAGAAGATGTGTTTGAACAGCTGATGATGTGTAAAAACGCGAGTAACACTTTTTGAATTCTGGTCAACTATCTTTTATGTATAAAGTAAATCTGCCATAATATTTAGTTTAAGTAATTTATAAAACATTTTGTCAATCATCACTGCAGCATAACTCACAGAGTATTAAATGAGATGATGATTTTAACTTGTGTTGCTTTGGGCAAATTCTCACCTGGCTTTAATGTTGGATATAAATTGTGACTCATCATGCTTTTTCCTCATATCCCAGCAGGAGTGAGACGCTGACTCTTCACACAAGGCGTCAGGATCCTTCAGTCCACCAACAGAGGAGCCACCTCAGACTGTCAAGAACATCACGTGAACAACAACAGTAATAATGACAGTAATAATATGGACAAACAAGTTTGTGCTTTGTTTAATCATCTCTTATCAGTTTTATGGTTTATTTGATAACATTACAGATTTATGCTAAGTACTGAAAGCATTTTGTCAAAGTGAGATGTATTGCGATGTATTATTATGCTTTGAAATATCAGTCAGAAACACTTTACACAGATGAGACAAGAGTTATTTCTCTGATGATTGAGAAAACAAGTAGTTTCAGTTCTTTATAAATTAATGACACAATGGTGCAAATAAATGTACCGAAAATTACTATTAGCAGGAGAGTGTCTCTGTTTGTGTTGAGACCCCATTAAAAACCTTCTAATAATCTCAGTGTTAAACAACGTACAAATCATTTTACTGTATCTCCCTGTCATCCGCATGCTGGCTTCATTCTCCACAACAGTGGGACAGCATGTTTGTGACCTTAGTGCTAAATTAAGTTCAAAGAGGGTCACTGGTGTTTGGCAGATAGTTTTACATGAGGGCAGAACAGAGGTTGGCACCACTTATACCCTTCATTTAATCAGAATTAAATCACATTTAATCTGATACGATCAGATATGTGAAGTTAACCAAATGATTTTTTTATGTAGCACTTTAAGATGAAGATTTCATCATTTTCATATGTAGGATTACACAGGAAACAAACCCTTTGGCAAAATCACATAGAGCTTTATCAGTCAAGTAAAAAACAGACATTAGATTAGAGAAATCTTACATAAAACATTAACCATGATAAACTGGATTTATGTGGAAATAATTCAAAATGTGACTGAAAAAACTTTTATTAATTACAGCAGATTTAGATTATGTGAATGCCGGGTTTAAATGACCACAGACAGAGAAACTGAATAAATGAAGTGATGAACAAATTTTATTTTGAAAGTCTGTTTGCGTTTCATTTGTTTTCTACATACTTATACATACAGTACAAAATCATATTGTGCGTGACTTTAGTTGTTGGCATGTGTTTGTTTTATATTTATTCCAAGGATGTAAATACAACTTGATCACTGATGCAATAAATCAAAATCTTTGTTTATCAGTTAAAAAACCTACTTTGGTGCTGCTGATTGGCAGCATTTCCCTTTTGATAGTGTTCTCTTGCTCCTGCTAAAATGTAAAAAATAAAAAATAGGAATGAATAGGATGAACCACAGCATCTGCCATGTGAAAGCTGCAGTTTAGTCCGGGCCATGTTCTGCTGTTTTTGAACCAAATAGTCTGGTACCAGCATACATTATCCAAGAGCAAAGAAATACATGTGGCACATTAAGTTTCCATGGAAGCTGAACACAACTGGAAACCCATCAGGAAAAACAGCACTGTGTTTGTTTTGCATTACATGTGTATTATCACATTCTAAGAATGAATAATGTATTGCGATTAAACAGATGTTTTTTTAGGATAAAAGTCAAACATATTAATAAAAAAATACTCTGAAGCAGCAGAATGCCTGATGATTTCACAGTGTGTTCACTTTTCTGTGATTTTCATTGGACAAAGAGTGTATAGTTTTAGAGCAGTGTTTTAATGTTCAAAAGAAAAAAGTAGAGCAACATATTAAAAACATTATTAGGTTAGCAAGGCAAGTGAAAAGAAAATCAAATAGTATATAAATACATGTATATACGCATATATATATAAAACTCTTACCTTAACAAAGTCCTACAAATTGTCCAACTGTCCTTGGAAACATATATGTTAAACTAAGTAATTCAAGAAATGTTTAGCACAAGCCGTGCCTGCCAAAGTTTTGGATGTGTTGCAGTGTGTCACCTTTTCTCACACATGCAGAAGTTTGCTCCGCTGTATTCAAACTATGTGTTATTTCGGTTAATTTTCCTGACCTTTAACACTTGCCCCAGAGAGATGCAAATGCCCAAAGAACATAATGGCTCCTTTCCTGTGTAAAAAACTAGTCCGTAAAGGAAGATAATTAGAGTTGTCATGACAACGTGGACCAGCGGGCTGACAGTGCTGTGTTCGCCTGCAGAACTTCAAACGGTATCAAAGCTCGACTAGGGTTGGTACACAAGCTCTGGTTTGAATTAGGAACAGACTTAAACAGTCACTCTTCAAATTCAAGATCAATATGGAACACCCCTTTCACAAAAGGAGAATAGGGAAAAAATAACCCAGCTAGTCCTGGTCCAGACGGACCAAGAGATCTGGATTTCATTAGAGACAATTATCTTATCTGTTTCATCGCAATGCTGCCCCAAAGGGTTGGCAGGGAGACCAGTGGGCTCTTTGCAGTTTGAGAAAGCCTGCAGCCTGCCAGAGGCCTGTGGATCAGGTCATTAAAACACTCCGGCCCCTGCTGCTAGTGATAAAATATTTCCATGCTTTTGTAAATAGATTTTCTTCTTTCAACCCCACAGGACACAGAAAACACAACTTTTCTTCTCTGGATATCCCAGGATAACGATGTCCTAAATTTTGAGAGGAGTCAGCCAAGTCATGGTTGGTTTTGCTCTCAGGAGATGAATTATTATTGATACTTCTGCTGATTTCGTCTTTTCAACATACTTCCTGATCAATGTGTAGCCTGGTTGTTCTGGTGCCCATCTGGATCGGTGAGGCAAGTGTCATGGTGTTGACACCTGTCAAAGCAGGATGTACAGCGTTACTCCTACATCTTGCTACATCTTACTAAATGATAAGAATACTGTACTGTAGATATTCTATCATATAGTAAAAGCTTTACATTTATGAAGAAAGACTGAAATCACGCTCACAACTCTGAAACAACTAACAGCTTCTGACCAAAGGTAACAAAATCCACATGGCAGCATTTAAACTAAACTAAACTAAACTGAACTAAACTAAACTAAACTAAACTAAACTAAACTAAACTAAACTAAACTAAACTAAACTAAACTAAACTAAACTAAA
>JAUYWH010000008.1:12229033-12241387 GCA_034779795.1 Ctenopoma multispine | reverse complement strand
CTAAACTAAACTAAACTAAACTAAACTAAACTAAACTAAACTAAACTAAACTAAACTAAACTAAACTAAACTAAACCAGGCTTGGACAACCAGCACATTATCTCTACCAGAAGGGACAGTCTGGCACAGAAAAACACTCCTTATTGTAGGAAGGGATGCCCTTCCTGGCTGAACATGGGGAGTGGATGGTGTAGGGGGGTGACAAAGAAGCAGAGAGGGATATGAGGCCCATGCAGGACCTGAAGTTGAAATTGAGAACCCTCCTCATCAGGGGTGAGGGATCATGAGCAGAGACTTCCCTTCATCACAGCCAAGCTGGGAAATGCAGAGGACAGCATGGGTCAGTTCAGACAGCCCACTGTGCGCTGTTACCATGGCAAACATCCCTAGGGCCAAAGAAAATAGATGACAAGTACAATAATATGAGGTGTAATCACGAAGGTCAGTTGCCTGCAATAGTTTGCCTCCATTCTCAAGGCCCCATATTCTCTAAAAGTGAAAAAGTTGGTGTCCTTTAAGCCAAAATTACTGAGTTATGCAGTCATTTTTCTTCTGTGCCTCTAGAAATCAGGAAACCTTGAAGGACATGCTCTAGAGACTCTCCAAGAGCAGCCATTGAGAGATTGCAGTCCACTTTCATTGCAAGATATTTACTTTCCGGTTCTTTGTACTGGGTGCCCTGCAGATAGAATCTAGCATCCTCTTTAAGGGGACATTTTATGACTTATTAACTGTCAACAGTTCACAACCTCCAAGGAGCTATAAAACGTTCTCCTGTGGTCACAGCAGAAATGCCAGTGTTTGATTTGGACTGGAAAGATATTTGAATGTTTTCGCTCCTCTCCACCCTGTATGCAAGTACAACAAAACACTTGAATGAGCTTCAACATCAGTTCATTGCGGCAAGATATGGATAATAATGTGTTCACTTTGTTTGGAATTTACAAAAGGTATAGTGTTGTTTTATTGTCTAAGAAAACACATTAGAGTAAACAGACTATGGTAACAAATCAAGCTACAAAGAGCACACAATGATGATCCAACATCAACAGTTAATCCCAGGATATTGATAAGATTTTCCCTATAATTTAATAGTGATTCTCATAGCTGCAGGTGAATAACTGCAGTATTCCTCTTATCTAAGGATCAAAATTACTTTTCTTTTCTACTTTTTAATAAATTGGTCTATAGTTATAATCATACTTGAGAAATGGTGTCAGCGGTGTGACTAAATCATTTATCACCAGCCAAAAACAACCAGGATGAATAATTGAATCCAGATGTAGCTGATTCAAGCTAGATACCAGGGTTCATTTCCTGTCTGTGCTTTGTAAGACAACCTATTACACCTCCCAGGCAGCTGCTGGGTATACTGGCCCAGCCTGAATATCAACACTCCTCAGGTGTCAGCGTAAGAACCGCACAACACACATGAATGACAGTCTCGTCTTTTTAACGCTATAGAGTTAAATACACAGACACATCAGTTTAAGAAAGTGTCATCATGCTGCACAATTTGTGCGTGTGTCCAGTTTTATTTTGGAAATGATAGTCTACGAGTGCTGGAACTGAAGTCACATTATTTATGAGATACTTAATAATGCATATACTTTATTTCAGTATTTTCATGTTATGCTAATTTATACATCTGCGTTTGATGGGCAAACACAGATTAAGATTAAAAATCCAATTTACACCTAAATAATTAAATAACAATAAGACAATAATGTAACACTCTCAGAGGGCTATTATGTCACCTAATAACCACTTTCAGGCTGTGGTTTCACTATTTACTTATGATGGAGCATTTTTCAAGTGCATCATCTTCTTAAATGAAAGTTTTCAATACTTCTTCTACCACTGAGGTAACAATCTACTAAATGTTAGGTTTTTCAGGCAAACAGGTGAGGTCAGACAGGCTACACAGTTATCATGAAATGATAAATGAAACACTAATGCTACCAAAGTGACACACACACACACAGATTTATTTGCATACAGTAGCAGTCCCCTTGTTTATTTTACAGTATATGCTGAAAGATCTGGGATGCTATACCTCTCCATGGGCCTTAAAAGCATTCTCTTCCAGCCCTTTGGGTCCATGTGGTAGTAATTAAGTTCTCTATCTTGGCCATGCAGGTGACTGCCGTGACTGACCCACTCCTCAGCACTGGTGTTGTCTGTTTTTTATAAGGAGTGAGATATTAAGCTTTATGTTCTCTTGCTTCCCTTGAGTCACCAGTTAAAAAACATATCTGTTAAATGTTTCTGTAACTCGAATGTGGGCAATTGCAACTCTTTTTTTTTTTTTCCCCAGAAAGTCTGGTTATGCTCAGACAAAGTGTGAAATAAAGTTGTGTTCTGCAGGTGGGACCAACTCGACTGTCTTTCAAACTAAGCTATGTTTTTCATGTTCTCACTGAAAGCTGTATCCAGCCAGTTCAGCATGAATTGCATGCCAGGTTCAAAACAAATAAACACCAGCGGATTTCTATGGACAAAATCAATCTGTGGAGGGGATGTCAGGATTGTTTGGACGAAAAGGTAAATAGTGAAGTGGAGTGGCCTACAGACTTTAATGTAGTGTTTACACTGTAATTAGTCTTTGCGGAATGAGATTCCTGACAGAGGGTCTGAGACGGTGTGGCAAGATAAAATAAACTATAAACACTGCTGTTTCAAGACATCCTCCATGGGCCGTAAACCAAGACGGCCTCCACAGACTACAACCACCCCTCTTTAATTTTCAAAATGGGTGGTCGGATTTTTTCTTCATCTCACTTGTTCTTTTTTCTTCTTTTTTGCCCCGTCTTTTGTTTTCTCTCTGTTTATGCTTTTATACTCCTAACTTGTTTGCAGTCACATTTTTCATCATTTGTTTTCTTCCCCCCAGTGTTTGTCCCTCAACTTCCTGCTCTGTCTCATTCAGAGTGAACCTGAGTTTCAGCTTCAACTTCCTGTGGCTGTGGGCCCCTCCGAACTTTGAGTCAATGACACAGTCTACAGCCATGCGTGCAGAAGGGGGGGATAACTGGGGCTCATTCAGAACTGTGTCACTGTCCACCTGAGCAAACACAATCTTGGGGAAGCAGAGAGAGAGGGAGGCAGGGGAGAAACTGGTAGAGAGACCAGTAACCAATTGGTGAGGGAGGGCTGGCAGAATGACAGGCAATGTACAATAACATTAGTCTTCCGCTTTGGCCCAAATGAGCGCTCCTTCTGGACACATCTCTGTGTTGAAATTTCTTCTTATTCTTTTTTTCTTTTTCTTGCATGGAGCTCCCTCCAATGGAAACACATTCCTGTCATGCCTCACTGCTGTTCCCTGTTTAGATTTCTCATTACAAACGGCATTACACACATGGGCTGGAGCTGGTCGGAGAGATGCTGGGGACCTTAGTCCTCCACAGTCTCTGAGAGGAAGATGAAAGAGTGGATCTATCGCACGGAGATCCAAATCAACTTTTAAATCAAATCAATATTATTTGTATAGCACATTTAAAAACAACCAATCACAGATATCAATTTTTTATATATCTGTCAGTTCTAATAGAAAGAGAAAACAAACTGTAATATTAGTCCATCATCGAAATAAAATGATTTTTGCAAACTGAACTTGCATTGAACTTCGATCAAGCTGTAAGTGCATTGTCTTGTTCGACTTCAAATGAAACTAAACAGAAACCTTGTGAAATTAAAATTTTTTTCCTTTGATATTAAACTGTCATGAAAACTGCCAGTCCATCTTTTGATTTTGAAATTTCTCTGTTATGTTGGGATATGACAAACCCCCAATTTCCATCTAGACGATTTATGATTATGAAGTGAAGCTGACTCAGGATACCAGAACTTTATGGAAAGCAGACCTCCTTCTTTCTCCCAGCACTCTCTCATCTCAGTCCAAGTGCAGCACGAGAGGACCAGAGCTGCCATGACGCCACAGGCTGCCTGCATGTTGCTGACTGACACCTGTCTGAGTCTATTAGTGTGAAAAACTGGGGCTACAAAACATAATACCTGTGCAAAAAATTATGCAGAAGAGAAAAGTGTGTGGCAATAACCACTCAACTGCTTGGTTTCACGAATCACCAGTCATTTTGTGTATTTCTGATATATGAAGGTGGATTTCCTCACATAGCAGTGACCTAAACATGTAACTCCCAGTTGGGTTCCACCCAGTGCAGGAGCATAAAGTTATTTGCTGTTTAACCTGAATTCAGACTCCTACAAAGAGAACTGATTGCCATCATCTAATCACAAACAAAATTAACATTCAAAGTTTCTTATCTCTTTGTAGTGAAAAGACAGGTCAATCTGCAATAAATTTCTTCGAATCCAGGGAGTCCCAAAGTCACAGTGATTTTATGTTTGCTGCTTTATTGCTTAGACTAAAACACAGCAGCTAAAGAACAGAAATGTTTTTGAATAGTTTCACATTTAGAACATAATTATTAATTATCAAGATCCTTGGTTTGATTTCTTTCATCCAAAAAACAGCAGCTTACTGAAACACAGGAATCATATCTGTACAATGTGCCTATAAAACATACAAAAGAAAAAGGTAAATTTCCAAAATGTATATGAAAATGTTGCTATACTAAATGGGCCTGCAAGTAGTTCCATTGGTAGAAACCCCAGGATCAGTGGTTCACTTCCTGGTTCCTCCTGGTTACATGTCTAGGTGTCCTTGGACAAGACACTAAAATCCCATAGAAGTGCAGACATGTCCTGTCTGGCACCTGTCCAACAACAATTTTCCCAAGGGGATCAATATAGTATGTCATTATTATTATTAAAACTACCACCAGCAGCTAGTTAATTATTACATACATCTACCAGCGAATTTAAAACAATTAAACGTCTGTGCTTTAGAGGTGTTGTTATGGTGACAGATTTTATCTTTGGTCAGATCCGAAGCTGTCTCCCACATTTCCAGTCTTTGTGCTAAGCTTAGCTAAGCTGTTGGTTTATATTTGTTATACAGACACGAATCTTCATGAGCCAAACCGTTCCTTTAAGCCCAGTTACTAAATTTAAAAAATCTGTATTGCACAAATGCACATATGTAAACTCCTGAGTAATATTTTAGGTTTATTTTCACTTACTAATAAAGTGACTTGGGAGGAAATCCCCCCCCAAGAATGCAAGATGTCCAACTTTGTGTCCAGACGCCCAGAGCTGAGACCAGGAAAGAGAGAAAGTCAAGGCCACCTGTTTCCCACTCACTACACTCTTGGCATAATGCAGGCTTGTTCATGGCAGATTAACACCAGGCCACATGAGGTGGCAATGCCAGCTGGACTTCAAAACATGAGGGGAGCTGCTGTTAATTTCAGTGTACCACAATTTATGGCATCCTATGCGTTTAAATCACATGATCCCCTCATGTAGATGGTGATTTCCCACTTTCTCAAAAGAAATGCCCTGTCACGACTTTTCGTACCAGCGTGGGCAGCGATTCCTGTCTGGTCGGGTAACACATTCTTACATTAGATTGGTAGTGTGTTATGTTCAGTCAACAACATGCCTACACTGTGCTGTTCTCTTAAAACTGTGATGTAGCACCGTGGATCTGCCACAGTGCTGTTTCACGCTCTGGTATCTACCCACAACACACACAACATGAAATTGTGTAGTTCTTATTACTTATTATGAATTATGTGAATTTTACCACGACTCTCCAGAGCACATCAAGATTGTACAGACTTCTGAAACTTTTCAAAGCTCATGCGGTATGTTGTCTAGAAACATTTTCTTTAATCTGTTCAAGTCCCCTCGGGTTTCACACAGTGAAGATAAACAACTTTTGCCATTTTGAAGTTTAATTTAAATACACAACCGCCTTAATTTAATTTGTGCCCATGAAGAACAGTTCCATAATTCATTCCATACATCAGGCTATGCTTTCAGTAACATACTCTAAACTTTAAACTTCATAAAATATGTTAGATAAGAGTGAAAAACTTGACAAAAGAAATCTCAACACAAGGTCCAGTTTGCTTATTGTTGCATCGGCAACTTTCGATCAAGCTGTTTACGTCGCAGTTTTCAAAGGCTTTATGAAAAGAAACATAACATTCCCTAATGTTATGTCTGCTAAAATTAAATGTCAGTTTGTTGTCATTTATTAAATTGCTTTGTAAACAATAAACAATACCATCACTGAAAACATAAAAATGCATTTATGACAGTATCATTTGATGGGAGAACATTGTGCACCTACATATTTACTCTACATAATGATTTTTTGAAATGGATGTTACATAAACAAAATGTAATCCTCTCACACAAAAACTACCTTTAGGTGTAAATTTGCCATAGATGTAACAAGGGACAGCCCATAACTGGGATCAGGTATGTTTGCTTTTCAGTGTAGTTGGAGTGATGACATCATTTGGAAATTGCACAGATGAGCAGACATGGCAGCAACATTAGTGGAGTTCAGAGCCCTGTTTTTCCCAGCATCTCAGCAACGACTACTCAGTTGCACCAACACACGTCTCATGTATCCACGCACAGATGTTTTCCTCAGAGATTAGCCTGTGATATAGTGCGTGGTGTGAAGGACAATCAACTCCCTTGCATGACGATGCCTCTGGGACCTTTTCAGGGGCCCTCATTTTATTCTCTCAATATATAGTGATAATGAGAGAGCCCTTAAACCCTCTTTGAAAAATGTAGTATTTCCCGAGAGAAATTCTCCCTTATGCTTCTCCTAATACCATGATATCTTGTGTGTTAAACAACCTGGAATACTTAAGTTTGTATATATATTTATATGTTTTGTTTTTGTTTTTTTGTATTTTTGTTGAACCGTTTTATCAGGATTTGATGTAGATCTGATCATGTTTAGGAAAATTTAGGAATGACTTGCCTTTGAAGAGTGAGGTTATTTTGTGGTCTTTCACTCAAGCCCTTATTATTGGCTTTCTGTGTTTCCCTTATGATTATGTCCTATAGTTAATACACAGCATTTGCTATGCCATATAGATCATAAGACAAACCCCAGTGGTCCACGGTCACAAGCCACACATGGCAAACTTTTAGAAGAACTGAGCTGGAACTCAAAATGGTCTCTTAGCATTGGTTTGGAGAAGAAATCACAAGTCTTACAAGCCTTCGGGGTGTCATTTCAGCTGGCGGTGCAGTCAGGCAACACTTACAAACACGTCCTGTCCAACTAGCTGGAGAGCAGCTTTTTATGGGCTCTGGATTGGATGGTGTGAGGGAGGTAGGCACGTAAAAGTGCCCGGTCACAAGAATTAAAGGGAGGAGATGGCATCCCATGGACTCCAGAGCCCCGTTGATGGGATCCTCACAGACAGAAAGAGGCCAAGGTTGGCAGTCCCACATCCCCTTAGTGGAGAGGCCACTTCCCTGGGTCGCTGTGCTTCCTCAGTATCACCTATCAGCCAGGTCAATCAGTGGATGAGATAAAGCAGTTCCTAAAGCTGGATGGTCTTTGAACACAGCAGGGGATGAATTCCTCCAGGTCTCTTATCTCATTAAACTTGAAAAGGTATATTAATCCTTAAAAGGCTAAGATAACAATATGGATGATACCAGTCAAGGCAACTGACAGTAATATAAATGCTATCTATGTTGGGTCATCAATGTTTCATCTCAGGAGACAGGAGGAAAAGATGTGGAATTTCTTCTCTTGAAAGAGTGTCTTTTGTGTTGTCAGTTTGTTTACCTGAAGAAGTGCTGTTAGACAAAGCACAAAGATTGCTTTCATGAATGAGCAATTCTTTGTGTGCTTCGATGCTTACTGAACATACGTTTGGTTTTTGAATATTAAGATGTATTAATCTTGTGAAATGTGTGATTTAATGTTAGACGACAGGCACACAGGCCACAAAAGAAAGAAATCTTGGCTTCGCGAGCTACGAAGAATCTAACAGAAATAAGTCTGACATCAGTCCTTTTTTCCTCTTTCTGTTCTTTTTTTTCTTTTTTGATGTGCACTTTTTCACATCAGCATACATAACAGTCTCCTCTGTTTGCTGCCAGCACTGCACTGTCCTACACCTCAAGCATGGTTAACAGCACATGGAAAGAAAAACACCACGTTGTACTGCTAGATGCCAGATTCATACAAATCTTGACATGCACACAAGAAAGCTGGAAAATATCCTCTATGTGCTGTTTTAGCCCACTGTCATCTTCAACTTTGGTGGGCAGAGTAGAGGCTAATTTAACAGTAACTTCCTTGTTTACCTAGACTCATGAGGCAAATGCAGGTATATGGTATACAACGTAGAAATGATAAATGGAAGTCTCCATTCCTATCAGGGCAGTTTCTGATTGATGTAGATGAGATAAGACATGCAGATCAGAAGGTCACCAACATAAACCTGTTATTAATACACAAAGGTTTGATTACCTGGTGATTTACTAGAATTTGTGCAATTGCAATTTACAATTAAAGCTAATTCCGTTTGTCTTTTCTGTGATTCTCAGAAGAGCCAAAAAGCATGTATGAGAAATGTGTGAAAGATTTTAAATAAGTGTTTCTTGATCTGGGCATGTCAGTCACTAATTGTGCAATTGTGGTTAAAGCTGTGAGGGCTCAGCAGGATCATGCCTTTCTCCTGGTTGTTGTAGACTTGATTTTAAAGCTGGGTATAGAAGCTGCTGGAGAAAACACAAACATAGATCATCTCTGCTTTGTTCCTTTACTCAAGCTGAGCAAGGCTGTCAAACTGAAGGGTAGCCAAATCTAGAAAGGACTGCCATGTTTTTAGTAACATGTACTGACCTTAGAGTATCCAGGAGTTGACATCTATTGATTAGATTCACATAGAGTTATGTTTCTGCAGCTGTTCTCTGTTAACTGGGAAACTTTGGGTCTTCTTGGTCAGGATGACCAGGCCTGCCAGGTGGAATTAAGGCCACTACCTTAGCAATTTAACTCCAGTATTGTGTCAGTCTACTCCCCTTTAAGTTCCTCTGTTACTATTCTAAAACAAAGCTATACTGAGACCATAGTACTAAAAGATTGTTAGCGCTCACATGACAGCGTCAAATGATAAGCTACACCTTTACTCTGGTAACATTTTAAGGAAAATAGTTACCTTCAGGGTTGCTTATGTTGCCATCTCCTCTTTCTGAACTAATCTAAAGTCCTTGGCATTTCGACTCACTCCTGGTACTGTGTAATGTCTATTTAGACTTGTTGCAGCTGAAATTATGTCACAAATAAAGCAAATAACTCTGTTTTTCTTTCATCCCCTTCCGGCCCTGGGCTGAAAACCTTTTGCTCCGTTCCAGGAATTCCATCAGTGTCCTTTTGTGCACCAAAAAAACCAAACACCAACACCGCCAAAACGTACAATGTCCTGTGCATTCTGTCATAACATCACAGAGTGAATATATAGCGCTCTGCTTATACAGCAGTGTGAAACTCTCCTCTGTTGAACTGGAAATTGATACTAAAGTAGGGCTGGATTGTCCCACTCTTGATCCTTGTCCTTGGGCTCTGAAGGCTGGTTGATTAGCTTTTGTTCTGTCTGGACATTATCGCCATTTTTTGGGACTAAAGCACTGCTGACGCATGACATTGATTTTCAGATGAGCAGTGATTGCATGAGAGATTTTTTTTGTTGCTGAAATAATCAACAATGATCCTTGGACAACAAACAATGATCCTTGAGACAACAATGTGTTTTCTCTTTGGTCCTCATGGATTACAAATAAATCCATTGGAGTTGAAATCTTGGACTAGTCATCTTAATCTGTCAGTCATTCTTGCCTTAATATGTTCATTGCATCCAACTGCTTCATTCTTATATCACTGTATGTGATAATAACTCAGAACTCACTTAAGGTTTGATTCATTTAGAGGGAATAGGTAGGCTTGTGTCCTCATTACTTCTTTACTTCCTTACACCTTTAAAAATGCTTGTTTGCTTTTACAAGTGGCTCTGTGGGCAGCTGGGGAGGGGCAGCACAGATGGATTTGGGCTTCTTTATTTGTTCTGACTTTGTAACAGTTCATTTAAAATCACAAGGGCCTGAAGCCCAAGACAGATGGAATCTACTTAAGAAAGAGTCAGTGTCTAATTTAACTTAAATACTTCCTAATGAAGTAATTCTACACCTCTGTGAAAATATGAATTCTCATGAAAGTTTCATGGCAGTTTAATATGTTGTTTATATAATATGTAACTCTTACATGAACCACCACATGCTGAAGAGCATACACGAAGGTCTTTTAACTCAGTATTTTCATTTTAAGATATTCTGGAGGTTCATAGAAAGCAACATTAGACTAAGAGTGAACTTTTCCAGTCTCATCGTTGCGTGCACAGCATATCAGGCCCATCCCATGAACTAAGCTTGCTGTGAAATTGCTTAAGCTTAGTTTAAAAGTATCCACACAAGTCATATATCACCCACTCACTGCTCACCTTATCTTGACTGTACTAATACTGCCACAAGAAGCCTTGCTTGCTCACATCAAAGAATTGTTTTGAAAGCCTCTTAAGCTCCCTTTAAAGGGTTACATAGATCGCCTGGAAATATAGAGCTGGGTTATAGGACCTGTGTGGGAAAAGCAAGCTGGGCTAATGATTTAGTCAGTTCATTGGATATTTTAATGTGAAAATACACTAACATAATGTGTAAATTAAAAAGCAAAACCGAAACTTGAAGGTTTTGTTTCTTTAGTCTTGGTGTATGGTGTGTTTCATTTGTCTTCCTCAGCAAGCAACCTCATAATGAGATAGAAATACTTAAAGATAATCTACAAAATGCAAGAACATCAGACATAAATGAGCTTTATTTAAAAAAAGAAAGGTTTATCACACAAGGCAAAAAAAGAGAAAAAATGCAAATTGCTATGAACAGACCACAGGACCCCCAACCCCTCCTCCTCCATCCCCCCACTGGCAGCAAAGGGGTTCTCGTTACAACCAAATCAAAGGAGCAAGAGAACAAGACTCACATTGTTCTGATTGTGTTTACTTACACTAAAAACATTTAAACTGGACAATCTGAATGTACAGTTTAAGACAGACAGTTTTGATTTTCACATGAATCCAACACAGAACGTCTTACTAGCATTTTTTTTTTTTACATTTAGTCGATGGTACAAATGAAACAGGAAGGTTTACAGCTATGCAATACATTTGATTGATCACTTTAAGACAGACTATACATGTCGCAATGGGCACTTTCAGGGGAAAACAGGCTAGAAAAAAAAAGAAGAAGCAGGGTCCCATCCACGTTTTTTTTTTTATTGAAGTAACATCAAACCTGCATGTTGAGGTAAGCATGCCACTGGGGAATACAAAGGAAGCGATTCCCCTTAAAAAGGACTCCCTTAACCATATCCCCACTTACTTTGTAATTCTCCTTGACAGTAAATCAATTCTCAAGCCTGGCCCCTTGGACTCCTCCAACCCTAGGTCCTTCTCTCTCAACATTCCTGCACACATGAATCACTCCAACTCCTGGCTTCTAGAAGGCATTTCCTGCCCGGCCCTCTCTCTTTCTCTCTGTCTGACTCCTCTGCTGAAAGCTGGGCAGGAACCCGGCCCGAGCTTTGATTTGGACCCAGAGGGAGGAGAGCTTGGCTTAACACAGGGCCCTGGCTCTGGGACTGCTCCGAGAAAGAGACATGGAGACTTGGGGTGTGCTGGGAGATGCCTGCACACGCAGGCAGGGATTTAGTGCTTTATCCTTCAAATTGCAATATGAGCAGCAGACCATATTCCAATGGCAACATCACTCCCAATGCAAAAGTCTGCCCTAAGGGAGCGTCCTCTTTTAGGATTTAAGGTTACATTCTCTCTAAGACAGATTATTTCAGTTCTGAGACCACTTCACATGGAACATCATCACAGATTTTTGAGAACTACGGAGTATGTAATGTTTTGAACTCTTTAACACACCGTCAGGACTTTATGATAGTTTTCAATGCTGAAGTGGATAGAAGAGCATTCAAATATTTTATGGCAAAAAATGTACACAATAAGTTGGCTCGTCAAAGCTGTACACCTGTTCAAACCTTCCTCTAGAAATCATCATTTGATGCTAAATCCACAGTATATGTACATACAACGTTTTCTCAGTTGAGCAGAACTGAGAAAACCAAAGCAGCTCTTAAAAAGAACGGTCTAAATCCTTTTCATATTATATACACAAAAGTGAAACGTACATATTTTACAGAGATCACTACACAAAGATCACAAACGGAGAGTCTTACAGCGTGGAATGAGCAAGGCTGCAGCTGAGTGAAAAGGAGTCGTGGTGACAGCAAGAGCTGGCCTACTGTGCAATGGCTGCTGTGTGTGTGTGTGTGTGTGTGGGGGGGGGGGGGGGGGGCGGTGGTGGTGGGTGTTTTCAAGT
>JAUYWH010000008.1:12218502-12229023 GCA_034779795.1 Ctenopoma multispine | reverse complement strand
CCCCCCCCCCCCCCCCCCCCCCCCCCCCCCCCCGGGGGGGGGGTGTGTGTTCAAGTGTAAACTGCAGGGGTGTAGATGCACATGTTTGGAGAAACTTATCAATCTGTGAATGTTGCCAGTGTGTGATCTCATCTTCGTCCCTTCTCAGATCATGGCTCTTATCACCAGTCTACCTTTGACCTGGTGAAGATAGGTGCTCTGCTCTGACCCTAAGCTCTGACTGGTCAGAGCCTCATCCATGCTATCAGCTGGCTCCTCCTTGACCTTAATGACCCCGTAGTGAGCATCAGGTAGCTCACTGCTGGAACCGCTGCTGCTGCTACTGCTGAACGTGTGCTTCCGGATGACTCCTGCAGGGGGCAGTCTGTCCTCCTGCATGCTCTCTGTCTGCCCTCTGTGCAGCTCCTCCTGCTCTTCCTCTGATTCCTGCAGGTGTGCGCTGGGCTGACGTAACTGCTCAATGGACTTGGACAACAGCTGCAAAACACATTGGCCATAGATATATGACAATATCCTGCAGCTAAACAATGACAATCAAACTTTTGTCAATGCAAAACTAAAAATATCAATTTGAGGTTTCTACAGTACTATATAAATAACAATAATGAATCCAGAGAGTAGCAGATTATTATTAGTAGCAGTAGTTTTTATAGAGAGAAAGGGAGACAGAGAAATAATGTGGCAAAGGGAATAGTCAAACAGATAAAATTTTCTGGCCAGTGGCTTTGTTAAGCTGCATTTTAGGAGGTTAAAGATCAAAAACAGATTAGCCACTAATTGTACATTTAAACGAAAAAAAAAAAAACATTAAACAATGGTACCTACCCCCAGGTAAGGGTATTTGTGTCATTCAATTGTTTATTTTATTAAATACAGCTCAAAATGTACAAGGTCTCCTCTTGTATTTTGTCATGTAAATTGTGGTTATATTCAGCAAACAATGGAGAAGGATGAAAATTTAGGCGCTAGTTATAGTATAGACTTGCTAATGAGCAAATGACAGACTCTTACATATAACTCAGCCAAAGGTCTCTGTACACTACCAATTTATGTCACACTCAGATTATCTCCATATTTATGTGTACTTTATCTTACTCTCTTCAAATTGCTGAAGTAATCAAGTTTTAATTCCATATTAAGTTTCTATTTCTCTTTCTCTATTCTATACAGCTTATTGCCTCGGTTTTTGTGTCTAACAGTGCAAGATACTTGATAAATATTTGTTAGCAGAAAATGTAATTGTGCCATGACACGATTATTCTACCACAAGAGGGCTCAATAAACAGTCTGAGAAGCACCTACTCTTGACAGCTGGTAACTAACAGCATTACTGTCTACAGAAAGTAGGCCTTGTATAAATATCCTTTCCTCTAGCATTAGTCTCATTAGCTTGGTATTAGTAAACACTGTTCATACCTATTCCTAAAATCCTTAAGCCTTGTAAATTTCCATTAGTGCCCCCTACTGTTGAGGGCACTGAAGGACGTTTAAAAACAACCATAGATGAGCCTCTGCTAGGAAATTAATTAGGGCAATGTTTCGGAGATCCCTCTCAATAAACAATGTGGGCTCATCCCCGATTAGTGGCCAATTATAACCTCCACTTAAACAGGCTTTATTTGCGATCTCATTGGCCTGAGTGATCACAGTAGGGCCTGTTCACATGTTTCTAGACAAGATGTCACAATTATTCTCCTTTCAAATCAAATGAAACTCACATTAAATAACACTGCAACTTTGTTGCAGAGGAATTCGAACAGCAACTCTTAAAGTCGTCCATCTGTACTATACAAGTCAATACGCGTTTGTGGTGCTTTATACGTTTTATTACTTCTAGGTAAGTGTTGCTCTATGGTTCCCATGACTCTTTCAGGGCCCAGCATTGGGACACACCAGTATGTGAGCTCAGACAATGCTGCCTTTCACAGCGTCGGCCACCTCACACACGTCCCTCACCAGAATAATTACACTCTGTGCGAGGTCACCTCGGCCAGCTAACAGAAACACAAATATTGCCACAGAGGAACAAAATGTATTCTGGGCACTTTTTCCTTCATTTGAACTTAGCTGAATTGAATTTCACAGAGTTAGCATGTGAACAGCACTGATGCCTTAAGCTATGATAACAGAATTAGTGCAAAGGGAAGCATTTCTTCCCTATTTGAAGTCAGGCAGAAGTTCGTTGCTTTGCAGAAATAACACCAGGGTTCCAGGGAAGAGCAGACCATAGCCTGGCTTAGTGAACTTGAGTAACCACAGATGCTTTTACAAAAGACTAAAAATAGATCAGCAACTGTGTGCTTAAAATGATTAAATCAGACTCCCTGCAGTGAAATAAGACCTCATGAGACCTAAACAAGAATACAGAATGCTGTGAAAAGCAAAGTCAAAATCCTGCGTTGTGATTTAAATATTGATGAACAAACCAGTACCTTATTTATATGGACCTGCTGCTGGTACTGTTTCTGTTTCTCCAAGAAGTGCTGATGTTGTTGCTGGATGACAAGTTGGGCAAGTGTGTTCTGAGGCAGTGGAGCTGACTGGGTCCGGTTCAAAGGTCTGTGTTTTGGTAGTTTAGGCCGACTGCTGGAGGGACGATCCTTCATGGCTAGAGGTGACTGAGGCTGGGATGACATGGAGCCTTGACCTTGACCAAAACAAGTAAATAAATAAAAACTCTTCTCTAGATTCAAAAAATCTGTTAAATAATATTGAACATTTTATCCATTTACCACATAACAATGAGACGACTTACCAGAGGAAAGGATCTTCTGCTGTCTCATCTGCTCTTTCTGCAGGAGGTGTTGAAGGAGAGCTTGGTGACTGGGGCTCACCTTAGACTCCAGACCTGTCTGAAGGGGTACAGGTCCCAGGAGATGCCCAGGCAGCCCATGCTTGATTTCTGTTGATCTGTCTTTCAACCCAATGGCAGTCTAAAGGAAGAGAAAACATGGTTATGTAATGGTTTTCACTGGAGTAACACCACACATATGTGCACTAGGATTGTTAGTCATTTATAATATATTGTAAGAATTCTCGCCAATAATGAATAATATAAATTGTTTTTTTGTAAATGAACATAGCTCATATACAGATCAGTGGTAAAGCAATGCGGAAATCAGACACCATCAATAGTTTGAAGTCACTGCAGCTGATAAACAGCCCTCTGTGGAATGTGCCAGAGAGCCAAACAATGATATATTATTACTGTGTTATCAGGAGTTGCACTTGAGTGGACTTGGACTTTTTAAATGCTGTGATAAATGAGGTAGTAGGGAAAGATAAGACTATGCCTGACACAAGGCACCTCGGAACAATATTTATCTAGGGGGGATAAAATCATTTGGGGGCCACAGGTCAGGTCTTCCAGAGAACTGGAAGAGCCAATGATGACAGGTTTGGCAACATACAGACTTGGTTAAAAGGTTTATTACCACTGAACAACTAAACTGATGCATTAAGCAAGATTTTGTGTAAAACACACTAAATATCTAGAATAGAAGCAAAATTCACACTCACACTAATTGTTGAGGATGCAGTTGAAAGCCCCAAGGAGATGTTGGGTAAGGAGGGAGATGTGTATAAGCTCAGCATGGACATGGAACCCTCAGGTCGGAATAATCTCGGCTGTGAAGGCCATCTCTAAATCAAAAATACAGAACAGAGCAGAGGACAGGACAATTGTTAAAGGCAACGTGAGCAGTGGCATAAATGTTGATGCATGATGATGAACAGCCAGCAAACAGAAAGGTATGTGTTTTTATGATGGATGATAAAAAAGAATGACAGAATAGCACCAGGGAGGATGATACATTATTATAAAACACAACAAACCCCTGAATCGACCTAAGTTCTTCAGTCCCCAATCTGCCTGCTGCCTGTACTTATTTCCCGTCCCCACCCTGACAGCTACTCTCTCAGAAAACACCAGCACTGGGGCATACTTCCTGTACCCAACAGAGCAGTGGATCAGCATGTGGTTTTGGAACAGCCATGTTTATCCTTCCAACCCCTACCACTACTCAGTGACCTTTATGTGGATATCCGGTCCATATTTGACCCGAGGGACCTGTTCCCTCTGAAAACGGATACCTAATGTAACGGTGCACAAACACGCTTTGCTTTTACATCAGGCATGAGGTCTACGGGCAGCCCCACAGTCCACCAATGACTTTCATGAGAGTCTCAGCTTGGGTTGATACAATAGCAATCCCGGGTGTTTATGTTGTTAGCATGTGGGTGTCTTTGGCTACCAATGCCTGGGATATCAATTAAACTCCACAGTTTGTCTGTCTCCCTAAGCCCCAACCTTCAAACCGATGTCAGGGAATCTCTCCTTCTCTGTGTGACTGGAGGCCCCTGGGAGAGTAAACAGCGATTGTTAAAGAAAGCACAGCTGTCCTGTTAAGACTGTTCAGAAATGTGTCATATCTGCCACTTTCTTTAATGATCCGCTTTGTGAGTCTGGTCCAAAGGGACGTGCTCTGGTCAGTCATGAATTTCAGGTATTGCCTCAGAACAACTCAGAACAGGCATGCAATCGGGCCAGTGACAGAACACCATGACAAGCCAACAGCTATATTACAGCCAAACTAAAGATGTTTTTATTGGCAAAATATAAAACTTATTGTCCAGAACAAAAAAAAAAGTCAGATGGTGTATCAATTTATTTTCCTGCCTAATGTGTCATCTTTATGCAAGCAAACTTAGTGTAATCTGACATGTGTATCAAGCTGCGCCTCTTTAATGTCGGTGTCGGGAGTCATTTTCACTTGCGTGTAACAGACAGAGGACAATTGGCTGTTTTCATAGCTGCAAGCAAAATGGCACACATTTAGTGTATTGACATAAAATTATATGATGTACACTTGATCTCCATGCAAAACACCACTGGAATAAGCATTTTGTTTTATTTTTGTGCAAATCAATCACAGTACTCATGATGTATAAACATACCTCAGTTTTTGTGGTAGTAGGCAGAGAGGAGGGCCCATTCTCAGCGCCCAAGGCACTTGAGGCCCCGATGGGAGAGCTGGGGCCGGAGCCGGGGGCACTATTAGTGGGTGTAGAGTCTACAAAATATCAAGGAGTTAGACACAGTGTTTGCTAACTCTCTACACATACAATACACATATATAAAAACACGACTAGGCTGTATTGTTACAGAAATTTAATGTAATCATGACTGATGTTTTTACAGAGATCACTTTTTTTTTTGATGTTTTTTCTTGCATGAAAGAACACTGACCATAAAGTGGAACTGCACTGCAGGTTCTGCAGTAATAATACTAAGACATAAGCATGTATTGCTTTCAGACTAGATAATAAACATGTACATACTACTGTAACATGTTATAATGCTGTTGCTTCTAAGAACTTAATATAAATTTGACACTACATACCCATTAGGTCCAGGGCCCTCTTCTTGTATGGAGTCATTATGTTTCCGTCTCTTCTCTTTAGCATTGGACTGCTCCTCCTCTCTGCCACCTTCTGCTTCAGTCTGGATCGTACCTTCAGGTTAGGCTCAGAGGCTAAAACATAAAGTACAGATATTTAGACAGTAAAAAAATCTCCATCACATGAGCCACAGAATCATGTGAGTGTACTCTGACAATTTATATAGTCAAGTAGTATGGTTTTATGCATCTTGAGTGAAATAAACATTATTAAAGAAAAATATCATAAAATATAAGGAAACTAAACAAGAAATTAAAAACTATAAATCTGTTAAAAATAAGCCACGCTTCAACGTGAAACAATTTCAGTTTCAGAGAAATTCAGAGCAGGTTTCAGATAAATTAAATGAGTCAGGATTGGGCCCATTTCCACCTCATCTGGACTAAATTAGGTTGAGTAACACACAGGCTCTAAGTGAAATAGTCCGCTACCTGCCGCCCTGGTGACCACAGTCTGATACAGTAGCAACAGTTAAACTAACACAAAAACATGGCAGATGTTTCAGGGTCTCCCCACTCCCCCTGCTCTTAATGCAAAACAGAGATACTCGAATACACAGCTTGAACATAGTACGTCTAAGTTATACACACTCACTCGCAGTCTGTACTGAACTGATCCAGAGTTACAAATCCATCAGTGTTGACAGAAAAGCAGACCTAATATTATTCATAGCAGAGATACTGCTTTCAAATGTTTTAACTGGAATTAATGATGGATTAAAGAACATTTGTCAAATATTGACACTTTGTTTAATCATTTTTATTTTCAGTTTTAACAAGGTAGATTTGATACATAATTCCTCACCAACATTGTTTGATACAACCGATGACTAACGAAAAATTGTTTGTGCACATGACACGTAACCGCAACATCCTTGGTTTGAGTACGGCACTGTCATTCTGCACATACTATTACCGGCAAGCAGAAAAGCAATAACTAAGAAATGGTTGAGTAAGGAATCACCAATAATTTATGAACAGATATAAATAATACTAAAAAGTGTGAAAAATATTGGAAAAACTGGATCCTGTACCTGGCATTGAATTGAAATGTTTAAATCATTGTTGTGCCTTCTCTGTCTCATTCCTATTCACAATAAGTTGAAAACTGCTTGATAGTCCTACCACAAAAGACAACTGTGGACCCATCAGATTTTGTGACGCCAAACCTTACTGTAACTCATATTGGTCCTCCATTATCAGGACTGTCCAGCCTGTTCAGGGAAGTGCTGTTGTCGGTGTTGTTATGTGATGCCTCCTTCTCCTTCATGCATTTTCCAGTATTGTTCAATCTCCAGCCTTAGAGACTCATGTTATAACAATGCCATTGAGAGTTCACTTTGGATGACTCAGCAGAGAACATCCGGTTTATTCCCTTTCTACATCACACCTTTCTGTAATCCCTATAGCTGGCTAAATCTCCATAGGACCTTGGCCTCCAACCTCCCTTTCTCTAGAGGATACTGATCCGTATGGGTAAAGTTACATGCAGTTTTATACGTAGACTTAAGCATTTGAGACTTGAAATTATGCATAATGTGGCATCTTTAAGAAAACCATGGAGGACATACCCTTAACATCAACGACATGTGCAGTTCTACCGACTTCTGATAAAAAAAGCTAATATTATATAGTAATTACTTAACTAGTCTGTATGTGTGACACAGTTGGGGCAACAGAGAATAACATAATGCAAAGAATATATATTAGACTATATAATATAATACAAAAACTTAAATAATGGAAGCATCAATTATACTGTACAAACATCAGTAAATCCTTTTGTATTTATCTGCTGAATCACGCTGTCTAGTCACATTGGCAGTGACTCATTATATCAACACATCTCATATGGACTCATCAATTCCTTGGACATAGACTCTCATAGCAAACAAACACACAACAGATAAGCTGTTTTTTTGACTAAAAGCCAGAGCACAAATCTGTATTGAAGTTATGTAAACCTTCTGTTACACAATAGCCAACCTGTTATATTATTTAGCATTGATCAATAATTAAATGAGTGTTTTGCAATGTGTACAACATAAAACTATACGTAGAGAAGTGGGGCTCTGATGTGGGAGCACTGCAGGGAGGAGGACAGGGAGCAATGACGGGGGCACAGCTAGAAGTGTGGGCCAGATGCTGCTATTTCTGGCTTTCGTCAAAAGCAGCAAAACCCTCATCCCTAATACGTGGCACAGACCTTTAATCCTGTGGGTGTGAGGTAGAATGAAAGAGAACGAGGGAGGAAGAAAGGAGGCAGGAGAGATAAATGGAGAGAAAACGCTGTTGGGAGTCGTATGAATCTGCTTCACGCCCTGCTGCCTTGATTGCTTTCTATTTTTACACACTGCTGCCACCAAGCTTCGCATCCCAATTGGTTGCCACGGGAACGCCAGACAGCAGCATGGGAACAAACACTTTCTCACTGGTCTCCATGGAAAAAATGCCCTGGTGCACAGTGCAACAGGAGACAATGACGGCAGCGGCAGAGCATATACGTACACCGAACACCTGGGTAATTTCTGCACCAGCGTCACAGTTAACGAAAACATACAGTAATGCCTTCAATATATCACTATCATAAATCACTCACCTCATTACATTTGAAAGTGTTGCTGCAGGGCTAGTGGCTTTGCAAGTGAATGTGTTATGCTATCCCCTCTTAATCAGAATTTTAACTGTGCTGTCACTGTGAGTGTCTGCGTCCATTAGATCCCATAGTCGGACAGATGACTTTGTGGAAAGCTGAGCTGTGTTCTGTACATAAGTAGGCCTGCTATGCATTTTTCCTGACAATCTTGTCAAAACCAATACCAGAATTGATGAATTAAGTTACTAGTTACTGTTCCTGTAACATTACAACATAAATATTTAAACCAAAGTTACAGTCCCGCAAAGTTAACTTTTTCCATGCCATAAGATCAGCAGGTTCAGTCCCTTTTTTAATATTTATAAGTAGTTTCCACGTAAACTTTAACTTTCTTTTACTTTGGGTTTTGTAGTCTTACCTCTGCAGAATAATGTTTTAAAATATTTCCTACACCTGCTGAATGCGCTGAATGCACACATTTGGTAACTGGGTCAAGACCAATGAGGGTGTTGCACTTCTTACTGCTAAGCTGCAACTATTCTTGCCAGAGACTATTACATGCCCTCGGTCCGGTCTATTCTAGTCCCTGGAAATGAAAGAAAGAGCCTATATTCCAAGTAAACAAGTTAATCACGTGAACTTCTTTGAACTACTTTTAGGATGAAGAAATAAAGGCAATGGCATCACATCTATCCTGTGTTGTGAAGGATGATGTAACTATTAATAGGACACCTAATAGTACAGATCAAGCACAGACTGTGCCTTCAGTGGAGCATTTTGGCTTTAACTTATAGTTCAAACTGTCATTTCTTTTTTGTTGTACTGTACCTCTTCTGGTGTTACTATGATATCGTCATGACTAGAAAACTACTTTTTTCTTCAATGCAAACTTCAAACACAACCAAAGAAAAAAAAGAAGATTATTTCCCCTTTAGCCAAATTAAGCAGCAGGAACTAAAAGTGGAGTAATCTCCACTTTGTTTTGAAAGAACTATCTTTGCTTAAACAAACAGTCCTGACGAGGTGCATCCTGCCTGTGCCAATCCTAATGTGGTAACACCTGCCAATCAGCTATCAGTGACAGCCAGAGGCTCAAGGAACAACACCACCTTTGTGTGTCCCCCTCGCGTGCCAAGCTCTCAGAGGACTTTAATGAAGACAGACAGGAAGTGGGGGAGGAAGGACTGAGCAGGAAATGACCACATATAGGTTCAGGAATCCAAGGAG
Organism: Ctenopoma multispine; assembly: GCA_034779795.1. Taxonomy (NCBI): domain Eukaryota; kingdom Metazoa; phylum Chordata; class Actinopteri; order Anabantiformes; family Anabantidae; genus Ctenopoma; species Ctenopoma multispine. Next base: position 12,219,741 of record JAUYWH010000008.1, on the reverse strand, counting down.
AAAGAAATGGTTTTATCAGTGCAAAAGAGCTAGGTTTAGTTTAACAATGAATGAAATTATTAAAATGTCATGTCTGTACATATCTGTACAGGTATTTGTTTAAAGCTGCTGTTTTGTATTCACAGTGAAAGACAAATAATGCTACCATAAACAGACTCTGTGTTATTTCAGAAAACTGTTTTCAACTGGCTATTTGTGAGGCAACTCCTTACCTTGTAGATCTAAAGGTATGCCTATGAGATATAAGAAGAAATATTTCTTAAAGACTGTATGATTCAAAGAGATTATAACAAATAAAAACTTTACTTTTCAATCTGCCTTTGTAATATTTATTCCTGCCATTCAGTAATTTTACAAGATATAATTGCTTTGCCTGATCTTTAAATTATGTATACACACAACGTGACAGGCCTGTAGTTAAACAACTTAACAAGTATAATTGTTTTCCAACGTAATTAAAGGAGACTTAGAAGGGAAAAGAACATAATGTAATTTGGTGACCTCACTGCAGAAATATGAAGTTTTTAGCTTAGTGAGCACTTACAAACCATAAGAGGCAGAAATTATTCTTATTTACACAGCCATCCCAGGAGGGTTCCTCTAACTTTGAACCAACAAACCTGAGCTGCTTTTTGGTGGGAACCTGTGTCTTTTCAAAATAGTTTTTAAAGTCCATAACACAGGACAAATTCATCTGTTTTAATTTTACCACTAAGCAGCTCAAAGAGGTCAGGGTTTATTATTGTAACACAGGGACAAATGTGGTGTCCTTCAAATAACAGTAAGGTAATTTCACTACAAATAACAGTAAATTTAAATGTATAAAGTGAAAACATGCAATTACATTAAGCTATGACATTGCCTGTGTTCAGCTAGAATGTTTTAGAATAATCTAAACAGGAATGAGGAAGGTTTAGGTTACTTTTCTGGCATATTTCACCTCTTATGAAAGTTTTGTGAGTCCTGGAGGATGGGGAAATGGGCCAGGGGTCATAACAAGCCTAATTGATGTTATTAGCAGGTCATCAGCAACCTCAGGAAATCCTCAATGTGTATGCCAACCTCTTGATTGACAAGGGTCAAAAAGACACTGAGTGTATTAATAACCCAGCATAGCAAATGGAAATCTGCAATCTTACTCAGTGATTTTTATCTAGCTGTAGTGTGTGTGTGTGTGTGTGTATGTGTGTGTGTGTGTGTGTGTGTGTGTGTGTGTGTGTGTGTGTGTGTGTGTGTGTG
>JAUYWH010000008.1:11998235-12218402 GCA_034779795.1 Ctenopoma multispine | reverse complement strand
GTGTGTGTGTGTGTGTGTGTGTGTGTGTGTGTGTGTGTGTGTGTGTGTGTGTGTGTGTGTGTGTCTGTGTCTCTGTGCAGATTTACGTATGCATGTACAGTATATGTGTCTATGCATTTTTATGTGTATGTGTACTAAATTTAGCAAACCTGTCTTCCTTAAGGGAAAGTCGTCCTTGCTCTCTATGGGTGATGGCAGAGTGTACTGGCATGTAGGGGATGTACCGCCCAGAGGTGGAGAGCTTTGATCCAGTGAAGTGTGGTGAGAGGACCTGATCCCACAAAAACACATAACATTTTTAAGAGAATAATAATGACATAATGACAGGCTATGCTTCTATGTGATTTAAAGATTGTACATGTGTCTTTTTCTCATTTTAAAACAACACAGAGAACTTACGTGTACCAGAGTTTTGGGTGATGGATGAAAGAATGATTGGTTCCGTTACTGGCTAGGTCCTTGGCTGATTTGCTCAACAGAAACTCTTGGAGTTTCTGCTTTACCTCAGTACTGGCCACTGCACCTGTGAGACCAAAAGACAAAACCAAAGGGATTGGGGTCACCCTAGGGCTATGACTTATGATATATTATTGCTTAGATAATACTAAAAAACAAACTTTGTCTCTACTGCAACTTACAGATTTTCTCACCAGTTTTCCTAGAACACATTTAACTTAATATTGCATCTTATATATAATACTAGAGTCAAAACTGTCCTGAATTTCCTAAATTCAGGTTTTTGTTTGATATAATCTCTTCTGATTGAGTTTATTCCATCTTCCATTCACCTCACAACTTATGTAAGAAGATCTCCCCCTAGTGGAGGCACAACATGTTTTCCAAGCTGTGATGCTGCAGAGAGATGTTCTTTCCTATTGGAGGGTTACAGTTGCAGGGCACAGTTTCAAATTACCTGACCTGACTAAGTCATAAATCTTGTCTATTACTAGCTGTAAGGTAAAAACAGAAATGAAATACTATATCTGAAGTTATTTTCATCGTGCTATTGAAAGACATTTTCTCCTTAAGTCCAATCTTAAATGTCACTGGCCAACCTTATGTCATCAGTCGAATGTCCTTGTTAAGTACCATGTCATACTCATCCTAATATTGCTAGATGTTTTTCTTTATTTTGTAAATAAAATACATTTCAGCTTTGTAATCTGCATGACTCTTAATTAGACGTAATATTGAAAAATCTTAGCAATCACATCGGATGAACTTAACCTTATTGCTACACTTCTAAATGTAAGCTAGTCGGGAGTGCCGTTGGTCCTGGTGAGTCTTCTTACCTATATGCAGTATGGTTTAGTTTAACTTGCATTGCCTTTGAGATGTCTGCAATTGCACAGTACATTTTGTGGTATAGTAACCTATACTATAAAATATATTATACAACATATGTTACCTCAGTGGCCTTACTGCTGGATGTCTCAAAACCTTAAAAATAAAATTCATTAACAATTCTAACTGAACTGATTATTATTATATACATTAAACATACTGTTGTAGTTAACTTTGTCTAATATTATTATTGGTGATCTTGGAGAATGGGATTTATTATGATATATGTTATGTATGATGTATGATATGTTAGTGGTTGACTAGTGGAGATTTAACATTGTGTCAAGTTAGACATCTCCTTGCAGCCAGATGCCAAATAAATACCACTACTAGCACTAAGTACTTTCAGTCAGTCAGTGGAGCAAGGAACTACAGCAAAGCATTCATGTCCAGCTGTTGTATGTGTATTTCACTTTAAGGCACTTTAAGATAATGCATTGTAAGAATTACTGTAAAGGATGAGGGTTATGCCTTCTGAGCCTAATGCTTGCTATTGCCTGGGGCTCTCAGAATCACTAATTCCACTGCTGATGGTAGAAAGATGGTGATAATGGCGGTGTCGAGCTCTTACTCTCTCGGGAGCGCTCTTTGCCTCTGAGGCTAACACTGGAAACATGCTGCTCTCGCCGATGCCTCTCCTGCTCCTTTTCCAGCTGGTTCTGCTGCTGCTGCTGCTCCAAACGACGCTCCTTCTCAGCAATTTCCTGCTGCTGCTTCATGGCCTGGAGCTCCTGCTGGAGCTGAGAAACATGCAGGTCTCAAGTCAGCATGAAGAAAGCACACTGATACATATATTTTTAAAACAACAGTGGCTTCAGTGAACTTTTGTAGTTTCTATTATTCTGTGATGCACTATTCTGTACTTGTCTGTAAAAACAAAACTCACACCATGCTGTAGTGTATTGCTCAACATCCTGTCTTGCTGTGCTCAGTTGTTTCTTTTCTGCACTCTGTAATGTTGTCCTGAGCTATGATGTTTTCTACTGATCTGCACTATGCCATGCTGTGTCGTGCTTTGCTGTTTTGTACACCATGGTGCTGTGCCACTGTGTACACTGCTGTGCTGTCCTCCAACTGTTCAGTGCAATGCTGACCTTGAGGTGCTCCTGGAGCTGAGCCTGGTGCTGACGGGTCAACTTCTCATGCTGCTTCTGGAACTCGCTTATTAGTAGCTGCTTCTGGATCTGCTGCTGCTTCTGAATGAGGAGCAGCTCTTGTTGCAGCTGCCTCTCCCACAATCCTGGATCTGAGCCTGGGCCCAGCATCCTCAGATCTGTACGTAGGTCCAATGGAGATAGGGGCTCCACAGCCAATATGTCTGGCTTAATGTCCACTGTTGCCCGCAAAGAGGAAAGCAGGGAGAATAAAAAATATTTGTCAGTGACTCATTGTGTCTTTACCTTTATCAACACCAATCAACCAACAAGATTTTGCCGTGCATAATGTATCTGTAAGTTCCTGCAGGACAACAAGACAGAATAATCTGCATTATAAATGGAGCGACATGGTGTTTTAAAAATGAAAAAAACAGAGATTGAGGGGGAAAGAATGACAAGACTCAGAAAGGAGGAGCACTTCACATTTCTCTCCAGTGATCTCCAGAAACCTGCAATTATAATACTTTCTGTAAATAAACATGGGATCACATCTGTCAGCATAAAGACAACTGGGAGTAGCTTTAAAAAAAATCAATGGACATCTGCTATGAAGTGTTGAAGTTTAAGTATTTACAGAAATCTTATCTCCCCAGTGATTGATGAATAAATAAAGAGGCTTACTCTGCATCTCTAACAGAACACCATGCAGATACCCCTTCTTAACATTAATGATTTCGGGGTTAAATAGTTTATGAACCCATATGTGCTTGTGAGTTTATTTTCCTGTAATCTTTCCATCTGTTTTCTTGAATGCAGACACTGCAGTGCCTGCACTGGTAAAACCTGCCTTTGTCTTTGACAACTATCTACATTATAAGATATTGTCAGATACAAAGTGAGAGAGGGCATCCCTGTGGTCTTTTTTTGCATAGGAGGATGCTGAATATTTTTTATCCTTATAATGTTTCTGTTTGAATCCACACTTTTAAATACAACTGAATCTATTGGCTGGCTTCTGTCAGCATTTTTACAAAACCAAGTTTACTGTAGATAAATAATAAGGTATTGAGGCCTACAGTACATTTGACCAGTGACTGAATATAAATGTCCATATCGTGATGTGACATTCAAGACGTGTACACATTGTATAATATCCCTTCCATTTTGAGACCAGAGAAATATTCCAACCTACTTAATATTCTAGTGGTCAGTGGGAGTTTTATTGAGTGTCTTTACTGACTTGGGTTACATTTGAGATAAAAAAAAAAACACAGCAAATGTTACCACCTTTTCTTTGAAAGCATGAAAGAAAAGTGACATGTTACACTTTACATAGTATGTTGACATAAATCATTTTGAGTTAGTTCTGTCATGCATATATCCACATACACTTTACTAAAATGCAGATAAAAAAGGAAACTAAACCTTTCAAAAGTAGCAGTGTCAGTCTACAGTAGTCTTCAATTAAAAAGCTGTGCCCTCCTGTTCACTGATGCTGTGAAGCTCACTGGCGTCCATTTGTTTTGTCATGTAGTCACCATTTTTATTGCCACCATTCCATGTGTATGTGGTGATGATGATTATAAATAGAAACATAAAAGCAAGTGGCGCAATCCTGGTCTGTGACAACCCCCACACCCTAGTATCCACCACCCTAACTTGCTGCTGCCATGGAAACGCTGGCGACGTAATTATGTCTCCCCATCCTGCAGATACCGAGTCTCACTGCATGTCATCTCCTGCCTACAGTGGCAATGTGACATGTTGACTATTATATCAGCTTTTCAGTTCTTATATAAGAAAGGAGTCCCCAGCAGAGAGAGACAGAGAGGAAGCATTACAAAACCCTCTAACACACACACAAACACACACACACAGTAGAGATTCAGAGGCTAAGTGGTAAGTTTTAAAACATGTTCAAAGAGTGGAGACAGCTAGAGGGAACTCCCGTGCTGTAATTTTTCTATGTTCTAAAAACAACTCCAATCAAATGACAGAGGAGGGCGACAGCTTGTCGGGCGCAGAGAACAAGCACCTGTAGAACAGACCCTTCTCTTCTGACAGGGAATATTAATCTTAGCTTGTAAGTACCTGACAAAGGACTCTTTGTAGCGGGCACTGTTCGAGATGCAGTCGTAAGCCTGTGAACCACTGAAGGTCTCAGAGCCAGGCCGTCGTGCTACTTTTGCCTAATAGACCTAAATATAGAACCAAAAAAAACACCTGCTGCCTGGAAGAATTCACCACTATGATATCTAATTATTCTCATATTTCATTCTGTACCCTCACTGTGACTGACATTAAGGATCTCCACTTTGATCAGCACATCAAGCTGAGCCTCCATCATAAAATCTCAGACAGTGGTTTAGCAAGATGAGAAGTTGGGGGAGGAGGAAGACTTAAGCCACCTTTGATGACCAAGGCTGTATGAAACCACAAACAGCCTCATGTGCCTGTTCTATATCTGTCTACTCTGTCCACTGTGTTGGCAAGAATAGCCTTGGATGGAATGACAATGTTGAGGGAACATAATAAGATCCTGAAGGTAGATAGGTACTATTTGAGCACAGCTGAAGCCTCTGCTTAATGTATAATTTACAACTTGTTTCCTCATGATTGACATTTCTCTCTGTGGGGATTTAAACATGAAGATAATGTGAAAATATGCTGCATGCTATGCATTATACGCAACAGCAAAATACATAACAAAGTCATGTCTACTACCACAAATTTGCTGTTGACATACTTACGTCAAACGCACACTGAAACTGCCCCAAACTGAAATATATTGTTACTGTATTAAGAAAATACTCAGACAGAGGAGAATACGGAACCACCATTAACTAGGGCTAAATTTAAATGCTTTTCTGAGCACAGTCTTAATATAGACAATGTGCGAAAGACTGTCACAGTTGTGAGACCGCCTGCTTAATTTAACACAGGCAAAAATAAAGGCGCAGTGTTGCATTTATGTAACTTTCAGGTTACTTTTTAAATGATCCCTCCCTACTTCTAGTTCTGTGGTTCTAATGTGCCACTTGTGATCATGACCTAGACACCTAGAACAGTAAGGCGCCTCGTGATTGGTGGGAAGTTCAGAGAAGTGTCTCTAGGCACTGGTATACAAAAGATTTATGAATGACAGGTCGCAAATTTGTTTTTAGCACACAGGAGCAACAAGCACCCTGTCCCATGCCCAAATTCCCCCCAGCAGAGGGACTGTCAAGGGGGGGATAGGGTGACTCATGGCCTGTGACCGTTCTCTCACTGCAGCGTTGCACCGCCAGTGTGTTTATTTCTATAAGAGATGTGCCTCTCATTAGCTTTGGTGGTGGTTAGAGTGACAATCACAGCTTTAATTTGAGAGGTTGGATGGGTCTTTTTTTGCCTCAGGCCACATTAGCAGGTTTCCCACCCCAAAGAGAGAATACACACACATCAGCAGTGTCATTACTATTGTATGTGAACAGTCTGATACAACACATTATTGGCATAGGTCATTATGCCGGCTCATGTGAGGCTTTACCAATTTAAAAGAACCTCTTGGCATGTTTTTTATCCTGCTAGTACTTCCCACTGAATATAAACAGTGCAGCTAGTTCTAACCATTTGTTTGCACCTAGAGGCATCTTCTGGTATCACTGAACACAAATGATAATATTCAGATTTCACTAAAATGGAACAAAAGAAGAACTCAAACGCTACTGTAACACAAAGAAGATGTGTTTAGTGTTCAAAGGTAAGCACTACTGAATAAATGAACTGTTTTATGTTATTTTCTCTAGTCAAACAATAAATGTTTACCTGGAAAATTCTAAATTAATGATAAAATCAATTCTAATACCCTATAACCATGAGCCCATTACTTGTATCTTAAATCCCTTGCAATTATATGCTACCTATGGTTACAGATTACAATAAGTAAACTCCAAAAAACAGCACAGTTTATAGTGAAGTTCAAGTTTGGTACTGGGAAATCCATTGCTCCATCTGCGTTTGAGTGAGACATTTTAAGATAAGACGAGAGATAAGATAACACTTTATTGATCCCACAAAGGGGAAATTCATGTGTCACAGCAGCAGAGTAAAACTGACATCAATGTTAAAACGAATAGTCTGTATAGAGGATTTTTATCATATTTTATTACTATGTCTGATTAGCACATTTTGACAATAAACATAAAGGCGCACTCTATGTTTACACTGTAAACATGTATGGTGCAAGCATTGAGAGTGCAAGAGAGATGGTTATGCTTCTAAATTCCCATTATAACTATATGAGACAGTATAAATAGAACCAGAGATACAGAAGATGTTTGAGGGTAAAAATAAGCTGATGCTTGGGACTGCAATGTGGTGCTGGATCTCTTATTAAGTGCCTTGTTATTTTGAGCAGCTGGCATGTCTAAAGCAGGAAACAGGTCTTTATTTTTAAGAGTCAGGCTCGTCCTTGTAGCTGAGCCAGAGCTGCGGCTTGCAGGCTATCTGCTAACAAAGAGAACTGAGCTAAACCACCCAATCGCCTCCCGTCCTGCCGTCATGTCAAACAACAAACACGACATAAAGTAAATCTATCTGAACAAAAAGAAGGAAGAAACACAGAGAACTGTAGGTCACAATTAGCATGTTTCTCTGTCCATACTTTTTAATCATTATACAAATTTCCTGTTGACAGCATTGGTCCCAGACCTTCCAGTTAATAAAAGTCCTAATAAATCAATCTGCCAGAGATGATGCTTTACTCTCTTTAACCACTACAAACCCTCCAACCAAATGAAATATAACCCTTAGCATCGATATAAAAACACAAGCTCTGAACTTTGCTTTTCTATAACATGCATCTTAAGAAAAAGTGAATAACTATGCAAAAAGTCCTATGTATTTTTAGTTAGGTCTTGTATTCTACATGCTCTTCGCCTTACTATTACAAATTATCTATAATGTTAAGTTCTTTCATTCTTATAAAGATAAATTGTTGAGGAACGCTGAAACAACACATTATGTTATTTTCGCTCTGTCTCTTTAACAGTGATCATTTGAAATACACAAAGTGGCAATCTGAACAGATACAGGATACAGACAAGAGGACTTGAAAGGTGCAGCATTGTTATTGGGGGAACATGATATTTTACATGATATTTTGTATACAGGAGAACTAATTAGTGTTCCCTTGTTGAAGTGCCATTTTTATCAGAACTTTAATATTACTGAAACAGAAATATGATTATATGCTTTATTTTCATGTTCTACTTGAAATGATCAACAGAGTATCACGTAAAATGTCAAGCGCCATTTATAAAACAATTCTAAAACCTAGCCTAACACAAGAATCACTTGACCATCAATATTCATGAAAAATATATATATTTATATACTTCACTGCACAACAAATAAATAACCTGCCCATGGGCCTATCTTACAGGGGGTGTACCTGCTATACAAACAACACTTTAATGCATAGACTCACAGAAGGCATCCTAGAGTGGCATTGTTATATAGATAATGTTAGTCCAGTGTTATGTGATTTACAATGAAGTGGAAGGCACAAATTAAACAGTCAAGTGATAGAACTCCCTATAAATATCGGTTACCATCCACTGTTATATGAGGAGCATGCTGAGATGGAACGATAACGCACAGAGGCCTAATCTTAGCAGGCTAATGCCATAATCTGAAAATAACTCACCTAAGAATAGCTGACCCACAGAATAAGCATGGAGCCTGAATTCAGGAGCTCTGTATAGCTGTTGTTTGGCTGAGAGGCAGCTGAGACAGAGGAAGAAGCTCCTGTGGTCAAATAACCTGCTCTATTGACAGGGATAGAATGTGTCATCTTCCTGTCAGCTCCTTTCTTTTCAAATCTCCTCACGTTTTGGCCCACTGCCTCTGGATGTTTGCCTGCCTAGAGTCAAACTTAAGGCTGTGTTTATTTTGAGTTGAGAGTTTTTGCCTTATCTTGACTGTGAGTTCACAGTCACTGTACAAAAATTGAATATACATTAGACGAAAATAAAATAATAAACCTATTATTTGCTAATAATAATTATTTGCTATTTTGTTGTTGCCTCTTGCAGATAATTGCAGATAACCTAGTGACAACTCAAAGGTCATTGTACGTGTTTCAGTAAAATAACCACAGACGTTACTCAGTCTCAACTTTGCAAACCACATGACGAGAGAGAACTTTTTCAGGGACAATTTTAACATTTTATCAATAGTCACAACCTGAAAAAAATCAGGTGTGACTCATCTTGAGTCAATACAGTGAATAGACGTTACTCATACTGATGTCAGCCATGTACTCTTCAATTCAATTCTCAGGTTAAAAATAGAACAGTCAGTGTCTGTGGTAAATATCATGAGAGAAACCTTTCAGTTGTCCCCCCAGTATTTTTGTCACAGTTTTTCCTGTTTCTTGAAAAGTGCACGCTTACATGGAAGCTCACAAAACACAACATCCCTTTTACGTTCACAGTGACTTATTTCATGCGAGTATGAGAATAGTGTTAACACAGTTCCTCTCTTTAGTGGAAAAACAACACTCTATGCATGCTTAACATAACAGGATAAACAGCACTTTTTAACCCTTTACAAGACATGTTTAAAACAGATTAGGTTAAAGTCCCACGGAGGAACACAATTCATAAAGCAGCATATGTAATCACTTGAGTAAATACCTTGATTCAGGAAGAAGTGCCTGATCCTACCACGTTGCTGTGGTGAGAAGTTTTGAGTTCTCTTTTCACACAGAACGAGAGATTGACTGAGCGCAAAGAGTTGAGAGTGAAAGAGGGATAGAGGGAGAGAGTGAATGTGTGCGAGGGAGGCACAGAGGATCTAAGATAGCAGAGAATTAGGCACAGATTCAGTGATAGAGAGAAATACACAGATTGGAATGCAGAAGAAAAAAAGTAGAAAAACAACGAAATCCCTCAAGAGATGTAAAAACACCGGGCTGTGTGATCACCTGAGTTGTTCACATTGTGCATCTTGCTGTGGTTGGTGAGCTGCTGGTGTCCAACGCACCCTTCTGTTGTGGAGAAACTTGACTCGCCCTCGTAAATCGTCTGCAGCATACTCCACTCAGCGCTCAGGTCTCATCGCAAGCCTCGCGTTTCCTGTCACCAAGAGCCACCCCTCAGCCACTCAGGGGAGAGACCACGACAACAGGCAACTCTCTCCCTTCCTCTGCCTCCTCCTCGAGAAACCACTCTCACTGTAGAGCAATAACACAAACTGCACAGTCTCTCTGCAGGGCTGCCACTCTCTCTGTGCTCTGCCTCAGTCTGGTTCAAACACTAACACACTGTTAGTAGAAGATGGCAGGTCCAGATTTTCTCTTATGGGCTTCTTTTCCTATTTCTCTCCAGTCTGTGGCTTTTTCTCTCCTGTGAGCAGAGACTGAGAAAAATGTAAAGCTGACTTGCTGGGAAAGCCGTGTACTGTGTGCTGAGCACCTCGCTGAAGCAGTAATGCAAGCCAGGGAGGGAACAAGCTTAATTTGCATGTGAATCAACAACTGCGTGGCCCACAGGTGACAGAAATAGAACAATGGCCAGCCCTGGCTAAAAATAGGTCAGGCGAGGCGCGGGGATTGGAGCAGCATTGATGCGTTTAAAAATACCACACCAAACACAGCTGTCTTCTTTAGCTCCTGCCAGAAGGCATGTCTCCTGATTCCCTCTCTGCAGATGGAGGCTTGATTCATCTCTCTATTCTGATTTGTTGAACCAGTCTCTCTAACTCGCTCTATTTATGTCTTCATTTTCTTCATTTTCTCTTAGGTACAAGGGTGGGATGATCCATTCTTGCCTTGATGTGCTAAAAAAGGCACATGTCAACTTCCCCTCTGTGCAGTATATGTTATGTCAAAGGTTTGTAAAACGCCTGCTTGTTTTTCATGTGAGTCAGAAAACGCAAAAACAGTGTATTTATTTATTTTTTAGGATTAAATATTTCTAAAAAAAAAACAACCAAATACAAATGCAATAGCATTTTTAGGCAAATTTGCATCTGTGACAAAAACCCAACAAGATGTGTCAAGTTGAGCGAGGCACCAAATGAACACTGTGTTCATTTAAGACTCAGAGTATAACCTCACTGCATTAGCTGTATGTGTGGATCAGTGTGTATTCAGGGCAGTGCTGCTAGTCAGGAAGCATGCTTTCAGCTAGCTATGGAAGCCAACTGTAAGATGCCATAATAGCATGATCACAATTACATAAACCTCTCAAACTGTGTCGAGAACACCTCTTCATGGTAGCCAATCCAATTTCCTTGAAATACCTCGATAGGGTTTAATGATGAATTTGAGAAATTACAAACATATCTGAATGAGTTCTGTCCAAGTTTTTGATTTCTTTCAATTAATATGATATTTTACAGAATATTACTAACTGCTCAAGATATGTAGTTAATATAATCTGACTGCAGCTCATAAAAGTCAAGTCAAACGTTCTATCAATGCTACTGATGCAGGGTTAGGTTTGTGGCCAAGTAGCCTGTGCCTTTAAATTTTTCATCTTCCTTCATAATTTGACCTGTCCCCCAGCCAGGGGCGTGGAGCCAGCATGGCTATTTTTAGTCTGCGCTCTGACGACTACAGACACACAGAGAAGGAGTTTTACTGTGTTGTTTCAGCTGGACAAACATTTAACCCCTCAGTCCTTTTATCGCAGTGCAGCTAAGAAGTTAAGAAGGAAATGCACAGCTTGAAGGGTCGCCCCAGACATAAAACAACTCTGAGGTTAATGTATGATATATGTTGTTAAAGTTGTCATTAATAAAAAGCAACAACAGAGACTGTGCATACATTCACTTTTATTTCATGCTGACATCTTGGTTATATTAAAATTCTAATGATTTTTTTTTTGTTTACTGTTTAATATTAGAGAGAAAAAAAATATTATTAAGGTCTCTCCTTAGCAACACATTACAGTTTAACACTTTAGCGATGTCTTGATCTTTGTGAATTTGTTTTGGCATTCACATTGGATAAGTGTGAGAGATAGCCCAAGGTAATGATGGCTCATCTGTTGCAGTGTCTGTTTGAGCAGTCAAGCTTTGACCCTGCAGGCTGACCTCAGTATCAGCAAAGGCAGAAATGATAAAAAGCAGAAGGAAGGCTGTCACAAGAATGACAATTATTGTGATAATGGAATCCCTATTTATATGATACAAAAACTTTATTTTGGTCAAAACATATTTTGCAATGATCCTCTTCCTGTGGCTTTTCACTATTACACAATGAAATGCTATGCGTTGCAGATCTATTTTTACCATTTAACACTGAAATATTTCTTTTTATTTCTTTATATGTTTCTATCTTGCACATTTTTCACATAGCTTTGCTTTAATTTCATTATAACTTGTAAGTAATTAACAGTAACATGTTGAAATCCCTCAGGCAACCTGCCCTACTGCTCCTAAAAAAAAAAAAAAAAGTAATTCACTGGGACACGTTAGCAGCGATTAACCTAGACTTTTTATTTATAACTAGCTTCCTGAGGTTGATGAGGGATTGTAGGATTGGAAATAGCACTGTCCAATAGGCAGGATCCAGTAAACCTGCAATGTGGCAAGCCCATTATAGCTCAGACTGCGTCACTGGCGGCCTTTGTCTAGTTTAGTCCTATTAAAGCATTTAAGTGTGAACGTCAGCGTCCCTGCTGAAGAGCCACTCAGCTTTGCTCTCTGGGGCCGGGTCTCAACTGTCTGTCACCTCCCCACACAAACTCTGTTTGTCTGTGTGTGTTTAAGTGTGTGTGTACGTGCATGTGAGAATGTTTTGACATCAGAGCACCAATGAGAAGTGGGGGAATATTAGAGATGAGGAAACAAGTGGGTCAGACCGGTGAAGTGCCTCTAGCACTTTCCAAATTTAAATGAAAACCCATTATAGCCTATTTTAAAGAGCAAGAGATGTCAGGATGCACACACACATACATGCATTCATACACACATCATTACGTTGTTTACTCCATCTTAAGATAGTTCATATGATCTACAGGGACTAGAGCTACAGTATAACAAAGAGATACTTCCTACTCTTTAGCTCTGATTTAGCTCTTTCCATTCTGTTTAAAGAAATTGTGTAACCTGGAAACTTTTTTTACCAAATCCGTCTGCTCATATTGCCACAATTACTGTACCAGTTCCAAATCATCTCTTAAAGTTCTGTGGCTTAATTGTCATAGCACTGCTGCGTTGTGACACACTGTGCATGATGAAACTCAGCAGGGAGGCAGACTGGAGAAAGAAGGGAGCTGAACGTATGTGTTGCAACAGATATGAGGGGTGGACAAGCACCACTCCTTACAACTAATTTGATCCAGCTTGGAAATGTTTTGTTCCCCTTAATAGCACATGATCCATGTGTGGGAGGGGATGAGTAAGCCATGTTTTGTTGTTCCAAGTTTGCTAAACTTTAAAGCCCCCATGTATCTTAGAGGAGGGTTGTCTATTGTAAAATAAAGTGATCACAGTAAATCTCATAACCCTCTTACATGATCTTAATTGATACACAATAATGAAATTTATGTTATCAACTTCTCTGACTTCCTCCCTATTGTTTGGTTTCCTGCCTGTGTGGAGTTTCATCATGCCACCATGGGAGAACTGTGGCGGATGTGATCATTGTCAGGTGCTGATTTGTCCCATCAGAGGGGATGTTCCTCCCAAGAGAGGGGCTTACTAACAGCAACTTCTGACATAACTGTCTCAGGAGTGAGGCCATGGCACATTGCTGCCCCAGCCTCTGTCTATGGAGCCAAGCTCAGTTTTTCTACCTGCTAAAAGCCAAGAGTAAAGTTTCACTTCAAACAGCCCATTTTACCTTGTGGTTAGTCTCATGAAGGCACAAAGGCACTACAACTGTTGATTTGATGGTAAAATCCAATTAGTCTGTACATCTGGATGGGTTATGTGAGTGTGTGTTTCCTCACTAATGATTTGGGTGCTCTTGCTTTTATTGGGTTACTCTGTCTGGCGTCCTGTGGTATTTCCTCTTGAACTTTCAAGGTGATATAAAATGCACTTAACAGGTTGGATCAAATAACATAAAAATTATATAAAGGCAGTCATGTTTGGTACTTAACCTTGAAACACTGGCAACAAGCTTTTGCATTGCAGCTAATAATAATGGAGCCTATATAGCTTTATGTGCTTCTCTCTTTTGAGGGAGACTGAACATAAAAAAGACAGAGACTATACTCTTCAGAGAGAAATTAATCAACATCCTTTACAGAACAGTAAAAAATCTTTTAGATAAATGTGTTTGTTCATCTGCTGTGAATCTTCTTTTCTAGAAGACTAGAGAGACAGATTATACCATAACCGAGCTACAAGAAGGCAGAAACACAATTCAAAGCATCTACTTATTATGCACTAACCTTGAGGTCAGTTTACTTTATATATCTGAACAGGTCCCTGATGCCGTGCCTTCATCTGCTGCCATAGGCTTTCTAAAAATAGATGTGGAGCACAAAGGCACACTGGAAACAGAGGGCAGCTCTCAGTATTTTTACTGATCAATGTGCTCATCTCTGCTGGGAACCATTGATCCACTGTTTGTATCAAACTGACCATGTTGTTGATGTACAACTTCAACCCTACAATCACGACAAGCCCACTTTATGTTACCTTGCCCAGCACCCTCGTTCATAGCAACACAAGCGATTGATCAGCTAACGATATTCTAACACCAAAAGGTTTAGCATTGATCTAAGCCTTTGAAAGATCATTCTTAATGTCAGCTGGCATTTGTGCGAGCTATTAAACAATCACCATGAAGCAGGACTTTTCAGCCTGGAACTGCAATGTGCAGAATCACTACATCACTGAAATGCCTGCAGAAATCCAGTGCTTCACTGGTATCATGCAAACATACAAGCCCATACAGACACATGTGACTTTGATGGAATCCAGCCAAGCTTGGCTGACCTTAGAAAATCCCTCAGGGATTAATAAAAACAAAGGTTCTCTGTTCAAAGACCTCCTTCCAATCCACATCCTGCTAGTTGAGCTCATTTATGATGGGATAATCATAGCATCATCTCTCCAAATTGCCTTGAAGTTTTTATCTTAATATGCTAACAAAATATATACTTTCGTCATCATTACAACAGCAAACACATTCAGTCAGTCTTGTTTTTCCTTTGGCAAAATAGCACAGCTGTTATTTCAGAAACGGAAAAGAACAGTTTTCAACCATCTTCACCAAAAGGACAAATCTCACTTCAGTGACCTAAATATGTTAACCGTACTTATCGAGTCAAATCTGAACAACCTAACAAAATGAAAACTATAGTTCTCTTATAAAAAGGTATGCTTACTGCTTGACTGTTATACCGGGTGTGTGATCAATTACCTTTGAAGATTTAAGTAAAACTCCATTCATGGATTTTAAAAGTTCACGTAACAAAGCGCAAGAGGAAATCAAGTTTGCTCTGGGAAGGGTGGGCTGACACTTATTGTCCAGGCCACTTCCCCCTACGCCATCACTTCTTTACTTGACCGCAGCACAGTTAACATACTCTCCTCCTGTGGTGTCTCAAAGGTCTCAGACTCAACAATACCTTTGAAAAATAGCTCTTCCTCTCATTATTAAGGTAGAGCTATGCATTCCAGGAAATGTCCCACAGTGCACAAGCCACCTCTGCTACAATGCTACTGTACATGTTTCTCCATATGCTTAAACCCAAAGGGCCTCCAGATATATTTTTAAATGCTTTTATAGGTTGACCTTGAGTTTTTGAATCTTATTACAGAATATCAGAATCATTTATTTTTCTATGCAGTGGAAAGCACTGTTTTATGTGACACATATTTCCAAGAACATGGTAAAAACAATGTTCTACTTTAGTCATTTCTATAAATCATGTAATTCCTTCCAGCACCTCGAGTAGTCAAATAGCTTCCTATTTCCTGTCTCAAATGACAGGCAAAGAAATAGTTCAGGGGTCATCTCATGTATTTAGTGGGAAACAATAGTAGTGCTACAGTTGCTTCAGTCACTGATACATTTCTTGTTTAAGGATTCAAACTTGTGCAGAATTAATTTCTTCTGACTAAATGTGAATCACCCCTCCCTTCTCACTTTCTCAACATTTTAGAATTGGCAAATCACTTTTATTTTATTATTTTTATTATTTTATTTTACCACACACTGACTCAATTAGGCTATATTGTTCCATTTCAGGAACTGTAATAATGAATATATTAAAAATAGCTATTTCTCTTAGCTAGATAGCACAACAAAAACTAAGGGAGTTGAAGAGAAGGGCTTTTCTCAAGAAGAGAGATTTCTGCAAAGGTCCAAGAAGCACAGATACTGTAGAAATACAAATCAAGACTGAATCATCAACACTGAGTCTGTAAAAAAAATACACTCACAGACAATGTTAACTCACACATGCATAGACATGCAATCATACATATGCACACATGATCACATAGCAATGCCACCATGCTGTGCTTGGGAGTGGCTGCAGCATTCCTGACCTCTGCCTTTCATCTTGGATCCAGTAACCAAACACTTCAACCCAGCCCATTCAATAACACAGCGCCTAACAAGCCTTTATAAAATCTGAAAATACCATTATCAGAAATTACCAGCACAAAAGAAAAAACTATGTGAGCTCCTTAAAGCTGTCAGTGAATCAGTTTTATGTTTTTTATAGATGATACAAAGGGTGGAATAAGCCCCTTGTGTGAAAAATGAAAAGACAAAATAAAGCTGACGACAGAGGTATTTCCTTCTGAACTACAAAGTACTGATATTCATAAGATTAAAAAGCAAAATAGGCCTAATAAGTGAAAGAAAGAAAAAGAAACTTAATACATCTTTTTGGTTTGTTTTCTCATACAAGATGTCATTCACTGATGTACTGTACCTGTACAGTACATCAGTGTACCTGTACATGTACATCAGTACATCGCTTTTCTCTTTCAGTCAGTCAGTTTTTAGTTCTAAAGAGAATATTATGTAGATTTCATGACCTCTTTGGAAATGTTGTCAGCCGCTTTGCAAAGACAATGCCACTCAAGGCAAAACAAGATTTCAGAGTACATTCTCAGGTTGTCACCTCAAAGGGGTTAAGATTTCCTCTTTTGGAAATATATGGGCCAGTAACCCTTTCACATCTATCTGGCCACAGAGACCCTAAGAAGGGTTCTGCTCTTAGGTAGACAGCCAGTGTGTCCAATCTCTGCTTAATTCCTAGATTCGTTTGTTCTGCACATTTCACACTGAGTAGGGAGGGGTTGCAGCCATGACCTCCTGTAGTCCCATAACATCCACATCCACACATGAAAGGTAACAACAAAGAGAGGTTTAGGATGATACATGGCAGAGCTGCCCAGGCCCCAGAGCATGATGGGGTGGCATGGAGTGACAACTAACGGGCCTATGCGTTCTGCCTTTTTTCTGGTTCTGCCATCTGGACAAATAGCCACACCCTGTGACAGTGAGGTGTCAATCTCCTTGTTGAGCTGAGCATAGCATGAACTGTGTAGTACAGCTCATTTATCACCTTCAATGAATCCACCATGCAGACCAGGATCAACTTAAGCACTTTCCATGGTGCCTGTCAATGGCCTAAAAGAAAAAAACTGTGCACTGACAAAAAACATAGCATATTAATCTATCTTAAATACTTGAGACAGTAGTCTTAGCTTCCCCCATTTTTCATTTACACAAGAGGCCTCTCAAAGAAATGAATGATTCATCTCTGCAGCTCCATTTTGGACAGGAAGTGAAAACAAATGGATCTAGGTTCCCCCAGAGAGTCTAAGGGTTTACAGAGGTGCAGGATAAACAACACTGAGAGCACTGGACTGAACGCACTATGCTCTGTGTCTCAGTTGCAACAGGGGCCAGATTCTACCTCTGGGCCATCTCTATCCTCCTACTATCTATATAGACAGAAATAAGTCCTCACACATTCACCACTACCTCCTCCTCTATTCACCAACAGCCACAGACCAAATCTCTGACTTTTTCATTCTGAATTACACCTGGGTGTCCTTTGTGGCCGAAAACACATCGTAATTAGGATTCAACTAATGACTTACATCATCATGTCCGTTGAATGATTGACTAAGCGATTATCTGTGCTTACAATGCATTTGCACTGAAAAGAGTTGATGTTAATAAACTGCAACAGCAGAAATACTATAGAAACAACACTGAGAAACTGAAATATATGTATATATATATTTATGCCAGAGAAAAGCTGTATTGCACTATAGCTCCATTCAGATTGTCTGCACAATGTTTTTTGTTCAGCTACAAACAGGAAAATAACAATAAATACAGGTGCAAACACAAATCACAAATTTCTTTTTATTAAAACACACTGAGGTAAATCCCAAGACTGCACTCTACATACTTCTGTTTAACCTCAAAACATACTACAACACACACAGAGCAGCCTAGCAAAGCTTTGGTTAGTAGTAGTGAATAGTGTATTACTTATCGCCTAGTAATGCAAAAAATCAGTGACTTTAAAGACAGTGTCTGTAGCTGGGTCCTAGACAGATACACTGAATGTAGCTGACTGACCTCTAGTATCACCTGGAAATGTGTTGTGCTCAAAATGCCTCAGTTCTACACACAACATGCAACAAGCTGCTGCCATGTCATAACTTGACATAACAAACATGTCACCTTTAATAAACAGGAACAACTGTAGACAATGTGTTTTGTATATTACTACTGAAAATGAACTACATGTTTCACAAGGTTATTTGAGGGCATATTCTCTAAGAAAAGCAAGGCATGTATCATGTTGACTTAATAGAAACATAAAAATCACCAAATTTACAGATAAAAGTAAAACGTTTTAACCTGACAGTGACAGTCTGTTCAGCTCTTATGATTAGCTTGTGTGGATTACAGTGATCATAATCTGTAAAAAGGTCTGACACTCTTTTATGTAATGAAGACTATGTTGTTTTTCAACAAATGCATTTACCAATTTTGTCCTGTCACTTAGGTGTCCTGTGCTGTTGAGATGAAGAGAACAAAACAATGAGCCACTACAGAACAGAGACCAGCACCTTCCTCTGGGCATCAACAACACCCCTCCTACTGCAAAAACTCACTGACCCAAACCTATTTTTTTCCAGTCTAAGAGAAATGTCAAGTCCAAACCTAGACCTCGTCTCTTTGAAGGGAACATAACAGCCAAATATAGCCTGCTAGCCTCTACACCTCCTGACATACATCAGGCTCTATGGGTTCTGCTAACAGTGGTTAATTCTGGCTGACTGCCATGTAGTCACTTACTATTAAACATCATAACTATACAAAGAAAAATATAACCAAGCTGTGGAGTGTACACTGTTGCCTGGTAACCTAATGCCATGTTGGGGATTCATCTTGTTATGGAACAAAAAACACTTACAGCCAGAGCCAATAATAGATCCTGGACCACACAAAAATAGTTTAAGGGTGTCAACAAGCATGGCCAACATGAAGCTTAGAAGCATATCATGAGAGATGTATGTTTGAGTAACAAATCTTCCTTGTCTGTTCTCAGTGCATTTGTAAGAATGTTGTGTTTCTGTAACTGGAACCACTGGTAAAATTATATAATTATTATTCATCAGTCATTTTACAAGGGAAAAAGCTCTGTATAAGAGCTATTTCCAAGTGTGAAGTCAAGCTAAGGAACATTATGCTGATTGGCGTGGTTTTAAGTCTTTCAGATTGTGAGATTTTTTATCTTTCACAGCATCACAAGGACAAACTGAACATACTTATTTGCATTGCTTTGTGCTTGTGGTTGGTTTCAATATCATTTTAATGCATATGAGAACATTACAATTAGACTAGACATTCTAACTGCATCAAAAAATGTCACTCTAGGCTATAAAAATACAGGTTATACAGGTTGGGTGTTATGTATCTTTTAGGATTAATTTATTTATATGCAATAGCTTTGTTTACACATATGTCATCAAATGTTGCCTATTATTTGTTATGGGATTCCTATTAATATCCAGTTATGTTTGACTGTGCAGCAGTCTTTTACAACGTTCCATAAAAACATTAAATTAAAGAGCTGCAAAAGTCTCGACATCAAACAACATGGATTCATGCACCTCACCATCAATAAATAAAGGTCTGGCTGGTGCAACATACATAATCTCCTTATAATAACTATTTCACTAGTCTATTTCATAACTTAAAATCCTCAGCTTAACACATCATTTTGTACCAACAAATTAATAATAATTACAATATTAATTATAATACTGTATTCTAAGGCCAAGTCATTGGATCTCTGCTGTCCTGTTAAGTACTGTTAATTTATTATAAACTAATTAATAAAAAGGTCTATGTGTGAAAACACCCTGTCAGTGACACATTCATTATACACCATTAATGTGTTATGACTGAAGATGATGATTTTCTGTCATAAATGTCAAATAAAATGAAAATCAAACTGTATAAGAAATAATAATTTCAGCTAGGAGGACCTGGTTTTTAAATTTATCTAAGGTAAATCTAGTATGAACTCATATAATGCTATAAGTTGAAAAATGGGTTACTGAGACGTCGCTTTTTCATTATTATATACACCCACACATACACAAGGTTGCAATTGTGTTTTGCCTACAATTCCTTTGTGCGGAATTGAGACAGAGGATTGGCAAAATCATTTTGTCATGTCATACTCTCTGTCTCCCAGCACAAAACACCAGCCTTCTCTTTCTCTATCGGAACTGTAATTTCTACTGCGTGACATGAAGGCAGCCTTCGCACTGTCACGGTCAGTCAAGAATGGCACACAAACACAGGAAACAAATCCCCAGTGACAAAGCGTAATTCATCACCTTCACAACTTTAGTTGTGAAAACAAAGGGAAAGGCATTGTATTCTCTCCACTTTGATAAACATGCTCATTCTCACTTCTTATATCATCTCTGTTAGTGGGTGACTGATGACTCTGTGGTGTCTATGGAATAATTTTACTAATAAAAATCTGCCATAAGCCATATTCAAGACAATAACAAGCATTATACAGTAGTTAACATGCATTATAAAGCAGGGAGGTCATGTTACATGCTGCTACTGTGAATACTGCTTGCCAATTATAAAGGCGAACATGCAAATTTATCAGGTCCAGTGAATAATTCACAGATGCCTGCCAAGATTTGTTCTATCGAAAACATTTCGTCTCATTAACACATTCATTGGTACTATGAAATTATGTGTTAGGCTAAGTGTAAGGTGCTGTTAAAATGACTTTCTCTCCCTGACACAGCTCAGATGGTACCTGCCCCCTCAAGCCATCTGAGCAGTGCAGGC
Organism: Ctenopoma multispine; assembly: GCA_034779795.1. Taxonomy (NCBI): domain Eukaryota; kingdom Metazoa; phylum Chordata; class Actinopteri; order Anabantiformes; family Anabantidae; genus Ctenopoma; species Ctenopoma multispine. Next base: position 12,197,645 of record JAUYWH010000008.1, on the reverse strand, counting down.
ATCTGTGAGCATTAACCTGCCAAGAACAAGTCTAATGTAAAAATATCATAAATATTCTGGAATGGAAAGACAGCTGAAGGGTCATTTGTGTCTGTGAAAAGCTTTCATGTCAAGTATAAGCACTGTTTTTCTTGTGTCTCTGTCTTAAATGAAATTGTCATGTGTACACTGGAGGGTCTGTGGTTCTTGTGTTTTCCCACTACCATGTTCAGAGAAGACTGAAGTGCTGTCCCCACATGACACCTGTGGAAAGAGCACTGGTCACCAAAGCCATCACAGAAGAGCCATTTCAAATATAGAACACCTGCTAAAACATTTTGATGGAGTGACATGATGTCCAAGAAACCAACCAAGAACCATACTAACCTTACAAAACAACCTTTATTACAACAAATGTGGCTTTCACTTAGTTACTAGCATCCAAAAAAAACAATGCCCTTACGTCTGATTGTAGGAGTAATGTAAACAGCATCTGTAAACAAACAAAATATGCCAAAAAAATAGCTGCAAGTAGCTTCATCACATGCACTAAACAAAGTCCAGTGCTTTTAAATGCTTATCTCCATAGACTGTGCATATTTCAAGTATGATTACAGGATAATAACAGGGTTTTTAAAAATAGAAACATTTTTGATGCAAAACTAATTGGGTTATTGCAGTAAGCAAAATGTCATATAGATATTGTAAGAATCAAAAAATGAACTAAAGTTAAAGATATAACCAGTGGTGGAAAAAAAACATTTAAAATAAATACAGGCTACATACTTTGTTCAAGTGCTGCACTTAAATATAATTTTTATGAACTAGTTCTTGTGTTTCCATTTTATGTTACAGCATTATATAGAGAAACACTGTACATATATTGTTATGTAAACTATGATTTGACAATTAGTTTATTAAATACAATGAGATTTTATAGATTACATAGTATACAGTAAAGCAGATGCAATTAGCACAACATCTGCCCACTGCAAGATTAAACTACCTCTTTTGTGTTAATGTCTCAGAAATGCCTAACACTGCTTTTGGTACTTTAAATACATTTAATACTTTTACTTTACTTTAATCTGAATGCAGGACTCTTACTTCCAGTGGAGTATTTACAGAATTTTCAGTATTGTGTCAGTATCTATTGTTTCTTTTTTACTGTTAAAATATTACTCAAATCAAGTCACTTGTAAGTGAGAAGTGATGCAGTTGGTTAATTGATTAGTTTTGTTTATTACAGATTTTAACACTTCAATCACATTTGATGAACTCATGCATTTGTAATTGTAAGCAAGTCTATTCCTAGTTTCAGTCTGTAATACAATACCATCTTGGACCCAGTAACAGTCTGCAAAAGCAACGCTGATGAAATCTGTCAGCGTTTTAGAAAAGGAAAACAACACAACTGGTGGCTGTGTGGAGAAAATTATAAAACGTATATGTTTATTGTAGTGCAGACTGTTCTAGTCCACTTTCATTGGCGGACTCACACCAGACAACCTATGACCGCAAAACCAATAATTACTTCAGAGATTAATGCGCTTATGCTATTTGCTATGTGTTAGCTTTAGCATTAGGGAACTGTTTAGCTCCTTAGCTTACTTAGTTGGTAAGCTATACAGGAACGTGAAGCAAGCTTGGTGAAAAACATAAATATTCTGATATTGTGGTAAATATTGTGGTGATATTACCTGAAACAGTTCATTCTTAACATGAACTGTAGCTACTACATTTTTGACACAGTCCTTACCAACATTAGTTTTGCATACATCTCACGTAGAAGTTACATGCTTTACATGCTTAGTAATAAAGGATTAAGGGGCAGTGTTAATTAGCTACCTTGACGACAGAGTTGGGGGTGTGACTGCGGACGTGCACGATGCTATCGCTGTCTGGCAGTATGACGACTGAGCTCTAAATAGTCGATATAAAACCCCAGCCACGGCATTGACAGCCTGAGTTCTCTGTTTGTTCCACTGTCCTTTAAAAATATCTGTGATGGAAAGACGAGGGCCGCCCCGGTCACTGTCTGTCCTCTGCAGGCGCACCGGTGCGTAAAGCAAGTTCTTTAATCATCTCCCACTTGCCAAAAAGAAGTCTTACTTGTGCCACAGTGTGAAAACCTATATAGAATATGGGTTGGTTTTAAATAACAAGTACCTTTTAATCTATTCTTACTGTTTTTTTCTATAATGTTAAGTAGATTTTTCATAATAATAATAATAATAATAATAGGTGAATGCAGACATTTAACTGATTATTATTACTATTATTGGAGTAAATATTTTATTAAATAATTCATTAAATCCCAACCATTAAACAAAAACTATGATGGGGATATAAGACACTCACTGAGGCGCATCACTGCTTGTAACTAGCCTATAATATAGAATTGCTACGTGAATACTGTGACTGTTGCATCTACAGACTACACTTTGCACAGCCATTTCCACTAAACGTAGCACCTGTAGGTCCACACACAGATCATTATGGAAACAGTGTCATCTACTGGCCATACTGTTCATTGTCACAAGGCGGTAGGTCACTGGGGATTTGGATGGTAAATGTTTGGCTTTGTTGCATCAGTTTTATGAAACGTGATTTCATCAGTAAATCTAACCTGATTTACCTGCCCAGAGAGAGTACAGTCATTAAAATAAGGGCAGAAGACTACTCCGACCAAACTTCAAAGCTAGGAGGGAACAGTAAGATGTGAACCGGTCAACTAAAGTAAAGTAAAGACTGAGCATGCCGGCCCTCTTCTATATGTGCCCACTGGTGGGAATTCTTTTAAAATTATCTCAACCAGGAGCACGGCCTGAGCGACTGTGTGATTAGCAGAGATTTTATGCACATTTGTCATCGTCATAAATCTACAGCTGTCCCACAGTCTCACATTTTTATTTGTCACTTCAAAGCATTCTTCAGTAGCTCTCCTTAGTTTACTGTTTGGCCCAGTGGACAAATGTCTTTCCTTTAGGAGAAGAACAAAGCACATCTCTCACATCAGCTCACCTCCTTCCCACATTACTGCTCATCAGATACCACAATGTCTGTGGATGGCCTTGTCTACCATACAGAATTAATTTGAACCTCATCTTACCTATGTTTATGTCTTATTATGCTTCTGAAATGAACTGAAATCCTCACTACCATCTTGCCACAGCCTAAAACAGCTGGGACTGAGCCGGTGGGTGACAACACTTACATCCCAGGACCCCGACTGTCCAGCTGTTTGCTATCCCTCATCCTGACAGCTGGACAGACAAGACTACAGTCAAACATCAACGCATATGATCTTGTGTGCATGTCACTGTGGCTGTGCAGGACCCCACAGCCCACCTGGACACTACGAACCATGTGATTTAGGCAGCTAAGAACATCAAGCATGTCAGGAGAGTTATAGTTTTTGAACGTAAGTCAGGATATGAAATCATTTTTTACATTTGCTTTTGTCAAAATGTTAATAAAATATCCATATCATCTCTCTGAACTGCCAGAAAGTGAAATCAGGGTAATGTCATCTTACAGATTTGGAAAACCCTCTGAATCCAAGAAGTGATTTTCTTTACAAACTAGTTGTAATGTAAATTTTAGAATGTATTACTGACCAGTTTAAATAAAAAAAATTTCAAAACCACTTACTTTGTGCACATAAATCAACTGTTTGCTTATTTTAATATTTGGTACCTGTCCTGCTTTTGTAATTTTTTTATGAATGTTGTACATTAAGTTCATAATAAGTACAGTACATAAAAGGGGTCCTGTAAACATGAAGGGTCTAAACCCAGGATCAGGGGGGGGGGGGGTTAAAGAGGGGGGGAGACTAGGTAGGTATGTGTGTAGGCATCTGTTTTCTTCATTTATGCATTCACTCCTTTGTCCATAGTTTCTCCTCTTAATTTAATTTGTGGGAATCCACCGCTCCAACACAGCCTCCCCAGTGAGAAAGTATTCCTGCTGGGGTTGCTGTGGCCTTCAGGGGGCTTAAGGACAGATCCAAGAGGATTACCCCCAGCAAAGGCAACCAACCTCCACCCAAAATCGTCAGCATAGCTGCAACAACCTTTTCCCTCTACTCTGCCTTTGTTTCATGCCTTGAAATGTGAGACTACCCTGGAAAGTTGCATGGTGGGCAAAACCCACATTCTCACACAAACATTACTGTTTATCTCCATCCCTGTACTATTTTGCTATACTGCCTTTTTAATTTTGCAGTGGAACAGATAACATTTGGTGGATTGTAATTACAAGGACCTTTGCACCATCCATGGCAGCTTGAGACAAATAGCTGCCAGATATGTTGAATGAGTTATAATGAACATCTATTGCAAACAGTTGAATAAAGATTTATTTTAAAATGAGTAATTATTTTGCTTACAGTACAGTCTGGTCCAGCATCCATGCTAGTGTTTTATTACCATGGAATTCATAGTTACATTTCATCATTTAGATGCATTAGAATTGTTCTTGTTTTCTTAGTTGACACTCATGACATAAGATGGCTGGTATCTGCATGTCTGCTTGGACAGGTCTCCTGATTTAAGACAATATTTGTTTGAGTTCCTCCACAAATGCTTTAACTAACTATATCGACATTTAACTGATTCAGATTACTTATAGGCTACTTTATAAAATCATAGATAGCATTCACATTGCTGTAAATATTAGTGGATTCACTTATGCTTCAGCCTGCCTATGGATTAAATTCTGTTCCAGTTTACCTGTGTCATACTCAGTGCATCAGTGCATTATCACCATCATTACTAAATTAAATATGTACATTGCAAGGTAAAATTTGAGGAGCAAGCCAACAGGTCATGATCAATCATCATGAGGCTTTTCAGATTTAAGGACAAGAAGGAAATTATAAAAGGAGAGGGAAAAATGTCAAAGGCAGCAGGATCTTTATCAATGAGGATTTTACAAACAGTGTACGACAAAGGAAAAAAATGGAACTAGGACCTACATTTTAAGCTAGTGAGAAGAGTCAAATTGCATTTCCACATGATCATCAACTCATCAGAAACCAACCACGTTCTTCATAAATGTCTATTTCATGATCTTTTATTAATTTCTTTGCTAATTAAAGTGCTTCTCTCTCTAATAAAACTGATAACCTTTCAGGTAGTCCTTTAGATGTTTCAGGACAACAGTATTCCTGGAAGGCACAATTTGATCCACCACATTTAGATGAAGTAAGGTATTAAATAAAAATGCAAATAATTTTGGCTGCTTATGATAAACTCAGTAATTTAACATTTAAGGAAGTGACTATATTTTAGAACCACTCACTTATAGCTCCACTAGAGCCATGGAAACTATTGTTCCTAAAGCTAAACTTATACTTATAATTACAATATACTTATCAATAGAGTGGATAACTTATATTAGTGAGAGAGAAAGCAGTATGTTGCAGGAAAAAGGTCCCATAAATCCCACAAATTAAGTCTATTTCATGTTCCCTATTTGGTGAATGGAAAGGAGATTACATAGGTTTCTCACACTTGTTTCACAGGAAATTAAATGAGAACTTAAATTAGAAAAAAACATATTGAATTTGTAATTAAACTGTCAAATCACTGGAAATCATCAGCAAACATGACTTATTGTATCCAGTTTAATGAGTTTATTTGCTATGATTTATGGTCATCTTGTGTGGATTAACACATATTCCTCTAATATTCATAGGCTTCGTGTACTACAAAAGATTTATTAGACTGGCCACTATCTCAAACCCTAAAGAGTCTTGTGATTTGCTTTTTAGAGAGCTTGATATTCAGTACATGCATTATGTAAGTATGTGAGTGCACTACATGTGTAATTAAAATTACAAGTATAATTAGATCCAAATATGTATATACAGTACATGTATGTATGTATGTAGATTTTTGTTGTTTCAGCTGTTGTGACTCTAACATTCCCTGAGTGCAGTAGTGATTCAAGCATGTAAGAACAGACACCTACCGTTAATTTGGTACATGTGTCTTTCCCTCAGATTTTTATATAAGGTTAAGAGTTTATCATAATTTCATGACTGTTCAAGTCTGTTTGTAGTTAAAAGTCAGGACGCTAGAGGGCCATATTTCACCACATTTTGGTGTTATGCATTTGACTTTAGGTCCCAGATTCAGAAATACATTTGATATTTATATATATTTATATTAAATAAATGTTGTACAATAAACACGTGTCCATGACTTCATTAGTCAGACAGAGGTACTGTACAGTGTGTAGTAATGTAACGGAGTAATGTATTAATGCAGTGTGTAGTAATAGTAGTAGTGTAGTGTATGATCTGTGGTGCATGTTCACCACTATTCTTAAAACTATGCACTGTGGGTGCATATAGTTATTATTTATAGGAACTACTTTTTTAGCATTACAAAATTAAAAAAGGGGAATACGGTTTGTGTTTAAAACAGTCTAGACATTTAAGCTGTCTAAACATTAAGTTTACAAGAGGCAAATGGCATGCACCGCCCAGGTAGTATAAATATTGTTAATGGAAGAATAATTGAGAGAATTAGAGCATTAAGAGCATAAAGTGACAGACGTTGGGTCTTTAAGTCTATTACTTATTAGGCTTATATTAATATTGCAATAGGAAAAGAGCGCAATGGAATTTGAATGATGTGGATTCACGCAGAATAAATAGTTAAAACTGTTCTAACAAAACATCCACATGTATTATGAAATGAGCGTACATACTAACCACCGTGCGTCTACCACAGAGCGCTGTTAGTAGCAGCCAACCACCAACTCCCTTACTGGCACGTACAGCGCGTATGACCTATCGAAATGCATCTTTTTGAAAGGTGAAGAATGGTGGCGGCAATGTCATGGAGTTTCCGCTACTCCTCTGCTTTCATGCCATCAGGTTGGGAAACTAGCAAGAGAGCTAAGCTAGCGTCACGCTAGGCCTCCAGCAGACCAGAGGGAGAGCTACCGAGATCAAACACTGCTGTTCGGAAGTAGACCAATATCCCTTTATGAATCTGCATGAAAACTGTTAATATCATAGAAATATGGTGGTTCTCAAAATTCGAGACCAGGTAAGTGATCGTTGTGTCAAAAGCCGATCAAAGTTTAAGCTAATGTTGGCTGGCTAATGTTAGCTAGCTACCCCGATTTTAACATTCGCCAGCGGAATGTAATTCGAGTCTCTCCAGCTATTCTCTGAAACGGAAGCATTTCCTGAAGCCTTTCACGTGAAGCTAGCTAGATATTACATAGTTGCTTGTGAGCTGAAAGCTATGTACCGAGCTGTCGGGCAAATCGCATATTCAGTTATGTTTTTGGCAATAATAAAGCTCCCACTTTTATATTTAAACACATGCTCAAGCAGCTAATAATACTGTGTTTATCTCCAGCAATTAGCCAGAGCCTATGTGAAGTGCTACTAGCTACTCAGCTGGGAAGTGACTGTTGAGCATAATATGAGATACCAATACAAAACTGAATTTGAGTAGTCGCTTCTAAGTGAATATGTCATTTAATAATATAAATACAATCTCTTATAGCATGAGATGAATCCCTTAACAACCAAAACGATCTGTTGATTGTGACGTTTACGTTACTGTGACAACTGGTCGTCTATGACATGTATGTTAGCTAATGTTTCCTCAGCTAAGGAGGTTTTTGTTAGCTATAAAATTAAACACGTAGACATATAAGCGATAAAGCTTTTGTGCACACGTTTACGTGTGTAACTAATATTCTGTTTGTGTGAACGCCACCACTGAGTTGTGGAAGTGGCGATCTATTAAACGCATTGTGCTTTTTCAGTTTAGCGATTATCCAAATGTTTTTTAAAGTGGGTTTATAACAGTGTTGTAACATTAGATAAGTTGTGTTGTCCTTGATCAACAGCAATTAGTGTCTGTAACTTGCAAATTAGGCAACCCGGTCGTATTAAGAAAGTAGTTTGACAGAATATTAATGTATTTCTCTTACGTGAATGATATACATACAAGTAAACTGCTGTGTAATTGTTAGAGTACATGTATGAGCCAACTGGCAATGTGACAGTATTAGACGTGTCCTCTAACTGCGTATAACCCTGACCACCTACTTGTGAAAATAAGAATAGCCTTTCTTATCATCACAGAACTGTTTTGCACATGTCTGCTATTCTTGTAGCATATGTACATGCATGTGTCTTTCATTGTATGTGTGCTTGAAATCGTGTGCCTAGGCTTCTGATAGATAGTGGAGCTGCCAAAGAGCTGTCTCCATGGTGATGGTATTAACTAGGCTGGCTTGTGCATGGTCGTGCAGCTAGAGAAGCATAGAAAATCTCCTACACCAGTCGTGCAGGAGAACTGAAAACAACAAAATACAGATTTGTCCTTCCATTTCACAGTGGGATTTATTCTGAAATCGTCAAAATAAAACACTGCAAGAAGCACAAGTGCATGGCTTTTAGCCTCAGTGTATTCCCAGTAACTCTCATCTCAAATCTCAACAGTTTTCAACTTTAATTCCACTCTGCAGATATAAAAGACATTATTGACTTGTCTTGGCTTTTTTACAAGCTCATTGATATTAATAGTGGTCTTTGTCATGCTTATTCTAAGTGCTGACTGGTGAAATACATTATGTGGCTCCAATTTCAATGGGAGAATTGCTTAACTTGTCCTGTTGGTTTCAGTATTTAAAGGGAATAATCTTATTATATATGAATATATAGAATTCAGTATATAGAAGTCATACAGAAATAATCATTTATCAACTTAAGGTGAGATTGATTGGCTGCATGCACAACTTTATGAAACGTACATAATCTATAGTCATAGTCATAGAATGAATAACAGTGTAGTTGGAAATATAATCAGAAGCAGTTCAGAAAGAGAGTTGGAGCCAAACATAGTTAGCTCTGTTTGATATAGTTTGTAAATATGTGGTAGAAACCATGCTGTATAAACTAGATGCCTTTTCTACATGCAAAGGTATGAGCTACATGGCTGCACATTAGCTAATTAACTAACTGGGCAGCCTGGTGACTTAAATGAGGGATGAGGTCTTTTAATGAAAAAATGTGCTCCACATGCTACATCATCTTGACTATATGCTGGATGAAATCCAGCTTATGCAAATAATCAGAGGGCCATACTGTTAAAGTGAATAGCTGTTTTTCAAGATGCATGAGAGAGATGATGCGTTATAATACAAGTTTTTATTCCTGGCAAACGTTAGAGAAGGTGATTTTAACACCTGCTTGCTCTTGGCACAGTTTGCAGCAGGAAACTTCAGCATCTCTACATTTTGTTTTGGACAAATGTAAAGTGTTTGAACAAACAAAAACTTGGTTTTGATTGTTCATATGTAATGGAAATTCTAGATAACAGCTCACCTGATGCACAGCATTTAAGTATTGTCAAATGTCATGGAAATTAAGGAAATTACTCCTAAATAGTTGATTATACCAGCAATAATGGCTTTGTTTTTAGAAACTTGACTAAAGTCAGGAAAGAGTTAAGTTTTTTTGGAAGCTAGGAATGTTCCATCTGGATCTTTCATGGGTAACCAGTTACAGTGTCTGGACGGGATCCCCTGCCCTCGATGTTCTCCCCATCCATGCCAACCTCCTCCCATAGGCAGTGGAAAACTGCCTGATCTACTCTCTGGTGATCTTATAGTGGCTCACAATGGAAGCACACCAATATTTAGCTGGCCAACATGTCATGTGAAGGTCCATTAGGTTGCTGCATTATACAGTTCATGACTGTTGATAGGAACATTGATATCAGCATTGTCTTCAGATACATTTGCTAAATCACAGAGTTGTAACACGGGTTATTGACAAGAACATTTGAAAATAATTGTCAGTACTTGCTTTTAGAATAAAGAAAGTACAGAAGTGATTATGTGATGTGCAATAAGTTCTGTATCTTGTGAATAATCAGGGCATCCAGGATAAAAGATAAAGTAGAAGCAATTGCAGTTGCAGCTTAAAATGTAAGCTGTTGTTTGTTCGCAGTGCTGAGCTCACTGTAGAAGAGAGCAACTGCATATCTATATGCACAGAGTGGATATTGTTAATGCTCTGTCAAGTTTTGAAAGCCATGTCAAAAGAGTGTAAACACAGCGTGGCTGCTCAGCATTTGTCAATATCGATTCTGACAGTCTGCCTTCAGCATCCCTAGATCTGTGGAGTCATTCTTGAGCTTTTAGGGGATTTTAAACAAGAAAATTTATGGATGTTTAGCAACCTAAAGATTATGGTGCAGTATCAGAGCAAATTAGTCATGTGTGTATTGTGGTGCTTGCCCGTGGGGACCCTGAAGTCTCTATAAGCTCTAAGGTCTCCAAGGTCTGAATGGTTATTGTTTTCTCATATTTATACTATTGGCATTTAAAGTCTGATAAAATCTGCTTCTTTTACAGCCTCCATTGCTGAAAGCTATATTCAGTGTGGACCCAGATGAAGTACGCTCGCTCATATTCAAAAAAGAGGATGTGAATGTCCAGGTAATCCTAACAGACACACTAATTCTGCGTCAGTTTCCTCATACTATTGTTACATTTTAAAACATCCCAACTACACCAAATTTAAAACCTTTGGTGTAAAATTTCCCTGAAAGGCCTTATGCAACTCTTTCAGCTAAAACAGCACATGGCCTTTTACACTTCCCTCTGCACGATCTGGCTCTGCTTATTTTATTGCATTCCTCACTGTTGCAGTTTTAGTGGGGGTGTTTGTTTCAAAATAAAGCTCGTTTGTCCTTGCTTATGTTTCACTGGAAGAATTTTCAAATCACTGAATTAGTGTTAACCTTTTGTTTGCTTGAATTGTGCCTGTCTGATTGCCGATGTTTAATGGTTATTTCTTTTTATATGACTGTAATATTGCAAGTATTAAAGGGAAACTGCATAGTTTTTAATGTTAAAACAGATCAGGACTGTGTTCGCCTGTATAGCTAAAGATGAAAGGCACAGGTAATACAAGAGAAAGAAGAACAAGGTTAAGGTACAAGTGCATGCTGCTGTATTTCTTTTAAATCTCAGACATGTCTTTCTGCTCCCTCCGTCCAGGACAATGAGAAGCGAACCCCACTGCATGCTGCTGCCTATCTTGGAGATGCAGAAATTATAGAGCTGCTGATTCTTTCAGGTATGTTTTTCTTTAAACACAGCCATATACATGTTTGCCAGTCTTTTAGTGTAGAGCAAAGTCAGCATTTAGAAGCTGGAACCATTAATGTCAGATATTCTGCAGTGGATCTTAAAGGAAAATGGACTTAGTTTTACAAGAAATTGTAGAGTGTTTATCAGAGTTCAGTGTTTATAAGGCATTGAGGGAGATTATATAGGAAGTGGCCTGAGTTAGTTTTAAATTATTCAGTCATGCGAAAGAGTGGATATTATGTAATGGGTTTTACAAGCTTAACTTGTTTAAGTCTTTAACATAAAACATACACGGGGATATTTGTCATAAAATCTCAATCTTTAGAAACTGTTTTTGATGACTTTTGTATCCACTTAGTAAGTAATCACCTTTTATATAGTCATATGCAGAGGTGCTGACATACAGTTTGTGTATGCAATGTTAACTTATCACAGAGCATGATGATATATTTCAGACTTGACAGTCTGAATATTTTGTTTATGTGGCCAGATGGCGCATCTGCATTCAATATTGTCAAATAGCTTGAATTCTGCTCTTTTTTTATGCTTATGAAGATCTACAAAATACAACAGGATTTATGGCTGTCAAAAAGGCTTTAGTCATTTTAATACATTGTTGCACTAAATGTCATGTAACCCTTTGACTTTAAACAGGCTGACAGCCAGTGTCCTCTTATTTGTAGGTGCCAGAGTAAATGCCAAAGATAACAAGTGGCTGACTCCTCTGCACCGGGCTGTGGCCTCCTGCAGTGAGGTAGGTGAACATTCCTCTGTTTTTTGTATAACACACACTGCTGCACACTCTTTCACAAATCCACAAGTTATACCAGCATATGTGATGTGCAACAAGTGATCTTGTTGCAGGAGGCTGTCCAGGTTTTGCTCAAACACTCTGCAGACGTAAATGCCCGAGACAAGAACTGGCAGACGCCGCTTCACATTGCCGCAGCCAATAAGGCTGTCCGCTGCGCTGAAGCCCTCGTACCACTGCTCAGCAATGTGAATGTGTCGGATAGAGCAGGCCGGACTGCGCTGCATCATGCGGCCTTCAGCGGTCATCTGGAGGTAATATTGAGCCTCAGTTATTGCTTGGTTGATCCTGTGAGCTGTTTTAATATCTTAAGTATTGATCGGATTGGATCCGGATAGATCATTTGAATGTCAATTACTGTAAGAAATATAACATGTATAACATTTGTGCTTACTCTGTGGCTGTACAGTCTGTGTCGTGTTTTATAAGCATAACCCCTTAAGTATGGCTCGTATTGCCCAGACATACAGCACTTACAGTCTTTATTGGTAAATCATCACACCAGACTTGATTGTGGGTGTGTTTAGCTACCTGTCATTATAGGTTCCTGATCTTCTCCTTTTGCTAAAGGAAGTGTTTCAGGTTGACTCATATTTGTGTAAACACATTGTGGGTTATACTGTGCCATGTATAGTCTGCAATACACAACATCTGAATTGGCTACATTTTTGCTAAATTAAAAGTATGAGATAAAGCAAGCGATATCTGTATACTGGTCTGCTGACTAACTGCTGTTAGCAGCTATACCACAATTTAACTGGCATAACCGCAGTAAATCATCAAGTCGTCTTTCTTTTAGCACTGGCTTCCCATTGTATTGGTGTATGCTGTGGCCTTCTCTTATAAACAAAAGGTTAAGCCAAGCCCTTGCTGTATTAGTGTATAGTAACACCAGCCACAACCCAACACCAAGGCAAACTGGTGAGGCCACATCTGTACATATAATAAAGCTGCTTTTCAGTGAACAAGTTATAGTCTGTTTAGAAAGTAACATATTTGAGAGAATCATTTCCTCCACAACTGCAGACTCACACTTTGCCCAGGCACATGCCTGCATGCAAATAGCCTGTTGTAACCATATACTTGTATGTAAATTTGTGATCTTAAACATGGAAATGTTTCATCTTATCAAGTGTTTATTCAAATCAAGTGCGTGTAAGTTGTTCAGTGAAACTTTTGGTTACATGGCAATATTCCAGCAAAACACAGAATATACTGAGGTGAGAAAAGGCAGTTAGTTTAACTTGATATAATTTTTTGATGTGCTATCAACATAGATAAACTGGAAATTGACACTTTGAATTTTTTATTTAAAAAAGAATTTGTGAGATTAGACTAAATCAAAGGTAACCGTATGCACACAGTGTACGTGGTGAAGACCAGAAATCAGTCTGTTAGCCCTAGTATTAACGTATGAAACACCATGTTTACACAACGGTTATGAGTTGCCACATGAACTGAAGGCATTAACATTCAGTTTGCATCATCCCATGACATGTTTTCTGATGGCTCTTTTTTTCTCTGTTGCTGCCAATAGATGGTCAGGCTTTTGCTTTCCAGAGGAGCAAATATTAATGCCTTTGACAAGAAGGACCGACGTGCAATCCACTGGGCAGCTTACATGGGTAATAAGTCAATCATATAGATTTTTACATTACATTACTGATTTCCTGTGCAAGCCTGGAGTTAATGAATGAGAAAATGAATACTTTCTGCTTATTTAATTGTTCTTCTTCTTTTTTTTTTAAAAGCATTATGTTTTGAAATCTTAAAATTGATGCTTTTGTTAATATTATGATTTCAGGCCCCTTAAAAAACATTTATGTCACAGTCATAGTATGATTTCATTCAACAGATTCCACAGTCATGATTTAGAAGAAGAAGAAAAAACATTTCTCAATCTATGTTAACATGAAAGTCATTTGCAGGAATATTTCCCAAGTGTAGCCAAAGACGACCAAATGAATGATGATATCAGTGTAGCTCATGGTCATGTTATTAAATCTCTTTTTGTCTAAAGGACACATAGAAGTGGTGAAGCTGCTAGCATCTCATGGCGCTGAGGTGGCCTGCAAAGATAAGAAATCTTACACCCCCCTACATGCGGCAGCCTCCAGTGGAATGATCAGCGTTGTCAAATACTTCCTGGACTTGGGGGTGGATGTAAGTTCCACCCACCAGCTTATGTTCATTACAGTGGAGACACTGCTACATCTTGTGATCACATAGAAAAAGATATGTTTTGTATAATGACTTGATAAATGTCTGTACTGTGTACTGTAAGAGTAATCATCCTTTACTAGTACCACTTTATATTGACAGAAACACTTTGTTTACCTTGCTGTTTAGATTAATGAGCCCAATGCCTATGGCAACACACCCCTTCACGTGGCCTGCTACAATGGGCAGGATGTGGTTGTGAATGAGCTTATAGAGTGTGGAGCTAACGTTAACCAGGTGAACGAGAAAGGGTTTGCACCTCTCCATTTTACCGCTGCCTCGCGTCACGGAGCGCTCTGTCTGGAGCTTCTGGTGTGCAATGGGGCTGATGTCAACATCAAGGTGATTAAAAACCAGACCTGTTATTGGTGCACTGATTATGTAGAAAAATACTGAACATTGTAATGTGTTAAAGGTTTTACTCAATTCTGATATTTGTGGTGAAGAGGTAGTGTTTAAACAGTCACCTTTTGTGTGTTATTTCTAAAGTTTTATAACTATTGTTGTTACCATTTTTCTTGGGCAACGTACTATATACCTCAAAGGCGTCATAATTACCTATGCATGTTTTTGTTTCGCTCCAGAGTAAAGATGGTAAAACTCCCCTCCACATGACGGCCATCCATGGGAGGTTTTCTAGGTCTCAAGCAATCATTGAGAATGGTGAGGTCCTCTGAAAATCTGCCTCACTGGCTTTATTTCTCAAACTGGACAGTAAACCCAGAACTGTTTCTCATCGGCTAAGTGCTTGGTTTGTGTTTTTCTGAAGGTGCTGAGATAGACTGTGAAGATAAGAATGGAAACACACCATTGCACATTGCAGCTCGATACGGGCACGAGCTCCTCATCAACACCCTCATCACCAACAGAGCTGACACAGCGAAGTGAGTGAGACGCTGTTTTCAGCAACTGATCCACCTTTATGCATTGTGGAAGAGCTGCATATTTAGGCCTTTCTGAAGAAGCTGTGTAATGTTTATTATGTAACTCATATAGGTGATTCTGCACAGCTTGTTTCTTCTCCTAACTTTAGCATCTGTGATATTTCGGTGATACTGGGTAATAAACACAGTGGTGTCTTTTTCAGACGAGGGATTCACGGTATGTTTCCACTACATCTGGCCGCTCTCAGTGGATTCTCTGACTGCTGCCGAAAGCTCTTGTCATCAGGTGAGCAAATTGTGTAGTTGCCCACAGTAGTATTAACTGGTCAAAGTACAAAATGACACAAGTCTTACTTTCTAATGGTTCTGATATTGCACTCAAAATACCTGACAATGTTTTTTGTAGTGAAATGAGAAAAACAATATAAAGCATAGCTATTCAATTATCTATTAAGTTGGGCCAGATTTTCAAATCTAGAAAGTGAAAGCTGCAAATTTTCAGTGACAGATAAGCAACAACTTGATTACAAACAAAATAAATTTCACTAAATCCAAACAAAACAACACAGTAGTGAACAGTAACACAAACAATATCTTTGGCTTTAATAATAAATAAATATTTTAGTCACATTTGATTGACAGGCACAGGATAAAAAAGAACTGTCGATGCTGTCAAATCTACAAGTGTGCAAACCCCCCAAAAAAGAAAAAGCTAACAACACAAATGAATATTTCTACTTAAATATTACTACTACCTTACTGTTGTAAGCAACACTTACACTGCACAGATTTTAGTGGGAGAAGTGACAAATATTTTTACTGTGCAGGACTGACATGCTGGAGAGACCCAAGTTGAAGACCAAAGTCTGGGTTTAGGCAAGAAAAGTACTGAGGTTAGGATTAGAGAAGAGATCGTTTTTTGGTTTCATTTTTTATGCAGATCATTATGTTAACAGAAAAAGTAATCGTAATCATAATCAGCGCTAAAATTGCTACTTTCTTAACATGAGGAAAGTCTGATGTTCCCCTAAGTGTTTTTTTTTTCGCACATTATAATCTTTAAATGCAGCAACACACGGTAAATTAAACACAGGTTTGGTGTTTGGACTTGCTGGTAAAATAAACAGACCAGGTTAAATCGATGGTTTTCGTCTTGTTGTGAGATGATAAAGACATGTTTAGCACTGTCCTAACACCGCTGCCCACTACACAACAACACACTGCATTATAGGTTGACTGTTGTTAGGGGAGTGCTGCATTTATTATCAGCGTTACTGTATGAATTTGGGAATTTCTGGGTTTTCTCAGTTTTTCCGCATTTCTGGTAGGACCACGGGCTGGGCCACTCTGAGGTCGTTTCTGAGCCGCTATTTGAATAGCCCTGATATAAAGCACTATGTGCAGTTTGCCCAATGCATAATCCTGTTCATCATCCTTTAATCTGATACAGGTTTTGATATTGATACTCCTGATGACTTTGGAAGAACCTGTTTACATGCTGCAGCTGCTGGAGGGTGAGTACAGGATAACATTATTAAATATTATATTTATTATTAACTGTGTTAAGATGTAGTTTATTATCTTCAATGATGAGTTGCAGTAATATATATTTATCAGTTCATCATCTCATCTAACCCCTCAGAAACCTCGAATGTCTCAATCTACTCCTCAACACGGGGGCAGACTTCAATAGGAAGGACAGCTTTGGCAGGTTTGTAACATTTAATGGTTTATTGAGAGTTTGTGCTTTTCTAGTTTCTCTGTTGAAGTTGAACAGTTAACTGAGCCATGTTTGCGTTTCCAGGACTCCTCTGCACTATGCTGCTGCAAACTGTAACTACCAGTGCCTGTTTGCTCTGGTGGGCTCTGGAGCCAGCGTCAATGACCTAGACGAGCGAGGCTGCACTCCCCTCCACTATGCCGCTGCCTCTGACACAGATGGAAAGTCAGTAATACTTAAATACCAAAAATTCGGTCTCATAAAAGATGTGGTTGCTGTGTGGGAGGCAGGTTATGTTTAAAGCTTTTTATGGATGAAAGCTCACATTACATTATGGATTATGCTTAGTAACAGTTCAGGCCTTCAAAGAAGATGTTGTTTCCTAGACTACAGACTCTTTGTTGTGTCTGCAGGTGCCTGGAATATTTACTGCGAAATGATGCAAATCCAGGAATCCGAGACAATCAGGGCTATAATGCAGTCCACTATGCCTCGGCATATGGACATCGCCTCTGTCTGGAGCTGGTGAGAACTTTATTCCAGAGTGCATGCCACGTATTTGTGTATTTCCATATTACAATGATATTTAATGTATATTTGCTTCTCTCTTTTGACATTTTCAGATTGCAAGTGAAACACCTCTGGATGTGGTGAGTACATTTTGCTGTATTTTTGCTGTCAATGGTCATGTACACTACCAGTCAAAATTTTGGACACACATAGGAATTATCATGGTTTTCATGAAAAGATACATGACTTCAGTTGTGTGACCATCATTGCACATGTTTTTCTAATGATCAGTTATTCTTTTAAATGAATGCATTTGCATTAGCAAACATAACATGCTATTGGAAGACAGTACTAATGTTTGCAGAATTTCTTCCTTTTAAAAAACTGTTGTTTACAGTATGAACAATGTCACGTTCATTCTGATCAATGTGATGTTATGAAATCTGTTTTTCTTTCACAAACATGGTTATTTCTATGTCTGTCCAAACATTTGACTGGCAGTGTAGATTTGTGGTACTGAGCTTTGTGACCAAGTTACTATATCTGTAGTAGGTTCTAAATTATGCACCTGTTTTGTTCAGTTAATGGAAACCTCAGGGACAGACATCCTGAATGATTCTGATGTAAGAGCCCCCGTCAGCCCCCTGCACCTTGCTGTGAGTAATATGTATTATTCTTATAATGGTTTTATTGTTAATCTAAGGCAAGCTATGGTATGGTATGATGATTATGGTAAATGCATCTTTCAGGCATACCATGGCCACCACCATGCTTTGGAGGTTCTTGTGCAGTCTCTGCTGGATCTTGATGTGAGAAACGGCCAAGGGCGTACACCCCTAGACCTGGCTGCCTTTAAAGGCCATGTGGAGTGTGTGGATGTCCTAATCAATCAGGGAGCCTCCATCCTGGTCAAAGACTTCACCTTGAAGCGAACCCCCATCCATGCTGCAGGTGTGCACCTGAAAGTGGTTACTCAAGATGTTGCCTACCTGAGATGTCAAACTCTATCATAATGCTAGCAAGTTATAAATTTTTCTCTTGCAGCTACCAATGGTCATTCAGAATGTTTGCGTTTGCTGATTGGAAATGCTGATCTTCAAAGTGCTGTAGACATTCAAGACGGACATGGGCAGTAAGTAAAATATATATGTATGTATATATGTCTTTTTATCATTTGAGTCGTATTTAAAGCAATCGCTGACATTATTGTTTGCTGTCTCTTAGAACCCCTCTGATGCTGTCAGTCCTGAGCGGACACACAGATTGTGTATATTCTCTGCTTAATAAGGGAGCCAATGTAGAAGCCAAAGACAAGTGGGGCAGGACGGCCCTGCACAGAGGAGTAAGAAGACGTCACAATTTTTACATACACTGACACATAGTGTTTGTTGTGGGTTAGTTTTAATTCTGGTATGGCCATTGGCTGCCTGGTTTTGTTTCTTTTATGGTGAGCTTTTCCCCAACCAAAATAAATTCATTAAAAGTTTTCTTTCCACTTTGCTTCTGCCATTTATATTTTTCACTAGTGTTATTTATTTCAGATATTGCTGTGCTGATTGAATTCTACACATTCTACATACAATTTTTTCTGCCAACAGCATCTAGTCATTATTTTCTGTCCTCAGGCAGTGACCGGCCATGAAGAATGTGTGGAGGCTTTGCTTCAGCACAGCGCCAATTTCCTGGTGCGAGACTGTAAAGGGCGCACACCGATCCACCTGGCAGCAGCATGTGGACACATTGGGGTACTGGGAGGCCTGCTGCATGCTGCCCAATCAGTGGAAACACTCCCTGTCTTAACAGACAACAAAGGCTACACCCCACTGCACTGGGCCTGCTACAATGGTACAGAGACGACCTTAAAAAGTAGTCAGTGTAGTTATGGAAATGTATATCTGATGTTTAGTAATGTATGTCACTGAATACAGGCATGTTGCCAGGAAAGTAAAAGAAACCCACTTGCGCATGCACATATGCACCCATTTACATTTTGTTAGGTTTATATTTTGATATCCTGATAATGACAAATGTTTTAAGAGAGCTCAGATTGTGATTACCTCAAGATGATGAAATATTTTGTTTTCTTACCTGCAGGTCACGATACTTGTGTGGAGGTTTTGCTAGAACAAGAGGTTTTCCACAAGGCTGAAGGCAATCCTTTTAGCCCCCTCCACTGTGCTGTGTAAGACCTCTTTCTATCCTATGTTTGTTGTCAACAGAACATTTTGACAGATGAAATAATTTGTCTCTTTTCTCTACTTCAGGATCCATGACAATGAAGGAGCTGCTGAGATGCTGATTGACACTCTGGGCCCTGCCATTGTCAATGCCAAAGACAGTAAAAACAGGTATATACTAATAGAGACAAACAATTGCAGCAACCATTTTTTGTAACACATTTGATATTGGGAATTAAAACTTGCCTGAAAATAATTTAAAAATGAGTCTGGTTTTATTCGTGGAGGACGCCCCTGCACGCAGCGGCCTTCACAGACCATGTGGAGTGTCTCCAGCTGCTGCTGAGCCATAACGCCCAGGTCAACAGTGTGGACGCTGCGGGCAAGACCCCACTCATGATGGCTGCTGAGAATGGCCAGACTAACGCTGTTGGTACGAATGCTTCTCTACATTTACCAGCTGACTGAAAAACACAATAAACGACATAATAGTTAATTGAATTTAGTTTGCTTTGATTTTCACATGTTTTCCCTTGGCCTCTCTCAGAACTGCTGGTGAGCAGTGCAAAAGCAGATCTCACTCTGCAGGATGCTGTGAAGAACACTGCACTTCATCTGGCCTGCAGTAAGGTGTGTATTACCTTATGGTGGCACTGTTCTTACATTCTACACCAGTAATTATACAGTATGTTCCTGCAAGCATGTGTTGAAATGCAATAAATGATGCATATTTATTGCACATTTACAATGTAAGTTCTAGAATGTGTTGTGTTGATATTTATTGTGCTGTTCTCTACAGGGACATGAAACCAGTGCCTTGTTGATATTGGAGAAGATTACAGACAGAAACCTCATAAATGCCACTAATGCCGCCTTACAGACGTATGCATCATTATTACATAATTACATTAATGTCTTGTCTGTATCTGAGTGATGGAATGGGGTAGTAGTGTTGGTAGATAACTGTGCTTTTCAATTATTAATATGGAGATACAGAAAAAATTGTAAAATGTTGACTTGGCTGTCAATACATCCATGTTTTTATCATCCTCTTAAGACCTCTACACGTGGCAGCAAGAAATGGTCTGACTGTGGTGGTGCAAGAGCTGCTTGCAAAGGGAGCCAGTGTGCTTGCAGTTGATGAAAACGGTAAATTCACCTGAATATTTTTTTTTTATTTGTCACGTTTCATGTACGCAGCAGGATCACAATTTATTGGTTTCTTCAAATCCACTATAAATATGCCAACCATTTCCTTGTTCCCGAGTCTCAAAAGTGAAATTTGACAGTTTTACTTTATTTCATGTTATCACGACCTTTGGATTGCTGTTGAAAACAACAATATGTATTTGCTGCTTTAGGTTTCACAAAATTGTAACTAGCATTTTTCAACATTTTCTGGCATTTTATAGGACAGTAATTTAGTAATTTAATGTAACTTTAGTTGCAACTACAGCTCACAGGCACATTGCTTATCCTCTATCACATGTAATTAAGGCTGTATCATTTGTCTGATGTATGATTTGATAACACTGGTGTACTGTCATTATTTTAGGATACACACCCGCTTTGGCTTGTGCCCCCAATAAAGATGTGGCAGACTGCCTAGCCCTCATCTTGGCCACCATGATGCCTGTTTCCCCCTGTACCCCGGCACCCACCCTCCCTTTCAGTGCCATTAATCACTACACCACCAGCCCCTCCAAGAGTGTTACCTTTGACAGCCTGCCCGTGCTGCGCAGTGAGCACAGCTCCTACTGCAGCTTTAACAACATCAGCCATCACGACGGCTTCTACAAGGACGAGGAGCTCAACGACTCGGATTCAGAGACGTACTGAGAGACAGGAGAAGGTGATAAATGCATAAACACACACTGTGTCTTAAAATCACCAACCGCCAACTTGGGAGGGCAGAAGAAGAGATAAGCCCCCACAGGAGCCTTAAGAGTCCCTCCCCATCCCCCGCCCCAGCCAGAGAGCAAGAGAGGGATGAGGTGCAGCAGGTTGGCTTACGCTCATCTAGACCTCATCCAGCACAAGGTGTCCTTTCAGATGACACTGGACCTCCGTAACCACTGCATTACGTACACTGACTTCGAGTGCAAAAAACTGTACTTGTTGGGCAGACACCAACCTTTGTACAGCAATAATGTGCTGAAGAGGGACGGCAGCGCTTCACAGAGAGCTAAACCAATAGGGACCAAAAGACATGGATGCATTTTAACACAGTTTTAAAAAAAGAAAAAGTCAGTGAGATTTGAGTTTTGGGTCAGTTTTTGTTAGCAAGCAGGAGAAGCCAGTTTTCATTTTTGTGAGGGGTTAAAAAAAGGTTGATATCTGTACACTACATCTGCCAGAACGCACTTGTCCTTCAAGTCTGTAAATCACAGAAGAGGAAAATCATATATTTTTTTGAAATCAAAATTTTAATATACCCATGTTTATGTCTTAAACTCCTTATCCTCTAGAAAAAAAAATCTGATTTACTCACCTGAGTAACTAAAATATTTGGTATT
Organism: Ctenopoma multispine; assembly: GCA_034779795.1. Classification (NCBI taxonomy): domain Eukaryota; kingdom Metazoa; phylum Chordata; class Actinopteri; order Anabantiformes; family Anabantidae; genus Ctenopoma; species Ctenopoma multispine. The sequence continues at coordinate 12,175,689 of JAUYWH010000008.1, read as the reverse complement.
TGCACCAGGCTATTTTTAAGTTGATCAACCTTGCCTTTGTACATTGACCTGTCCATTGCAGTTTAGTCTTTCAAGAATAAATTATTTGTGTACTTTTGGTTCCTATTTATGTGTTCATTTTGTGCCTTCATTAGTTACTGAGAAGAGATGGGTTTGTAGAGGCAGCTTTGAAAGTACATTCATGCTCACTAGGTAAGTAATGAAACATTGAGTGAGAAGCACTGATTCAACACTGAGACATCTGAGGCTCATCTTTGTGAGAAGAAACACTGTAAACCAATGATAGGACAGCGTTTGATTTTCTTCTGCTTGAATTATAGTTTGCTCTTTATGATAGTCAATGTTTGTTGACAGGTTTTGCTTGCTTTAATTTCAAAAAATAATCCACTTGATTCTACCATGATTCACCCCCTCCCTATTCTGACTTTTTGAAAAACCCTCTTAACTGGAAATGTGTACAAAACATTTGCTAGCTTCTTTAGAATGGAAGAGATTTTCTTTTCCTTGGTTTTTCTTTGAAGAGGGATTAAACTAGCATGTACATAGAAATGATGACTGTGAATTCAAAGCTCCAATGAATTCTTTCAGTACTGAGATTGCTGTATATTTTATGAGTAATAAAGAAATGAATTATTTAATAATGAACATGAGTTTTTATGGAGTGTTCCTTTTTAATGCTGTCAGATTTTTTGCGACGCACTAGAAGTGGTTAGATGGCCGTTTTTCATAAGACGTGAATGAATGATGCCTGCTTCAGTTTCAGCATCCTGGTGTTGTTCATGCTCACTGACACTGTCATGTCTTACTCAGACAATTAAATACAACTGAGCCGTTGTTAATGTTATTAGTAACTCCTGTGCTTTTCCCACAATGACGAGTAAAAAAAATCAATGAAGAAATAACATATCATTCATTCACCATCAGGATTGAAGTCATTTTGTGTGTAGTGTATAAAGGCATCGTTTGGTATTTAGTTTGTGTTATACTATCCACTCCGCTCTTCTGACGTAGTGTTCTTTGTGTTGCATAAATGTTTTTCAAAATGTGTGAGCTTTTCTGATTCTTTCGAAACGATAATGACTTAAACAGTTTAATCATTTAGGGCAGTTTAAAACATAGCTTGGAACTCTGAACCTGTCCTTGTCCTTTGTACGGTACAGTATGTAAAATGTATTTTTCAGTAGATATTATTAGTTAATTGAATATTTTAAGAAATTTAATATTACTTATAAATATAACCTATATTTATTTCACTGTAGGTTCACTCTTGACTTTTGGAATAAATATTATCAATGATTAAACCGTGTGGACTTGTGTGTTTAGATTAATCATTGACAAAGCCTGTATTTAGTTGAGCAAGAATCAATCTACAGATTACACAATAATAAAAGTAATGTTATTTGCAGTCCTTGTTTAAAAAAAGTATTAAAGGTTGCAGTGTGATGTGTGTTCATAGAATAAAGCTCAGAATTGCACAGTAAATAAAAATGTTTGCACAGTAAATATAAAATGTTGTTTAAAGTTATTTTCTAAATTATCTTTATGTGTAAAAGGTATATTAAGTCCTACGAGTGTAAATTAGGATTTGTAAGATGTGTAATGGTCCTTTTATGATGTCATACACACACAGTGGCTCCCGTGATTGGCTTACAACCCGGAAGTGATAGAAGCGGGGCGGTTTTAGAGGATGGTGGCAAAAAAGAAGCAGCAACTAATCTATGGTTTGTGGTTGCAACATTTTATAAGCGCTGTTTGTCTGCAGGTGAACAATACTGTAAAATCTTATAAGATAACAGTTACAAAGTCATGGACGCAGTGACAGGAGCTCAGCTGATAGCTGAGGCTTTGAAGAGTCAGGTAAGACGAGTTTGACTCAACTTTACGAAGATTTATGAAAAACTCTTATCTAAAACTTTAAGTTTTCAGCTGTGTCATAACCAAACGTCTGATGCAAAGTGTCAAAGTTTAGGTCCTGCGTTGTTTAGCAGAGAGTTAATGCAGTGAAATTCAGCGTGAAGTCGCTGAATAGATGTTAGTGTCGGTTTTGTTTCAAAGTATTTTCTCTCCCTGCAGAAAGTGGAGTACATGTTTGGGATAGTGGGTGTTCCTGTCGTGGAAGTGGCCATGGCTGCTCAGGCTGAAGGGATAAAATATGTGGGAATGCGCAACGAACAAGCGGTAAACTGTGTTTAGGCTTCTCTTCAGCTGCTCCAACAAAGTCATTACAACTGATATTTTAATATGAAATATATTATTTTATTCTACAGGCATGCTATGCAGCATCTGCCATTGGATACCTCACTGGGAGGTAAGACATAAGTGACTGGATAATGTGAGTAGCTGCTGTGTCACTGAGTATCTTACATGCTCCTGTGTCCTGTGGTTGTATGTATCCAGACCAGGTGCCTGCCTGGTTGTGTCTGGACCTGGACTCATTCATGCTCTTGGTGGAATGGCCAATGCTAACATAAATTGCTGGTATGTTTTTTGTTGTTGTTGTTTCTAGTATTTTAATATAGCATCTGTGGACTCTGGTCATATAGATTAAAAAGTGCACGTTGCCATTGTACAGGCCAGTGGTTGTTATTGGGGGTTCCTCAGATCGTAACCAAGAAACAGCAGGAGCCTTTCAGGAGTTTCCTCAGGTAATCCATGCCATTGTGTGGTTTGTTGTCCGCTAATGCTTCATTAAAGTGACACTGTTTTCATTTGTTGATAGGTGGAAGCATGTCGCCTGTACAGCAAGTTTTCTGCCAGACCAAGCAGTCTGGAAGCCATTCCTTCAGTGATAGAGAAGGTAGCATTGCCACAGATTTAGTTATGTTTCTGACGAGCTAAATCAAGATTTTTTAGCAGTATTAAACTTAATGTGTATAATTGCTCATAGGCAGTTCGCACAAGCATGTATGGGCGCCCAGGTGCTTGTTATGTGGACATTGCAGGGGACATGGTTAATGATAAAGTAGACAGGAGCAAAGTCAGGTTTGTTGCTGTTATTTCAGCTTTAAGAATTCTGTGGTTTCAGCCGTGTAGATATTTGAACTAGTGTATTTATTCTGCAGAGTCGTATCCTGCTGTCCACCTCCACCAGTGAGCTTGGCAGACCACAGTGCCGTCAGAGAAGCCATCTCTGTCTTGAAAGCAGCTAAAAGACCCTTAGTCATTATTGGAAAAGGTAAAATCAGAAAAAATATTTGACGTTTTACACCTTTTCTATTCAAATTAGCTCAAAACCTTCATTTCCTCTATAATTAGTGAATCTGAGTGGTACATTTGAGAGGATATGACGATATTACATTGAACAGGTGCAGCCTATGGTCGAGCAGAAACTGCTCTTAGGAAGTTTGTGAAAATGAGTGGTTTGCCATTCCTGCCCACTCCCATGGGGAAAGGAGTGCTGCCTGATGATCACCCCAACTGTGTCGCTGCTGCACGCTCAAGGTGAGTCAAATTAAAAACAAATGAATAAATAAATGCAGTTTAAGAAAGATGAAATATTTCCATTACTTATGAGGTAATGTGTATTATGAAAGATCCCTTTAAATTATGTACTTTTTTTAGGTTATCTTTATTGTAGAACATTACAATGTTTTGACAGAGCCTTGTGTCCGAAGCCACTTACTATGCTAATGTTGCACAGAGCTCTTCTCCAGGCTGATGTTGTGCTCTTGCTTGGAGCCAGGCTCAACTGGATTCTGCATTTTGGTCTACCACCTAGGTTTGATCCTGATGTCAAAGTCATCCAAGTATGTGAAAAGCTTTAAAGCTATTGCTTGACATGAAAGTTTGTGTATTTCTTTGGTCATATCTCCTGCACCATGTTTCATTATTGCTTCAAGTGTTGCCATATAGTAGAATAGCACAGTTCTGCCCTTTGTGCAGGTTGACCTTTGTGCTGAGGAAATGGGGAATAATGTGAGGCCTGCTGTTGCTCTCCTGGGAGACGTCAACACTATTGTCACTCAGGTATATTTACTGTAACTCAGACAACACACAAACACTTTAGATTAATCTTTATTGTATGTGTGTTTCCTTCTTAATATCCTGATATAAAATAAAATAGACACTACAAGAGAACATTTTTGTGTTGTGGAAATTGATTTGATATCTTTTGATTGGTCGTTTTTTATTTCAGCTTCTAGAGTGCATTCATAAAGATGGCTGGAAATATCCCTCTGATGCAGAGTGGTGGAGCACACTTAAGGACAAAATTGCTGCCAATGCAAAAATATCAAAGGTGAGTTTAGACCCATTTATGAAAAGCCTGTAATGCAATACTGTATGTGTTTGCTCTGTTTATCAGTATGCTACACTCTGATGTCATTCGTTTAACTGAACCTCATGTCCTTATGTATATCATGTCTTTTATTTAGATTCAATAATTGTGTTATTATTTATACATTTTCAGATTTTTTTATTTTTAGTTATTTTTATCTTCATAGGCACTCGCTCTGCAATCAAAATTGCCCATGAACTATTACACAGTGTTTCACCATGTGTCCCAGCTGCTGCCCCATGACTGCATCATTGTCAGCGAGGGAGCAAACACCATGGACATAGGACGCACTATGCTGAATAACTACTTACCTCGTCACAGGCAAGGCAGTGTCATTGAAGTAGAGGTCAAAGATGTATTTATATTCTCTCGTCGGTTAGACAGTATCAGACAGGTATTAGTGACAGTGTTTTGGGGAGATTTGTTATTTATAGCCCTTCCTCTAAACATTCTGAAATGATCTGTAACACTTCTTATTGACAAAAAAACACATTTCCACACTAAAAGTGTTAAATAGAGCACTGGTGTCAAATGTGTAACTGTGGGGTACTATTTGTCTAAAGTAAATATTTAAGTCTGTGGTTACGGTAATCCTGATGATGTGCAGGTTGGATGCTGGCACGTTTGGAACAATGGGAGTAGGCCTTGGTTTTGCGATAGCAGCAGCTGCTATGGAGAGAAGTCAGAAGAACGGTCAAAGGATTGTCTGTGTGGAAGGAGACAGTGCCTTTGGATTTTCTGGCATGGAAGTGGAGACCATTTGCAGGTGTTTTTCGTCCCTTTGGGTACAACAGATTTATTTCAACCCCCCCAGTACAACTTGATTTTATATTCTTATTTGTTTCACAGGTATAATCTGCCCATGGTCATCATCGTGGTCAATAATAATGGTATATATGGCGGAGTGGATCCAGAGACATGGAAAGAAATGTCACAGATGGGAGACTTGACCTCCATGTCAGTCACTTATTTGGAAAATGATGCAGTACATTCAATATCATAGTTTCATCCATGTAATTATCTGTAATATTTGAAAAGGTGTCTTACATTATTGTGTTGCCTCCCAGAGCCCCTCCTGTGAGCCTCCTACCTGAGGCACGCTATGATAAGATAATGGCAGCACTCGGAGGTCGAGGCTTCCTAGTGAGGACAGTTGAGGAGCTGCGCAGCGCCTTACAGCTTAGCTTGAGTGACTGGGAGAGACCAAGTCTCCTCAATGTGCTTATTGAGCCTTCCTCGGACAGAAAGCAGCAGGTAAATGTCACCTATTGGGAATATTTGTGTGTAGAGTCATCTCAGTCAAACGGTTCATAAATCCTGTGGAGCACTGCTGTAGGTGGATCCACTCTGTTTCTCTGAATTTGTTAATCAGCCATGTTAACAAGCAGGAAATCCTTGACATCTACTCTATGGAAATTCCATGCCCCCTGGTGGATGAGGTTGTAACTAATGCTGTGATGACACTGTAAATACAATGTCTGCCCCAATCAAAGTGATTGGGACTTTACCTGGTAAAGATGAAATTCAACATGTTAATTAGGTCCTCATTTAGCAAGTAATGGTACATCCATGGGTGTATTTTAAACACATGACTTTATAAATAACCAAAGGGTGCAATGGGAGGATTGGACATTTGAGTTCAAGACATTTAATTTTACCTGGAAGTAGAACAGAAAGAAGATGGACAATGACTTGAATGACGCTGACAGTTGTTGCTGAAAAGCCAAGAGTGATTAAAAGCGGCAGCATTGAGCTTCATGATTAGCGTAGAGCAACAAATAGCTTAGTGTCTTACATGTCTCATCCTCATAGAGCTCCATGACTGACATGTCTCACTAAACGGTAATTCATGCACTCCAGGTGCAACGCAAAACTGTTCGCGCAGAACAATCCCTTCACCTCCCACCAACCTGACCTTTCTATTTTAGGGTCCCCATAATTAGAAAGTATGGACCTCTGTGTTGATGTTGATTGTAACGTAACCTGTCGCAGACATGTTTGAAGGTTGTATTGAGGACTGTTTCCATGATACTAAACTCCATGGTTGTGCACGAGCAGACGGACTCGTCCCCCTATTTGAGCTGCCATCTACCTTTCGTGTCAGGATTAAAGTTGTGTGTTAGAAAATGGGTGAAGATCAACAATTATTTGTTCCTGCATGGTTAAGCTTAAGAATTTATAGGTCAGATCAATTACAACATTCATCCAGGCCTCAAAAAGTCTTTCACATAGAATAGCTCTATCATCTCAGGAGGCATAATATATTGCTGTGCTGTGTTTATCTGCAGGAGTTTCCTTGGCTCACACGCTCCAACTTATAGACTTGAAGAGAGATCAGCTTCGTCCTTTGTCCAGAACATTATCAAAGCTACTGTGATGGTTTTCTTCAGGAAACTGGAAAATATAAGGCTGCTTTTTTTTTTGTGATAGTTTACATGAAATAATTAAAACTTTTTTGAATGAGTGTTACTACATGATACTAAGTAAATTAACAAAATAATTATTATACCTATAGAACATTTTTACACACACTGCGCTCCTGCAAATACTATGTCTTCATAACACATCATTAAAGCACAATTATTTTCATTATCCATTTTCATTATCTATTGTGATTTTTTTTTTAATAGTTGATTCATTGTTTGGTATATAAAATGACAGACAAGTGTAAAAAACACACTGTGATGTGTTCAAGTATTTTATTTTGTTTGAGTGACAGTATTAAACCAAAAGATATTGAGTTTTACTATTACATGAATCTAAGAAAAACAGCAGATTCTCAAAGGGGAGAACCTAAAACCAGAGGCTTTACTCAAAGACATACTAAAATCAGGATTAATTATCAAAATAGTCACTGATTAATTTTGTGTCAGTCAACATATTGATTAATCAGTTCAGCTCAACTCCCACGTTATAAATCTGTGATTAGCATTCTGGAGATGGATTATTGAAGTTGTCATCCTAAATGATCCAGTGTAAAAACAAATGTTGGGAAGGTGAAAATGCTACTTGAGGGTCAACTTGGTACAGATATTCGGTTCTTCTCAGATTTAAAATCTGCACAGATTTACACCCTAATTAATCAGGTTAAGTGACTTAATAAATTAATTGGTTTGCACCTTAGTATATGCAGAGTATGAAGTAATGTTGCCTGTGTTTCCAGGGTTTTAGTGCTTTCGCATCTGCTAAAGAACCTCTGTGGAAATGCAGGCATTTAATTTTGTGGGACAGACTAGAAATAAAACCAATTTTCCCAGGATTAAATGAATATCATGAAACACAGTGTACTGCATAAAAAAGATGCATGACCCTGTACAGATGCACAGAAGATTTTTGACAGTCACAGAATGCAAAATACAGAATTTAATTTGAATATCTTGCAGAAGAAGAAGAACCTACTGTGGGTTAGTCTGTGACGACCCTCCCTGTGAGAAGAGTGGAGACAACAAAAGGCACCCCCTGCAGTAGTAGAGGTCTAATATTGGCACCCGAAGCAGCTGGCAGGCTCTCTCTTGTAATTTTAGCGCACACTGATGCAGAGGAAGGATTTAATGGGCATTGGTCGGCGTACCCTCTTCTGAGGGCGTAAAGGAGACAGAACAGAGCGAGGAGAGAGGGAGGGGAGCACAGGGAGAGGAGAGTGAGAAGAGAGGGAGAGAAAGGCAGCGTATGAGGACTGCTGTGGCTCAGAAATAAAGTCAGGCAACTATCTGGAGCAGCATGACTCTTCTAACACTTGGACTCTATCTGCCATTGTGGTTTTGTTATGGCTTGGCTCAGTCCTCCTCTCTGGACAGCTTTGTTTCATTTCCAGCAGGTAAGAATTTTCTGAACCTGGGCCTGAGCTGTGTGTGTGGTGTGTGTTGTGTGGTGCACTGTACAGACAGCACCATGCATGCACAGGTGCAAATGGAGTTGGGCTGTAGAAGCATGGATACTAAATGTCTAGTTCTGGGATTCACATTGAGCTCATGATGTCTGTGCTTATGTGTTTATTTTCTTGTCACCCATGAGGTCGACTGGAAATGCCTCTATAAATAGCGAGACCAGTCCTAGTTCATCAGTGAGAGACACGGCCTCTTCATATCTGTGTCCCGCTCTAGGAAGTCTGCTAGACGGGTGTCATGATTTGATAGTTTGCACCTGTTTCCCTGTTGCTCACTCATCTTTATCATATTTTTGACATGTTGGTTGTCAAGACTTCACTGGATGTATGGGATAGTTGTTTTATCATATTTTATGTGCTTTATCTCAGTTGCTCATGCATGGGCATGTGTCTTGTTTAGCATTTCTCTCCTCATTTTGATGATAAGGTTTCACGTTAGCTTGTACTGTTGCAGTAGTTAAGAAAACAAAAACATAACCTGTGGCAACAGTCTTGTTCTAATTTTGACACCTGGTGTCACTGTGTGTGACTGATTGCATGCACACCTTGCACAGCTCTCAGATCCCGGGAGCAGCAGAAGAGATTCAACCCATGCTGTTTACTGAGTCCTCCTCCACCCCCACTGTTTCCTCCACCCCCTTCACTTTGGCGCCGCCACACTCATGTGAGTCAAAGTCATGTGACTTTCTCTTGTGGAATATCTCGACTGTTGATATGTCCTTGGGTGACATCCAAACCGCCACACTGTTACTGTCTTTTGACTCGTGAGTGAAACCATTAAACACTCAGATGGTGAAATGTGTTTATGGGTAGAATTGTGGATTTTTAGGTGTTATGATGTGGATACGCTGAAGTTCAGACATAAAGTACTTTGACAAACTTTATAAAAACAGTGAAACGCTCACCCTTGACGATTTATTATTGTGACTCTTCTCATTTGGATTACCATTAAGAAAATGTCAAACAAATGCAGTATTTCATTGATATTTTTATTTTACAGAATGATGATATTTCATATAATGGTGCTGAACCGGAGCCTGGTAATAGAGACAAAGGTTCTGTCTGCGTTCAAGGCCCCCCTGGACCTTCTGGACTCCCTGGACCTCAGGTATGACTTAGCCTCTTCCCAAACATTTTGGAGCACTAACAATGAACTGTAGCTCTGGGACTGGCACTGTGGGTACACAGTTCTAACAACTCATACAGTTTGATTCAAATAGGATTGACTGTCAGTCTAGCCAAATCAGTATGTCTCTTCTTCATCTTTAAGACCGGCATATATTTAAAGTGTTAAGAATTAGTACTTCAGTAACATACCACCCCCATCTCCTCTCCAACTTGAGAGTTCCTGCAGAGCAGGAGATGGGGATTTCTCTGGCCCATGCAACACAGCGGCCCATTAACACTCTACATTTAGCTGTGACACAAATAGCCTTTTTCCACTGCCTGCCAGTGTGCCACACATCATTCTCAGAAACTGTCCGAAGAGCTGTCTGCCTGGAAAGAAATACTGTGTTGCGTAAATTCCAGGGATTACCAACATAAGCATGCGTTCATGTGTTGGTATACTCAGATGATAAACGCTATAAGGACATTTTGGGTTGAAAACCCACCCTCCTTCACCACTTTACCAAAAGGTTGTTCAGACTTGTGTTGTGTTTCTGTTACAACACCATCTGGACTGAAGCAGTGTTTCAGTATTTGAAAAGAAATCTACAAGGCACTTGTTAAATCAATAGAGGCCACTCAGCCGTTAGTTAATTGAAACTGCAGCTGTGGGTTTCCGGAAGAAACATGAGTCTGTGGTGAGATGTTGCAGACAATCTAACTAATTTAGATGTCTGTCTCTGTGATCCATGACTGCATATATTTTATCAGGGCCCACCTGGATTAGCTGGAATTGGAGGACCTAAGGGAGAGAAGGTACGTTTTCCCTATGTTTTAGTTTCACCTAATTTATGTGGCTCATTATAATTTATACAAGCTACTTAGTATTTGTGAGCTAAGTGAATTAAATGACTTTTTGTCCTTGTCCCCTCCTCCACATCCTGTTGTCAGGGAGAAATCGGACGACCTGGGCAAAAGGTGAGAACCTCTGTGAATCGCTTCATATTCTCTACTAAATGGATTTACTTAAAAATGAGATACTGTGCCTCCAGCTGCCTGTTAGCTATAACTCAGAGCACTGCCAGCTCCCGGTCGTGTACATTGAGGTATTGTTAGCAAGCACAACCTTGACAGGAGACAAGACAGACACAGTGACAGGAACCAAGGGATGCAGAGCTGCTGAGATGGGTTGTTTGGATGGCAGAGGGCGTTAACATGCTGTTGCTTTCCTCTCACTGAAGGCAAGCATATTGCTCTCCTTGAAAGGCATCCGCCATCATGCTTCCCTGTAAGATAGCCCTCCCCCTCTGTTAGAAAGGATGAGCCCGCACAGTTTTATTGAAAACTAAGGACACAGTGTTTTATCAGCGTAGGCGAAAAATCAACTAAATGATCAGTCGCTGTGGTTAAGAAGTAAAAGCGGCCCGGTGGGAGAGCTTCGCTGACTGACTGACTGCGATACAATTTAGCTTAGTGCTTCAGCCAGGTCATAAATCATTTTATTTCCCACAAGCACGGGCTCCTGTTCTATATACAGCCCATCATTTAATTAAAGAGAGCAAAGTGACAGGGCTCGTTAAAGTCATTCTCCCCCTACATGTGCAGCAGTGTTTGATAAATACTGTAGCAAGCAGGCTGTCAGTTTATGCAGCTAAATAATGCACTTACATTTCTTTTTTTACCCTCAATACAGACATACTCCCTGGTTTCAGCTGTAGCAAGAATTGTTTTGTTAGTCTGTTATGTTACGCCTGTTTAATTATTCTGTGTCTCAGGTCATGGGTTAAATGTGATGTCTCCTGTTAGGGTCGGACAGGACCTCCTGGACTTCCTGGGAAGCAGGGACCAGCTGGATGGCCAGGACCAAGTGGGCCCAAAGTGAGTAAGTCACACCTTATAATGTAGAAGATACGTATGACATGGCATGAGACCCCTAAGTGCCAATATGAGGTAATGTAGATAGGTATTACTATGTCTTTTGTGTTTTGTCCTGTGTGCACAATGAAATATACTATTAACTTAAGTACCATGCAAAGAATCTTTTTCATTTAGACACTAGATTGAAATGGACACACAAAAGTTTGCTCATTGTTTTTTAATTAGTGTCGGGTTAATATTATGTCTAAAAAAGTGAAATCAGTGTTTGTACATAGCTAATGTGGTTCAACTAATATGATTATTTAATGATACAAACTGTGCACACAGAACCTACCAACATCATTGAAGATGTGGAGCCCTGTGTGATAACAAGAGCTTCAGGCTTCGTTTTTCGTATTATTCATTATGACGTTCTCCTTGTTTCAGGGTGAGAAAGGAGACCCGGGACTGATGGGTTTGCCTGGAGCCAGAGGACCAATTGGGCCAAGGGTATGATCTACATATGTACAACCACAATGATGACACTGTTCTCCTCTTGCATATTTTCATTAATCACAGATACTTTCTATTATCTATCTTTGATTCTAGGGTTTACCTGGGTATAAAGGGGAAAAGGTATGTGACCAGTTTAAAAACATAGCATAATACACTAAACACACACTGAATTTTATTGAATACATTTTCTTTTCCACTTAAAGTATATATTTAAAGTATATATTATGTAACACAGTATATTCTGCTCCATCAGGGATCTCGAGGTGATCGTGGTGAGATGGGGGTGAAAGGCGACAAGGTGAGTAGAGTGTGTCAGTAGGGTCACTGCAAATATTGAAGTGGTAGACGTGTACTTTACAGTACATACACAATGTAGAAAATCTAGTATGATATTATCTTTTTTTGTTCTTTATCCACAGGGTGCAATGGGTTTCCCAGGAATGCTTGGACAGAAAGTGAGTAATACAACTGAGAATTAATTTTAATAATCCAGAACTGCAGTTTTCAAATTTCTGATCAAAATGAGTGAATTTGTTGTGCAGGGTGAAATGGGCCCAAAAGGAGAGCCTGGAATCTCAGGAAACAGAGGACCCACCGGTCGGCCAGGGAAAAGAGGAAAGCAGGTAAGGTGTGTGGGTATGTGGCATTCTGGTTTATCTGTCCGTGCCCTGATTCTAAATGTGCAAACGTTTTGACTTCTGAAATATTATTTGAATCAGTTCTTTAAATTTTACTTATGTTTCAATGTGGTTCCTCTTCAGGGAGTGAAAGGCGACGCAGGCAGTGTTGGTCCAATGGGACCAGCAGGTCCACAGGGACCTCAAGGTCATCCTGGTCCTCCTGGTTCTCCTGCTACAGGTAAGAACTTATTTTTTATATCTTCCAACCGAGCAGAAAGCACAATGGTTGCGAAAGGAAATTTATCAGGAGACAGATTTACATTGATTTTGATTTTAATTTGTGTGGCTCTGGATTTACTCTGTTTATTGAGAGCAGAAAGGAAAACATCCCAGTCAGCAAAAGGAAGCACACTCTGGCCCATAGTAAGAGGTAGCACCGGTAGTCTTATTTAGCACCAGAGAAATCTAATCTCCTGAGGTGAAACAAGATGCTGTTGACATGACATCATGTGGCTAAAATGGATTCACAGATGGCGAGCCTCCCTACAGTTTTACAAATATTATGTCACCACATAATTAAAGTGACATTTGTTATCTTCATCAGGTCTGTGTGTGAATAAATTGATTGCGTTTGCCTCTTGATAGATGAATCAATGATACCATGTGCAGCTTCACACCCTATTTTCATAGCTTTTGGTATTTATATCATCTACTGTAGCCTGTACTCTCAACAACACTTCCCTTTTTGCTCATTAAATCTGCATTATTTTGTTGTTTCAGTAGCCTGTCTTCATATCACTATCACTCTTCTCTTTGCTTGTGTTTAGGTCTTTACATGGTTGGCACAAAAGGTGCACGTGGTCCCCCAGGACCTCCTGGAAAGTGTAGCTGTAGCTCTCTCAGTAGTTCTCCACTTGATGATTATCCTTCCAGAGGAAACTATCCCAAAGTACCAGTGGTGAGAAATGAATAGTCTTTTTACTAGTCATAGTTATATGAAGTATTTTATGTTGTTTGTAATTCATTTATGAGGCCAACACTTTGACACTGAAAAGTATGTTACTATTAAAATGTTAAGATTATTTTTTATCAAAATGTATATATTGTATTACTGAGTGTATTTAAAATTATTGATATTATATAACTAGATGTTGTTTTTGCTTATGAATTTATAGAAGCCCTCAGTTTGTTGGGGTTTAATAACCTTAGAATTAATTATTTAAAGACAAGAAAGTCTTAAAAGATAAAAATAAACCTAGTGAGGAGATAGATATTGCTTTAAAACACATATTGCCAGCTGAGATATAACATTTTGATGCTCAGTATCTCAAAAACTTTACTCGCACAAGACTTAACCTTATAATTCAAAATGCACTGAATATTGAAAAAAGTAAAAAACAGTAAATGTCCTGTCATTCAGATATTTGTTGTGAGCAATGAGGAAGAACTGGAGCGCCTTCACATGGATAATGCTCTTGCATTCCGCAAAGATCAGAGATCTCTCTATTTCAAAGACATCGATGGCTGGCTGCCAATCCAGGTATCATTTCCTGCAGCAAAATCAGATTTCATGATTTTTTTTACACATATTAACTTTACATAGTTTTTTTTCAAGTTGTTTAATCTCTGTAAAAGACTTTTCCATTCCAGATGACGCCGTTCCAGTCCATGGAAAATGCACCTGATGATGAAGGTTATTGTGGTGATGGTATAGTGCAGATTGCCAGTGGAGAGGAGTGTGATGACAGAAACAGAGTTGTCACTGACGCCTGTGTCAGTAAGTCAAGTCCATGTTAGGTTGTCTGCAGTACCTCCTTAGTCGTATTTTGATTTGTACATATAATAAAACCCATCTTTCTTTGCTACCTTTATTCTCTTTTTTTAGAGTGTAAACATGCCTACTGTGGAGATGGATACCGCCATGAGGGAGCTGAGGAGTGTGATGGAAAAGACTTTGGATACCAGACCTGTAACTCATACCTTCCAGGGTAAGCACAATATACAGTTGTATGGGGACTTACAGTCTTAGATTTATGAAGTGCTTTTGTGAAATGTAAGCATATTTCTCTTGTCATTTGCAGGTCCTATGGTCACCTTAAGTGCACATCATACTGTGTTATTGACTCCACAAACTGCAAGTACTTCACTTGAGGAGGAGGAAGCGGGACAGTGCAACAGGATCCTCTGTGTGTTGTTTGGTTGACACATTACAGGAATATTTTCATGCAAAAAAAAACAAAACAAACAATAATTCTCCAAACAAGAGCCTCTGGAGAAAGAGGAAGCCAATGATTCTGTGTGGAAAAAACAAAACAAAACATAGATATATATATATATATATAACTCCTTTGTATTGCTGCTGAGATGCTATGTAGCTCCTTGGAGTTATAGACTCTGTCAGTGGAGGCAAACAACTTCACCTACCCACATAGGAAATGCACAGGACAATTGCACTCTGTCTTAACAAGCAGGATCTCCTCACCATGCCACATTGGACTGGAATCAGTCTCTGGATGCAACAACTGTGTGACAACAATGCAAAAGACTTAATATAGTGCCTGTGGAAAATCTTGCAGAGGAGCAGTAGCTGGGTCTGAGGTGAATTAATCTTGACCCAGTTACTATTGAGCAGCGGTTGCAGTAGGACAACCAGAGCCGTGTCCCGGGTATTCTATTTCACTGAGTGACAGTGCACATCATTTGCATGAGGCTGGGATTATGGAGACCATGACAGCACCTGTCACTATCTAAGCATGTAACCTATTCATTTATTATTGCCACAACAAGGTTTGTACTGTATACTCTCAGTATCTGATCAACAATTACAGTTATAAGGTAAAACTAGGCACATATTAAGACCTCATGTATGATTAAGGATAGAGATACAAGTGGATATACGGCATGAATTATGCACTTGAAATATTTCGATGAGACTGTTAGGCTACATTTGATGTATCACAGCTACTGGGAGCCTTTAGAAGCTGTCTTGACCTCTTGCTTGTGGTGGTACTGTACTTGACAGGGACATCCAGAGTCTGGACTAGGTTTCATAGGTTCAGAAACTTCTCAGGAACCAACAGGTATTGTAGCTTTTGCAGCTATAACCGGCACCCTCCACTAGTCTCTTTATAAATTAAATGGCAGTGACTGTACCCTGAGGCACACAGGTAACTCAAACAAACGCTTTAAATGATGGACAATTTGTTTGTTCAAGTTCCTTCCCTGTGCTTCACTGAGAAATGAAATATACTGTTTGCAAAGGCTTGAAACTGTTATGTTCTTAATTTTCTCACTGCACAGGAAAGGCTGGAATAGTCTGTAGCTGCTAAATGGAGAGGAATTTTAATTCCAGTCTGTTCTATGGTCATTACTGTATTTACTCTAATACCTCTTTATCCAGTCTTTCTGTCTTACAGTATATACAGCAACAAAGAAACTCAACAGTAAACTTAACCTTGTAGATGTAGTCCGCTGTGTGTTGGGAACCTATGGTGAAAATGACTTTGCTGAAATAAGCTGATAATGTACATAAGCTACTGTATGAGTCGCAGTGCCAAGGGAGAACCTCTCAGCCACACTTGGATGTAGTCAGGTCAAGTGATTCGTCTGTAAAAGCAACTGAACGATTAAGACTGTTATTTCATTGTGTCCGCATGTTTGTGATACTGTGCTAATGAGTGTGAAAAGCTTCAATTTGTCAGACATTGTTTTGTAAATCCCTTCATTCATCAGCATAGCAGGTGTCTTAAGGAAAGTCAAAGGTCAGTGTAGCAAAGTACATGTATGTATGACACACCATATATGATAGTGATGAATTGTGCCATGCACAAAGCTGAAATATTTTGGAAACTATGTTGACTGTCTGCCTGTAGCGTGTGCTGCTATGCTATATCCTGTACTGTGTATGCACAACAATCCCGAAACATAACATGCATGTGGAAACGTACTGTAAGGCTTTGTGAAATATATTATTCACTGTGACTGGGATAGTCAAAGTTATTTTGGTTCATTATTCTGATATGATTTATAAAGTAGTTGTGGACAAATTTCAAAAGAACTGAAAATAAAATGGGAATTTAATGCAGCTTTAAACTTTGGTCAGGGGTTTGTCAGCAGCTGTACTTTTTCTGCTCTGAGCAAACAGTGACAGTGATTAGGACCTGTGCAAAAGGCCAATAGACAGTGATAGAGATCCTATTGATTTCAGAGCTGAGCTCTCACAGTGAAAAAAGATGGTATCTATCAAGAGGAGAAACGATGCTGTCAGCAGCTCTGGGAAAAGTGCTGTGTTAGACTAAACAGGCCACAGTGAACTCTTGGTGCTGTTTCAGACATAGAAATACATTTCAAGCTTTTCACTCTGTCTCGATGGAAGACCCTGAGAGAGGAGTCTGTGCCTGGAGATGAGGCGCAGTGATAGAGGTTGGGGACGGGCCACCAGCCAGTATTGCAGTTGTTTGAGGTTGGATGTGACCATATAACTCTATTAGCATACCATATTTATTTTCTAAATTACATCAGGACAATTTGTCTGCTGAGATGTCCAAGTAAAAGCTTACCTTGGTGTATTTATCTCATCATGTGCATTCCCTTGACCAGGTCAATCAGATTTGTTCCACGGATGTCTCAGTACAGCACTAAATGTCACTGGGGATACAGTAGGCAACCTGATTGTACTGACTCTGCAATGAAAAGCTGCTGCTGTGCACACAGAAGTCCCCCTCCCCCATGCGAAGTTTCCATTTGTGCAGTTTGAACTTAAACAGTTCTCTTAAGGGCAAATGAAATTAGGAATTTATGAGATTTACTGTATTATTTTAGCAACTAATTTTGCCAATCCTAAATTAATTTAAAGTTGCTGTAAACAGCATGAAGTTGATGAACGAAACTGCACTATAATGACCCCTTTTAATTTAGTGCAGGTTGACTAGTGTAGTATTACAGCTGTCACATAGGAAGCAATGCAAATGAGGCCACAGACATGGGAAGCAGGCAGGTACCCAGTTGTTAGCCCAAGCGAAAATGTCTGACCCCAAAGGGAGGAATTACTGACATGCAGTGTGCAATGGAACTGGCAGAGGACACAGTAGTGCTGCACATATACAACACAAAGAAAGGTATGCAAAGGTGAAATTGTTGTTTAGACTGTGCAGATTTACAAACTACTGCTTACTCTTTGATTTGCTTCATTAACAGGTTACATGTAGAGTGACAGATCATGTCCTAATAAACACAAAAATGACTCTGAATGTGAAGAACAAGAATGAACCCACTCTAAGACAATTTGATTATTTATTAAGTAAAAATCAAGTCGTATCTTATATACATTCATAGAAAAAAAAACAACTGTTTATAATTTTACGATAGCATATTTCAGGATCAAAATCTAGACTGAAAAGGGAAATGGCAGAATGGACATCTATCCACCTGCTGCAAATGACTTATACAAGAATGTGCATTCCTGAAAACAAAACAAAACAAAACAAAAGTTAGAATAAATACAAATACTATGTGGTATGTCTTCAAAAAGCCCTATGAGGATGTTCCTGATTTGTTCAAGTGGCTCAGTGAATCTACAACCAAAATATACCCTGGCTGGGAGGCGTCTGACCATCACTTTTTAATTGTTAAAATCGACATCACTCAAGTCAAGTACGGCTGTCAACAACACTCATGTACATGGAGAACAGTGCATGGATAAGAAATCTGTACAACAGATTTGCTGAGGAGATGAAGGAAATTTCGTTTAAGTATTTTAACTTTCACAATCTATCCCATTTAGGATATTCATTTACTTAATTCAGCGTCTTGGCCTATGTTAAGTTTTCTATTGGCACCTATGTTACTTGACACATAGAAACATGCAATCGATAAACATGCTCTATGGATACTAATGTCTGTACATTCATACAAATGTCAGAAATAATCCCCAAGACATCATTGTGAACTTTATAACTTAAAACATAATAAATAGACATTGTGAAAATGCATAACAGCATATGCTTGTGCAGAGGATGTCCACGTTAAAATTCAGCAATCGTCAGTACTTTATCAGCCATTCTGTTTTATTTTATTATCGTTTGTTGTGATACTGTAGGCAGCAGAGGCTAAAGCCATTCACATTACAGTTCCTTTTTGGTCCCATGGAAAGTCTCTAGAGCATTAGCTCCTAACATATCAATAATGTAAAACAAAACTATACCTTGTCAAAATACAAGATTTACATTAACAATTCAGGTCAGGAAATAAAATGAATGGTGAACACAATTTCCACTAAACGTCCAACAGTCAGAGCAAAAAAAAAAGAATTTACTAAAGGTTAGCCCAGTATGCAATTTCATTACATACATAAGGCATGTTTTGGGCTTTGTTACAATCAATTATTTGTCAAAAGAGTGCTTTGTGATAGTTGTGAGCATCGCACTATTTCATGAATAAGAAACATGGCGATCTTGATTAAAAAGTTCTGTGCATTGTGATCAGTTCAAGGGGAATCACAGATTATTTTCCAGAGAAGTTATGTACCTTAAATTATGTGTAGTACATAAAAGTCACAATAGAGAGACAAACTGTACACCGGAAACAAATGTCACCATCAATCAATCAATGGTTGGAGTTTGCATAATAGGGATTAATAACCTGACATTGCCAATAGTGTTTTAAACGAGACCTGGAAACAATAATTCATGACATCTTGTCTTAATTGTTAATGCTTGCTTTGCCCTTTGGTGGCTCCTAAATACAGACATTATTGCCTTCTTTAAACCTAGAGTGTCTAATGTCAGAGTTTAAGAACCACTGGAAACACCTCACACTGACACAAGACATGCTCACAATATTTTGTACACAAGATATACTTGGTATCTGGCACCTTCCTTCAGCAGAAAGCCACGGCTCGGCTCCTGCAGACAGGTTCTGTCCTTCCTTGAAGTCTAATCAGCTCTTTGTTTAAGTTTTACACCACCTCATCAGACTCCAGGTTGTATTCCTCATACAGGGCATCTAGGATGGCCAGTTGTTTCTCAATGGCAGGAAGGTACATTTCCAGGTCCCTGTGCATACCACTGATAAAGCCGCTCTTTCGCTCATCACCTTCTCTTGACACTAAGGCAGCAGTGAAACTTTGATAAGATGGAGCAGCTCTCAGGGCCAACTGAGGGAAAAATTTTAAATTGAGTTGTAGTAAAAAATCAAGCAGGGGCAAACATCAAACACTAACATGAGAAAACAATGGAGTAAGTGAGAAATACCTACAGCAAATACTCCTCGCACAACCCATCCATGGTACTGTCGAAGGGTCTTCCCATATGCGTTATCTTTGTGAAGAAGACATAGATCATGAGGAAACTTGACAGTCAAACAGTACTGAAGGTCATGTGTTTGAGTATGTCCAACTTTGCTCACTTAGGGCTCCTTGGATGTCTCGTTCTCCTTTGTTGACCTCTGACAGAAACTCCTTGAGGAACTTCAGGCCTCTTCTGAGCCACAGCAGAGCCTCGGTGGCTGAGTTGCGCACCTGAGCAACTTCTGCTTGCACCTCATGCAGCACTATGGACTGTAGTGTGGGGAAGCTGTTGGGCTCTGACATAAGCTTCTGGTGAATTTTCTACATGGACAAAAGATAAAAGTGATGTAGTGACACAAATGTCATTCTTATTCTGATTTTGAACTACTAACGAAAATACAGTGAATTACACTTATTTATGTAATGCATATCAACAAAGCAAGAATAATAGGATTAATAACCAACTGAAAAGATCATCTTGTCCCGCTGATGATCTACTGAAGGTCAGATTCTAAATAACTTCGATAGATGCAATATTTTTTTTTACAGCAAGGTTTACAAAATAACTTGATAATAATTCCTTTTGCTGATCAGTAAATTGATTATTTATCTTAATTTTGTGCACTTACCTTGATATTTCCAACAAAATCCATTTTAACTGGTGCAAACACTGTGGACCCGAGTTTGTCTGAGAAAAGACAATCTTTGATTATTTCTTTCTTTTAGGATTTTGTGTCTTTATTTAAAACGTGTATGAAGAAAAGAAAGCAGCAAAAACTAACATGAGTTACTATGAAGAATTAGAGCGTGACAAGGTAAAGCATTTCCCATATGTGTGTTTCTCACATTCACTAAAAAAGCTCAAACTGCGCCTGTACATAAGTACAGTCCATCAAACACAGAGATCACTGGTATCTGTGCCAATATTTGATGAGACAGACCATTTGATATACAGTGTTAAAGTATTCACCCCCTTTGTAAGTTTTCAACAGTTTTATTTTCACAATGCTGAATGAAGGTTAATTTAATTTAGCTTTTTACATTGATTCGATCGATCTCTACAAAGTAATGTGCGTTAATTAAAGACATACCTTAAAACACAAAACAAGTAACTGCAAATGGTAAATCGCCTAAATCATCACTGGTGCAGACAAACCACCAAACCTGGGAGTCATAGATGACTGGCCTACTAACAGAGCTCAAATACTGAGTTACTGTGCAAAAAGCGAAGTTACAAACAAGTCAAAACTTTATGGTAGAGTGGCAAAGAGAAAAAAAGTTTCCCTGAAAGTTTGTAAGAGGCTGAAGTCAACTGAAAGAAGGCTCTTTTTGGCCATTTTGGTCATCAGACCTGACACGTTGATGTGAACCAAACACTGCATATCATCACAAACACACCACCAAGTAGTGGTGGCGCCATTATGCTTCTCTGCAACAGGCCTTGGAAGACCTGTGGTGCTACGTGAATAAATTATATTAAATGGAATTGAAGGTAGAGGGTAAAATGAATACAGCAAAAGATATGATAGTCCTGGATGAAAACCTGATGCAGTCAAGAGAACTGTGAAATAAGATTTAATGTCCAGCAAGACAATAATCAAAATGTATGCAGCCAAAATGACATCAAAGTGTTGGAGTGGCTGAGTTAGAGTCCAGACCTCAGTCCAATTGAGAGTTGGTGGATGGACTTGAAAAAAGCTTTACACTTATAATTCCCATGCGACCTGAGTGAGCCCGAGGATTTTTGTGAGGAAAAAAGGAGGGGAAAAAAAGTCTATTCTACAGAGGTGCAAGGCTGACTGCAACCTTTCCACACAGGTTCGATGTTACAATACTGCCAAAATATTGGCTTTTCATGCTCCCTCTCATCAAATCATATCATTAATATGCGTTTGATTTACTGATCTTATGTAGTACTAAGTTTGTCTGCAAGTCTCTCATAGCACATTACTGTAATCCAAACTCTCATCCTGAATACTGGGTCAAATCTAATAAAGCTCTGAAAAGTTATGCCACAAAGACTTCACTGTTTGTCTATGAGCAAACAAAATCTACCAAAACTAACAAGCAAGCATTTCCTAATCTCTGCTTTTCTTTATACTAGAACTGTGAGTGACCAACTTTGTTTGTGTGCAGTGCACATAAAGACACAAAGACACACACAACCACAGTATAACAAAGTATAAACCCTGTTATACTAATAGGAATAACTTAAATAACAGAAAGATATACAGGTGCAAAAGAAAGTAATGAAAACTATTAAAGAAAAGAAATGATGATTACTCCAAGACAGAAAGTGGTCATGTCATTAATTACAAAGCAAATGACAGAGAATGCACAAAATATAAAAGTGTTAATTTTTCTTATTAAAGCTGTTAAGGGTGAAATGACTTGAGGTGTAAGAAGGCACCATGAGAAAAAGAAACACAGCAGCAGGTTAGGATGAAGAGAGACTGAAAGTGACTGGCCTACCTAATACAGGCACTATTGCATAGCATGAGTCCAAAAACTCTTGTGTAGGGATACCATTGTCGTCATCCAGTCTTATATCACTAAATCTAAAAAAGTAGAACAGATTCAAACAGGAAAATATATTAGAGGTAAGTATGCCATTTCGATTTTTATTTGATCAAATCAAACAAAAAAAAAAAAGGTTTACAAACATCAAAGCCAAACCAGAGAAATAATGTACACACTGTCATGCAATTCAAAGCCTGACAATACCTGCTACTTTGTCTACAACTGAGCATAGTTGTTTTTGTCAATGTTATGTCTAAAACATTGACAATCCAACTGTAAAGTCCATCATACAGTTGAATACGAGGTGAGTGAGACAACTATATCCTTCATTATAATGACATTTACCTCAAAACTTAACATTACGGAAATGATAATTCAGACTATTTGCTTGTTCAGTTACACCCTTCAAGGTCTAAAAGAGGAGAAAGATTATGTTCAAAATACAGAACAAAATGTTAACAAAAAACTTTACAAACCCCAAATAAATCAGACGAGGGCCTCTCTGTGTCTTGTGATCAAGAGAGAACACACTAACATAAAACACTTATTATGACATCATGATTCAGTTCAAATTTTCCAAGCCTGTTAATAATTTAATCTGTGCAGCACAGTATTACAATAAATATATTTTTACAAGCTAAGTATCTGCAGTTTAGTCGAAAGATGCAGCAGAAGTGCAGTGTGTCAAAAGCAAAATACTACTTATAGCTTAAACTGGTTCATCTTAATACTGTTATAATAAAATATCACAGACGATTAGACAGTAACTTCATACAGTAATGTGCCCTAAAGGATGTGACCTTCCAAAGTAGCATTTTCATACCTGTGACTCATAGTGCTGAAGAACGTTTCCACCTGCTCTGTGTCTTCAGGCTCTGTTGAATCTCTGGAAGTCTTGCCCTCCTGTTGAGCCTTGTCTTGGTCTAAAACATCTTCTTGTTGGTGCTGAGGCCAAACAGCATTCACTTCCTTGTTGTTGTTGTCATGCTCTTGACTGTGGTCCACTTTGTGCTTCTGCTCGTGTTTTGTTTCATTTTGATCATCAGTTCCATTTTCTTCATCACCCTCTGGTGGTTCATCATAGTGTTCAGTATCAGAAGTATTCTGGATAGTGTGTTGAGTGTGATCAATTTGCTCCTTTTGGACTGAGCTGTTGCCGTTGGCATCAGTGTCTGTATGAAACAGTAAGCAAACAAATTAACCACTATAGAGAATACTATTTCAGTATCATATCATAAAAAGCCTAAAACCCAGTTTTCATCCGACAGGGTGCAGGAATTGGTGAAAGCTTCATGACTTTTAACTAATGCGTTTAATTAACGCATTAGTTAATTTTAACCACTGACATAGTATGCTAAAGAAAACCTCGCACTCATCCTTCATTTAATGTTTAAGTAAAATTACATAACAAACTTTATGGGTCTCTTCACACTAAACTTTGTATAGAGTATTAAGTATTGCTGCACTGCCTTCAGTGGGTTCCAGTACAACATGCATCATCCCAGTTGGGTGTGGTAAGGTGTGACTGGTTTCAGCTGTGACCACGCCTAGTTTAGCATTGTGCTTTGTGAAATACTGTACTGCTCAGGGTGAATACAGATGAAACTGCAAGATGGCAGTGTTACTGGGGGTGTAGTTTAGATTGGAAGTTTCAATCTATATTTATAGGATCTTATTAAAAGGATTAAATACTTTGTTTAATTACAGTGCAGTAAAATGTTACTTTTTCAATATTACTAAAAGTCTATCAATTTGTTTATTTTTTTCAATATATCTTAAAATTGTGATGAATTAATCTGGATATGTTTTCTTAAATACAACAGTGTTGTACTGACACTATTTTAGTAGCACCACTAAAAGTTGGTCAAGTCTGAACCAAGGCCGTACTGTATTACTTTTAAATGTTAGATTTGGTGAACTAATTGAACAATATAATATGCAACATGAAATAAAATAATGTGTTTAAAAAAGTAAATCATCAAGCCTTTAAATAAGGTTCGATATCCTTAAGTATAAAAGTGTTTTTGTGTTTTAAATAATGTATTTTTGTATTTACAGCAAGATGGTACATGTAGTATAGATAAGCCACAAATAAAAATTGGAAAATACTTGGTCTTCACCAGCACTAGCTTCCCCTGTGTAAAGGCTTTGCTACGGAAAATGCAATAATGTAACTGGGCATTCATCACTGTCTGCTCACTGCAAGGCAATAATCTATCCAAATCAGTTCAGATGATGTACATACAACAACCAGGCCTCATTTGTACTCTGTGGTCTTCTCTTCATGGAACACAGTAATGTTTTTTAGTTCAGAGAACTCTGCAGCATGTAAAATGAGTGATCAGGAGTCGGGAGACCTGACTTGCCTGATCGGCATAGATGTTCTGGTCCTTCTGGTTCATCTGGTCTCTCTCTTCCAGAGTCAAGCCTCTGGTTGTCATGTGCAATTGCTTCTCCTGAGATTTCAGCCAAATCTCTCCATCTGGAATAAATTTAAGAACATTGTGTTTTCAAACTTGGGAATTGAACTCTTTTGGGCATTTCTAATTAGCGACTGTGTTTGGTCTCACAGAACTGCAACATAAGTAACACACAAGTAACAGAATATAGTAGCGATAAAACATGAATGTGTATTTAATTTGCCATGTGGTACTTTGAACATCAGTATCAAGACAATGTATAATAATAGTAATAAAAGATAATGCAATAATATCAAAACTAGAAACCTACTTTTCTCCAAGGTTCTGATTTAAATGATTTACAGGTTTTATCTGGGGGAATAAAAAAATACATCAGGAGATTACATATATATTTGAGAACAATCAGAGACTGAACAGTCACAGGGTTGGTGATAGAAATGTACCTTCTGCGGTTTGATGGCTGCTACTGGAGGAGAACCTGGTGGACTCTGTGTTGCCATATCTGTACTGAAAGTTTTATTTGCTATCTGCATACATTCCTCTAGAGTTTTAAGGAATGTGGTACATGTAGACTTCACCATCTTTCCAGTGTCTGTTCCTGTCTGGAGAAATTCCGCACAAACATACACATTAACTAACACTACTACCATCCAAGCACTGTAGTAAATGTCTGGACAGATGAGCATACTAACAAAATCTGCTATATAAAAATTAAGACTAAGAAGACAAAAAAAATGTATTTGTGATAGCATGTGCACTCTGATTGATCTAGCAGTTTATGTCTTTAGTAGTTGCAAATGGGCTACCGTATACTGCCGTTTCAAAACAACAACAACAACCTGTCTTATTTCATCATCTCATCCAAACCTTAAGTTTACCTCTGCTGCATCTCCTAGCTCATCATTCTCCTTGATTTTGTTAACTTGTTGGAGAAGAAGATCACAGTACAATCTGAGTTCTGACATCTTGGTTTTCAGTGCCTCTGTGTTCTCCTGGAGCTCTGCAACAGTTAACAGCAAATAATCTAACATTTAGGGAGGCAAATGTGATATTTTACAACAATGTCTAGCTGTGTAAGTGCAATATGTACTGTGTCAGATTTGGACAATATGGCATCTAAATACCTTTTTCTCGCTTTGTTCGATTGTCTGTCAGGCAAGCTTTGGCTGTTCCCAGTGCCACCAGCCACTTCTGCCTCTCTGCTGCATTGATGGCTCTGAGGTAAAAATACTGCTCTCCAGGTATAGTCAGGTCAACTCGTGTAGAGTCAGAGGAATGAACTAATGAAATGCAGATGCAAACAAGGAGATATGTTTGTCAGGACTACACTAAAAAGGAGTAGAAATGTACTTTTACACCTACAAAAGACAAAAAGAACCATACCCACCTTGGATTTCACAAACTGAAATTTTAATGCTCCCCTTGCAACCTTTCCAGGCATCCTCCTGGGAGTCGTAGTAAGACAACGTTCCTCCATCAAGAACAAACCAACGAGGTTGCCAACCTGAAAAATGCATTTCAAAATGTATATCACTGCTGTGACTTTGTGGTTTAGCTAATAAGTATGCAGTATTACTATTAATGTTAAATATTGACCACCATTCTGGTTTCCAATATTGAAAATTAGAAAAGGCCAGTGCCCCACAACACAGATTTTTCTGGCTTACTAACTTGTTAAGAGTTAACTTTAATCTTTACGTTGTGTTGGCAACAACTAATCAGTTGTCAAGTCGGACTACAATGACTAATAGTGAGAACTAACTGAATTAGCTAGCGGTGAAGCTAGCCGTTCAAAAATAAGGTTAAATTTTAATTCATTTAACAGCTAATTTCCTCAAAGTCAAAGGGAAGCTGGTTAAAGTGGAGCGTAAGTGAAAATTAGGGGAAGCTAAGGTTAGCTTAACCGCTGCCTGTTAACGTTGTCACCAAACTCTTAAGTGCGCTGTGACGTTGTCATGCTAGCTAGCTGCCTTAATACGAGCACTAAATCCGAAAAAACAAAACGAACGTGGGATTAACTTACCACTTATGTAATTGGTCCATTTATACAGTATTCCTTCCATTGTTTAAATTATGTGTTTTCGCCGTTCATTACTAGTTTATCATAACAAGATATGATGCTCAGCTGATTGCAGCGACTCCATCGGGCCCCGAGTGTGGTTTGTGGAGTAAGGTCCTCGGCTTTACATTTCAGCTACGTAGCTAAAAGTGCGTAAACTTTTTCATGAATGGAGCTCTAAGCGATCACGAGAGCAGCTAACACCGTCCCTTCCACTTACGTCAAAGGGATTTAAATATTGTGGGTGTAAGTGGTGAAAACTGACATATGGAGAAGCCAATGAAAAGAGAGAAAATATATATAGGGCGGCGCTTAAGATTTTGTTTGCCCAATCATAGTGGAGGAAGTCAGACAGCTGAACAACGACTGCGTTCATCGCCGAAGCTGGATGCCACGTAGTTGGCATTCATGCCGTCTATCTATTTTAGTTACTATGTTTTATGGAATGCTTTAAACTAGGTTTTTGCAATTTGTTCTTTAAGGGAGCTATCCTCTATCAAAATGATTGTTTTTTCTTTTTGTTTAGTATTCCCCTCACTGTTTATGTTTGCCACTGGAGGGAAACTGCCCGAGCCCGAAGTTAAAATTGAAGTTCTACATAAACCCTTCATGTGTCACCGCAACTCAAAATTTGGAGACATGCTTCTTGTTCATTACGATGGATTTTTGGAGAGTAACGGTACCATGTTTCATTCCAGGTAACTTATATCTGTACCCTCCATAATGCTGCATGTATGTCTGTGTATTTTCACTACAGTCCTTGTGCAGGAAATTTCACAGAATGTAATTGCTTTTTATAGCTGTTAAAACTATTATCTTATATGGCAGCTGAACTACATTGCACTACTCCAATATGTGGGCCATTGTGTATTCAGACCTCAACATCTGGATAACAACCTCTCATTATAGTTGTGTGGTAACTCTTGGACTTAACTGTACATGTTTGTGTTCCACTGTGTCCAGTGCACTTCTGTGTGCACTGGACTTTTGTTTCTTAAAAAAAAACTGTTGGATCTTTGTGACTCTTGGCAGCCGCAAGCATGGAGATAAAAAGCCAGTATGGTTCACTCTTGGGATGCAAGAGGTGCTTAAGGGTTGGGATAAAGGTCTACAGAACATGTGCACTGGAGAGCGCAGGAAGCTAACCGTCCCTCCATCACTGGCCTATGGCAAAGAAGGAAAAGGTATAGTAACACAGACCATTTATGTTTTTAAAAACTTTGTTAGGTGTGAGTATTACCGTATTGTCCTTTCTGTGTTACACAACATCTGTTTTTCTTTTACATGTATTTATTCACAGGCAAGATCCCCCCAAGCAGTACCCTCATTTTTGATATTGAGCTCATGGATATTCAAAATGGTCCCAGATCACATGAATCTTTTCGACAGATGGATCTCAATGATGACTGGAAACTCTCCAGAGAGGAGGTGTGGTTTTTATTTTCAAGTTCTGATTTCAAGTGACACATTTTTACTCTTCTGTTTATGAAGGTATCTTTTAGTACTATTTCTGTCTATGTCCTACAGGTGAAAGAGTACCTGAAGAAGGAATTTCAGAAACATGGATACTCACCTAATGACACACATCATGACGTTATGGTAGATGACATCTTCAAAAATGAGGATGAAGATAAAGACGGTTTTATATCTTCAAGGGAATTCATCTACCAACATGATGAGCTCTAAAAGACTGAATGTTTATGTTATAATTTCCCCCAAATATTAACACGAACAGTACAGTATGAACAACGGTATGTACAGTATTAGTTTCCATTCTACATGCACTGATGATGGGACCACAGAGGTGTTTATGTTACAGCATAGAATTTGTATTATTGACTTGATTGATTAAAAAATATATTTAAATAAACAAGAATTGTTAATTAGATGAATGTGGGTAACATGCTTATGATGTGAGCACCCAGAGGATGTGACACTAGGTAATGTGCATGGCTTCTTCAGTCACAAGAGGGCACTGTTGACCTTTACATTCATACCATACTCATAGATTTGAATCCCTAAAAACAGTGGCAGTAAAATCAGTGACTCCAGTTTTAAAGTTGCTCTGCTGTTTTATGACAGAACAATTATAAACATGGCAGTGCAGCCATATGTAACTATTTGTTATCAAGAGTAAATCATGGGGAAGGTGCAAGTAGGAATAGTTCCAGCTGCTTGCAATGCTCTCCCATATTTTATAATTCTTTTAGTGGCATTCAAAATATACATTTTGCCATAAAGAAACTCAAAAATTCCTCAAAGCCGTTTAAGCAGTTTAGAAACTATCTACAAAGAGGAGGGGAAACCTTCATCTAGAATAATTGATTTACTCTTGCCACACTAATAGTTCTTTTAAATTACCACAAAGCCAACCTCCCATTAACTTTTCCATTAACTTATTCCAGATGGGCTCACTGGTCACAAAGTTGGTTATCAGTCAAGTAATTTTTGTAAGAAAGAAATCCTATATGCATTTTTTATGTCTATGAAATAGACATAAAACTGGGATGTGCTTTAAACTGTGAAAATGAAAGGTTTGTAAGACTGAAATAATCTAACTATGTATATCTTTATAGACTGACACACAAGCGACATTCTCAGAAATGACAATAACAGTTTGCAAGACTGACTACCACCGAAGTAACAAGACAGTGTGTAAACAGTGCAGTGCAACTATGTCTCCTCTCACAGAGACAACCACTAGTTTTCTCAGCACTGTGTTTCATTAGATATTTGACAAAACACCATCCTGCTGACCATACCTACAGGTAAAACTGAATGATTGGAAAGGTTAAATAGCAAGACAGACACTGAATAAGTGATAAGCATTCTGGGTAAAAGATATGGCAGTAGTCAAGATTAAAAAAAGGTTGTTAACCACATACCACTGATTCACTGTGCTTCAGGCTATGACCAGTCATCACTAGCAATGAACTGGGCCGCTCTTGTCAGTAACCTACTTTTACAGCCATTGCTGTGTGGTAAGGTCATGTTGAATTTCTGACTGAAGACTGAAAACAGTTTAGGAAACAGCATTAGGTTGCAATATTCTTCACTGAAACTTTACATCCTTTAATAAATCATTTCCTAAATAATTTTTTTCCTAAATTGCAACCATCACATTTTCTACCATCACAAAAATATAGAGAGAGAGACTTGGCTGTTGCAGCTTTAGTATGCCATATGGCACTTTGAACTACTGGAGCACTGAGAAGTGTTACTATCATTACAAAGGGTACAAAAAAACTTCTATAAGCTTAGTATTTACTTGAAAAGCGTGTAAACTGAACTAAAAAGAAATAACTTTGAATTATTGACCAGTATTTAATGCACCTGTGTATTTTTTCACGACACTGAATACACTAAAAATAAAAAAACAACAGACCAACAGTGACTGTTGATGTTTTTTCTCTTTTGAACACTTTTGTATTTAAACATCAATTCAACAAACATAATTTTCTACAGTATATATTATTATGACAGAGCATGACACAGAGTAAAAGACAAAAATAAACATCTTTACAAAATAAATCTTTACACTTGAAAAAAGTGCTTCATTGGCGCCCAATTGTCTCAACTCATGTTTTAGTACACACAGGTAAAATGTTGATCATTAAATGATCAGATTTTATCTACAGTTAAAGGATCCATGTTGTTACATTACCTTTTTAACCAGCATACCCACAAAAATCAAAATATGCACATAAGTCACGTGGGAACGGTAACTTGGCTGCTGCTGTGAGTTTTGATTTACACAGCACCAGTCCTTCACTGATTGATGATCTGCCTGAGGCAGATTTCACGCAGTACTGTCATCATGACTGAATCTACACCAGGTAGTGCCAGTCTTCAAATTAAGAGAGTAGTGAACAGCACTGTAGGTAGTTAAAATGCTGGATCCTTTCCTAATATAAAACAATGGTCTTGGCTGAGTATGGAAACCCAAAACTTACAGTAACAAGACAATGTCAACACTAAATCAACTTCAACTAAAACAGTCATGCGAGAAAGAAGCATTTCAAGTTCAATTTGATTGTGAACTTTTCTGAAACTTCATTAGCATCAAGGTGGCTTGAATTTCCTCTTTGACAGAATAAATAACTGTCCTTTGTTTCCCGTAAAAGGCCAGCATGCCTCAGTCCCTAGAATAAGACGTCTTCATGCTCTATCATAAGCTGCACCACGAGTTTCTGCTGCCTCATATCATTCAGTGTTGTCAAGGCATTCTGCTCCGGTGGCTGCATCAGCGTTGGACCAAAGACAATCCCGAGGTTCTCTGCATTCATGAAATTTTCCTTTTCAAACATTGTCACCCTGTAAAATATAACAAGATATCTGACCTGTAAGGGCAATAGAAACAGACAAAATACCAAACAGTACAATGATTAAAATGTGCTCTTAGTTTTTTAGGTTGTGTGGGAATGCATTTCAGGAATATAAGGTTAGCACTCTTTTAAACAAACTCAAGTTTGACCAAACAAACCAACAAGACCAAAAGTTGTTTTTGAACTGTCATGGTCCTTTTGTGGCACTTAGCCATAAATTCACTTACTAAAATAAGTTTGAAAGTATACACAAAGGTCCTGGGTGAATTGAATATTAGTCTTTTCACTGAATTTACATACATAATGGCAAATATTGTAAATTGTATGTGAACTGACCTCTTGAGATGAGCCATTAGATATCGCAGGGTCTCATAGTGAGCTGGAGGGAGCTGCAACAAACCTTCATGAATGGACTCCAACCTTGATTCAGCATTTGGAATTTCTACATTTCATTAGAAAAATGATTTGTATCAGAGCATTGCAGAGTAGTACCAATACAGTAATTGCACAGAATTGCCCAGAGATAGGCTCTTACTTGCAGCTTGAATAAATTTAGAGTACAAGTCAAACGTAATGACAGGGATTGGAAGGTCTCTTAAGTAGAGCTTCAAAGCACCAGCAATGATGTTGATGTCTGCGTAGGCATTGGCACTGATATCTGCCTTTTCACCATCTGTTGATAAGAAATAAAAAATACATGACTGACACATCATTTTATATTTGGATACAGTTATAAATAAAGGCTGAATGTGAATGTTGTATGTCTACTTCGTGCTGCGCTGCATTTGAAACAAGCTTCTCATTTTAAAATTATGAACTCGTAAATGAAAACCTCAGAGGTCTAGATCCCAAGGCACAGAAAAATGAAGTCAACAAACCTCGGTCAAAGGCGAGCCTCACATCCTCTATATGCTCTGAGAAGCCAGACACTCTGTAGAGACCTTCTGATTTCATACCTGGAACAAAAAAATTCTCTTAATCCCTTTCCCACATTTCATTTTGTTCTGTAAACATAAAAAAATACTCTAATACTAAGAAAAGAATGAATGAATGAAAACAAGCCACTGCAGAACTAAACTGCAGAATGAATGTTTAAGTTAATCACTTAATAATTCAACATTATGCCTTTTTTTTTCTCTGTAGTGAATGATTGCATTTAATGTGATAACTAGTAAACTTTAGTCTACCTCTCAGCTCTATCTCTCGAATACACATGTCCACCACCATGGGTCGCGTCGTGTTATGAGCTTTGACAAGTGTGGTGAGGTCACAGCTAAATACTTTCTTTATCCTGCGCAGGTCCGGCTGGCAGTCGCTGGGAACCAGTTTGGAGCACTGTTTGTGTACATTCAGTCCACAATCTACACAGAGCAAGTATGAGACAAAAAGAGAAAGGGAGGGAGATTACTCTCAGACTGATGATAACACAGCCAGCACATCAGACAGAAGAGAGCAGTTTGAAAAGGCTTCCCAAAGTCAGTGATAGACTGCACTGTCAGTCAGCACAGCTGCAGCTAAGCTGAATACTGTACTGCACCAAAGATAGATAACAGTGAACATGGCAGCATGGTTTTTTTTGTTGTTTTAGTCACATGGGGCATGCTGGACAGCTTTCAAGAGATGTGTGTGAACGAGAAGTAAAAAAGTAAGCCTGCTTGTGTGGCAGCACAGCCTGGAATGACAGCTTTGAAGGAGCAGACAGGGTTTTCCGACTGAAATCTTTCATTGCAAAGACATTTTTACTGCCTGAGCGACGTTACCGCTGGTCTGGTGATTGGGTCCCTCACTCTCAGTCAGTGCTTGCAGAGAGGGTGGAGCAGGAGATAAGAAAAAAAATAGAGGCTATACAGAGAGTGAGAGAGGACAAAGCAGTATCTCCTGTTTCCCATAGCACATGAGGTGTCTGATGATACCAGTGTTTGCCTCTGGCTTATCAGCATGTTAAATGTCTCAACAGCAAACACTCTGTTAAGAGAGAAAGCATCCAAGTCCTCCAACGTGCACATCCATTTCAGGACTGTGTATGTGCTGTGGATGAATCTTGTGACCAGGGAGCCACTGAAAACCCCACTGGGCTTAAATATGCTCAGTCACTTAGTTCAGAAGTTCTGCTACTAAATTTGATCAACAACTAAAGTATACATAAACTGTCTGTGACCTGTTTTTTTAATCATAGATTGAATTTACATAACTTATTTGGTCTATTGGTAGAGAAAGAGAACTTCCATCTGGAATGAATGCTGACAGCATACTGCATGGCATTTGTTTTGCACATTCTTGGGGAGAAGGTTAAAAAAAGAGTTTTGGTGCTTTGATGGGTCACTGATTGAGGGATCACAACTTGTTTGAGAAACATAGCAGGAAAAGAAAAATGATCAATCAAGCTGGATGTATTTGAAAAAAGTTTCCAGAAGGATTAGGGGACTGAAACACCAGTGGTAGGACAATGCTCGCCACTGATCACATATTACTTGTGTAATTCAAGACATGCAGTTTTGATGTTCGAGTGTATAGTTACCCGAGCAGCGGACACCTTGGGCAATGAGACCCCACATGAAGTTGGCACAGTACTCGCACCAGTGCGGCCCTCGAAATGTATGTACCTGGAGTTAGAGATGATATGGTTAAACACACACTGCATTCTGCAAGTCATTTCTGTGACCAAACTGGAGAACCTCCGTTTTCATGCAGTGGGCAGAGATAACTTTGTGATCCAACGATGCTACATGGGACCCCTCGCCAAATGAGAGCATTTGTATATACAAGGCAGATTAAAGGATTTACTATAATGTGTCTGGCATCTGCTCCTAAGCAATTGGATACTGCAGGCAAGCACAGAGGCAAGCACGCAAGTCAAAATAACAGATGTACAGCGACAGTGCTACCTAAAAAACCAAAGATAAGATGGCAAATGAAGCCACACCTACATGCACGTGCGCCCACACACCACTGGTACTTTGAATAGGTAGTAATAGACTGATGAGTGAAGAGGGCATATGGCAGGTAGTGAGTGGAAGGTTTTTGTTCTTCTTCAAAGAGGAAGCATAGAAAAAGCTGAGGTCTTTGTAACCTGCCTGGTAAATAAAACTCAAGATAGAATTACAAGAATGTTAAGGTGCCCAGAGGCAAAGTATCCCCAAATTCTCTTTTGTGTATTTAAAGAACCATTGTCCCACAGTGTATCATGTATTGTGACTTAGACCTGTACAGTACTTTTCCACTCTGCTCTACAATAATCAGTACTTTAAAACAATGCCTCTAAAAGCTTTAAAATCAATGCAAATCAATGTGCTCTGCTGTTAATGGATTGTAGTATAGTGCATCCATTTGTTCTCCTCAGTGCATTTAGGTGTCAGCTGCATGTGCTCTCATCAAATCTACAACACACACTGTAATCTGTGATGCCACAAGCAAACATCTGAAACAGGCATCAACATATCTGTAAATGCATCAGTCTAAATGTCTACTTAACCAGAGCAAAAAACTGTGAGAGCTAATAGAAATCTGGCAAAATTTCATTATTTATTTGCGGGAAAATGCTCTAAAGCTATGAAACTGTTCTCTTAGTTATCATTTAATTCTTTGTGTTATATTAACAGTTGTTTACCTTAAAGTTGTGGATCTTCTCATAGGAGCACTGCTTTTCCGGTGTGTCCTTCAAGGCGCTCCGTCGCACCAGAGGTGAGGAGATCTGTGGACAGGAGGCCAACAGTTTAATAGGCTTCCATAAAAGACTGCCCTTGCTCCCCAGTTTGACTCCCAGGGCCAAAGCCAGCAGCTCCTGATGCTTTCGGTCCTGTCTTTTGGACTTGTGCATTATCAGCTCCCCTCCTGAAACTCTTTTTTCTTCTTCAGCCTTCAGGCTCGCCTGGTTGGTTTTCCACAGACTCTCCATCTCCTCTGGGGAAAGGTGTGGAGGGGAGATGTTGGCACTGTGCAGCAGATGCCGCTGGCAACAGCCCAGCGCAGAGGCAGCAGCTACACTCCACTCCCTTCTGACCCAGGAGGGCGACTGATGACAGCCAGCACAGGGTTGACTCTGCATCTGGTCTGAATCCAGAGGCAGCAGTGAACAAGAAGAGCAGGCGCAACAGCACTGGTAGAGGGTGGCCTGAGGGCAGAAGTGTGCCTCACACAATGGCCCTCTTTCATGCACCAAGAAAGGAAAGAGAGAGAGAACAGGACCCTGATGGGGAGGGGCCAGGAGGTTGAGAGTGAGGGCGGTTGGGTACTGTCAGGACCACTTCACACAGTTCAACAGCTCTGTAAAGCAGGATCAATAGTGTAGACGCCCTCTATACAGCACAGAGCACCCTCCCATTAGCACACTGGCTTCTAGACACACTCCACTTGACTTAACTGGAGATAATACTCCACTGCCAGCAGCCTCAGTTAGCACTGTGTCTCCTAACAGGGTCACTTGCCTGTTCAAAGACAGACTAAAGATTCTTTGGCCCAACAGAGACGAGGCTGTGTCGTCGTAATTCAAACAGATCTTGACCTCCAGCTATGTGAGACGGCTGGTGGAATTCCCCACACTGCCGTCCAGACTGGATCTTCCAGACATTGTGGCTGCATTTGTCTCAGAGGACCAACAGAGCCAAAACATCGACTAGGATTGGGAGGGATTACTGCCCATAATCCCTACACGGAATAATCCTCTAGTGCCCAAATCCAAGCAAAATCTCACAGGAAGCTCATTTGCAGGTCTGCAGCC
This sequence comes from Ctenopoma multispine, assembly GCA_034779795.1. NCBI lineage: Eukaryota > Metazoa > Chordata > Actinopteri > Anabantiformes > Anabantidae > Ctenopoma > Ctenopoma multispine. Next base: position 12,140,101 of record JAUYWH010000008.1, on the reverse strand, counting down.
ATACAGCATTTTACAGTGGGTGGCTGTTGCGGCTGTTGCTATGTTCATGCTGAATTTGTCCCTATTAGCTCTGCTTGTAAACAACCAGTAAACAGCACTGCATGGCTTGCTGCTCTCCTAATTAATCAATAAGCTTTGAAACAAGGCACAAAACACTGATGGCAACACAAGATACACATCAAGTGACATGCCAAATAAAATACAACTGCAAGATTTTACGTCAAAGCACTTTTTTACTGAAGAGCTAAGCCAGACCATGGGAAGACATCATGAAAAATAAAATTGAACTGATTCATTAAACAGGAGGAAAAGGTCAGAAAGTCAGTAAAGCAGTGGATTTGAGATGGTTAAGAGCTGGAGCAAAATCAGTGTGTCGAGGCAGAGAGCAAAAGACCCAAAGGGCAACTGCAAAGCTGAGATAAAATGAAAGGATTGGCAGCTTACAGAGACAGAAGCAAAGTAAAAAGTTGCTGTGGGGAATTTGTGTACCAGCTATTTCTTTTTGTCTCTGTTGTCTGTGGGCAACAGTTCACCGGCTGATAGCTGCAGAGTGACAGGACAGGTGAAGATATCTGTCACTGTAGTTGACATTCTTTGAAAAGACCTATACATACCATACCATACAATTCTGCTCTACGGCTAAGTCTGCAGGGACAGATGAGGAATAGACCACTGAGATATTTTAGCTTTACAAGGTACAAGGGAGGGAGAGAGGGAGACGAGGGCTGTCTTCTTTGTCTGCAGGCAGATGGCTCCTTGTCTCATAAAGGAAAGCTTGGAAGAAAGGACACAAAACGTGGTCAAACAACAAGCTCTACTTTCTTTTCAGTGGCTTGACTCTTTTATTCCAGTCAGGCTTTGTGAAAGCACAGCTGAGAGGACTCTGTTATAAGGGGGCACTTGGAATCATGGGAAAACAGCACAGTGGGCACTGTCACAGTAAGACAGCAGGATATAACTACCCACACCCTAAACATCTCCAACAAATAGAAAAATAGACACATTGTGAAGGGTACAGCAGTTAAAGACATTGTCCATTATTCAAAAAATGAAGGAAATGAAGGAAATTGCTACTGATGGCATTCAGAGAACTGAAAATCGATCTATTCTGTGTCTGAGGCTGGAAATAAATAACCACTTTTAAAACCCTGGAAATGGAGCATAATTTAATTTTACAACTAAAGACTCAAATATTTGTTCTTGCATTTGTATAGCAAGAAACTCTGGGGAAAGAACAAGTAATTATCCTAACAAACAACACAAACATTTCTTTGGTCATCATTTCAGGATATGTGGGCAAACCAGTCTGTCGACAACCCGACTGAGATTAAACCAGTGTGGTGAGTATCAGGAGGAGTGTGGCTGAGGTTTTGGCCACTGAGCAAATTCCTGCCCATGCAAAGAGAAGGAAACTCATGAGGCTGATCTACAGGTTGTGTCATATACCTCCTCTCACCTCCTGGGAGTATTTTAATTACCCAAGAATTTGCAGCCATGGCAATATGGAGGCATTTACTGGACACTGAGTAAATACATGTAAATGTTGACTGTACAGTGGAGCTACTGTGGCTGTGATGCCTCAGGCATGGCTGTGTAATTAGTAAACATGAAGTTCAAAAACAGACCACAGACTAGGTCGCTACTTCTCATACTTGTAATATTCAAGCAGACAGAGAGGGTTTTTCTTGACAGGCAGGTGGTTTTCAAATGCTGGCTGACAAAGTGTGCCAACGTCGCAGCTGTCACTGACTCAGATCCTCATGTATAAAACTTGGCAGGAGAAATATGAAGTCATTTTTACATAACTGACAATCTGACATTTAGTTCCAGACCTGCCCCAGGAAGCCTTTTGGAATCTGCAGCCCACAAAACATTAAACATCGCAACTCAACATCAACTATAAAGCAACCCTGCTCGACACGGTTCAATAAAGCACCACGTGTTAAGCAAACGAAGGTTAATCTCTATGTCTTGGAGCTTGTCTGAGTGCAGTTCTATGCTCCTGAGTTTTCCTAGTCGTTGACGGTGAAGTTCCAAGCTTATTTAAAACCACAATAACTCAGACTACTGACTGACTGATGGCCATTAGGTCAAAAGTGCTTGCAATAATGGATCATGTCTCAAGTTCCAAAAAACAAAACTGAAGTCTGATATTTATACTGCAGCTGATGCTTATGCTGACAGGGCAGTCATATGTCTGTCAAACTGGAAAATTACAAGTGAACATACTGAAGACAAAGAATGATCAAAGCAATAAACTGTCTTCAAGCTGATAAACACATTACAGATAAAGTTCATGAAGTCTCACGAAGAAGAAAATACTTCATCATATCTAATCATCTAAATAGATCATAAGAGAATCTGTGTGCCCTCATCAAGCCAAAAATAGAGATGGAAACAAGATAACATCGCCACCTAGTGGAGAGATACTTTTTCTCCAGGAAGACAACTGACATTCTCCATTTATAAATCATTCACAGACTTTAATCTGAAAACAGCCTGCAAGTGACAATTACTACAATGTGCAATGTGTCTCATCCGAGATCAATGTGTCTGATACGCATGGCAGGCAAAGCTAACTCTCAGTCCCCTCGGTCATCATTACCTTTCAGTGGAGGCAATGAAGCATGACAGCAGTGAACGCACCCAGGGGCCACAGGGATAGTGTATAGTGCGTCTTACAGGACAAAGTGCCCTCTCAGAAGCGTTGTCATCCTACTGTAAACGTAGTGGAAATGTTCAGAGGCATGGAAGCAGATCAAAATTATGGTATTATCAGTATCTGTCAAGGAGACAGTGAAAATGTTGCAGATAAATTACATGTACTGAGAAGATGAGACAACTGAAGATTTAACATCAATGAGATGTCAAACTAAGAAACGAATCCAATCATGAAATAATTTTGGCTAATTACATGTGGCAACTCAAATCTTTGGATAATTACACAACAAAAGCTCTGAGCGTTCAGTGCACTGCAATTTCAGAAAAATACATGCAAATAGACAAAACCCAAGAAAATAAAGAAAATTTTACAACAATTTCACATAACATGTGCAGCAATTAGAAAATGTTTTCAGGGGACTGGAAAGTGATGGACACTGCTGGGAACAGCAAGGCTGGGACACACTTTTATGTTTGTTATCATGGTGACTCATGAAGTTACTGAAATTGAATATCCATTAGTTTGTTTACGTGTCTGATGGCATGATTGAGCTTTCTGTATTTGCTTACTTTTTCTCTTTCTCAATGCACTGAGCAGATCACTGTTCAAAAGCACCTATCAATGACAAAATGAACAGTTTTTGATTAACGTAAAGTCGGGTTTCGAGCAATTATTTTTAATAGTATAAATGCAGGTAATACTATGAAAGAGAGCAAATCTTCACAGTGGAAAAGCTGGAAGAAGAAATGTTGATTATTTTGACTGAAAAATCTGTGGGTTAAAGTAACCTGAAAGGATAGGGGTGGACCTGAACATAATCTGGATTACCACTGCAAAGCATCTCAAATCTTTTGTAAAGGATTGTTTTTTGTAAATATGCAAAATTTCTTTTTACTTTTTCATGGGTTACTGAGCATCAACAAGTATTATTTTAATTACATCTACAACCCAATTAAGTATGGAAGTCCTCCTGGTGACAGGGGCAGTAATGAAACGTACCCTTTCATCTTTCTGGAAGGTAACTCTGCGTGGTTCTGTGCGTCCGCGGCTCAGCCTGTGAACTGTCTTGTCCTTGAGTAGCAAGGTGTAACCGAGATGCTCATAGATGGGGTTAGTGGTCATTTTGGCAATATACTCTGCTGCCTTGGTCTCAATGTAGAGTGTGATGAGGGCGTCTGTCACAAGGTCATGGACCGACTCAAACCTCTTCTCCCCAACAAAGTGCTTTCCATCGTAGAACAATCTGTAGTTGAGGGTCTGGTGCCCAAACCTGGATTGAGATACATGGGTGAGGATGTTGCTGAACAAATATGCAGCAGCAAGAGCAGAAGATGAATTGGTTGAGTAGCACAAGGAGGAAACTGAGCAAACTCTGGGCTGCTGATAGGCTCGACCTTTTATGGATTCTGTGCTGCATACCGATGGTGTTGGTACCTTAAGGCCAAGGTGTGTGTCCCTGGCTGTCTTTGGCTCTCCCTGATGAGGTACGCACCCTCTGCTCCCGCCAGCAGCTCATCTGCATACTCCCGAGAGATCATGCCATGATATCTGGGAAAAAAAACGGTATATATACCCTCTTGTCGAATTATATTTTATCTTCACACATACTGTACACATTAGTGTTTAGTTTGATGTTATACTGAGAATCTTACTAAAGCAAGGAGACACACACATATATAAAACACACATCCACCCCCTAACCTCATCTCACAGGCAATAATGATAAATTCAACCAAACTCACTAATTCAATTCAACCAAATTATTGAAAATTATATGAAATTATTGTGTGAAAAAGTATAAAAATGATGATGGTAATTAAGTTACACTCACTCTCTGCCATAATATTTGGGTCTGCTTTCCATCTGCAAACCAGGAGAAGAAATATTGGCTGAAGCAATATGATATGAGAACTCAATTAAATGGCTTTGCAAATTATTCTTACAGGCTGTGTGAAAGATGAAGGACTCTACACCGCAGGACAGATTATCTCCATCTGTGCCCCCCTGTCTATTCACAGCTACCAAACCATAAAGCCAAATCACAGAGTGCGGAGATGAATTAAAGGCAGTGCAAGAAAAAACAGCTGGTAAAAAATGGCCAGCTGCAAAAAACATTTTTCATCATGAACACATCAATCTTGAACATAATAAAGGGTTGTTTTACTGACATAGTCTCTTACAGAGAGAATTTAATTATGAAGACCCTCTTTCTATACAAAGACAGGAAAAAGTGCTACAGATGTCAGCAAAAATGTCTTCGCAGTTATGAGCAGAGTGAATTTATGGGAACGCTTTGGTACTATGTCAAACATCATTTTGTGCTTTGTATTAATGGGTAACCGCTAATCTCACATAGCCGCCCACAACTTTCACTTTGCTCATCATAGTCTGGCAAAACAGGATAAGACGTGCATCATTTCTCGTAGGCAGTACAATAAAAGGCTGACAGTTAACTCAGTGACTGCAGTAACAGCTATAGCAAGTACTTGTTCCGTTAGCTTTATTCACATAGCTACTGGGATTAAGGTGATGCTGCCAAAAGTGTTAAACCCATTCTTTCCGAAACAGCATTCTGCATATTTCTGAATGTTTTGGTTCATAAACATAACCCCAGTCATGGTTAGATTTTCAGTTCTAAAGCTAGAGGGAAAACTAAAAGAAACCAATTAACCAAATCAGACCACAAAATCACACAAATGTATTTATTTATTGTGAAACATGATCCAATATTAAATATTTGTGTGTGGCAAAATTGAGTAAGGCAAAGTGAACCTGTGTTCTCAGTAGCTGGAGTTAATAATTAAACTAAATGTTTCCAGCTCGGAGGGATTTTAGCCCACTGCATCTTCAACTCAGGGATGTTGGTTGGCTTCCTTGCATTAACTGTCTGCTCCAGGTTCTTCCACAGCATTTCTATAGGATTATGATTAGGACTTTATCTCAGCCATTCAAAAACAATCATTTCACGGATAAGATGCCTTGACATTTTCCTGCAGAATTTGTTTATACAACTCATAGCTTAACATATTACATTAACATATAAACACAACTAATTAATTCCATCAACAAATGCTTCTCATTCAAGCCAAAAAGATCTGTCTACATTGTGTTCTTCTAGTAGTTTTCTGGCATATCATGTTCTCCTGATGGAACATGCCTTCAAGCAAACTGCAGATGAGCAGAAATGTTCTTTTTGGTTCCTCCATGCAACTGTGCCATAAACACCATTGTTGTTCAATATTCTCCAAATGGTGGATTCATAAACTTTGATATTACCCACTACAAGAGGTGCTTTTAGTTTCCTAGACGTTACCCTGGGGTTCCATGTGACCTCTGGGACTATTACATGCCTCGCTCTTAGTGTGATCTTTGTTGGTTGAACACTCCTGGGGAGGGTAACACTGGTACTGAATATGTACACTATCTACCTGATGGAAACCCTTTCCAATCTGGTAAGGTTTAATGCCTTTTCTTCAATAACTCTTTAGAAATCTTATTTGATTAAGTCATCACATATGTACAAGTGTTGTCAAGATCAGACTTTGCCAAAGAACACCCCAGATTTCTTTTCTTTAAATAAGACAGAGCCTCCCTGAGTCACAACTGATTGTCACTGATTGAAACACCTGATTGTCCTCCTCCTCTTCTGATACTGAAGAGGTACTGATACTGATACTCATAGAGGTTCAAATCCATTTACCACACACACAAATATTTAAGATTGAATCATATTCCAAATGAAATCATTTTAAAGTGATTTTTCTCTCATTATATCTAGTTTAGGAGTCAAATCATAATAAGAAAATGCCAACACCACTGTTTATTTGCTACTGCATCAGGTTTTTACAACTTTTAAGGTTTTAATAATTCACACTGTTTATACTTTACATTAAGAAATTCCTTTCTAAGGTGCTTCCAAGTGAAAGTGATAATGAATACATTTCAGAGTCCTCATTCACTACAAAAATATATTCAGATTTATGAGTAAGGCAAATCAATTGAATATCATTCAAAGTTTACTTTCTTATTAGTGTGAAATTCTCGCTTTTCAAAGAGAATACATGTAAATAATCCATGCAGCTTAAAGGTCCTGCATAACTAGCGTACCACCAACTTTAAAACTGTTCCTCATGAGATGTGGGGGTTTTAAGAATCAGCGAGTCACTCAACATAGGATACCCATCGGTCTAGCTCCCAGCTGCCAGACTCAATCCTTTCTCTGTAAAACTGAATTTGCAAGATTGCTGTGGCTGCTGTCTGGTTTTAACCCTACACATTTAAAGTGAAATAAATTGAGACCAGGTAGGAAAAATACCAAAAAGGTATTAAAGACTCTTTTTTTTTAACTGTACACTATGAAAGGTAAACATAATTTTTTTCCCACAGTTTACAAACTAAATGGTTAATAAAAGTATAGTTAATGATTTCAGATCTGGAGATTTGATGACAGATGAACTGACCTCTTGAGGACATGTGATCCTCTTTGGTCTTGGGGCTTCCTGCTGTAACTGGTACACTGTTAAGAAACAACATGCATAAGATTGGCTTCTGAGTTACACAGCTTAGTGCAAGATGTAATTTCATGTCACGTGTATATTGTAGAAAATACCAGCCTTAGTACACGGTTAACATGAAGGAAACTATATGATGCAGTGCAGCTTTAATAATCAAGTCTCTCCACTGGAGCCATGAACACCATGGATGTAAAATAATACCTCTACTTAACTGTTTTTAGTCTGGCTTCTAACCACTGTTTTAACAAGGAACAAAAAGATCTATTAGCTTATACAGCATATGCAAGACAGCCAGTGGTTTACATGACAGGGGCCATACATCTGTAATTCATTCGTGTGAATTAAGAACTATGTCCGTGTAAAACTGCTCACTGCTTTACTTTGAAACAGAAGAGCTTAGACTTTCAAATACACACATGCGGCAAATGGATTAGACGAAAATGTAAGTACTGATGGAACAAGGAGCAAATCAGTGAAGCAAAGTGAAAATGGAATTGAAGGATTTGTGGTAGGCTAAGTAATCACTGCAAACACCTCAGCAGCCTCACAAAATTAGTACATTACAATTTGTGATTAAAAAGTGAGAGAAGCCAAGATGCTGCTGCTGTTTCTGCTGTTTTCCTGAACTGGATGTCTGTCAGGACAGAAACATTTCCACAACAGAAGACGAATCAGCAGCAGAGTGTGGTTTCTTTCTTCGTATTCAGTGTTTGTGTTTCCTTTGTGTGTCTAGAATTTCTCCTCTCTTTTGACAAGCTAAACACAAGACTCTGTATAAAAATCCTGCAATATTAAAAGAGTAAAGTCTTTGCTGTTTTATACAATACTGCACACACTGCCACACGCTTGGCAGTCCATTGCTTGCGAGATGAACACTGAAGACTTACAACTGTGTCCTCATTACCAACACTACTACACTACAGGAAAGACATCGCTGTGTGAGGCTGAGCTAGGTCTTCACTGCAGCAGATTCTCCAAGCAGGGGAAGGAAGACTCCTCACTGTGAATTTTCATGTTTTGTCAGGTTGACTTAAGCCAACCAGCATGATCTGGACATTATCCATTCCCGTGACACAGTGAGCTCTAAAAATACCTCACCAGAGAGCCAGAGGAGTCAGGAGAAGACAAAATTATACATAAGACATTCAATTACAGGAAATGTATTTCTGATCAGCTTCAGGAGAAGCAGCTGAGGAGTCAAACCATTTCCTCACTATATAAAACCACTGTATAATAAGGAGGGTGTTCTGAGGACCCCATATCAGCTGAGCCTATGTGCAGGCAGAAAATCTTATTTACCATTTGTGGCGGTAACCTATTTTACTCAGAGATCAGAAACATGCTGCTTTGCATTTATCCATGTGTGAATGTGTTGTGTGGGCGAGTATGTTTCAGTGTGTGCCTCTTGTGCTTGTGCATAGGTTTTTGGGAAACTGCAGCATATCTAACTGTACCATGTACACTAAAACCCAACTAGCCCAAGTATAGAAACATGTTTATTTATTTATAGCACTCAAATGATTATGTTGTTATTTTATGAAGCACCAAAGGCCAAAGACAGACTAAACCATTTCTAATCAGCATATAAAATGAGTTACTCACAGTATGACTTCCATATGGGTGGTTGATAATCCTCGGGGTCTAGAAAACACAAAAATAAAGCAGGTTTTGGTTATGAACTGATAGTGGTGTTAATAGACTGTGCCCTGTTTTATCTCATTAAAATCTCCATTTCTATTGTATTCCCAGTGGAGAGACTGAGCCCTTCACCACAGTTAAGTCACTGTTGTTTATCTCTCTCTTATAATTATGCATATGGCTTCACTCTGTGCAGCTGCCTCTTGAGATACTCTAGTGAATACAGCTCTAATCAGTGTCTCTGCTTCAAGGGTAATCAATACAGATGTTTGCAAATGTCGCTAAACATCACGCTGCCACATAGCTGATTTATATGATCAGTAGGTGGTGTCCCGTAAACATAACACATCTATTCTGAGATACGAGTACAAACACACCAATCAAAATGAAGAGAAGTAAATACAATATACAATTTACCACCCCAAGCAAGACTTTCCTCTGGGAAATATAGAGACCAATTTATGATTACATGAACACATTCCTGTAAAATATGATGGAGTGTGCTGGTTAAGTGCAGTATGTTAGCTTAAAAAGAGAAGGAGAGTAAATGCCCTGTAGCAACTGATAATTTACTGAAGTAATTACTCGGTAAAGTAATGACTTGTAATAAAATGTGTCACTAAATGAGTCAAAAATGTGACAAAATTTGCTACTGTACTAAACTGCAAGAAATATAATGCACTTCTTTGGCACATATTTTACTCATAATAATGGTAATAACAGTGACATTTGTCAACACAAGGTCCAGCATATTTGTTTGAAAGTTTTAACCCCACCTCACACAAACAGCAATTATATGTGTTGAAGTCAAAGTGTGATCCAAAACATATAATTTAGACTTAACATTTTTTATACAATTATATTAACCTGGACATATGAATTTTTACATTACAATTTATTTGTTAAATCTAAACTTATCTATATAAACTTATACCCAATAAAGTATTAATGCTTTATCAAACAACTAGAATCTAAAATTACACAGTAGGTTTTAACACATTTACAGAATGTTTTATACATGCAGATACATTCAGTTTGCTTTTCACATGGGGAGGACCCAATCATAAAGTATATTTCATGGTGGTCTATAGCGATCCCATGACAAATGCACTAAATATCTGCTATGATAAGAAATAGTTATCCGCTGTTCAGATGTTAAATATAATATGTCTCAGCACCCATGCTGAAAGTTACAATTGACTGATTATTGCATAATGAGTCATGTTGGTCCAGAATATACATGTCGTTCATTTATAACATTCCTCTGCACTCATCTGCAGATCTGCACCACACCCCTCTGGCCAGAGGGAAAGAAGTAAAACACACCTAACAGGGGAAGGGAATCGCTTAATGAAAACTAGTTAGCACTTGTTGGATGTGGGCACTGAGGTACTGGCAGAGAAGTTGTGAAACTTACTCATATAAACATCAGCAGCAGCGTTTACATCTCTGTCGCTAAGGGTTTCTGTATATTCATGCTCTATTCTTATCTGTTTGACTGACAGCACTTAAAGAGCAGGAAATCAGAGTATTTCCTTCACGCTGCTTCTATACAAGATCACCCAAAGATAGAATTGGTGCATATAATCAAAAGCTGAATAATTATGCAAATGATTAAAGCATCTCATCTTAGTTGTGGGTGTTAAATGGTAAATGTTGTTGCTCATATGAGTTTGCTCCAAACACAGCTAAATAGCCTTCAGCTTGGCCACACATTTCCTGATGTATGGCCAAGCTGTCTTGGAAAATGTATTGTCCTAATGCTGAAGCTTTGTCACTGTGTGTTGCACTGGTAATAAACTGAAAGATTTATGCCACTGCGCCTCTTTAAAGAATGGGATTTCATCTGGTCGGCTGCCAAATATTCTTTTTTCAATCTGATCCTTTTTAATGACGAATGGCATGTCAGTGTGGAATTCTGCAGCAGCCTCGACTAAGAGAAGGGAGCTCTTAAGGGTCGGTTCTGACGCAAACACACACATTCTGCACACACACACACACACACACACACACACACACATCCAAGTACATTAGCTACACTATGCATACCCACTCAAAACCAAACCCACACAAGCCAATACACGCACATAAACACACACAGAAATCCAAACAACATCAAAAAGAATTTCTAAGTAGCTTGGAATTTGGGTGGTGTCTGATGATCAGGGAGAATTTAAATTTCTGGAGCAGCCAGAGGCTTCTTCCCCTGAAGAAGCAGCTATTAATTGTGTTGCCCTCCATCACACACCAGTGAGAGGCATTCAATAAAATAATTACCAACGGGTATTCGCTTTGGTGACAAAGTGAATATGTGATGAATGAAGATCAAGCTCACCTGAGACGTCTTCCCCAAGATATCGTTTGCCCTACACTCTGTGTCTGTGCAAAAAGTGTTCAGCTTCAACAGTTTCTGCTGTTACGTATATAGTAACAGCATACAGAAAAAATATGTGAGCCATTTGCCTTTTCCTGATTTCCTGCTTAAACTAGTCATGGCATGTGATCTGTTCTCCCCCACAAGTCACAAATATAACACTAATATTCCAACGCTAATAAAACATAAGTTTACTTACAGTTTTTTGTCACCATAAGTTGTGTTTGTTGTTTTCACAGTATGTTGGATCAGACCAAGAAAAGTTATGCTAAACGTCAGTGATATAAGACCTAGCCTCTCCTCTCAATACTAATTACGTAATATTGGACACGACTTCATGGTTCATATACAAACACAGGAAAGTGTCTTGCAAGTTGAACAGCTGTCACTGCATCATATCTTAAGTGTTCTCCAGCTGATATTGGAAACAGCTCTGTTGTAGCAGCTAGAAGGAAGAATCTCCGTCTGCACATCTTAAAACATGGTTGGTTTCACAATCACCTTGTTAAGTTTTTTTTACAAAATAGAAAAAATGAGTCAGTCTCCTCATGGAATAATGACTAAGTAGTCATGAAAAGTCCTGGTTTAAATTTTTTCAAATTTCTGTCCCATGTTTCTATGGTCTACAGTTTGTGCATGTGATGGTCTATGTTGGGGTCAGGTTGCCTATCTGGATTGCACAGGGGTGAATGCGTTTGGGTGCTTCTGTTTGTAGTGGTGCATTTCATGCTGCGAGTGTGCCGGGAAATAATGGCATTCTTTGCAATCTCTGAAATGTACTGGTGAGATTCACCCTGAGGGGCATTCATGACCTTGACAAGGCAGTGATGATGACCATGTCAGTACTGATGCATCTCAATCACACATTTCACCTCCAGCATTGTACTGCGTTTGTTAAGTGTGTGTTGTTTTCTGTTCTGCGCAAAGTGAAGAAGCTATTCTCAGGAGGTGAAGAAAACTTTAATTTTACAGTCCACTGGAATGCTTTTAGTTTGATCAGACATTGTGGTATCGACACGATTTAGACAATTCTACATAGAAGTATCTGTTATGTTAACTGTACTTATCTGTTGTCTGCTCATGCATAATACTTAGCTGCCATATCCTCCCAAGCCTTACCTAGATGTGCAACCTTTTCAAAATAATGTCAATTTTTCTAATCTAACTGCCTAAAGCTGAGGAGTATCACATTAATGCATTCTTTTATAACGTTGCTTAGCAGGGTCTTTTGAGACTTTAGAGCGGCTGTGCACAATTTGCCCATTTGACTAACTTGGCATGAAAAATTGAAGCCTAAACATACACACATCACATAGAAATAACCATTCTGGACTAGAGCCCTGACTGCAATGATACAGATACATGCAGACCCACATGAAAAGGCACACACACACACACACACACACACACACACAGAGACATACAGAGTCAGTGGGATGTAGCAAAGCTGCAGCAGGGAGACCATCTGTGTATTACACTGGTCCAAAACAAGCATTTCAACACTGTCTTAGAGCTGGACAGAGCTGACAGGTATGAGGGTGTCTCTATGGAGTGTGTTTGTGTGCTGCACACCCTCAGGGATTCTGAACGACTTAAAAGACTATATTTGCATGTTGCTAACGCTGTAAATCCTGCTGACAATTACAGTAAGTCAGTATACTTGACACAAATTTAGTCCAACTTGATTTACACTGGAAAGCACAAGAAACAAAAGTAATGGAAAGATTTTGAGATGAATTGCTGCATTTGCCAGAAACAACGTGTTAAGCAGACAGCCTCTCTGTAATACATGCCTGTAATTCTGCCTCCCTGACCAATTTTGTCATTTAAGCCCTGGAGCACAAGGCATACTTTCGTACTACATCCCTCAATTTATTTTCAAAGCTTTATTTCCTGTAGCCATCTAGCAAATGGTGTGCTGCTGGTACAGTACACGCTTCCATGCCCATCCATGCCAAGAATGTGTAGGAATCTCCCTGATCTACAAGAACAGCCAAAGAATATCTTTCCAGGGAAAAAGAGAGATTGTGACATGAATGTTGCAATCACGCTGCAACTCTTTCAGTTTGTCATTTTTTCACAGTTATCCTCAAAAATATATCATGCATCTACTATTTTTAACCTGTGCTAGATTATATTTATACACGTTGCTAGGTGGTTTGTGTAAGTGCCATTGTCCATTTTACCTCAATATTTTACAGGAAGCACAAAAATTAATTCATATTTGCTTCCATAATGTAATTACCTTTACCACATAGATCACTTCTCAGTACAAAAAGCTAAGTGACACTTGTTGAATAAACTTTATTTACACGCTCTTTCCCCACCATCCTAAAAGGAAGATGACTACATACACTTATCATTAGAAACAGCAGAAATAACTACATCAAAATCACTTTCTTTGACGCCAGAACAGACCAACTAATATGGCGCAGAAACCGAGAAGAGATTCGTTTTTGAGACATGTGCCTCATAGACAAGATTATTCAAATGTTGTGTCTGACTGCCAAAGAGCTCTGCATGAAAATAATAATACCCTTGTGACAACCACTCTATCCCTGGCAGTAGAGCAGCTTGTAACCTCTGATAATTATATTGAGAGCCCAACAGTAATGACAACCCTCCCGTGCCACAGAAAGAAAAGACTTTCCTCTTAAAGCAGCAGTGGTCAAACCGTAAATCCACTGCTTTCTGAAACACACACATGAGATAATGCTTTGTGAAGCATGTGGTTACCACAGGCTATATCAGCTTGGAAATGACTGCACGTCCCTCCCACTGGTCAGTACCTTGGGAAATGTGACTCTGCTCTGTGGTTTGGTTGGGATGCAGAGAAAGCAAGTAAGTCAAACAAAACATTGTGTATACACAAACCTATATCCTCACCCTGTAATAAACATGTAGCTTTACTATGCAATGTTTAATTTACATTTTTGTCTGTTTGTAGGTGGAAAATGTATGCATACACATTTTCAATGTGATTTTCCATGGCTGAAGGTAAAATATTGAAAGAGCAAATATAAACCAAAGTGCTGAGGCTGTTATTTTATAAACAGCCTCACAGACACACACAGTCTCTCTTACTCTCTTACACACCTCTGGTCGTTGGTTGGGGTTTCCGCATCAAACAGCAATGTGATAGCGGAGTTTGTACTTTATACCCTGGCAAACATGAGCAATGTTCTTTATCAACACAGCATGAGACATACACGGAAACAAACATGGAGATGCTATTTCATTCTAGGTTTGTTTGAACATCTGCTGCCTCACCGTTCTCATTATTTGAGAAGTGAATCCTGAAATTCACATTTTAACCGTATATAAAGAGAGAGTGACGCTGTGCCAACATGAACTGTATTATTTCACTTGTTTGTAGCATAGTATCATTTTTACTGTCTCAAAAAAACCAAAACTTTTCTGCTGCATTTTGGAAAATTGTAGACTACACAGGCCAAAGATAAGCCTCAAAGCAAGCCAAGTGGAAATTCAATAAGGGAATTGTAGAGATGATTGGCAACCTAATGATAACATCAAAACCCAACGTCATACAGACTGCATCTCACAACCCCGTGATCCCTCTGCTCACAAAAAGGCGTCCTTTCCCTCTAATGCTTCCACCACTTCATCTCTTATAACACGGTGGGATCATTTTCATTCAACTTTAATCCTGAATCACAGCAGTCACTGGAACCTTTAGTTTAATATTCAATGTTTAATGAAGGAGTAAAAGATTTCCTAGTGCATGTGTTTATGGGGATTATATCGTGAGAAAATTGATGATAATAAAAAGTTAGAATTATTAGAAGTGAAAATTCTCAGTGTCTACTCTGAAGTCTAAGTCTGGCTTAGGTGAACTCTTACCTGAGGACACAGATGAACCTGAGAGACTTGAGTTGCTGGATGCTGCCATCCCAACCCTTTACACGGTTCTGTTACTCCCGTTTGGCCAAGGTGCGCTCACAGCAGCTCGTCCCCGCCGGTGAGTCCATTTTACTCACTTCTGTGCTTCACCTTTGGCAGCTACACTGGTGACTTTATCATGTCTTGTTTCGCCCCCAGTCCACCACACGTCTGTCTGAACCCGCCGATCCTTCGCCACGGCTCGTTGTGCGCCTTTGGTGAGGAGCTCACGCTGCCGCAGACACTGAAGTCTCCGCCACCACAGATAAAAATAGTCAGATAATATACAGGAATATGCTCCGTGGATCAGTTTCTCCAAACCATTTCCTCACAATCGACACAATCTGTAGGTCTGGGTTCTTGTGCCATGGAGATCAGCTCTAGTTTCCATGTGCCACTTTAAGGATTGCAATAAACACACTACACTGCAGTGTAGACGCCTTCTTAAAGTGAAAGTTTTGAGCAGGGCTTCCAGATGTAAGCAACCCGGACAGAAGCGACTTTAGTTCATTTAGTAAAATCTAAAACAGGCGTCACTTTCATCTCCAAACCCACTGTTAAAGAAGATTCACGCAAAACCACAGACGGCTAAGCCACATATTCCAGATCTGTCACCGCATTTTCCCATCAGATGTCATGTTGTGCTGAAAGAACCAGAAAGAATCTGCGTTTTTACGCCATCTGCTGGGCTGCCAGCATGGCAACAGATTTTGAAAGGAAGTGTAAAGGAAGTTGTTCTCTACTGTGTTGTGCTTAGTTTGCATTAAGTTGGAGTATCATCAGCCAACTTTGTCTGGCTGATGTATCTCAATTTCACTTGTAATGCAAATGTTTATTAGGGTATCACACTGTCATTAACTCTGCAGAGATGCCACTGAGAAGGGCTATTAGCCCAGATGCTCCAGTCCAAATGTTTAATGGCCAACGGTTATTGTTGTTGTTGTATTGTATTTTGACTTTGAGACATGTTTTATTGATTGACAGATTGACAGATGTCTCAGCCTGTAACATTCCCCGTTGGTGGTTGTCACCTGCACATCAGCACCACCAGATCCTCTCGTCTTTACTTTTCATCAGGTAGTGTCCCAGTTTTTTAAGCTGTCTAGTTATACTAAGTGTCCGCAGGCTCCAAATGCTTATTATAATTGCAAATAAACAGGAAATAAGAAACATGAACCTAAATTTAACTATGAACAAAAAAGAAAAGAAATATAATTACAACAATTTTTTAAATAAATTAGATAATTAATTTAAATTTTAAATTAATTAAATAATTAACATGCTTTTTAACAAAAGCATGTTAATTATTTAATTTAGTAGCTATTGTATTTATTTTGGATTGTGTATTATGCAATGCTGAATGTGTTTTGTTAACTCTCAGCAGCCACTTTACTCTTTTTCAGTTATGTTATTGTGATTTGCATTAGTGCATTTTATTGTGTAAAGACCCAACGCTAAATATCTCTGCAAAAAAGCGAAAGCAGCATGAAAGTATAAAATGCCAAGAATGTTAGACATGTTTAGTTCTTATTTCCTTATAGGTTTTGTGTCATCTTTGCTTTTCCTGTCTGCAACTTCGCAGCTACCTGAGATCTGATGGGAAACGGTTTACTCAACAAGTCAAGAAACAACAACCAAGAAACACTGTCATTGTCAAATACCTGCAGAGTCAGATTCCTGCAAGACCGCGCTGAGGGTGGCAGTAACGAACACGTGATCCAACGTGTCACATGAGCCTCTCAGTTGTTGGTCATGTGACTAATGTGTCTTTGAAGCTTCACGCTTGTCGCAGCAGACCATCGTATTGACACATCTCGTTGTTTTAAAGGCTGGATTAGATTTTTGTCCCCGCTGAACATGAGGTGAGTTTGAATAAAATAAATGTTTCTGTTTCACGGTGTCACTGTAACAGCCGACTTGAAATCGGAGCGTTGGCAGTGTTTTGAGTTTCACACACCGGTGGTCAGGCGTGTGTGGTCTGATATGCATTCTGCAAATTTCACCAGGCTGCTGAAGGAAACTCTGCGGTTCCTGTTACTGTGGGTCTGTCTGGACTTTGCACAATCACGGGGCTGCTCGACGTTTTTCTGCCGAAAATCCCACCGTGTGAGCGACCTGAATGGAGTCGACCCCGGATCCCCTCTCTTCCTCACTCCTTACATAGAGAAGGGTGCCATAGATGAAGGTAAAAGGACACACATCTCGCAACGCAGTACTTATTGTTGCTCACGGTTGCAGTTTTATAATGATCATAGTTGAATCAGCGACAGGCGTCGTCTGTTAATGTGACATTTTATTCTTGCAGCCAGGAAACTGAGTCTGGTAGGAGAACTGCCTGGTTCCAACGTCAAGAGCTATGCTGGGTACCTCACCGTCAACAAGAAATACAACAGCAACCTCTTCTTTTGGTTTTTCCCTGCACTAAAGGTATGCTCACATTTCTATATACATTAGGTTTTTAGATTTACATTAATGTCAGTGCTGCAGTTTGTGAGAGAATCACAAAGAGGAGAAAGAAACTTTGTACCCGGCTTCACTCAATAGGTGATAAGACATGTAACTGTGTGTTTGATCAGCTGTAGTACTTGAATAGCAGACTTTGTTTAAGGCCCATTGTCCCTGCCTTGCAGGAAGAGAGAATACTTTTTGTGGAACTTGAACGTTTTCGTTAAGTTGTTAAATCAGTAACCACGTCTCATATCTGTTTTTATTACTGAAGTGTAGTGAAGTCACATGTCACTTTCATGACACTATACGAAAGGCCGGCCTTGTACCCTGCAACATTACATCACAGTGTATTTACAACCCCTATCAGTACAGTTAATTTAATTGTGTTGAGTTTTAGCAGTCAACACTGCATTAAAAAATCTTCATTTCAGTCTAAAGCTCCTCACCTTTAAAAGCCCAATGTAAACAGTCAACTATACAAAAGACAAACAAAAGATGTTTGACATATTTACTTGCCACAACTCAAATCTGACCTCATTTAAATCCTCATTGTCATCTCTTCTCAGTAGTTTTATTGTTATTAAAGCTTAGTGAAGTACAAACAGCATCCTTTAATTAAGGTTTTTTTTTTAACTCTGCTAATAAACTGAAGTCACCACAGGGTGGTGCTGAGATATTAACTTTATTTCCCCCTCACCTTGCTACCAGCCAACCCAAGAGAAGGCTCCAGTCCTGCTGTGGCTGCAAGGTGGCCCTGGTGGTACCTCCATGTTCGGTCTGTTTGTGGAACATGGACCATATGTGGTTTTTAAGAACTTGACAGGTGAGAAGTTACTCTTGACCTGTATGGTATGTTAAATATGTGATTGTAATGATTTGTGTTTGAACATCCTTCTTGTCTTTTCTGTCTTTGCAGTTGGTTTGAGGAACTACGCTTGGACGACTGCATATTCAGTTTTGTACATTGACAATCCAGTAGGTATTCCTTAATTATCCTCTGACAAGAGCTATATGAAATCAGTTTTTTTTATTCAAGGCTTCTTGGATAATCAGCTTTTTTCTCCAGGTCGGAACAGGCTTCAGCTTCACTGATGATGACAGAGGTTTTGCACAGAATCAGGATGATGTTGGCAGAGATCTGTATAGGTACCGAACAGTCTGTTTGTTTTCTGGGCCGTTTATTGTTTTGCTACTGGCTCTTTCATTGTTTCTGTGTCTTCTCTTAACAGTGCTTTAACGCAGTTCTTCCAGATCTTTTCTGAGTATCAGTCCAATGACTTCTATGCAACTGGAGAAGTAAGATGTGTCTATTTTTTAAGTTTGCAAATTAATGTTGTCTAAATACTTTTAGTAGTTGCAATTTATAAGTGGCTTTTTGACTTGTGCACATAATATTAGGGTTACCTGGTCAGACCTCTAGTTACACCTATTAAGATTAATGTGAGGAGAATCACATATAATGTTTATTGTCTTAATAGGTAGTAACACATTCATAATAGCTTCTGTTCATTTTAAAAAAATGTCTCATTCCGCAAACTCCTCTCTCTTCCTTACGCAGTCGTATGCAGGGAAGTATGTTCCTGCCATTTCTTACTACATCCATAAGAACAACCCCACCGCCAAGGTGAAAATCAACTTTAGGGGAATGGCAATTGGTGATGGGCTCTGCGATCCAGAAATGGTGTGTATCCAACGTTGTCACATGATTTCAAAATGCCACATTTTAAGGAGTTGTCCTTATAATCTCATCTCTTCAGCTCCTTATCTTTCATCTGAAATATAAATATTGAACCTTTTTACCATTTCAGATGCTTGGTGGCTATGGGGAGTTCATGTATCAAACAGGCATGATAGATGAAAACCAAAAGCAGTATGTTGTCCAGCAGACAGATTATGGGGTGAAGCTCATCCAGCAGCAGAAGTGGGTGGAGGCTTTTCAGGTAAGAGATGCTGAGTTCTGAAAATACGAAATGAACGATAATCTTTTATACAGGATTACAGTAATTGGTCAAAGATTAAGTTTACATTATGAAACAAGCATTAATCAAAGTGTGAATCAAATCAAAGAACACATGTGTTTTCAGGTTTTTGATCGCTTGCTGAATGGTGATGTGGATCCATATCCCTCGTTCTATAAAAATGCTACAGGCTGCACCAACTACTTCAACTACATGACATGTCAGGTACTCAGAAACACTGGCAGACCTAATATGTGTCTGTGTTTGACTTCTAAGAGCAAAACCAGTCCTAAAGATGCATATAAATACGTTATTCAGTGTGGATAACCACAAAATTTCTTTGTGTACACCACAGGAGCCAGAAGACCAGGAGTACTTCTCTCAGTTTGTTACACTGGCAGAAGTGCGACGCGCCATCCATGTGGGAAACCTAACATTCAACGACGGCTCAGAGGTGGAGAAGCACCTACTGCAGGATGTCATGAAGAGCATCAAACCGTGGCTGGGGATACTGATGGACAACTATAGGGTGAGGGATGGTGAATTACCTACTGTAGTTTGTCTTCAGTTTCTATGGTAACATGTTTTATCACCGTTTAGTTTTAATTGTATTTTGTTCATGGCTCTATCATCACTATCATTCAGGTTACAGATACTGATATATTTGGTAGTACTGGACAATATGTGATTTTTGTCACCATCTTCCAGCCCTGTGTGTCCCTCTTTCACCCCCCTGTTTATATCCTCTTTTTTTCCCCATAGGTCTTAATCTATAGTGGTCAACTAGATGTAATTGTAGCTGCTCCCCTGACTGAGAGGTTCCTACCTACTGTTAACTGGAACGGTGCTGCTGAGTACAAAACAGCTGTTCGCTACCACTGGAAGGTTCAGCCCAGTGACACAGAGGTGGCAGGTTATGTAAGACAAGTGCAAGATTTTTTTCAGGTGAGAAGGTATTCACGGCTATCCACTTAACGTGAAAAGAATTCCACATGACTTGTTATAACGTCTGTCTTATTGTCACTCAGGTCGTCATTCGAGGAGGGGGACACATTTTGCCTTATGACCAACCAGCAAGATCCTTTGACATGATTGATAGATTCCTCTCGATGAGGGGGTGGATATAAAATGTTTTGGTGCAAAAAAAACAGCAAAGCACCTCCACCTTAAAGAGCAACTGAGTTTAAAAGACTTGTCACACCCAGTGTAAATCAGCACATTGTTGGAGTTGTACACATCTTTGCAGCTGATTTATTTAAATTTTTTTAGCATTTCAGCACAGCTCACATTTGTTTTACGACTTTGGACTGCCCTCTACTACTACTACTACTACTACATACTGAAATAAGTTATCTTCACCGGCAATCAAACTTCTGAATAACTGATCACATTGCAGAATTTATTTCCAGCAACAAATAGTAACAATTAAGAGGAAACTAAAATGTAAATCACGTGTGGGGATTTGTTTGGGAAATACGGTTTATGTTGCATTCAGTCAGTACATGTTTGAAGATGAAGCTGGAGAATTAACTTGAAATAAAATGTTTTTTATTAATGCTCTGAGGTGATTTCAGTAAATTTTGCAGTGCTTCAAGCATTCCTCCAGCAGCGTGTTTTAAAAGCACAAACTGACTTCTAGATTTCTTCTGTTGGTCAGCCAACAAAGTGTACAGCAGGGGTCACTGTGCTCCAAAGAAATACCAAAGCTAAAATCCAGTAAGAGGAAACCAACAACAGATTAGTTAATTTTTTTTTAATTAAGTGGGGAAAAAGCTTATACCTTTAGATCCCAAAGCATCTGAATGTAGCTCATCACACCAATATTAAATCATTAAACAGGAAATGGGCGAAAAAGTGTATGGTCATCTTTGCATGTTGTAAACTTGCTGTTGCAACAATACACAATGCTTGTTAGGTGACACACAGCAGTGTTTCTGTAGTGATCTGACATTTTGACAGAATGCCATAAAGATGTTTTTGTACTGAAGTTAACTTGTTATGTCATCAGGCATCTATCAAGCGGTCTAGACGGTTTAATAATTAATGAGTATTCTAAACCTTTAAAACATATAACTACTTAATGAGCAGTTATGTCTCAAGGACAAGCATCAGAGAAATATTTGATTTGAATTTTCCTAGAAACAACTGAGAGATTTCATAGACATCAAATCACATCAGTTTGTATATTACAGAACAAGTGCTTTATTTCCATACTGTAATGTAACTGCAGTGATAACTTTAACATCTGTACAGATGCAAAACAAAATGGAGACAATGTCATTACAGACACAAAAAAATGTACAAAGTTATGCAGGCAAGAAAGAATTCATCAGTTCATTACATATAAACAATGTATTTAAGCGCTGAAATGAGCCTCAACATATAATAAAAGACAACAAGTGCTATGCAAACATTATTTACAAACATGTACCACACATTTACTCCCTTCAAAAAGAAAGGTGGTTGCATTACATGTACAGGATTAGAGAAATGAATGACATTATGTACAATATTTATAAATTTAAATTTAAAATAACACAATTATAACATTTTTAATGTGTAGGAATTGTTCTCCACCTCTGACACAAATCCACACAGACACACTCACACGGCTCGTCCATCTGTCCTTTTAATCTGCCTATACAGTAACAAATGCCTTTTTTTTCTAAAAACCTTGATCCACTGTCAAAAACGAAACTAGACTCTCTTATAACTCTAAAATAGCAACAACCTCCAAATGTTAATTCCAGTTGAAAGTGTTTTGAGGTCATTACCTTATTTTCACATGCAAGAGGTTAATTTGGAATGGTTAACAATTTAAATATGGTAAAAAATAAAAATAAAAAAAAACACCAACTCAAAGTCAAGCTTTTAGGGTTGGTTCGACAAAGCCCTTTTCAAGAGAATCAGTTTCTCTGTCTCATCATCACACATACTAAACTGCACACACAGACTTGAAGGAGAAGATGAGACATGAATGCCTGAATGCCTCAAGGAAACAACATTTTGAGAATATAGATCATATTAAATTCACATCCTTCACTTTGACAAAACTGTAGTTGGAGATGTTTTAATTAAAAAGGACATACACTATATGGTGCAGGGTCTTTGAGGTTCATCCTGCAATGAGAGCTCTAGTTTCCCTTCTTTTATCTGTAGACATGTGACGCATGCCAGGCACACTCTCTCTCCACCAATTTTCTAGCTGGTGTGTGATAAAGGAGAATCACTGAGAATTACTCGGACCTTAATATGGCTATTCTACCCTCTGGCATGACAGAGGACAAAGTGCATAGACAGCTCCGCGATCACTCCACCTGTCAGTGGAATGTATTTCATCCATCCTGCTGTAAAACACAGTGCTTTATGGTCATCATGCTAAGGAATTGACATTCCTGGTCATAGGAACGAGAGAAAGAAAGAAAGAGGAGATGCGGTCCGTCATGAGAAGGCATTAAGTTTCAAGGCTGGAAGGGACAAAGATAAGGTCAAGACTATATCATTATCAGTACATCCATCACTAATCTAAAATACAGAGGAGGCCTGAGAAAGAGAGGATAAGAAATTGTTGAAGAGGTCAGAGGTCAAATGGATCGTGGATTATATTCTCCTTAGTCAGCTGGTTTTGCAATAACGTACAGCAGACATCTATAACAAAGTCAATAACAGAGTAAATTATAATTAATACATGATTGTTTAAAAAAAATAACGATATTATGGTGATGAAAGAAAAGTTCTGTTCACTATAAGCCAACAAAAGGTTTTAAGAAAACTTCAGGCACGTTGTGATATTTCAGAAAGCACAAGCGTAAACTACTTCCCTTTAGAAACTGTAAAATATTTTACTGCCAGTGGTGGGATGCCAGTATAAAAAACAAAAACATACCCAGAGTTACTTTCTTACAAACTGAAGCTTTACACACCCGCTGAACTTTGTTCTGCAGTGGAAAGAAGGTAAATCACATACTACACACAACTCACATGCACCTATGAAGACGCAATAATATCATCATTTGGAATTTAATTCCATAATCTGGATCCAGATGCACAAACACACACACACAAAGAGGCCTCAATAATTAAAGCTTCAGTTGGTCCTGGAGGGCAAAGGAATTAGTTTCAACTCCTGAGCTGCCTCACTGGCATCACAGTGTACAGTTCTGTAGCTGTAACAGCATCGTATGTCCTCTGGACCAGAGTGGCTTCGCCATGCTGATCATAATGTGGACATACAGTAGAGAAGCTGATCAATACTGAGATGTATTGCTTCCATTTGATCATATGCAATTTTCACCGTCATGCTGTATTTTATAACACTCTTTGAGAATCCCACTGACAGAGATAATGCTAACAGTCATATAGATTTCTAAGAAAGAAAAGGATCATTACACATGCTTGCATATTTCTGTCTACACGACATTATGATGACAGTTTGACTTGGTTTCAGAAAACAGCTTAAAGGCAGCAACATTCAACTCACTTATTCAGAGTCCTCTGTGGGACACACATAATGCATTACACTCAGCATAGTGTCCATGTGACACACAAACAATGATTTGACTGATTACTAGTCCACTGGGCATATGGAGATGTATGATCTGCTTATAGAGATGACAGTCTGAGGCTAATGTCTCTTTCCCCTGGATCCACGACCATCATAGTCCATTTTGTACCATCATGCAACAGAAAAAGTCACTTGAGCGCTGCATGAAATTAGCAAAACTCCCTTTCTGCTAAAAGCACAAAAGAGTATATTAAACAAAAGGTAACAAACCATATAACATTATGCATTAATGGGGTTGGTTTATAAAAATACATACTGTCGCTACTGTATAAAGAACAGCCTGACAGGCTTTTGAGGTTTTTTTTGATGAAAGGAGAGAGATGCAGCATGTGCAGCTGGCAACCTCCATAAAGCAGGGAAGTACGGCGGAGTCTGGGGCTACAATTGGGCTTTAGGCACCCTTGACACTAGTGGATGGGGTTAATGTCTGTGTGGTGGTTAGCTTGCCCATGTACACTGTTTCCCCCTACAGGCGTGGTGGAAGTGGTGATGGTGTTGTGCTGAATGACCTGCTGCTGGGAGCACGCTGGCACTGGACTGCCGGCCGGACTGCTCTCTGGACCTGAGTAAACAGAAGAGACATCGCTGAAGGATGGACAACATATGTGTAAGGTATGTGTACACAAAAGAGCAAATGCTTTATGAGCTTTAAGCTGTACGTAGAGGCTTCAAAATATAATGTGATAGTAAAAATAAAATAAAGACAAACCATGTGCTGTTTGTTTGTATGTAGACAGTTTTATTAGCAGAAAATATATATTTTTAAAAAATTACATAACAAATTCATACCTAACTTTTTACCTGTCGTCCCGAAATGGATAACACAAAAATGGAAAAGTGAATTACTCAACTCCATAAACATGGCTGATGAATTTTGGACACACTGAAGGTGACATCTGTATACAAGCTAGACTCATCAATGAAAGTCTCTCCCAGCCCAGTCTGGGAGTTGGCTCTCTCTTGCATAAAAGAACCATTCAGCCAAGGGGGATGTGAGCCTTATTTTCCTGTGCTAAAGCCACACAGGGAGGTGCCTTATCCTAATTGCATGGAAATGTCACTCCTATCTGTATCAATAGGTGGGGCTCTGACGTCATGAGTAGCTGAGCCGAGGCGCAGTCCAATGACCAGTGTGATCCTGAAGAATCCGTGAGAATTTCTGCAGTCTGCGGCGTTGTTATGTTGCACCTCAGCTGTCTCTGAGTGCTGAGATGCTGTCAGATGGAAAAAGAGGTCTCATACGGGATTCAGACTACCAACTCCCAGTTCAGGCAGGCTACCAGAGTGTGCAACACCCATATGACAAAGGAAGAGTCCTGTAGCGAGCGTGGGTGCTGGATACTAGCACATAGGAGTAAAGAGTCTTGGCAGTCACTAATGTGTCCATCACAGTTCAGTCTGGAGAGTTTATACCTTTCCTCTGGCAAGAAAATCATAGAGAATTTCCACTGCGGTGCTTTCTGCACTGTAGGGCTAAGGCACAGAGATGAAGGTGTGGTTTTGGTCAAACTCCCAAGTGTGTGTGTGTCTGTGTTTATGCTTGAGCTACTCACTGAGGTAACCTTGGGACTCTTTCTGCATAGTGGTGATGGGACAGTCCTTGTGTGTGAGGAGAAGCTGCTTGAGCTGGGTCACCTCGTTCTTTAGCATGGTCACTTCATTCTGAAATGCAGGGAAAACAAAAGCACTTTAAGACTATGATCCATGGAATGGATGTGTTTTTTTTTGTGACTTTCCCGGCTTAATACCAATATAATGCTACATTGCACATTTTGCCATAATTCACTTATATTGTTTCACAGAAAAACACATTTTCCGACTTTTTGCGTAGCAGTGGGTATTGTGGATAGGTTCAAAAGCTAGTTTGTTTGTACCTGAAGCTGCATATTGGTCTGAGTGAGCTCTTCAGCTTTCTTCTCTAACGACATCACCCACACTTTTCTCTTCTGTCTGCATCTTGTTGCTGCTGCTCTGTTCCTCTCCAGAAACTTCCGTCGTCGTTCATCTGGATCTTCGTCCACCACTCGCCTGCGCCGCCCACTGCTGGGAGGCGGAGATTGCAGAGTCTGCGTTGGCTGCATCTGCTGAGTTGCAGGTGACATCTGAAATTTGGGGACAGAGTATCAGCATCACTGAGCTCTTAAATGAGACACTGTCTGACTCCCACCATTCAAACACACTATTCTCAGATAACTGGAAAGCAGCCAGTCACCTGTCTGCTGTAAATACTGTCTTCAACACCTCCTACCTCTAAACAAGCATCTATACAATACTTCCTGCAGCTATTTCATGTTTGGCACCATCCCCTAAAACAACATCTGGTTGTGCCACGTGCCCTGAGAGCCGGCAGTGGGCGTCAGGAGTGACTGAGTGACTGTGGTGATTCACCAGCCTGCCCACCTTATTAAAGAGGTGTCAGGAGGCCGTTTTCCAACGCCCACTTTGACTCAGACTAACACCGTCAGACACAGTCAAAAGGACCATTTCTAGAACTGTACATGCACTGACAAATTTTGACATATACTTGGCAAGGTCAAGGGTTTTCAGTCTTCAGATCATTACCAATTTTTTGGAGAACCATGGAAAATACAAGCTACTTTAATGGCTGCTGCGCATACAGACAGTGTTGTTTTAATGTCTTAATGGGACATTTGGAACATACAATGAATTGCATTACTTGATATTGGATTGTCCTTTCGATGATTTCGATGATTGACATTGCAGAGGGCTTTAGATAATGTTAAGTGTTTCACATCATGTTTAATGCTGTGTGCAAACTTCCAATTAAAATTAAACTAAATGTATTCGTAGCAAAGCGGTTCCAAGACCATCACCATCAAGACCAGCATTTATAAAACGTCTTTTGCACCTGGAGTATCTTGAAGTCACATAAAGACATCCCTGTGTATCTTTTATATTAACAAGTTAATAGCCTCTTCGTGACCCCTTAACTTCATAGCAGGCATCTGACATTGACCTGTAGCTGACCAGCCCTAAATAAAAAATACCTTTTAAAATGTTGCCAAGTAACTACTTGGCGTTATGTCTGCAGCAAGGGAAAATGTGTTTGTCCATGAACTTGCTGGCCGTGAATGTGAAGAATCATTACATATACACCTCTATATTAATCCATTAATAGCTGACTTCTAAAATGCTCAAAGGGATGCTAAAGAACTGCCCTCCTTTACTTATGATGCATATGCAATAGCTTCCAGCTATATGAGAAGTTTTAATGTGCACTGTAGTTAATGTGTTATTGAACTCGTGGCCTTTGAGCTGTCTAAAAGCTTCTCTTCCCTGGGAATGTGCTTTGCTTACCTGTGAAGCAGAGTGCATTGGCGGGTGTGGTGAGGTCTGGTGTGGGTGCCCGGGATGGAGGTGGGGATTGTGGGAATTGTGATGGGGGTTGTGATGATGATGTCCACCCTGGCCATGGCCCTGGGTATGGTGATGATGGCTGTGGTGCTGGTACGCATGTGGGGGGGCTTGCAAGTGCTGGTGTGGGTGTGAGTGCATGTGATGATGGGTGCCTTGGTCCTGCCGTGATGACATCATCTCCATCATATGGCCCATGGAGTTCATGTTTCCGTTGGCAATGGCGCCCGGGTGGTGCGAAAGTGCAGCCTTCAGCCTCTGAGTAGACAAAATGGAAACCAAACTAAATGTTTAACATTATTCTCTATGTATTTTTAAGTTTGCACATGCTCTCAATGAACTGATTATCAGCATTTACAGAGTGCTGACTATGAGATGATGAATGGCTCTATAAATCCATATGTCGGGAGAACAAATCAAAGGCACTTAGACTGTCCTCTGTCTCTCCTTCAGTCCTGTCAGTCTCCCTCTCCATGATTGCCATCCCACCAGTCCCTCCTCTTCATATTCCTAATTGCTTCTCTCTGCTGAGCATGTGTGTGTGTGTGTGTGTGTGTGTCTGCCTGAGAGTTCAGCTCACTGGTAAGAAGTGAGCCTCAGACTGCTCTTGCTGTTGAGCCACCAGAAGGTTTGATGCTACAACTGTGTGGTCTGTTTTGCCCACACTGACCCGATGTGGCCTGGGTGTGAGACTAGAGAGAGAGACTCACTAAAGGCGTGCTTGTGTTCCTCATGTTTACCAAATGTACCTCTCCTCAAGAGTGTGTTTTTCTGGGCATCACATAAAAACAACTGTCAGACTAGAAAAAATTGACAACCCAAACAAACAAGTGCCAAAATATGTCTTTAAAATATGCTGTACACAGTCCTAGACATTTTTTTTAAGTCTACATTTGCACCTTTACATGACTTACTCCTACTTTACCCACTTTCAGAATTAGACGATGAGAGAGTGCTGAGACTGTTACTTTGTCAATCAATGCACCTCATTTAATAAAATCTCACTGCTAATGTGAATATGTACTTGATACAGAAAATACAAAAGTCAAGTCTTGCATCCCGTTTATAAGTCATGCTTAGAAGCAAAACTGAAAACAAAAGCATTCATTTCAAGGCACATGAATTCCACAAAGTTTTCTATTCTCTTTCCCAGTGCTCTCTTTCCTCAGTGAGTTCCCTTCCCCCTTCACCCAGCTGCTGTCACACAGTGTCCAGGGCTCCATATCTTTTAACAACATTCACATTCATGATTCCCACAGGGAATGGCATCCAGCTGGTCTGGATCACAGAGCTGGGATATGACTAGACTCTCACAATGTTTGTGAGTGGAAAGCTTTTTAACAGGAGGACACAGTCAAATAAATAATTTTAGAAGCAGGAAAGAGCATATTTCCACTGTTTTGTGTTATATTTACAAAAATAGACACCATATATGTATTTTTACAAGGCTTTTGTAGTGTAGCTATCTCTACTTGGCTTTCCTTACTCAAAGTAGGGAAATGTGCAACTGCACATGAAACCGGCACACAGAAATTATGACCTTGCAAAGCCTGTTTCGGCTGAGTATAGTTTCTGCTTGTCATTCTATGGGACGTCTAACACAGAGAAACGAAAGAAACGATTTTCGTTGTATGTCTTGTCCCTCATTTTGAATGTTATATTAAATTAGTTTTTTTAATGTTTATCTCCATCTGATCAACCCCAATTCCTAACTGTGTTCACCACAGCAGCATAAATCTCAGGGTTACAGCCTGTCTGTTGTGTGACCAGTGAGACAGGGGTTAAAATACCACACACTACACTAACACACAGCATGTGGCCACAGACCTGCAGCTGTCCGCATCATCACAGAGATACTAAAACTTACAGAAGGTAACAAGCAGTGGTAAGAAATCTGTGACTTACTGTGGCATACTGTTACTATCAACACTTAGAGCTACATGTGATAAAAGTTTCACTGCTTGATAACAGCAGTGTATGACAATGTTGAATTTAAGAGCTGACATGCAACCAAAACGTACAATAGATTTAAAATAATTTACACATTCATAGTCACCAGTGTTGACAAGACGTCTTCCGTGTATCACAGGATGAATTCTGACAGCCCTCACTAAACACCTTGCCTTCAGCCTTCAGCTTTTCAGTCAGCACCAGAGAGGTGAGGCCCATCCCTCTTGTAAAAAAGAAAACCGACCAGGCTTTGGCATCTCCTGCAAGTCAGTCACATAGCAGGCAATCCCCTGAATTAACAGCAGCCAGGGGAATCTGCTGGCTGCCTCTCTAAATCTATACTCTGTTTTTGTAGTTAAATTGTTTTTGTGTAGGTAAGATGCTATTCTGGGGGCCAATAGAGCTGCCTACCAGCCACAAGGGTAGAAGGACAGAGGGGAGAGCGAGAGAGCCACAGTGAGAAAGAGCAAGAGAGAGACCAGGGGTGAGAGGAGATTAGATGGCTTCTGGTGTCTCCTCCCCACACCATCAGACCAAGACAGCAAGTGCTCATTTATCAGTGTCTCAGAGAGTGGTCCAGCCAACAGAGCAGTGCTATCTGTTTATTAATTGAATTAGCTTGCATCCGAAGAGGCCAGAAAGTGTCAAAGTACAGAAGCAGGTCAAAGTGCTGTGGGGTCATTGAACAGGCCTTAGTGGTGATGGCTGTTAACAGGACAGACAAAAGAAAGGGACCCTGCATGGTTAGAGGATTGATATAGTCCACACAGTTAAGATCACACTGTTCTTTTTCAACTAAATGTGTTTAACCAAGACAGCAAAACCTATCCCATTTTACAAACAAAACTCAGAAATAAAGGAACATTCAACAGGAGTGACAGCAAGGTATTTAAATTAGTCACAAGTACAATATCAACACAAATCAAACAACAACAGGACAAGCAACATTGTGTCAAGAAAACCCATACCGTTATACAAGCTTATTCCTGAAGATCGCTGCCCAAGTGTCTGCTACTGCTCCATCTGAAGCTGAGACACAGCTGAGTTAAAATCAGCTCAGTCAAAACTTAAGTCTTTGTATCCAGAACCACAGTGACGCAACTAAGGGACGTTAACAGAGCGATGATGAGCAGGCTGTGATTCTCAAACACCTTCATCAGCTCCCTAATGACTCTTTAACACATGGTTGTATTTCCCCAGACTGTGCTAAGCACAAGAACTTAACCACCCCATGCATTCTACTCTAATAACACACACATACATACACATTTTTCCTGCAGCAACATGGCTGCCACAGAAAACAGTCATTAAATCAGTGCAGGTGTTAGCCTGTGGTGGTAAAGGGCACTCACGCATGGGCACAAAGTCTGCCCTTCCACTGTCTGCCTTGTTGTTACTGAAAATCACAGCAAAGTCACAACAAGAAGATGAGTAGTCCGTGACACCATAAAGACATGGTCAGCTACTTCCAGGATAAATGTATACGTTAAAAGCTTATATATCTGTAATCACATGCATTTGATGCCACATTTCATGCATTCTGACAGTGTACTGAACGTAGTAAGCCTATTGATTTTCCATTGTTAAAACACCATCCCTGATTCAGTCATCTTTTGCCTAGAGGGGAGCTATCTCCTCTCAGACCTTTGCCCCCTGACCTCTCTGCTTCCACTATTTTTTAGGTCTCTCTCTTTATGTGGTTTCAGAGATACCAGGTGATCACCCATTAATGATATTTATTAATGTCTGCTTCCTCTTTGACACGGGGGGCTTTGAGTGATGTCCCTGTGAGTGCTATGGGCACATCCTGAGAACACACTCAAGTTTCTCCTCGCCAGATGACTTCATATCTATTAACCCTGAGAGAAGAAAGCAAGAGCATGGAGCAGGTACAAAGGGAAGAGACCACACCCGCCACAGGATGGGTAAATCAAACTCAGTGAGGTCAGGGTGAGCACTTTTATTCCTCTTAAAAGTGGAGCGGTGTACTATCAGGGGACCTGTGGCCCTCTGGCGCCTTACAGCAGGTTAGAAAGATTTAACCAGTCTGTGGAGTCATAGTTTAAGCGCAAAAAGACCCAAATGGAGCTCTTCCGCCTCACATTAAAGACTCCAGAGAGAAACATTAAAGCTTCTGTCTGTCTGTGTCTCAGTCTTATGTTAACATGAAGCTAGCACAGCAGCAGGTTCACTGATGATCTGAATCCACACAGTATTTGTAATTGCACAATATATCACAGCGGTAAAAATTCCTGGCACTATATTTTGTATATCTTCTGTAGGTGCCTCACCTCACAATCTAAACCCTACATGGGTTCACCATCTGCAGTTGAACGGGGCAGTTTAGTTCTGTTGCTTTGCCAAGCACTCAGAGGATCTAATTCCATCCTCCTCATCTCCACCACCACCACTACCCACCAGTGCCTGCCTGCAAAACCCACTCTCTGTCCCCTAAAACTCCACACCCCCATTAGTTCAATTTTATTAGATTTCCCTGTCGCCCAGAGAGGCAGTAACATCCCCCCTTCTCTCACTCTCTCTCACACACACACCTCTTCCCTGTTCCTCCACCCCCTCTCCCTCGGCTTGCCAAGAGCTAGGGACTGTTAAACTGATTTCCTCAGGGAACAGCGAGGCAGACAGTCTGATGGGAGCACTGGGCTGTAATGTCGCCCCTTCTCTCCTCTTTCAGGTTCTGGGCCAAACTGATCACAGCTGGGCCGAACAGAGCCTCCCTGTGGTTCCAGACACAGACAGGGAGATGGACATAGGCTGACTGTTCTGCCAGGACCAGACACTCTGGTCGTGCACGGAGGAACTGTGGCAGTATGGGCGCAGTGAGACACACGCCCACTGAGGAGAATGCTCCAAAGCATTCGCTCATACTCTTGGCAGCTTCTCCATCCTGTCAAGTAAATGGATGGGCCTCTGACTCCACTCTGTGTATCCCCACTGTTCTTTCTCTTGTAAAGTCCTGCTCTAGTGCAGCCTACATGGTTATCGCTACACCCATTACCACAGTGTTGAATACAGAGAATTCTTCAGAGTGAACGAGACAGACAGAGCATGAACAAAATAATAAACAAGAACATATGTCTCAGTTTGTGGCATCAAAAATGACAGGCGAATTATGCATCGTCACGTTAATATAAGTAACCTGACGGGTGACAACTTGAATAAAACATAACAGACCTCTGACGATTGTGTATTTTGGCTAAAAAAAAGCACTATTCTCTGCCACTCACTGTTTATATGTAAATTGTAACCTGTTTGTGTCTGGAGTTTTCATTCAAGCCTTGTCCTGCAATAATAAATACTCTGACCTATTTCCTGTATAAAAATATTTGAGATATTTCTATTAACATTTGAATTAGCATTACACACTGTAAAGGCACCCACAGGAACGAGATTCCTCTTGTGTTTCAACATGTCAAATGACTAAGAGGCAATCCATTCTCCTTTCCAAGAGAAAACACAAGTGGTTCCAAACTGTAAGCATTAACTGGTTTGAGAGATGAGGCAGTGGCCTAACTGGTCAGGAGTGACAACATTTTCTCTGACCCAACAGACTTTATTCACTCATCCCTCTAGTGTTTGAGGGGTTCATGGCTCAGGCTTGAGGGGGGCTCATGGTGGCTGGATCAGTCCAGTCTGGCCCGTGTGGTGGTGGCAGCTGGTTTACCCAAGCTCATCTCTGCTGGAGCCCTGTTCTATTCACAGGCCCTGAACCATGACCAAATGGCCTTCGCATGTACCTCCCATCAGCACAGTTAAAACAACACACAGGCATCCAAAGACAAACAGATGTGACACTATGTGCCACAACTGCCACCCTTGTCCATAACCCCACCCGCAGACACACATGCAGAAGCTTAGACATCCATGCACACACAAACACTGTGTAACTACTCAAATTTACATTTGCACAATTACAGCAAGTCTCTAAACCCCACCGTATATTAGCTTTATAATTTCAACTTTTAAAAAGTCCAGAGGTTATAAAATTAATTATGAACTTGTTTGTTGACATTTTTAATATATAATAAATAATAATTTTATATTCCTTTAAGCTAGTCACAATCATATTTCTGACAATTGCAGTGACATAGGATATCTGGTCTATGCCAACATGCAGTAGCTATTAAATAATGTGAACAATGAAAGGCATCTCATAAGTAATCTTGCATTGGTTATCTTTTGATCAAATGAGTGGTAGAACATCTGCCCATTTACCTTTGACTTACAATTACTATATACAGTACAGTTTGTCTCTCTGGTCAGACAAATCAAACACTCTGACTCTGGCAAACATTGGAACACTGGAAGCAGTGAGAGAGGAGCCCCTCTCTAGTCTGTCTCCATCACTGATAAACTGGCAGGCACACACTGAGCTTCAGTGCTGCACTCCACTGTATTGAGACCAGTCGCCTCCATGGCAATAGAGAGAAACATCATATGTTTATCATCTACAAAACTTTCTTTGTGTCCAACACAGTGACATTTAACCTTAATATCTATTGGATTGTATCTTATTATATTTGAGATGGATGTTTCTTCGGTCTTGTGTCCCTGTTTGACTGCTCTTTATCACAAAGCCACATCTAAATGTTTACATATCTACCCACACATATGTACAGAACAGATCAGTATCAAGAAGTATGTGCAAACTCTAATTTCATGGTTTGTTTTAGCCCACTTAGTCCACAGATGTGTTTTGACTCCAGGAACCATGATTACCATGAGGGGATGCCAATGAAACGAAAGTGAGCCGTTTGCACACACACTCATGTACTCAAACATTTACAGTACACATTTTCTAAAAGCCAGTGAAACAGCATGCAGATTCAGCTGTACTCTTACATCACTATGCCTCTCCAGTGACATCATACCTTGACAATGCCACCATTCATACAGATGTTGCTTAGAAAACCTGGAGTAAGACGAGTATTGTTTGTGCTGCTCCTCACCACAAAAACAGGTTTAGCCAGAGGTGCTCCCCCACTACAGTGGAAGAAAATGAATGAAACACGTAATAGAGTTATTGTGTACATTAATGGCTTAACTGCTTACAAATGTCGTCATACTGAGCTAAACCAACATTCAATCACTTTTTAGCAGAATAGAAAACTGACACATCTGTGGCTGCCTCCCAGTTTTCTTTCTGGCAATTGTGGAGAGAATATGCATGTTACACTCTCAATTTTCACTTGTTAGCACTTTAGGCTTTAGGCCAAAATGTGAAATTTAAGCCTATTAACCCAAATGCCTGTTACAGTCCTGTAACTGTACTGAAATATTAGAACAGTAAAGGTTGTGTAAATGAAATGTAAAAAGCTGCTTTAGTGCACTAGAAACAATTTGATTATTGGTCCTCCTGTGTCCTATGAAATGTTTCTTTAAGAGACTCACAGTTTTTTCCCCCCTCAAGTAAAAAGGAGTACATTTAGAGCATGCCAGGGAATTATGTCATCCACCCATCTAGTGCCAGCTCCACAGCCAAGAGAGCTGCAATGAAGGAACATATAGTATTGTTTACCTCATAAAAACTCAGCACCTAGCCCGATGCTTAGTGACAAATTTATTGTCCTTAGTAACAATGTAAACAATAGATAATTGGAAGATAATAAATAACACATTTTCATATACCAGCACCAAACTGTTTCAAGGCCTCTCTGTCCAAAATTAGCAGGCAAGCAGGATGTGTGGAAAGCATGGAGCTGATTTAAAAGGAACCCAAAAACAATGCCAAAGTGCACTACTTTGAAAAGGGTCCCACTGACACGAGCTGAGTAATGCCCGTAGTTGGCATCCGCAGATGTTATTTAGAATCAGTGTGATAAGGGCCTATTTAGGTTTCCCTCATTACAGATGAGAAATGACAGAGAATGCCTTTCATCATGCAAACAGACATATCAAACAAGCTGAGCAGGAAAGAAAGGTTTTTAGAGGAGAATACAATGCATGTACATAATCTGTGTTTATAAACTATGTACATCTTCACATTGGCATTATGTTTGTGTAGATCCCATTGTTTCTGATGTTTCTTAGCATCTTACAGTCTGTGTGTATGAGTACATGTGTTTGTCTAAATCTAAATATGTGACACCATGCACAGAGGATGACACAGAGCTGAAGCAGGCAGTGTGTGTGTGTCTGTGCGTGTGTGAGGCCCTGTGGAGAACTGACTCGGAGAGGTGATGTAATGCCTTGGCCGGCATGCTGTGGAACTTGGCCTCCTCTCTGCAGCGTTTCCTCCACGCTGCGAGGGTCAACTATCCCACAACCTCCAGCACACAACATGCACCATTCAATTCCCCAGACCACAACAGAGCAGAACACAACCACACCCAGCACCACGAGCACCCAGTCCTTCACAAGAAAAAAAATAAAAAGAGACTTGAACCAAAAGTAATAAAACACTCTAATCGCAGCAACGCTCCCAGACAGAAAGCTAAAAGCATTAAGGGAAAACATTCAAGTCAGTTACTACACTGAAGAGTTTCTCTGTAGCACTTAAATGATCACACTTAAGGAGAAAATCACAGATAGAGGATTACAACGATGGGCACTGATACAGATACAGTCTTTGGCCCAGAGAGCACAAACAGAGAGCTTAGAGCGAGATATGAGTCCCCAAGGGGCCACAGCAGTCCTTCGGCTCATTAACTATTTACACCAGAGACAGGCCTCCGTGCTGCTCTGGCCCACCACAAAATCAATTAGCGTTCATTAGCCAAGGCTCTGGGCATGCTTTCTCTGACAGGGGAGGGTTAATCCAGCTACCGAGGCTTCCAGTTACCAGAAAATATGGAACAATCACCAGCACACACATATGGGCATACAGGCATTTAAACACAGAGAGGGAACTAGGCTAAGCAGAAGTCCTTTCGTGTCAGTCACCAAACATTTCTTCCAATTTCTCACTCTCAAACACTGTTTGGTGTTTCAGAATATCAATACCATCTCTCGCCTTTCAACTCCCCACTCACTCTGTCTGTCTATCTATTTCCTTCATGTCTATCAAAGTCCCACTTAGTCCCCTCCTCCACTCTCACAATGTAAACGTTGAGAAGAAAGAGTGCATCCAGGTCCGTACCTCGGGGGTGTGGGGTTACAGTGTGGAGATTTCCCATTGGCGGAAAGTCAACATGGTTGGGGTAATGTGATTAGAGCCGGATTGAGAACGTCACAGGGGACACATGGGTCTGATCATGGCCCAGTTATCCGACAGTGAGTCCGTATTTATCGACCCGGCCCAGGCGCGGATATTACAGACATTAGAGCCCCTGTCTATTCTTATGAAACCCATGCTGGAGATCACACCTTGATAACACAATTAGTCTCTCACTTTCTGTTCCCAATCGTGGAATTCCATCAGCTATGTTCAGACATCAGGGAGCAGTATCTCAGTTCATCTACGTTCGGTTGCTGTGTCTCACGTCTGAATGGCCAACTAACCAGAAAGTTGTATGGTGCAGGGGCCTGCAGCCATTTAGTGACTGCATATGTTTATGGGAGGCCTAACAAAGCATTTACAATCCAGTTACACAGATAGGAGGAGAAAAAAAAGAGTAAGATGTGTCTGGATGACGGCCAGAGGAGAGAGATAAGCCTAATACACTAATATTGTGTTACCCCAGTGTGTTACCATAGGAACAGTTGAAGAGATTCAAAAGACTACAAAGATGATCAATCTTGAGAGAGCAGGAGGAAGAGGGAGAATTAAATGCCCTGGGAATGCTCCTGCTCTCCTCTATCAGAGCAATAACTCTTCTAATGACCTCTGCTACCTCCTCTCTCTCTCTTTCTCCCCCTCCACAAGATGTTTCTCTCCAGCAAACTCACAAAGAGCAGCCAACGCTTTTTATTATGGTCTGTGATTTTTTTGATAGCCAAGTCATGGCACTTGCTCTTATTTCTGCGGAGCCTTATTCATTTTCAGAGTTATTTATTGTGAAAACAAAGGTTGGCTAATGGTCATGTTGCTACAGTATTAATCAGTTCATATCACCTAGTGTAACTGTTAAGCCATATGACATTAATCAGAGATATACTGTCAGTCTTTGGCATTTGTACCACAGCAAAACAAAATCAGGCTAAGTGGAAGGTCTCTTTCTCTTGGGCTTTTCCTTCTCTCAGTCGTTCGCTATCCTTCTTTCTTGACTCTCAAACTCATGTTCGTTCTGTCTCTCCTCTCTCAGCTATGTCTCATTCCCATTGCTCTAACTGACTGCTTTATGAAAGATGAGGTCATTTGATTTTTTCCCTCCTGTGTTAAACTAGTGCTAACAAGTTGCAGGACCTACAGAACATGTTCTGTACATTAAGATATACATCAGGCAGTCAGTGGGCAGCCCAGCCACCACCACATAAAGGGCCCTTTATTCAGCCAGGGTCTCCAGTGCTGCACTGGCAGGTTCAGACACAGCTTTGATTACACACCAAATGATGAAATACACACAGACCTAAGAGTGCAGCTTTTCTGGCACAGCCCAGTGGAAAAGGGAGTTGCAACACTTTGACTTTGAGTTTAAACGCACAAATGTGTGAGCATTAATGCGTATGTCCATGTGAATACACGCATATACTCACCAGTTTGGCTTCTGAGTGCATGGAGGGAATGTGGTTGGAAGAGCAGGAGCTGCTGTGGGTGGGACCTTGCATACCCATCATATTGGAGCCCATGGACATTTGTCTCTCCATCTGAAGATTGAAACACCATGAGAAAAGTCACACAGCTGTAGACATATTGAATCATATTCCTATAGCACAAAACCTTTTGAGTCAAGATGAAAGGATTCAAACTTTGTTTAGCATTGGTTTATTT
This sequence comes from Ctenopoma multispine, assembly GCA_034779795.1. Classification (NCBI taxonomy): domain Eukaryota; kingdom Metazoa; phylum Chordata; class Actinopteri; order Anabantiformes; family Anabantidae; genus Ctenopoma; species Ctenopoma multispine. Next base: position 12,101,891 of record JAUYWH010000008.1, on the reverse strand, counting down.
ATGATGATCGTTACGTCCTAACAAGATGCTATCACTGCTTTCACAAAAACACTAAGAGGGCGAGATCATCACGGATGAGATGGGAGAGCATGAGAGCCTGATTTCACATGACAGTCTGCCCTGTGCACAGTGCTATGTGATGATAACTGGAGCTAACCCAAAACAGGAAGCCAGCACAGAGGGACTTAACACAGGAAACCGGTGCAACAGGGGTGTGTGTGTGTTTCTGATAATAGTGTGGTGTCAGTCAGACACATCAAACCCCAACCACTCTTGGTGCAGTGTGTATTAATATGGTGAACAAGATGCAAGTGGATATGAGTTAGATATATGAGTGTCATTAGAATCTGTTTTGTTATAAGCTTTCTAATGATCACTGTGAAACAGCTGAGACCTGAATTTGAGGAAATCAGCTAGGGAAGCTGACATGCATGAGAGGTCACCGACATGGGGTGATGATATGGGCAGTGTACACTAACCAAGTATATTCAAGAAAGAAGAATATTTTGTGTGAGTGTCATGCATTCATATATCAGCTAGTTGTTGTGGCCTCCCAGCTGCTGAACTGTGGGTGGTGTAGTGGTCTCTGTGGGGAATGGCCCTTCGTCACCCTCCCGTTGCCTGACCCCCACTACCTCTTTATCCACAGAGACTTGAGCCTAGAATGTGACACACAGCCTTAATTGCTCTAAGTGTGTTTTGTGTAAAAATATCACCCAAACCTGCACCCCTTTCCTGAACTGTCAATCTTGCCTAAAATCTCTTAGCTTTTAATTTAATAAACATGGGAGGGTTTTTTTCATACCATAAACATTGGCTATCTTGTGTTACAATGAAAACACATGTTGTATCATTAGAATCCTGATACGAGGAACTTTCTCCGGGTTGTTATCATTCTCTGCTTCCCAGTGAGGTGCTCTAAATCTTGTTTCCTAGATTACAATTAAGTCTGTATTTTAAACCCAGACGAAGAGTCTTTCCTTAATATAAAAGACGACTTTCTTGCTCTAACTCATTCAGTGGTTAAACTGCAAACCCACATATTTTTTTGTGTAGTTTCAATGTACACTGTCATCACTCACTATATGAGTCAGTAAGTTTAATTCTGCATGTGAAAGTTCACCCATGACTGAATGTGATCTGTGCTCCATTGTTGTACTCACGGGCATCAGCACAGCGGAGGAGCCAGGCATGGTTGGGTCTGGCAGAGTTCCAGGCATGGAGGCTGGCAGAGGCTGTCTCTGTCTGTTTCGTAGGTGCAGCAATGAGGACAGAGAGCCGGGAACAGGCCTGCGAGGACATACACAGAGAACTTCATTGAAAATCATTATTCTTTGTTTTGCCATATACACTTAAACAAACTTCCCCCGCTTTGTTGCTAATTTTACTCTATCTTCACCTTTTTGAAGCATCCACAACTTGTGTTCAAACATATAGTGACGGATTGGTAACACAGTATAACACGAATGTAATCTAATTTAATGCTGTTTGCTTTTACACATTTGCCTCTGCATTTGGTAGCTTTTATCAGTGGACAGCGATAACGCAATTGTCATGAGAATAAATAAGTAAAGAAATAAACAAATGCATAATTAACAAAATATAATAATGATGTGCTTTGTTTTGATTGGCATTTTGTTTTTGTTATTCATTCAACCATTCATTGATTTTTTAAAAAGAAATTGTGTTGTAAAGGTTGACAGACTGTGTTATAAACCACTTATTTGGTTTTTATATACACCTTAATAATAATAAACATAAAAAATAATGTGTAATTGGGGAGAAAGGGATATTAGGTATAGATAAAGTGTTTGATAGCTTAAGTCTCCTTAGACCTGTTAACCACTGCATGTTTATAAGCTGAAGTTGCCAAAGTGTTACTGATCATGCATTTAAAATATAGTACCAGAATTTATTTGTAATGACCAAAGGCTTTGAAAAACGTGACACATGAATGTCCTCCTTAACCTACACTTCACAGTTCTCTGAACTGGCAGCAACAACACGATCGAACAATTGGCTAGACAAAGATCATACAACGAAGAGTGTTAAAGAGTGTTAAAGAAAAAATTATTTAATATAATTCATAAACATTCAATTTTGAGTACATGTTTCCTCTGATTTCTTTTCTTTCTTACTTTATTTGCATCTCTGCAGCTACAAAGTCAGACAAAAAAGAGTTTGTGGCTGTGTGCTCATGCTGCAGTTGAAAGTTGAGGCATCTTGGGAGTTTTTGGATACACTTTAAACAAGCACAGTTCATCTAGTACAATGGGTGAATAATGATGATGGTGATGATGAATGAATAATATTTGTCATAACAACCACATGAGATGTGCATGATGAGACTCACATTTAGGAACTGCTACAGCACTGGAAGTCCTATGGGGAAAATCTCCCTTTGTGACCACAAAAGCATGTGTGGACCAACAGGGCTATCCACACTCACGGCCACATAAATAAATCACATGTACCGACAAGGCTCAAGCTGAGTCTAAACTACTGACAGCAGTCCTGTGTCAGTCACTGGCTCAGGGCTGCAGGCAGCCAAACACCCAGACTGCTCCATATGCACGGGGTGACATCATTTATACAACTGCCACCAAATCCTTGCTTGTAGGAACATTGATTCCCAGCTGCAGGGTGCTGCTACACCCACATGCATACAGTAACTTCTTAATCCCTCCAAAACTGTGCCTAAAAAACACCAGCATTCACTACACAATCCATCCATCCATCCAATCCAGTTCCATTGTCTTTAGCATTTATAAATGAGATTGTTAGATGTGTTTAAAGGGTTAATGTAATTAATTGACCACATCACAGCCTGGATTACGATAATAGTGAGTAGTGGGAGTAATGATGGCCAAATGGCAGTGGAGTAACAGAGCACATGGTCCCCCACCTGAATAAATACCTGTATTTTCCTAGCCCTAAATATGTGCATTTATGCTCCAGACATTTTAGATTGCTCCACACACATAGCCCCATTACCAGCCTGACTGTGTGTCATTCCTGTCTAACATCCCAATTTATCACAATCACACTCATTTAACAGCACGTATGACATCTGAGCAACACTACAAATCCAAACATTTCCACATGGGAAAAGTCATGAAAGTACAATGAGGTATGCAGTGTAGCTGCGCACTACGTCAACACAGTTTCCCTCTGTGTTTAGACCCTGCCAGCGTTCAAAATGATGAAATAACAGTCACGAGGCAGTAGCAATGACAAGCTGTTGATTTTGCAGATAAAAACTGTTTTGCTGGATTTTCAATTTTTTTTTTGCAATTAATGTGGAGAAAGACATTTTTTTCTGAAGTAATGTTTCGCCCTAAACCAAGAGAAAATAACTTTCAAAAAACATATTTGTAGCTCAAATCTTTTTGCAAACAGCATTCTATTCTGATATTAATGTATTACAGTGTTGTATTGTATATTGATCTATACTGTATTGCATGAGAGTTGCACATATTCATAAAATTATGTGGACAAAAACATTCTAACACTGTGCATTCTGCTATACAGCATTAATGATGCTAATATATGATGATTAATACAAACTTAGAAGACAAGGTAAAGAAAAACAGACTCCAGAGTGAGCAAGCACAGATCTTATTAAATTAAATGATCTAAATTAAAATATTCTCATTAGAAAAGTTAAATCATGGTAGCTTAATAAATAACATTTCTTGATAAATGTGAGTGAAGCTGGCTTGTGACCACAAATATATCCTCCAGGTTGGATGCAGAACGAAACGTCTCTACTTGGAAGAAAGAAGTCCAGTTGCCATGATTCAATCTTCAGACAACTTTACCTGGATGACTGAGAATCTTCACAGACATTTCTTGATAAATTGTTTCTTGATTAATTAGATTAATTCTTGATAAAGTCTCAGTGCAACAGTGCAAAAATCCAATTGGCAGAGGCTCATACACAGCACAGGTTCTCCCTTTCTGGAGAAGAGAGGTTCCTCTGAAGCCTGAACTAGTTGCACGTCTGTGCCTGCCTGTTAGCAAACGCTCACCTGCAGCAGAGCAGTTGGAGGGAGATCACTATGTACCCAGCAAGCTTTGCCACTCTCACCAACATACACACCAAATACAACCTGCTTGTCCAGCCCTAACATCTAACACCACTTGCTCTGAGGATTAATACAGGTTAGTTTACTGACTTTACTGATTATTAGAGATATTTTAGACTCACTGGAGGCAAAGTCACTATTAGTGAATGATATGATATTGTTATACATTCTTAATGTATTTAAAACTTGCAGAAATAATTGCTGGTTCCAGCCTCTCAAATGTAAAGACACTCTGCTTTAGTTTGCATTATATGACGAAGAATTGCTTCTATTTAAGATATAAAATACTGGTCAGATAAAACTGATCAATTCTGTCATGTCAGGTTTTGTGCACTTGTGGTGGGCAATACTGTCATTTTATAGACCAAATTATTTGTCTTCCTTTTTTTACTATTGCCCTGATAAAAGGTGGATGAGGTAAAACCAGTTAGTGGTTTTCAGCACAAATGACAATAAAGACTTTCAATATAACTTTACTCTTTGCTTTGCCTTGGAAATTAACTGCGTGGTATCCTCATTCTTCTCTTGGTTGATTGAGCATTTGGCAAATTAACATAAATATCAAGTACACTGCATCATTCTAACAGCAGTTGATGATGCAGGATTTCTAAAAGCATTATAATTGATTTCTTAGAAAACATGTTCCTACTTTTATCAGCTCTCTGGTTTCTGTGTTTGTCTATTTTTCTATGAAAACATAATACACCAAACTGTACACTGGATTAGTGGACTCATGTTCAGAGTGGTTGTGTGTCTGTGTTAAAATAAGTGCATATACCAGTGTGTGAATGTGCACGAAGCTGTGTGAACATGTGTGTGTATGCATGTGAGTGAATAATGAGAGGCTGTGGCTCCACTGAGGGGATTGATAATAGCCCGGGCTGAGGGCCCCAGGGGAGAGCAGGTAGACACTCTGCAGTCCTGGCCCTGCACTCTCACATTACGCCTTGCTCTCAGCTGCACGGCTCTCTACCACAGTCCCCGCCCAAGAATCACCACCACAGCACCCCTACACCCACCCACCTTCACTCCCAGAGTCCTTCTTTTGGTTTTAATCTCTTCTTCCATAGTCTATTTCTCTACACATTATCCTGCTATTTTCCCCTTGGTGGAGCGGAATGGAGAACCCCTCACTGTCTCGTTAATCCGCTATAACTCCTTTCTGGACCCCTCAGGGTGACCACACCTCAACTCAAGTCCCTCTGGATTTGTTTGCTCTAACCTACAAATCCTGCAGTCTGCACACATATTGAGCTTTACTGTCCCAATCCCCACAGTCCCAACTCTGACTCAAGTACTGGGGACTTAAACACAAGGGGCTTGGCTGCCATCCAAGAGGAGCAAGAGAGAAGGAGAGAGAGGTGCACTCAGTCCACTGACTCATATCCTTCCCTTTCTGACTCTGCTCCAGCAATGATGTAATGCTCTTGGCTTTTCGCCCTCCCCCCACCCTGTGCCTGCCTATCCCCAGATTTCGTCCCTCCCTTCTCTCCTCTCATTTTTTTTCCTTCTCTTTCCCTCCTTCACTTGTCCAATATCACTGCACTCACTCTTTGCTGGGTGAAGTCACTGCAAGCTCTGGGTAGACACAGCAGCTAAAAACTTTCAAACGTAACCAAAACAGCCCAGGGCCAAGTTCCAGACGTTCGGGAGACGGTGGTGCAGTCGCCATGGGAACGGAGATAAACAGAGGGAGAAACAAGGGCCTCAAACAGCTTGCAGCTGCCTGGCTCTCTGAGTAAACACTACACAGGACCTGCCCCTGATTTACTGCCTTTAATCACTGGTGGGAGGAGAGTGCCATGGGGTTTGGACTGAGGAAATAATACGAATCTGATCAAATAAATCAGCCCTAATGGGTTACGACACAAGCAGAGTTTTATTAGCGAGCTAGCTGGGAGGGTGCTGCACTGGGATGGATCTGGTATGGGGTGTCCTCACACTGGGAGCCCCAAGCTGAGTAAAGCCATGCCAAAGTACAGTGGAGGAATGCTGGTAAATGACACTCTGGAGAAAATCTTGTTTGAGTGTTGCTGTATTTATTCAGCAAATAAGATTTTTGTTTTGATTCACTAGATGTTATTGACTGAGGACAGTGAAGATGAGCTGTCTTGTGAAAGTTCCAACGAAAAGGCATGCAAGTACATTCCTATCACCAGAGAATCAGAAAAACTCACATTCACAACTATGTCATCTTGTTACGAGGTAACCTGGCATCTGTCAACAGCACCTGATGTTGCAACATTTGGCACACACAGTACCTTTCACTTTCAACTTTATCCTCTCCCTGGATATTTACTAAAAGTTGTCTGATTATTAGCATGTTTGTCCCTTTCTCCCTTTGCAAACTTCTCTTCTCATTTCCTGCCATCTGATTTTCTACTCGTCTTCTACTGTAAGTCTCATTGCTTAGCTCTCAGTTTCCATCTTTGCTTTTCTTTTATAATCTCACTGCATTTTCCACACCTTCATTCTTCTGATCCCATATTATACATGCATACATCCAAACATGATCTCTCTCTTGCTTTCCTTTTTATCTTCTATCCAATGAGCCACCATCCTGGTAGAAAGCCCATGCCATCATCTAATGCCTCTTCACTTTTTCTCTCTTCCACCATCCTGATCCTTAATTTCCTCTCCTATATCTACCTCTGATCCCTTTCTTCCTCTTCTCTGTCCACCTCTGATCCCTCTTTTCCAAACTTTGTCGTGTTGTGATCCTTGCGCTCCCCTGAGCTGTGAGGCATGTCCCTGTGTGTGAGTTGCTTGTGCAGGAGCCTGCATGTGTGGTGGCCCTGGGGCAGGGATGACACAGCCCTGCTGGAATGAAAGGGAACAGAGTCTGGGCGTTCCTCTACAAACGCACTATTAAACCCACTGCAGTACACAATGAGCTCATCTTAATTCAGGTCAGATGTACATACTGCATTCTTGTTCTTTCTTTTCTTTTTGTAATTAATTACACTATACCTTTCTTTATTTGGTCTTATGTTTTCTCCACTTGCTACTACTCTATGTATAGTACATTCAATTTATATACAGTTCCAATTGCCTGTACTTGCTTGTGGAGAAGGACATTTTTAATTCGAGGCATGAGGGCACCTCAGGCATTCTCTAGAGGTCACTGAGAATGGACCTCCCTCCTTATCACCTTCTGAATGCAATCTAATCATAAACAATAATAAAGGAAGTTTTGTTTAAATCTTGCATTTTGCAAGGGTCAAAGTATGTCCATGGAAAACCCATGACTCTCTACTGAGGTCTCTGTGCTGGTGCAGGCACAATGGGCATCAAAATCAGCATAGTTGTTTTGTCACATGCACATGATTAATGTGTACAATCTATAAAAAAGACAGAGTACACAGAGTACAGTGGTAGAATTCATTCATTGTGCTGTGCAAAACAGGTGAAAGAGTTTCTGTATAAACATATGCACAGTTCGCTCGTGAAATTCAGTTTTATTCATTTTCAAGTTGTGCCAAGTAACTTGAATGGAAATAAATACCAAGAAATCATACCTAGCAATGATCATGAACTGATACAATAACCACAATTGAGAAAAATAAAAGCCAATAAGCTTTTTCAAACTGACTATTTGAGATTAGCAGGTGTCAATATCCCACATAAGATCTTTGATGGTTCTTACATGTCAATCAACATATTAAAATATATCACAAATATATCACTCTACAAATGGGCTTTGCATGAAACTTTTCGCTTTGGTGGCACACAGACCAACATCTATTTGTGCTACTTCCCCTAAAGGCAAAAACAAGGACCACAAGTAGCTCGTGGCTCTGAGGTGCGAAAAATATTGTGCATTTAAAGCTGCATGGGAAATGAAACCACAAATTGACTTCCTTAAGAGCTTTGCATGATGTGACAGTCAAAATTAACATTGCACACAGTATGCCCAGGGTGGGACATCACCAACCAAGAAGTATTTCGGTTTAGAGATAAATCTTCCACTTAGAAAACTAAAAGGAAAAAAAACAGTATACCAATAGCAAACCACAAATGAGAAAGGTGGAGTACTTCAAAGTAAGATAAAAATGTCAATATCACTTCTACACCAAAGTACAATGATAGAAATGTGAAAAAATGTAAAAATATTGTCTTGGTTACATGGTTACAAACCAAAACTGTATGACATTTGCATTGGTGGTTTTGAGGATTGCACCTTTTAGGTTCACACAGTCTTTAGCATCCATTTTAGTTCAAGAATGTGTTCTCATTTAATTAAAGCACCTGTTTTATGCAGAACCGAAATGGAGAAAGGTATTTAAACATCATAACAGAAAGATGGCCAGATAATTTACCACATTTGTACTGTAATCACTCCTCGCTTAACCCCGTTGCATGAGGTTGATTGTGCTATGCAATGGAAACGATTGGACCAAATTCCTCAATTGAGCCGCAATGGAAGAATGTCGAATAATAATGCCTCGCGCCCATTGCAATCTACCCGCTCATCTTCTCTAAAGAGTCTAAAGGTTGAGGTTTCCACAGAATCTTGTATCCTACATGGTTGAGTAGTAAAGTCCAACATATTTAACTGTGACATAACTCAGTGCCAGATGTTTATAATTGAAAAGCAGAGAGCACTCAAATGTGGACACCGCTTCCCTTTGAATGATAACGATAGCCGTGACATTAAGATCTGCTGGCTGTTCCTTTCGCCTAGTTTTAACACTGTTTTTTGTCAGTGTGGCTCCCCAAAGCCCTTGTTTAGGTACTCAGAGCAGAAGTACAGACAGAAAAAGTAAAAGAGAGAGAGTGGGAGTGAGAGGTCCTCAGGTTTCACAGCTGCAGACCCAGCTCAACCCTAAAGTAAATGGACTTGAGGAAAGCCAATCCTAATTGATTCCAAGCCTCAAAGCTCTTTAGTAAACGTTGTGGAGCAATGAAAATGACTTGTTATCCTAATTCATTGGATGCTCACACTGTGTTCAGCACGGCAGAGGAACAAACCGAGAAAGCACATGGAAGTGAGATTAGACTGACTTTGTTTGGTGAGTTTGTCTCATTCAAAGATTTATTCACCACAGAGCCCCATAAAGTGTGTCAAGATGAAAAGCTTTATAGGTATGCAATCATCACACACACAGACCTTACAATTCTTGACAAGACTAAATGTTTCCTAATTGTCTCTAAACTTTTTAAACTGTCTCTAAATTATTCTGATTAAAACTAACATTTACAAGGTAATGAAATATGCACTGTGAATTCAAATTTATTTAGGTAAATCACTGTCTTTTCTTCACAAAGAAAAGAAATACAATTTATTTGAGACTACATTTGAGTTGAGAACAAAACAATAAGTATTACTGACATTATAGGAATCAGTAGGCTCCCTACCTCTCAGTCTGAACAGAGTACAGCTAGCCTGTGAAGTGTCTGCCTAGTTCTGTATGGAGAAAGTTCCTGTGGAGAGACCCTGTGCATAAAGTCTTGGCTCTAATGGCTTCCTGTGGAAGCACTGCTTCTGTATGGAGGGGTTTCCTCAACCCATTTTCCTGCTGATGTGAACATTTCCACACCATTTTTCTCTCGTGTGAATCTAGTCATCCTATTCGTGTGTTAGGATTCCACCATCATAGTAAACAAGTCATGTCTCTGCAGTTTCCACACAAGAAACTGCTGCTCTGGGACTGATTCAAATAATGTGCAACAGATAACTGCAGCTGTGCCATTCTGCGGCTGAAAACCACTAACACATAGCATACCAATTCTGGTTTTTAAGTGATGTGTTTTTGTGTGTGCAAGCAGTAAAACCACCAGTCTCTCAACGAATTAGTGAAGTATTTGTGATCATAAAAGACAGTGATGAGAAGTGAAGTGGTGAGTCTTTAGCAAGGTGAGGAGTTTTTAATGACAGGTAAACTCAGGTGAAGCAAGCCCAGCAAAGACTCTGTTACTGGCAGTGATTGCTTCTCTACCAAGGGGATGAAATTCCACCCCTGTACTCGAGAAAGAGCCTGATGGGGTGTCAGTCAGGCTTAGTGATGGGCCATCCAATATTCACTAGCTCCTCAAGCTGTAAATCCACACAGGACAACCACGACACAGTGCAGGCCTATAGCACTGAGCCATATCAATATCTACCTAGCTTGCTACAGGCCTAGTCTGCAGAAACAAAGCCCTGGCACAAGTTTGAAGGTGGCTGGGGTTAGAGTATGGGTTCTACCTAATAAGGAAAATACGTTTTTGTGGTTAAGATCATGTTACCCATATACAAAGACAAAAGGTTGAAGAACTAAAAATGTTAGCCAAAAAAGTGGCCATGTTGTTTGATAAAGGCACACTGCATTTACCTGAATGATCTGCATCATCAGGCTATGAGTATGACTGTGATTAAAATTGCTGTAAACGCCATGAACTATTAATTAACCACTAAACACTGCAGGTAAATAACTATGTAGCATAATATACACATTGCTGGTACTATACAGTATATAGTGTATGTTTTATCAGCTATTAATATACACCTGTATGCAAAGGTGTCTGAAAAAGAGATGCGGTTGATAAGGCTGTCGCTGACATTCCCATACGGTGAAAAGAACTACTAGAATGAAATGCTAAACCATCGTAAAGTAATGGCTGAGGGTTCAACAATGACTTCATCTTGTCCTCTGGGACCCTCTTTGGCATGCTCTGCTGTGGGACAATATTGAATGAACAGCAAAACATGAATCGTCAGTCCCATACACACTGCTCCCAATGTAACAAAACACTGCATACAGAGGGATGACAATCGGCATGGACACAAAGGGAACAGGCTTAGCTCAAGGCTGTCACTACAACCAGGGCGCCCTTGAGGTGAGAGGATATATTTTCCAACCACTACACTACTCAGATAATTTTCAGTCTGTCTGCAGTCTTTTACACCACTTCTTTCTACCGCGTGGTAACAAAATACAACTCATGTAATTGAAAGAAACGTGACAAAGACACAAAACTAATTGTTTCCTATTTTTCTTTTCCAAAAACCAAATCTTCCAAAATCTTTGTAGCTATTTCTTCATTTTATGTGATGATTGTGATGTTTTGCTTGATTTTTTGGCAATGTTGACTACTCACCCTATCTGTCTATTCGTGGATGGAGCCTGAGTGATGACAGAGCTGGACTGAGGAGAGGGCAGAGCTTGCTGGATCACTATGCTGGTGTCATGGTTGCCCATCCGTGAGTGTGACTGCTGGTGCTGGCCTTGACCTGCCTGTCCGTGCAGTGAGATGTTCTGCAGAGACAAAGCAAGCAGGTATATAAGGTTAGGAATCTGTCAAGAGTGTTACATTCTTTCCTGAAAGTTGCACAACTCAAGCATTACAACTGTTTGGCCTTGGGCGCTGTACAACCAGCTTGTGTAGGTAATGAGGAACTGTGTAAACTATCATCTACAGACATCCAATCTACAGACAATCTACAGACTTCTCCTGAAATTAAGTTGGTTAAATATTCATTATTGTTATTTACCAAGCATGACCATTTGTTTGTTTTACATCTGTTGCATATAAAGGCACGTTCATTCCTTTTACTTTGGTACTGTAAGTAATGATATTCAGTATATCCCAGTTCCTTCTCCTGGCATTAAACAAATAAAAAGCTGAAGAGTCAAACATGAAACAGCCACTGGTAATAATGAAACATACAAAGGATAATACAGACAGTCACACAATTTTATTAAAACTGTGTCTGTATATAAGTGTGTAAGTCTGTTGTTTCAACTTTAAATGCTTTCGTTCTCTGCCATTGTGCTTTGCACTCCTAGAGAGTCTTGCGCTGACTCGCCTCCTGCTGACTTTGCACAGCCTCCCATCATAAACCACATAGGCTTGGGAGGCTAGACGTGGCTGACCTGAGCACAGACAAGCTCCAGAGCCAAACCACACAGACGACAGCTTATCTTCAGCATGCACTGCACATCTTCCTAGACACTAGATAAGCAGTTTGTCTTGCGGTGATTTGACTAGTACCCATGTTTCAGGTAGAGTTGCCTCAGGGCAGATCTATAATGTATAAATGATCACTTCTGTTGTCAAATGTCAAAGCTCTGCAACTCTGCTCACATGTGAGAATGTCTGGCCAGGTCTTTTATTGCTGCCACAAAAGTTGTCTCAGGGGTCTGTCTGTATGTCTCTTAATGTAAGAAATAAGACTCCCGCCCTGAGAGACGGCTAGAGACCTGTTTGAAGTAAAAGGTGAAGAACCCGATCTCTTTTCTCCTCACCTGCGATGGGTGACAAATATCCACCTGCTAACCCTGTCTGTCACTGTCAACAAGACTGATCTGGGGCACAGCAAGGACCACATGTGCAATATGTGACAAAACTTTGGATGAAAAGAAAAATATCCAAGGTGTATGAATGCAGTTATGTGTGGTTTATCTATGTGTGGAATCTATTAAAAGTGTGTGCATTTTTTCGTAGTGTGTGGGCTGTAGTTAGTGACATGACTGATGATAGCACCAGATAACAGGTCACAGCCGCCTGACCTAATCTCTGTAGGTGGCTGTGGCTGTGGGTTCACCTAGGTTTTTTTTAAGCCTGAAAATGTGTACTCTACTCTGCAGTACCTGTTTACTGTCCTCTTCTTCTTGGGCCTTGCAAAACTCATGCTCAATAGAGCAGTCCAGTTCACTGAATAATCCCACCTCCTCGCAGTTCTTCAGGAAGCGTGTTGGTGTGGGCGTCTGGTCTGGAAAGCAATGAAAAGTTTTAGCTTTAAAATCAACTTCTGAGGGGGCCTTTTTAATAGTGTTTATTTGCTACATACAGCATGATCATAGATGTCAAAAGACTACAACTAAAAGAACAGACCAACATGGAAAAAAAGTTCAAAAGATCTCGACTTTCATTCATTTTTTTATTTTACTTGCAATATTTTAACATACATTCTAACACTTGATTTATTGATTTACTTTTACATTTAAGTGTAATTTTTTGTCTGAAGCCCCCAGCGGGGATATACAATGAGAGAACAACAATAAACAAGTGAAGCAACAAACACATATGTCACACACTCTGTGCAAAAGTTCTTTATATTTTAATCAAGTTATTGTTGTGTGTGTTATGCATTTGAATGTGTTTTACAAGATACGCTTTTTATGTTAAACAATGATGGGCTGATTTGTTTTGCACTGTACTGTAGCCTCACTCATCTCTGCATGATGTTAGCTTTCATTACGGTAATGGAGATCTGCACAAAAACTACAGTGTTAAGAAAGCACAAAATGTAAAATACATTATTGTTAGGCATTTGCAGCAACTTTAAGAACACTACTTTCACTCAGTTAGTGAGCGAGAGATACTTCCCTTGACAGCCCTATTTCAACTGATAAAGTACAGATCCCACCTACCGAGTGGGGGTCTCATTTGTTGAGCTCAGCCAAGCTGCGGTATTCAACTTGATGTTGTGGGGGGTGCACACAGATCAGGTTTCAGACAGTTGAAGGTGATTTTAGGATCAAGCTTGTTTCAAAGGCTAAAAGCATACTTCACAGTGTGTTTATCCATTTTGGCTAGACTGGGAATGGACTCGAACTGTTATCACGTTATCATGTGTACCCAAAATACATTTTTACTCCACATATACTCCACATATAATATTGCCAAAAACTTTTTCTTCCATTTGATAGACTGAGAAAAACTCAAACTCTAATTACTCTACTTATAAGGAGCTAAAGAATTTTTATAGTTTTTGAGTTTTAGTTTAGTAGTTACTACAACTCAATGAAAATATAGCAAATGAAGCATGAAGCTAATATTAAACATAAAAGAGTAGACTATTTTTGTGACCAGCTTTGCTCATGGCAACATGCGCGTCTGAGTTGTAACTTACTGATGTTTTTTTCCTGAGTTCAAGGTCTCAGTAAGAGTAATGGTCAGAGCTGTAACTCAGACAACTGCCGATAAAGACACCCGGCCTAGAAAATCTGATCCTGCTGTCCACTAAGCGTAAATAATAAAGAAGACACAATCTCGGCAGCGTGACTGCAGCAGTTCATACTGTCGTCTAATGTGGCAAGGCCATTTCTAGGAATGGAGACCTACACTTATGGATTGGCCTTGGGTTGCACTGTACTTGCATTAAACAATCTAAGAATTTAGTGTTCTTTGAACAGAGCAGCATGTCACCAGGAGCTTACACACTGTGTCAGCCATGCAAAAGTTGTAAACCTACTCCCTACTGTATATGCACATGACACATGTGACATGTGCACAAAAAAGAGAAGGAAGAGAAATTTAGATTAACATGCTGACTTCTGCAGTCATACATCAGCATCTCTTCGTCCTGCTGAAGTGGTATGCACTGAATAGTGCTGAGCTGCAAATGAACGTGACATATGATTTTACATTACTGTAAACAACTGGTATAGACATGGCATGCATAAAGTTTTCTGATGAGTCACCAAGGCACCGACACACCTGCATGTAAACTACATGCTCTCTGTGAGCCCCGCTGAGGAGCTGTGCGTCTGCAATGATAGTAGTCGTAACTCACCTGATAACATGTTGTCATTCTTTATGGAAGGGAACTTGAGGGTCATCTCATGTTTGTGTCGATGTATCATCAGATGGTCCTCCGTGGGGAATCGCTGTTACATTTTTTAAAAAGTACGTGTTTGTACAAAGATGAATAAATGTAATAAGATTTTTATTTCAAAAAATCAGCAGATTTATGGATAATAACAGTTCATTGTTATTCCCTCATCTATAGGTATTTATATAGGTATAGGTATTTTACATGCACAGCATTATTTACTGTTAGTGTTTTACTCAGTTTTTACTCATGCTATTCTGTTTCTCCCTTATGTGCGAGGCAGTAACCTACTCCTCTAGTGTCCTCAATGCACACCTCTTCACATTACAGGCATGCACACACACACACACACACACACACACACACACACACACAGTGTCCTGTTGTGTTGTTTTATCCTGGCACACTAACCTGAGAACAGCCAGGAGCGTTGCACACGAACGGCCTTTCCTGGTCTGAGTTCATCACTCTGGCCAACTTCTCATAAAACTACAAGAAAAAAATCAAAAGAAAAGAGGATCAAAAGAAAAGAAAGTGAAGAGACAAAGTCAGTGACTCAGGTTTCCCTAGCAGAAAGATACACTCACTGTGTCATGCTAGACCTAAAATATACTTGAAAAAGTATTATTTTCAGTATTTTTATATAGTTTTTTCATATAAGAGTCATCTAGGATCCACTGAAGTGTGGCAAAAACCTATGCCCTAGGAAAATGTTTAAATTGCCTAACACACTAGGATTTCTTTTAATTAATATTGTTTTATTACAAACATTAACATAAAATATAACCTGCTCTAAAGCCATTCTACGTTTATTTCTGCTGGTATATACAGAGATGCATACAGCACATTTGTATATATATTTCTGGGGACAACTGCGATGAGTTCCAGCTTTATTGTGAACAATGACATTGGGAAACCATATGTGAAATGTCCAATCAAACATCATCGCCTTGCTGAAGCCACAATTTCAACAAGTTGTTTTGAAGTGATCGTTCTCACCACAAAGTGACAGAACTTGGTTAAGCACATAAACAGTACTGCTGGTCTGGCAACAACTGCTCCCAAGCATTAACGTGAAAATTCATTTTCCTTAATCCAATGAGACAAAACGGTCATCTACAGATTTAATTTTATGGTATTCAGTTGGTATAAACTTCATAGTAAGAACACGCAAAAGAAGTGACACAAGTTAGTTTTACAGCTTAAAAATAACAGGACAACAGAACAATATATTTGTTTAAGCGCAACTACTTTTGAATCTTTGCTTTAAAGGCAATAGCGCTGTAAACTATGGCCGTGCATCAAATCAAATGTGCTGTAGATTCAGTTGTCATTTTAGAGGCTTTCATAACTAAAAGTGACAAACATTCACACAAAGGCCTCATACCTGTGCTCAGTTGAAAAAAGATTTCCACAAAGTCTGTAAATATTATCCTGTCTCTCCATGCACTTACAGAAAGCACAAATACTTTTTCTGCATTCAGTTTGAGAATATATTATAACATCCTGACTATATTTATGGCAGATTGTGCACAGAAATAACCAAAATAACAGATCAATTTTTGTCTGTTTGATGTGCACTCAAATTAATGATTGAATTTAATACACATGTGATGCGTACTCATAGGAAAATATTTTAGCCATAAACATTTACAACTGATTACATAATAGTAAATAAATGTATAAGGACTTCTATAAGTCAAAGTCAAAGTCGGGGTGTTGTACAACCTGTGTAAAAAGAATAGCTGGTTTAGAAACTGCATATGTTTAGAATACCTACTGCGCTGTGTCAGTAAAGCTGTCAGGTATCAAAAGTTGGCACTGAAAGCTTGGCCAGAGCCTTAGCTTATTTGTTAAACAATGATTTCCTGATTTACTTCGTAATTGTGTACTGTATTTAATTTAGGTTAATTCTTGATCGGATGTTTGTGTTAACAACAATATTACACACAGATGTTAGTTTTTCCTTTAAAGCCTCCCTTCACTCAGAAATATGTTTCGCTTAGATTTGGCTTCACTATGTTATAAGAAACGTTTCTCGGAGCTTAACTTAAAACTTGAAAACATGTAGATAAAAGTATAATTTTTGAAATTGCAAATATCTTGGAAACTATATATTTACATATGCAAAGATCAAAAAGTTTTCAATGATTTCAGGGATTTTTAATTAGTTCAGTTGAGTTTGTTTGTTTCTTTTATGGTAGAAAAACAGCAAAAAGTAAATTGAAATATCTTACTATAAGATTGACAGAGACCCTTAAGTGAGGAATGCGGATTTGTAGGATAAAGATTATTATCAGTAAAGTAAGGAGTAGAAAAAATATTATTTATATTCTGTAGACTTAAGCCTGAGGCCATACCTCTGACATCATATTTGGTGACCACTTGATTTTGTTTCACTGAGTATCTTTTAATTATGAGGTCTTTTCATTGTCCAGTATAATGCAGTGTAAAATACCCCTGTCACTGCCAAACACTAACAAACAACCTTTAAGCAAACACCGCATGCTAGTACCACAGACTCCAAGCACTCTCTGACAGATGTTTTAACAGATGTTAAGTGAGTATGACAAGTGTTAAGGTAGTCTTTATTAATCCCCTTCTAGGAGCAGCCACAGCACAGGACCCGGAGTCCACTAGCTTCAGCCAGTGCCGTGATCATGGCAGGCAGGAAGACTGTTAGCACTCAACATACAGGTCTTTCGGTATGACAACATTTAAACTCCATACACAAGGGTTCCAGCTGGCCCTAAAGAGGTCGAAAGAGCATGTGAACAAACTAGAGTTAAGCACTCTGGCGGATTAAGCCTTTGAATTAAGAATTAAGTCAAACTATTTTAACTGTGACACATTACTTCTCTATTCTGATAGTATAAATATAAAGCTAAGTGAAGAAACACTGAGATAAAAAAAACCTCAGTAAACTATGCAGCAACACATTTTCAGCTGTTTTCTTCTGTCGTCCTCATGTGTCACTGCTCCAGTCCCATCAAAACAAACCATTCAAATGAGTCTGTTGAGAGACTGGCAATCATCAGCTTTATGTCTGCTGTTTGTTTATCATTTCTGCTCATGGTGATGATTGAAACGTCTACAGTACAACAGCAGTGATGCTTCACTATACAATGTAGTTCATGCATTTACCAACGCATACTAAACAAAGTTTATTACTTCATCAGGTCCATGATTAATTCACAAGAACTGCAACATATCCAAAACTCAAGTCACCGACATGTCACGCGTCAGGCATGAATACCTTCATACATTATGTACATGTGTGTCTTTTCATGGGTACAGACTATTTCCTCAAGCACAGTCAAAACACTCAAATATTGTGTTATGCTAAGCAGTGCTGTTTTCCTAACAAGCTGTACTTCATGACTGAGCCTGCA
This sequence comes from Ctenopoma multispine, assembly GCA_034779795.1. Lineage (NCBI taxonomy): Eukaryota > Metazoa > Chordata > Actinopteri > Anabantiformes > Anabantidae > Ctenopoma > Ctenopoma multispine. The sequence continues at coordinate 12,083,871 of JAUYWH010000008.1, read as the reverse complement.
GAACTGGGTCTGGACAGGGTCTCTCTGTCAGAGAGCAATGAGCCCTGCTCTCTCTTTCTGTCACCAGTTAACTCCATCTCTTCTACAGGGCCTCTAAAAACTCACCTGGTCTCCTTTGACACAACAAACATGACTAACGCTACTGATCCGAACCCTCAACCCCAAGCAGCATGACGGCAAGTACTGGAACTAGTGCTTCATAAAGTCTGTGACGTGTTGCTTATTTTTCATGTCTTGAATCAACATTTTAAGAACCACGTTTTGTCTCAGATGCAGTCATGCTTTTTGCTCTTTTTACAATACTTGTTGCTTTACAGTCATTTCTAGGCTTTCTTCTTGATTTCCTGTACAATTATGAATCAGTTAAATAAATCACAAAACTGATATCACTAGAAACTTCCAATGAAAAATAAGAAGATGAGAATATCCACCACTTTTAAAAACAGATTCCAAAATATTATTTTGCCTTCCTGTTCCTGTTTCTAAAATGTGACTTTTACCAGGAAATTCAAACCATATGAAGAACAAAACTTGTAACCATTAATTCTGTGAATGCCTCTGTGAATTATAATAGCTTTCACACTTCAAATTATCAGTACTCAACGCCCTTCCCTTGGAAAGGGCACTTGGCTCTTAATATAGATGTTTTAGTTTAGCAGAGGAAATTTGGTTACACTTTACATTAACTATATCCTGATGTGCGCGAGGGGAAGGATTAGGGTACGGCATTCGATTTCAAGAGAAGCTGAAGAGGAATTCTCCAGGTAGACCGCATATTAAAATTTAAACAATATGTTAAGGAACCCCATATGCAAACGCACACAAGCACAAACATGTGCAGCAATTCCAATCTCCAGCTCCCCATAGCCTGGGCCTTTGACACTACAAGTTCAAGGCAGGAGCACAGCTATCCCTGAGGCAGAGAACATGTACCTCTTAGACAATGTCTGGCCTGAACTTCTGCTCTTGAACTCAGAGTGTGACAAAAAGACTGCCATGATGTAAACTTCAATAACTAACAATTACTGCTCTCTTCCAAATTTCAAAACACCCCATTAAGATGGTTATCATGGCGTTTACTTTCTTACGCTCAAAAAAGTTTTTTACTTGTGCTGTAAAATGATAAAAACATCCTACAATATGTTTGTGCTTAATAAAACACATTATTTGATACATGTAAGAGACATATAAGATCAAATGAGACCTCTGTCACAAACTGTTTACTGGACTGTGTGATTGGTGTTATCGTTCCTATCATTTGACCCTTTACATTACAACAATCATCACCAAATGCATGTTTCACCTTGAGCGCATGCAACAACCATCAACAAATAAAATCACAGTAGGTCACATTTCACTGCTGCAGTGAGCTGCTGGAAAACGTAATCAAACTAAACATGGAGAAAAATGGAATGTGGGTTGAGGTTAGTAAATAACAGTGAACTCTCCAGTAAGTGTAATGTTGTCAGTGACTTTCTGTATTTATTCCTGTAATCATTCATATTTATTTTGCTAATTCATTTCAGTAGAATATAAGTAAAAGTTGACATATTCATCTACGAATTACGAATTGTTATTATAATTAGAGTTAATTATTATTTCCCGTGTAATTTGTTATGTGTTATGTTTGTTAAGTTATTAACTCTTCTCGGTCTCAAAAGATAAATGAAAACATTTGTATTGTAGCCCTCGGCTTCTTGCAACAAAAAAGTTGAAAATGTGAAAGAACCACTTTTCCACAAGCTGTTGTTTACTTATTTATTCTGCTTACGTCTTGAGATGCTCTTGTTTGTTAAAAGCATTAAAAAGAAAACAGTTTCAGTATTAAATTATCGGAATTGCCATCACCATCATCAAACTTAAACACCTCATCGGGGGGTGTTAACGCAGCCAATTAAAAGGGCACAATAAAACTGAAAGCCTAGTAATTTAAAGCAGCGTAAATGAGAAACAAGTGGTTATTGATGGTGCTGTCACATAAACATAATGACAGCGGAGAGTCATCAAATGATTAGAGCGTCTTTCTTTTTTCTAGTCGGACAGCCACAAAGCGCGCCTCGTCAGCACAACCTTCCTGGAAGTAACCCTCAACATCTCCACGGTTAATCATATATCGACTGGCCTGCAGAATGACGTAATGTTACGCACAGTGCTGTTCAAGAGAAAAGGGAACATGGATTTCACGGGAACACGTGCATCCCTATTTTATTTTTAATTGACGTGACAGCAAAAACACTGAACTATCATTTTCCAGACGATCACTCGTGATCTGCGGCACGCAGAGTCCGGGACGAGCGCCGGTGCCCGGCTCCATGTATCCCGAGATGGGACAGGCATGACGATGACGCAAGGATTCAGGTTCTGCGCTTTAGAGCTAAGTGAAAACCTGGAGGTCGTGCCAAATTGATGTGAGATGCAATGAAACGCACCTTTTGCAGCAATAATATGTGTGGTTTTAGGTGAATTCCTGCAAACTTAACTGCTGCGACCTGACAGACACTTGACTCCGCGTTCAACTTCCAAGAACAGTCAACAGAGAAAGGGACGACGCACTGACACCAAACTGAGATGACAACGCACCTAGGTTAACGTGACACTTTCTCCGAGTTGCAGCCACAAATGAGCTGAGAACAAAAAGACCAAAAACGACATCTTCACCAGAACTGCTGAAGCGACCAACAAAACAAGCTGTTGCATGAAGAGAAAAAAAAAACAGGAGGAGAAAAAGTAAGGAGAAGCGTTTATAACAAACAAACAAACCTGCAGTGGCGCATGCATGGTCCCCTGCATGGCGGTGCGTGGTTTTCAACTTACCAAACAAGTGCAGACAATGCGAAGCAACCTCTGAGAAGAAACCACGTTGGACTGAGAAAAGATTACAATACGATCTATTTAGAGAAGCATAACGTCACCCCGGGGTGACGTCACGTGGGATTCCTGAACTTCTAACTCATTGCGGTCCGCGAGAGGCGGCGCGAGCGAGGCGGAGTTTGCAAACACACTTCCAGACGGTGTCCGTGGGTGGACGCTGCTGAACCTGGAGTGGGTGTGGCGCAAAGCTGGATCTCCAGTACCGAACATTTAGACATGCAAATAAGCGCACCGTACTGCGTCTGCATCATTTGACCTGTGGCGCAGAGTAGAGTAACTAAGTAAATTTACTTACCATACTTGAGTAATTCTAGTTTGTGCTACATTGTACATATACTCCACTAAAAAAAATACTCTACTAGTTACTTTGCTAATTTAAATTATTAATTAAAATATAAGCTTTAATTAGAATGTATTTGACAATTTAACGTTTTGGGAGGTTATGATTACATATTAATGCATCACACAATTAAAAAATACACATTGTTCTGTAAATAAATAACAAAAATAAACACAGTCCCATAACCATGGTGATCTTGGCTAACTGTGTGTGAAATGAGAAGAATCACGTCACAAGTCAAGTCACTCAAGTCACACATTTAATCACACATTCATTTGAATCATTCTGACTTATAGGGTCTTACTGTCCAAATAGTGGCAACAATTTAACCACTACTAAAACTAAAGTCACATTTCTTCCTTCCGGAGCCAACATTATCCTTAAAATTGTCATTTTTTCAGCAGTTATTGACCTGTTGTACAAGGAAAAAACAACCTGTTACTAAAAACATATTTAATAATTAATTATTTAATGTAGCCATCTATATATGTCCACAAGTGGCTCACTATTCCACAATGGGCTCACTTTCCCAGTTTTTATGCTATAACTTAGTTGCTTAGTTTGCCCTAGGTTGGTGTGATCTAATCACAAATTAATACAGAAATATACCTGTATTCACAAAAGCTGAAATATCACAGGTCATACAACCACTTAATGGCAGAAGCATTATTAGACATGGCTGCAACATAAGATAACATACCAGGATGCATCTATCATTCACTTAACAATTTCAATTTAGAACAAATCTGTAAGTCTGGTGCTTTTAGCTCACTGTAAGTTCTGAGGACGTTGGCAGTTCTCTACTTTGATCCGGTGATTATTTTACCTTGGTTACAGATTAGATTTTTTATTAGATTTCACCGTCGGTACCTGATTCAGCTCATTTCTGATCAAATCATCTGTACTTATGTTTTTTTTTCTTAGATACATTTTCTAAAGACTTTATGGAAGACCTTATGTGTATCATCAACAGCCTCACTTGCAAATTAAGTGAATGTGCAAAACACACCAAAACATCTGATATGTGTGTATCAGCTACATTAGAAAAGATTTAAACAGCTTTGGAGAACGGAGCATTTATGTTGGAGCGCTGTGTGACCTGCTGGTGCCAACTGGCTGTGACTTCTTGAGACACAGACAGTGTTAGTGAAGCCATCCTGGGCTCCAGGGATTAATGACTCCTCACAGAAATGTTTACCACTCGCCTGTGGCCACTCCACTAGACGCACTAAGCGCTCTGTCACTGAAACAATAACATAGTCTGAAAAGCCCTCATAACTCAGAGCTTTTCCGCCTCTGTCTTTTAACCAGAGCTTTAATCAACATTTATGACAGCCTTTTGTCTCTTTATTGCCAATATATTTCCCAACCAATCCAAACATTATGCTCCCGGAGGAGAAGACTATTAAGGTTGGAAAGGGCTGATACAGCTTGGGTCAGTGACCCACACTAAAGCAGATTTGATCTACATTATACTAAACCTTTTATTATTATGCCTTTGTGCACTGGTTGTGAGTAAGACCACCTTAAGATTAGCAGGTTGCTCAGGACGCTTTGTACAAAAGGTGAAGGACATTCAAGGACAAAAGCGTTGCACAGTTTTTCCATTTTTAAACAAAATATAAACCATCTTCAGCAGCAATACAATGTTACAGCTGTGTCATGCACTCTATAGCTTAAGAAGAGATGACTTGCAGGGATGGAGGTGTTGGGGTTTCAGTATCACTTGAAGCATTCCAAACTGCAACACCTCAGCAAGAAGCACACAGCAGCTAAACCAAATGTATATTTAGTTTAAGTGATGCACACATTTGTTCTTATTCATTCTCAAGCACAGCCAAAAAGTTTTGTATTCTGGGTAAATAAATACAAATTCAGCAAATTCATATAATATAATATCTGTCTACTTCAACAGAAATAATGTGCTTTATGAAGGCGTCACAATGTTCTTACCTGTTAACCAGAAGAATCAGCCAGACTTGCAGCTTGTTGATATCATTTGATTTGTGAACCACTGCAGGGGCAGTTAAGTGTTTTTCGTGGTTAAAGATCAGGAAGTACTGTGTGATGAGTCAGACGTCAAGACTTGTGAACAGTTAAATACACTGCTGACATTTTTTATGAAAGTCTGGGGTGGATTGAAAAAAGATTATCATGTTACTAATAAAATTCTTTACAAATTCTTCATGCCTTACACTATGGTGTATCATAACATTTATGAAAGCTAAGAATGCTGATCACTATAACTTACAAAACCTCTGCACTGATTTAAGGAAAAATATCCAACCTAAGTGTGACAAACCCCTTAAGTGCAGTTTTTTAAACAGTAAAATTGTTTTTGCACTTAACAATGCAACAACAAAGGTGTGTCTGCAGAGATTTGGGTCCTGGGACACCAACCACCACTACTAAGTGTTGTGGTGTAAGAGAAAGCCTAATACAACAATACAAATGTGCTGGGAGGTTCCCAGTAGATAACCCCAGTGACATTCCTGCACTTAAACATTCAACCCTGTGACATTTACATTAGGTGGCTGGTGAATGGTGCTGCCTGTACGATGGCTCTTGCGATTTATAACATGCAGGTAAGTACATCATGTTAAGCACATATATCTTAATTTAGATTCTGTATATGCTCAAACTGGATTATTAAACACATTTTTAAAATGTAAGATGTATGAATATTATCTGGTTGTGTGCCTTAATATGAATTGACAAAACAGCAATGAAGTTACTGTTACTAGTCTTTCCTTTTTACTTACCTTGGCATTCAAAAGATCTTGTTTTTTGAAAGTCATACAAAATATGAATTCATAATGAAAAAACACAGGTTCTGCTATGTCTCAGGACATTTAACACCAATTAACACCAGGGCCTCTCTTCACTGAAATATGTGAGCGTAGATGGGGAGTAACAATCTAACAATGAGCAAATTACCTTGCTGGTTAACTCAAACATGTTTCACAGAGGGTAACGGGGTTTGGTTACTTACCAGCAACTGAGAAAATGTGGCTTTCCCCACATGTGTTTCCACACTGAGGTTAAACACTGTTTAGTAAATCTTTAGTGCAGCAAATCATAAATGCACCTATTACCTCATCAGCATTTATGGGCTGTAACAAATTTAACAGTAATGACTAGCTGCAGCTACGCTCATCAAACACAACCATTAATAAATAACTAAGGATGAGCAATGCCAGTATTTTAAACGAAAGCCATCAGCTTCCTCAAACAAGAGGTAGAGTGTGATGTAATGCTTTCAAAGTAATATCCCACAACTGGGAAAATAGTTTTAACATCACTGTGGTACTTGATCTGTAAATAGGCTGGGTGATGATCTATTACACCATCACCAGGCACAAACTCAAAGTTACTGCTGTGCCAGTTAATACAAAATATACAGCGAGTGGAGACGGTAAATATTATTACTATGAATCTGTATTTTCAAACTGGAGATTTGCAGCACATCTGTAGATATATGTTTTAAATTACCATAAATTCAATTCAATTCAATTCAAAGAATCATCTCAATGCACTTTACAGTTAGATAAGAGTATATAATCATACAGAGAGAAAACCCAGCCCCACCTGGCCCCAGGTAAAAATACACAAGATTAATACACACTTTCTGCCACATATACCACTTATTTGTACTTTGCATGCACATTATGCACACATCCATTTTTGATCTACGTAAAATTACACTCAAAAGAAGCTTCAAAGAAGCTTTGGGTGCTTTTTAGTATATGTATCTATCAGCAATCTCGATAAAGTTTGAGATAGTTACAGGACACCACTAGCTTACTCAACAAAAAGAACAATCATGAGAGAAGCTGTATTTATCTACTGACCAACACCGCCACCCTGTGGCCACGTTTTTGAGCTACATGTTGATCTAGGGTGGGATCCACGCAACTGTGTTATTAGCATTTATTTCCAAAAACAATTACTGAAATATGTATAACATTAATTAGATTAGTATTAGATTATTTTCATGTGGATATGAATGGACACAATTCAAAGATTTAGATAAAGGCAGTACAGCAGGAATTTATTAAGACACAGGACACACTTGAACTGTGGAGGACAAAGTAAGTGATTTAGCAGATAGTTTAAAATAATGACACCAATGATAGCCTCTTACTCCATCCATCCTGCCAACTGTACTAAGTGCAGGATATCTAAACTACATGTCAATGCAGATGAAATTTTAAAAAACAAAATACAAATATTAGATCAAATCTGTGGACTTTTTTTTTTTTTAACTTTCTGTTTATTGGGTTTTTGTACATTTATATACCATTTCTTAAATAAAACGTTATGCTTTTTTGATGAAAGCCCAGCAGTCGTTCTTCCGGTCTGTCAGAATTGACGCAAAACGGAGGAGTCACCGCACCGCCCCTGCCGCCCCAGCTGTTCGCACCGCTGTCCGCCTGCGCCTGCTGTTCCCCCGCTACTCGCTGCTGCTGCCGCCTGCCCTCATTTCTAATGCAGCAGCGACCATGACAGGCATCGCCGCTGCTTCTTTCTTTTCCAACGCTTGCAGGTTCGGAGGCTGCGGACTACACTTCGACTCTCTGGTCGAGCTCATCGTGCACATCGAGGATAACCACATCGGTAAGAGCCAGGAAGCGATGAGCTCCGCAGCCTGCAATGGCCGAGGCTCGTAGCTCGTCGCTAGCCTAAGTGGCTAATGGAGCTAGCAAGTTGATGTTACTTCCTGCGTCTTGACAACCCCGTTGCTAGGTGTGGTGGCTGTTGATGTTTCATGTATTACACGTATTAACAGTTCCTGGCTCCACTTGCGTATCACTGTGTAGACATCACGCACACGGAGGCGCAGAAACACAAACACGGACACGGAGACAGTTTCTCTGCGCTTTCTCGTCTTTCTCGTGCAACAATATCGCAGCGCGAGGCCCGCGCGCTGAGCTGAGCTGGAAGTCTGCGCGAGCCAGCGAAGATACATTAAATCATTGTCAACACGTTTAATCCGCCTGACATCATAGTTCAGTAAGAGGCTGCTTCAAGCTAACTCTTAAATGCTGTGACAGCATACGTTTAATACACGATAACACTGTTACTACAGTCAGCGACTCCCTGCTGACTAGTTCAGCGTTAGACACTAAGTTTCTTTACGAACACATGTTGCATATTTCAGGTGTTGGACTGATTTTGCCGGTGTAGATTTTGGATGCACAGTAAAGGCCTGTCAGCCGGTATGACCTTTCCAAATCATTGTTACTAGGTCTAATATAAATGTACTTTTGTTTAAGAAAAAAATAATCTATTTTTATTTAGTATTAGGATATTTATTTAAATAGAATTTTACATTTTATTCTGATATTGACTAGATACAGAAAGGTTAAGAGTTATTCTGCTGTGGTGTCTATGTACACAGTTAAACTGGCAACATAAAGCAAGCTAGATGTGAAATTGCCATATTATGGATATATATAGTTAGATATCCATATATTGCATATTACTCTTAATCATATATGGTGTCCGTCAGCTCATACAGTAGGTATATATATATATATATATATATATATATATATATATATATATATATATATGTACAGTATAGCTACACCACCTCACAACATACTAATCATTACCACCCAATGCATCTCGCTAAAGATGCTGCCTTCATGTCTGCACATTAAATCCTAACACAATATACAGTGCCCAGTAAGTTTGGCAAATAATTCTGGATCAAGCTGTGAAAATGTTGTTTAAGACTTCAGTCATAATGTATAACAACTGATGGACAATTACATTTTACTAATTTTGATGAGAGCATCACTAAACCGTTTTTAATGACTGAGTTTCGTATCAGGGTTTTTAGATTAACTTTCCTCATAGTTGTGTGTCTATATATTTATAATTCCTGTACACTTTATTATTATAGATATGTAATTAGTAAAAACAGCTAATATGTGATAGAGTATTGACAATGACAGTATACAGTATGTTTATTTAAAAGTCTAATCTAGTTTTTCATTATTTGCATATATACATAAACTATTATACACCTTGCTTTTTTGTCAGTGATAAAGTTTTGCTATCTTTTAACTACATCTAGTCTAGGGAGAAAGTTCTATGTCACAGTTTAACACTCTTTTAGTTCCTGCATCTGCTTCCCAATCTAGTATTTCAGACTCTTATTATTGAAGCTGACAAGGCCCAGCTGTCTCTGTTGTTCTTGTTTGTTGCTTGACTGGCTTTAATATCCTCTGCCCTCTAATTGTGTGCTGCGCATGTGTCCGAGGTGTTAGCCTTAGAAAAAATGCTTCCAAATGACTTATTGGGGAATAATGAGGCAATTAGTTGGCTCAGAGTGGAAAAACTTAGCTGCCCCCCTCCTTTGTCCACTGGCCTGTGCCCACTCTGAGAAGTGCGAAATCTTGTGCGTTGTGCCAAGTGCCTGTGAAGCATAATTACAGAGAGACTGCTTGATTTGGCTTGTCTTCCTCCTCATCTGGTGGCCTGCTGCTTAAAGCACATTTTCCTTTATAATTAGCCCCCTGGAAAACAAGCACACATTCTTGTCCCTGTTTTCCCCAGCATGTTTGCTAGTCAAGTTTGTGAACAACAGGGGGCGCTGCTCTGCTGTGGGATGAGATGCCTAGTCTGAGATTATGATGGATATTGCAAACCAGAGCTCACTTTAACAAGACAGTGAATTGTATCATACAGTTACTAGCCAAAGGGCTTTTTTTTTTACATAAAAAGAGAATTGGTGATTCAGACAGAAAAATGACTGATATTGTAATGGGTACTTCCCATTTTTAATGATATGGTAATTTGTCACTCTTTGCTCCAAGAGATGATTACGGTAACTTCAAAATGTACATTTTCCCAAAGTGCAGATTTAAAATAGACATTAAAAAAACAGAAGTGTGTTGGAAGAGTTACGCTTCTGCTGAAAGTTTAGATTGTAACATAATGAAGCAGCTCTTACTTCCGCTAACAGAGTGTAGATTTAAATTCTTAATAAGAGGTCTCAGAGGGTGTACTTAAACTTTTATGAGCAAATTCAGCTAATTTTAAGATAACAAAAACGAGCCAAGAAAACGGGAGTAAGATTGGAAGAAATTCACCTCAGTTCGATTCACCAAATCACAACAGATGTCATCCAAAGGCACTTTACCAGGTAAGTTTTAAGACTTTTCAGAATATAACTATATATAGAATTATGTAGAAAGCTCAGCAAGAAAGAATGTTTTAAGACTAAACCGAAGTCATGTTGTTAAGTCTGAATGATCGTAGTGGTCTTGTTTTGTCTGGTATTCTCTGCACACACTGAGCCGCTGCAATGTTTGCCTTGTCACTTAGTGACCAGGCCACTGTAGACTAGAAGTGAATAGCTGAGGCCTGGAGTACTGATGGTTTGAAGTGTCCAGGCTCTGTAACAGTGGGTCTGTTTGTTACCAATCGTCACTGGAAACTCATTTAGAAGATTTTAGTATGCACCCATCCCCCGGACCCCCATCGTCCAAAAAAAAAAAATCTGCACGGAAGTAATAAATTTGGGAACCAGTAACTAGTTCCCTAATCTGTGCACCTGGTGGCCCTAATTAAATTTTCCTAACCCCAACACCACTGCTCCTGTTCATGTGTGGTGACTGAGACGTGATGGGTTGCTCAACTTGATAAACTCTTTCTTAAAGGAGATAATATACATCATCATGTTGACATTACACGACATGGGTGTCATTTTATTCTGCACAAATATTCTGAAATGGATTATTTTTGTTATAAGTGGGACAATATTAAGCATTTGATATTATCCCATGACAAATGCTGTATTTGTCAAGATAAATACCAAACATTCATTAGTCCCTGGTTTTTCATTGTGACGATTTGCTTGTCTCTGTTTTGCATCACTGTAAACTGAATATTTTTTTTTTGACTGTTGGTCAAACAAGAAATTTGACGTGCTGTGAGAAACCTTTGAGGGACACAATTATGAGAAACTATTTAATTTATTAATCAAAAATGTATTCAGATTGAAAACGACAATAGTTCATAGTTGCACTGTTTGTGCTTTTATTGCCTTTACCCGTGTGTTTTTACAAACGTATCTTTGTGGAATCAGCACTTGTGTACATGTTTAATTTGCTGTCTGTGCTGAATTTATTTATAATAGATCATTTTAACCCCTGTGTGTTTTTTGTCAGTAATCTACAAAGGCAGCTTACACATGGAGCTTGACTCCATTTCATTTCCTCCTTAGAGGTCACATCATAATGAATTACCTGTGCCACCACTCCTGGTAATGTCCCCTGCTGCTCAGACCCGCCATAAACATGTCACCATAATGCTCACTACTCTGCTCTACCCCACAGTGCATTTGGCCATGAGGGTGGATGGGAGAGCCAGATACTTGTGGAAATGAGAGAGGGAGCCATGCGTCTGGTGTGTTTGTGTGAGATGGAGAGGGTCATGCAGGACGTTATAACAGAGGGCAGGAGGCGTCACTTCCCCCTTTGCCTTAGGAAGGTTTGTTGTGTGATCATCCCTTGGTTTCCTGTCGGAGGCTGTCGGAGGCACCTTAATGAGAACATGTTATTGCATCATGTTTTCTGCACTCAAACACCCCAACCATGAGCCGCTTCCGTATATGCTCCTATACACAAGATGTCATACTGTATAGACCCTAAAAATGAGATTAGTCATAGCCTCATATGAAAGTAATGTTGGCGCACACTAAGATTAAGCAGCTTCATTTAAAAACCTGTGTTAAACACTAAAATTCTCTAACAAAGAACTTTATTTATTATGTTCTGCAGTTTGTTGAAAATGGAAACTGTGTGAGAAAATTGTTTAGATTTTAGAGAAAGATCCAAAAATCTTTTTATACTTTAAATGTTATGCTTGTCCAGCTCTCTGTTCCTTATCTCACAACATGCACATTAACAATTACCTGAAGGAGCATGTGAATAAATGCACTTTTTGTTTCCCAGAAGGCTCTTAATAGTTGGCCACCAAGGTGGACCACCTGTGTAGCTTGATTAGAGGGGTTCCCATCTCTCCTTAAGATGCCTTCATCCCGGTGGCCCCAAAAGAATAGCAAAGGCTGCAGGGAACTGGCCCCTGCAGGCCTCCTTCTCCCCAGTCCCCCACCTGAAGTGTGTGTGATTTACGGTGTGTGAGAGCAGATTGATCCACTGCAGTTTGAGCGATCTGTGAGCCATTCCACTCCTGGAGGCTCATTAAGAATCTTAGGAGGGATTTCTTGTGCACTCACGCACACACATACCAACACACAGAGCTCAGAACAGGCTGCACTGCCTCTGGCCTTTTGGCAGAGGAATAGTGACTTTATGAATGTGTCTTTCCTACTCTATGTTTCCTTGACTTTGGCTGGAGAGTAGAGAGAGGTGAGCTGTCTTTCTCACTGGGGATAAATCCACTGTTAATGAAACACTTGCTTACGACTGAAGCCTTGAGAGGAATCTCCTGAGCCTTAGGCGCTGTGGTTTGAGCTGTTCTAAGAGCCTACCTGCCAGTATCATAAAACTCTGCCACTGTTTTATCTTCAACCAAGCGGCTTGGCCTTTGCCACTGAGTGGATGTTGCCTTTTGTGTCTTCTGACACCCATGTCTACCTAAAGTTAGAGTGACGAAGGTTTGTTGACTTAGATTATTCTTAGTCTTCTGAAATGTGTGCTTGCTCATGTACGCTTGGATGTGGTTTGGATTGAGTTTAACTGCTCAGCATCACCTTTCACCTTCTTCTTGAAAGAATTAAACTGGTAGTCTGTTAAAATACCAAGTGCACTTTGTGATTTATGTCTCCTTTATGGATGTATTTGTGTGCACATGTGTGTCTGTACTTTCAGTTTATACACCACATTAATATATGTTTATTGGTAAGGGGACAAAGAGACCAGAAGTAAGACCTCAGCAACCAGGACTAAGCATAATACCTGACCAAAACAATACTTGTTTTCAGTACCTAAATTATAATATGCAAACTTCTCAATGCAAGAACCTAATCCAAATGAAAAATTTGAAATAAAAAAGTTTTATTATTTATTGCATCGCAAGTTAGTACAAATGTGAACAATGCTTTGATGAATTCAATACTAATTCTAAGTTAAAGTTTCTATCCCTATCATAGTGATCACCATCTACTGTAAACCCCTATGTAAATATCAGAGTGCACCACCAAAGTCTTTGTGTTCAGAAGATGTTTAATAGAAATCAATTTTTAAGAGTTTTTGAGTAAAAGCCCAAAGCTTTGTAAGTAAGAAATTAGCATGACTTAGGTCTTTATTACAACAACAAAGGTTTTGCTTACAACTTACAGTACACTGTTTATTCTATTTTCATATAGAGTATGTTATATAATTGCTATAGTCATTTTTAAGTCATCACCAGGACTGATATGTTTATGTTTATGTTTATGGTGCATACAGAGTTTTCCTAAGCGGAGCTGTAGTCACTGTGCTTTGCAAAAACTTTATTTATACTATTTATATATATTTATTTATATTATACTTTAATTTAGATTTTAATGTCACAAATAGCCTAAGGTGTAAGTGTTGTGTATAAATGAGCTAATGGATGGAAACAAGCGATAGTTTTAACCACATGGGGGTAGCAGGCTTTCACAACTCCGTCAGAGGCAGACAGGGAGGCTTAGCTGGTAAGTGGTAGACACTGTTGTTTTATGGGGCATCTCTCTTCTCCCACATGGATGGCAGTGGGAAGAGTGTTTGAAGTCAGGCCTGCTTCACCTCAGGGTGTGGAGATTGGCTATTGTTGTACATTTAGCGCCGCTGAGCAAGATGAATGTCTGGAGCACAGCATGGGAAAACGCAGTATGTGTAGAGTGTGGTCATGTTTGAGCAATGTGGTGTCTGCAGAGCAGCTTATAAAAAAGCGCAATGCAAATTCTAAAGATAAGACATTTGAGATTTTTTTTTGTTGTTGATAAAAGTAACTGTAGAAAAAGAACGTTTGAGCAATGCTAGAGGAAATAAGGCAAGAAACCTGCATTAGCTTGAAAATTGTGGAGGTTCAGCAGCAGCACTTTGCTCATTAGTAAATGAGTAGTTTAGACTGGCACTTTCTTCACATTGAACAAATGGTTTTGAATAAATACTTTTTATTAGCCCAATCACAATTGTATATATCTCTTCCTAGATCTACACAGTTGAGATCGAGTGTGTAACTTTTTATTGACCCTAAAGGTAGAGGATAGCCTCTGATAATTGATATTTAGCAACATCTTAGAAGTAAAAATTGCTTACATTTTGGTAACCTGATGCAAGATTTTTTTTCTTGTGTCTATTTGCTTGTCTGCTTTTACTTCAGCAAAATGTTTTAACATTAGCCAGTCCACATTTAACATTTAAACTGAAATCTGGATTTTATGTGCATTTTTTTATTTTCATGCACCCCTTTAAAATCAGTTAAGTTAATGTAAGTTACCAAGCCCCTTCATGTTTTCCTGTGTGCCTGGCTAGTGCAAGAAAACAACACTTGTCAACTGCCCAGAGTCCTAGATCCATTTGCTGGTAGTGGTGTTTATACCTACCTTCAGTTTTGCAAGCACTTCATTGAAAACAGCTGTAAGCTAAAGGGAAGCCAGTGAGGGATCTTTGTCGTTGCACTATTAACTTTCCTTCTATTAAGTTTCCTTCTCTTTCTGTTGCTCCCATCTGCTCAGACACAGATCCACGACTTCTGGAGAAGCAGGAGCAGCAGCAGCCTACATATGTTGCCCTCAGTTACATCAATAGGTAAATATCATCATCACAGCAATGTAACGATCATCAGGAAAGACAAGCAGGCTTTTCACTTACTGTATTTATACAGTAACTCAGTTGTAAGGATATCTACATTATAAATGTACCAAGCTTTCTATAAAAGACTGTGAAGTGTTTTCTCCTTTGAGAATCTACCAGCAAATTCAGATGTCATCTGGTGGATTGCTTAGAGGAATTGCTGCAGTATTTGGTAGTTGGTTTTTTTTATTGCACTGGGTTCATCCCAGTCGTCTTTGATATGGTGCTTGAATAATGCTTTTAAAAGCCTTATGCAACAAGCCAGTGAACAGGAAGGTCTGCCGCTGTCTCCCTGCCTTCACAAACACATCTTGATGTGGTTATCACTTAATTTGTTAATTCCACTTTTGCTGTAACAGTGTCTATGTTAACATTTCATTTTTATGATAGACATTTAACAAAGACATCATAAAATCCAGTGAAAAGTCTTTTTGAAGGGAATAGAGCCAGTTATAGTTTTTTTCCAAGTATGTTATACTGTATAGTAGCAAACCTTTAATGCCAGACGTTTCTAAACATCAGTGAAGTCCTGCTGTATCAAGTCTGCTATTGTACAGTACATTGAATGAGATGATCCTCTTTACCCAGTTTAACATCCACATTTTATATCCCTTAATCTCAGGTTCATGACAGATGCTGCACGGCGAGAACATGAGGCCCTGAAGAAAAAGGTGCAGCCCAAGTTATCTCTGTCACTGACAGGCAGTCTATCTCGCAGCAGTGTTTCCACGCCGCCTCGCCACACCAGTGGAAATCTCACCCCTCCAGTCACCCCACCCATCACCCCCTCCTCTTCCTTCCGCAGCAGTACACCTACAGGTAGCCAACCAGAATACACCAACTTTAAGTTACAGAACAGATGATTCACTCACTGTGCTGGCGAAGAAGAAAAAAAACAGCTGAAATTATTATTAGCAAAATATTGGCAGGAAACACATAATGTCACAGGATATGTGTTGTATTTCCAGATTTGATGGCTTAACATCTCTGTGTCTTACTAACTGAACTCATATGTTACCACAGCTCACATTCAAGTTACAGGAAATCTGGGTCAGATCTCGAAGACCAGCTAAATTGTCTAATTCACTCCAGTTTACATTATATAAGAGGATTTTTGTAAACTATACAGTCTTCTAGCACAACATCTTTAATTAATCAATAAAACTCATTCACCCCCAAGACCTCAATGAAATTTATAAATTCTTTCCCACAATTAGCATATTTCAGTCTTTCCAAAAACTTGGCCTAGGAAGTAGAGATTATGGGAAGACTGCTCCAAAACAGATGCTGTGAAAAAGCTGTGTTTGTCAGTCTAAAGTCTGTAGATCCTATAGGCGTGAAGGTCCGAATTGTTCTTCAGTCAGAGCTTGTTGATGCCATTTACTGTAATGACTTTCTGTCATTTACGCTCCTACAGGTAGCGAATGTGATGATGAGGAAGTGGACTTTGAGCAATCTGACAGTGATGAATCGTGGACGACGGAGAGTGCCATCAGCTCCGAGTCCATCCTCAGCTCAATGTGCATGAACGGGGGAGATGAGAAGCCGTTTGCTTGCCCTGTCCCAGGCTGCAAAAAGAGATACAAGGTAGGTTCATCTCTCTTTACAGTAGACTAGAGATAAGAGTAAGAAATGTTTTACCTGCCAAGAATGAAGATATCAGAGATACCAGAACCAGTATTTGTATTGTACAGTGTGAGAAATGTGATTTTATTGGCCACCCAATTGAGAATGTAAAATCAAATTGGATTCCCTGCTGTTGACAGTATAAAATAAGATCTTAGTTGAGCATTACAGCAACATAAATGCATACATTTAGTCAACCTTAGTGATGTGGAGTTTTACTGGATTTTCCATTCACATCTGGTGTGTGTGGTTGGGATAAATTATGTGCAGCCTGAGAAAATTGCATTGCTGACGTGAATGACAGGGTTATGGGCAATGACATAGTCTGAGGAAGCAGCATTAGACATCTACTTAGGAGCAAAATAAGACTGTAACAAAAAAAGATTTTTATTTCTCTAATCTTTACAGTCATGTTGACTGGTGGCCTCTTCTTGATACAAAAGACCATATGGCCAAAGTCAGTGAACGCTCACAGTTTTTATATTTTATATATAGTTTTGTTGTTATATTTTAGACAGTAGTGTTCTTCCAACTTTGTGGCAACGTCTCTGTTTTGGCATGAAAATGCACAAATCCAGGTCCATAAACAAAATGTTTCTGAGTTTGGTCTGGAAGAACTTGACTTAACACCATCCAAACCCTTTGATGAATCAAAGCACATGG
Source organism: Ctenopoma multispine (assembly GCA_034779795.1). NCBI lineage: Eukaryota > Metazoa > Chordata > Actinopteri > Anabantiformes > Anabantidae > Ctenopoma > Ctenopoma multispine. Next base: position 12,066,570 of record JAUYWH010000008.1, on the reverse strand, counting down.
TAAGAGCCAGGCCTTGTTGCCTTATGTTAGTGCTGACTTCAGCAATGCTTTGTGGCTAAAATGGTAGCTAAAACACGACAGCTTTCAAAATCTTGTGAAAAGCCTAAGCGCTCATAGTTTTGCAATGAGATCTTCATCAGACATATAGAGTATAATTTAGATTTTAATTAAAATCATTTAATTTTTATTTTTATTTTTAATTTAATTTTGAGTTTATTTTTGATTGTCCACAGACTTATGGCCGTGCATGTCTTGTGTGAAGCGCAGCCAATGCTACTTTTGTTACTGATACCATATACGGTTTGGTGTGTTTGATCCATGTGTCCAACGTGATGACCTGCTTCATTACAGAATGTGAACGGGATCAAGTATCATGCCAAGAATGGCCACCGAACCCAGATAAGGGTGCGCAAACCCTTCAAGTGCCGGTGTGGGAAGAGCTACAAAACATCTCAGGGTCTCCGCCACCACACCATCAACTTCCACCCACCCATCTCTACTGACATCATCCGCAAAATGCAGCAGTAGTGCGTGAGTAAGCGACCAGAACTCCCCTTCAGGCCACTTCCCAAACATCTGAACACCACCATCACCAGCAATGGCTGTTCCTCTCATCCTTAAACCCCTGCCCCATTCTTTTTCTCACTCTCTTATGCCACTTTGCTATGACACTATTTTTGATTGCATGGTAGAAATGTATAATTATTCATCCTTGTTTATTATTCAGAATGTTCAATCATTATGTATTTCACATTTGTATTTTGCACATTTAAGGTATCATTTATGTATTTGAGTTTATTTTTTCATATATGGTGCTCGCTGACAATGAGGGCATGTTGTTGACTAGAAATTGGTCACAGCAAGTCACGAGTAGCCTTGCATGTACACTAGGGCATCCTGCGTTAAAGGCAGTGTGAAGTCAGAAAAAATGTGGAAAGATTTGGATGTTTTTGTAAAAAAAAGAAAGAAGTAGAACCATTATTTTGCCTCAGTCCCATTTGATGTTTAAATGTGACAAAGGCAAATGAAAAAATCTGAATGTGTGTTATATAACATGAAAAATCCAATCTGAAAACTTTTGTATGTTCTATTCTATATTAGACTTTGTTACTTTTCCTTTCATATCGCAAGTATTCCAAACCTTTTTTTTGTTTGTCTGTTGCAAACACATGTGAGTACCAAAGGATGATCTCAGGTGGCATTTGCAAAAGCATTTCGCACCACAAACCTGCCCAAGAGTTCAGATTGAGTATTTTTGCTGTTCAAAAGGGATCATGGGAACTGTGTCATTGTTCCTGAAGTTCATGATCACTTTCTGGAAACCTGTTGTCCTTGCCTTTTTTGGGGTAAGGGGTTAAAGCACTTTTTCTAACAAGTTGCCAACAAATAAGCATTTTTTTGCCAATATCTCGTTTCTGGTACACAGCAGCTATGGAAACGAGTCAAAAGGCCTTCAGAGCAGATGTGCAAGTTGCTTCAAGGGAAAATGTACACCAGACCTCCAGTGTTTCCAGTATTGTGGGGTTTCTGTATGTACAGTAGTTGCCTTGAACTACAAACCATTCCTAGCAGTGCAGATATTTTGTATGGCTTCATTTTGACAGTACAGATTCAACTGAATGCAAATAACTCCAGGCTGTTTGCTGTTCACCGACTCCCCAGTCTTTTCAAAATCATATGATTATTATTTTCATGGACAGAGAAAAAAGGGGGCAGAAACAGTCCTATATATAGCATATTGACATTCTTGCTGTCCTGCTTTTAGACTGTGAGCAAAACTCATGCCACGCCTATTTTGTGCCATAAAATCAGTGCTGTGATCTCTAAAATAAGAATTATAAACTGCCACAAGTCTGGGGAATTATCAACAATGAGCCATTAGGTAACATCTTCACTGCATGGATGTTAGCGTTAAGGAACTATTGTGACAGTATTGTACTGCCAGTATTGGAGAAAGTCTTTGACATAGTGTACAGTGAATGTATAGTCATGTGTTAAGTGCATTAAATTATATTTTCATATGTTTCTGGACATCAAAAAACAATAGTATAATGTGTATGAAAAGATTAAACCAGAGGTCTTCTGGAGAAACTAATGGTGATATGTATTTCCTCAAAGCTGCTTCCTGTAAATGTATGTTTAGAATTAAAGTTTCTCTGATGTGTGCCTAAAGAATTCTATATTAACTGTGTTGTACACACTTCATTTTCAAACAGACTTTATTAGTTTATATTAGATACAAGAAACCCACCTAACAAATGAAACATTTCTATGAATGAAATAACTTAACTAATACTGTAAAAGAGAAGACCAAAAGAAGGAAATTTAACAGAAGCTCAGCATGCACAGATCCGCTGATGATATGAAGGCTCTTCAAGATTCAGACACATTAACCCAATTTAATAAGAAAAATCAGAACAAAAGGAAACCTAACATAAAACAAACCTATATCATACACAAAGTATCAAGGCTTTCATAATATCATTAGCTTTAATTATTCTAAAATAGATGATCTGATGATATATTGTATAATCATGTCTGGATGTAATCACTAAAGATTTCTCCCTGACTGCATATAGTGTACCAAGGCTGCTTTCTATAAAATAATCAGCAAGTAACTTGTACAGTGATGTTTAAGAGGGGGAAGCATTTGGTTTGATGTTTTTAAAAGTAAGTTTAGTAAACACTTATCTCTTTCCCTGATTTGTTACGTCCCATAGTTTAACAGATCTGAGTCAATTTAAAGTCACATGTATATATTCGCACAACAGTCTTATCCCCCTAAACTGTTCTTCCAATCCAAATTAAGTGAAATAGTTCAACTATTAAAAATGTTCTGATTTGCAAACACATTCAGTAGCCCTGCGATATACACTGAATTATAATGTCATTTTAAAATGTCACATCACTTCAAAATGTTTCTCTAAATTGAAGTAACAAAGCGAAAGTCAGTATAGTCCTAAAGACTGGATCTTCACACCGTTACATGCAGAAAAGAGTGCAGAGTGATTTATGTCAGTGGTTGACAGGAAGTAGGCAGAACAGATTTGCTGCTTTCTGTTTCTCTAGTCAAAGTTGAGCGGTTGGCCGTCAAAGTGAGTGAGCACATGATTCTCAAACACCTTCTGGTCGCAGTCCAAGGGGAACTGCTCACTGCACATTGGGCAGATTTTCCAGTGGCTCTCCACATGCTCCTCAAACTTGCTCTGGTCATAGTTGGGTGGGAAGATGACCTCACACAACGGGCATCGTTTCATGTCCATGCTTGATATGGGATAAAGAGAGAAAGGCAGAGAGAGAAAGCTCAAGTTAATAAGCAGTCAAGTGACAACGTGGGCAAACCAGGAGAGCAGGCTAATAAAGAGCATCTGTCTGATGCAATGTGGGTGGCCTGCTGCTACCAACAAAAGGGGGTTGTGCAGCAGAACAAACACTTTACACATTTTAGCAGGTTTAGAAACTGCATGGTGCAGCAAACTTGGATGGCATTTATGAGAGTGGCATGGGAGGGGGTATTACCTGGGATCAAAGCAGAAGCCAGTTTGTCCATCGTTCACAAATGGGCTGTGAGTTGCAGTTGCTGTGGGCTGCTCATTGGTATTACCCTGAGAAAGAAATTTAAAACTGCATTAACAAAACCCATCTTCTTATACTCTTTATTATAAATACTTAGCAAGACGAAGAGAAATAAGTCAGCAGCATTTAACTGCACACTCTGGGAGTGACTCTTACGTTGTTGTTTTGCTTTTCCTCTGACTCCTCGTGGCCTTCTGGCCGGCTGTGGTTGCGGGAGGGTTGGATACACACAACATTACTGTCCCAAGAGGGAGGTCCCACAGGGGGCAGTCTGAGCAGCTGGTCATCTGAGAACTCCTCTTCTGCCTCATCTGCACAGAGAGAATTCAGAGACAAGGCTACTGTAAATAACAGTCAGTGATGTGTATTACTGGTGAACAGTAGATACTACTTTATGAAAAGAAAACAAACCTTTTGAGTCTGGGATGGAGTAAGGGTTCCCAAAATGCAGCTTGCTTGGGCTCTGAGAAACAAGCAGGGGGGTGGGGGCATCCTGGGTGTAAGGGACCGGGTACTGCAGGAATAAAGGCACACTGGACTGGCTACTCTCCAAACTGGTTTTCTCACTGTTCCCCTGATCTCCCTTCCTGTTGCTGCCCTTCTGGAGCTCCTAGGAGACACAACAGCAAAAGTGAAACAATTTTTCATGTTTTTTTGAGGAGCTTCATTTCTGGTTTCCTATCACTTTGTTAAGGTAAGCGGTACATTGCTGCTACAGACAGACCTACAGAGCAGCTCCTGACCTGTGAGTTCTTGCTTTTCCTGTCGCTCCCACAAACAATTTAATTAGTGCCGTCATTAAAAAAGAAACTCTCCTCATTTCAAAGGCATATGGCACGCTGTGTTTTATTGATGCTGGTTGCAGACGCCAGTTTAATTTACAGTCTAAACCTCAAATTGGGTCATTCTGCTCCTCTTAGCAGTAACAGCATTACCTCGTAGCAATATTTTAGGTCAGTATGGACCCTGCTGTGGTCCAAAGTAATGGAATGGAAAATAAGAACTCATTTACATTGCTTCTACAATTAGAGGCATAATAAACAGAGACCAGATTTGGAGTAAGAAAATGGCAGGGGAATGGCACTTTTCAGGGAATTTTTAGTGTGGAAGAAGTCTATAAAAGAGAAAATGAAAGCTGTCACTAACCCCCTCCAGTTTTTCCTTCTCCTTCATAACAAGTGCTAGTGTGTCTTTCAGTTCCTTCAGCTCCCGTCCCTTCTCAGCTACCTGGCTCTGAAGTAAACAGAAAACAAAGTATTGAACATTTTCATTTGAACATTTTCTATTCTCAACATTTGACTTATGCTGCTGACTGAAAAGTGCATCACTGAAATACCTTTAGACCTCAGTATGTAAGATACTGTAAATTGATCACAGCCATAAAAGGCTTCCCTTTGCTGAGGACTGATTTATGTACAATACTGCTCAAAGCAAAACTACCTGTTTGAATTCTCGTGAGACATTAAGCAAATATCCGCCTGACCTGAGCCAAGCTGAGCATTAGCCAGGCAACGAGAGGACTCCTCTGAGCCAAGCTTCACTTGTCTCTAGAACCTGACATAAACAGCAGTAAAATGCTGTTTCATAGATAGGCCTGCTCATAAACAACACTGTCAGAGCAACTGTTTTCATAGGGAAAGATAGCATCAAAGGTTCAGTCCCTGAGCTAGACCAGCCATACACTGCGGTAAAAACACATGAAATCCAGACCTGCTTTGAAAGCAGCAGACAACTGATGGCTTGAGTAGTGTTAAGTGCCTGGTTATACTAACCTTGTAGCGATCTTCCTCTGCTGCCAGCTGCAGTTTCAGGTTCTCATTGGTCTTCAGTTGCTCCTTAAATTTCACCTCCATCTTGGCCAGCTCATCAGCAAACATACAGCTACGTTCCTTCTCCTCCTAAAGAGCATTCAAACATCGATGAACCCTCTTTTCACCAAATTAATATCATACCTTTGTACTATGTTAGACATTCACAAGAGTTTCATATTTCAATTACACGACCATTAGCAGGAAGAAAAAATAAATTTCTTACCAAAAGCATCTGCTTGCATTTCCTGTACTTATCATTCCTGTCAGATGCCTCTCTGCTGATGCCTTTCAGCTTCTCCTGGATGATGGCTTCCAGCATGGGATCAGCAGAGCCTGGACTCCCTGCAAAGACAATATAAGCAAATCATACCAGTCAACAGTCATAATTATCTACAGTACAGTTACCTAATTAAACAGACATTAATGTGACATGACACAATTTGGCATAATGTACCTGGCACTGATGTATCTGGGCTTGCTGATGCGGGGACTGTTGTAGCCTCTTGTGCTGAGCATCTCTTCACCTCCTATAAACAGGAAAAAATAAATGGTAAAAAATGAACATCATAATCAACAACTGACAGAACAGATTAACAAAAACTACTAAAAAAGTGCAAACATAAGCGAGAAAAAGCAAAATTAACAGGAAAAACAAAAACAAAAGCATGCAATAGAGATTTACATCACAGTCTCTTGCAACCCCTTCCAGTAAAGAAATCAGTAATATAGACTGAGAGTGAATAAAGAACCTTATACTTAGGGGAATAAGAGTTAGGTATAGTACTACAGAAATAAAAACGTAATACATTTCTGTTATGTCGCTAGGATGTCGGCTGGTATCTGGTAGGACATACCCCTTGCTGCTCTGACAGTTTCAGGACTTGTTTTTGCAGTCGCTGACACTCCTTGTATTTCTCCTTGTAGTGTTCTGCAGCCATATGCAGCCGCAGCTTCAGGTCTTCCACCTCTCTCTGCAGCTCTGCTACAACAGCTGGGTCAGCAGCAGCTTCTTCCTCTACTTTGGCCTATTGACGACAAACATTAGAACAGAATAGATGACACAAATTAAACAATGATGGGCCAACAGTAAGGACCCAAAACAAAATGTGGAGACAGAAAGGAAACTTTTTTCCTTGTTTATGATTGTGAGCAATAATCTACAATATCTAACAGCTTTTAATATTAAACTGGTACAGAAAAAAAATAATTCAGGGAAAGCATAACCATTAATAAAATGCTATCATGTACAAGAGGAAATCACACTAATAAGGGCTAATGTTTTTTAGCAAGACCCCCTTTGGGACAGTGATTTATTAACTGGCTATTATGATTTTCATACCATAATGAATCTTTAATATAATTGCTGTGGTTAAATAATGAGAAATGTTACTTTGATAAACAAATATTTTGGATCTAAATATATACCAAATGCACAAAATATATATATACATATACTTTTTTTCCTCTCTCTCTAAATTGTTGTTTTCTGAGATTATTAGAAAGTAATTACTTATTGATTTTATTGATTGAATAAACAATTGGATAAAATGGAATATTGGAACATGTCAACTGGGTAAAAAGATAATCTTAGGTTTTAGGTTTTTTTCTTATTACTACTCTGGTACATAGAATACAGCACATCACCTAATCCTGGCTATTAGAGCAATCAGCCCTAACATTTAGAACTATCATCCTTACTGCTTCCTGCTTGGCCTCTGTCTTCATCTGCTCTATGATGCACTCCTGGCGGATACACTGCGCCTGAGCATCAGTCTTGGCCTGACGAAGAGCATCGACCTCCAGCTTCATGCGGTAGAGTTCAGACATTGTACGGTCACGGGCACTAGATGCATCCCTCAGCTCAGCAGCTAAAAGTGAAGACTGCTGCTGGTTGGCTTGGAGCTGTTCCTCCTTCTGCCGCAGCTGCTCCTTCAGGGCCTTCACTTCTCCCTGCCAGACACAAACAAAATTTTTTTAGATTTTTGTAAGGTCACTATAAATGTGTTAATATATGTTATTCAGCTTGTTCTTATTGTCATTATTATTCATCTTCCAATTATCATAATATGAGTATGAATTAAATGATAGATAATCAAAATACTTTGGTGCTTTAAAAAGAATTAGTTTTACCATGGGGGAAACCTTCGCCAGAATCTCTCTGTACTGTTTCTCCTTCTCAGTGAGGCACACCTGCAGACGTCCCACTTCCTCTTTAAATTGGGCAATGGTGTTTTCTTTGTTAACATCCACAGACTTCAGCATCTGCAGCTCTGCACTCAGCTTAGTGTTTTCTAGCTCCCGGTTCTTCAGGTGAATCTAGTGCACACACAGATGAGGTTATAAAACACAAGAGAAGTTATTAAACATCAAGTTGTTGGCCTTTGCCTCATTTATACAACACCAAACATGATCATATACATGTAGAGCATTCAACTATTAAAATAAATGTTGCATGACCTCAATTACAAAACAGAGATTGAGATAGGCCCATAAAGTTTTCCTTGTGCAATAGCTCAACAGTGTGATGGTGCAAGTTAAATTAGGTATGGGTTTTTGGCCCCCATTTCCATGGCGACAGTAAAGTATGTGGTACTCCAGTTCCTGTGCAGTGCCCACCACAACAAAGAGAAACATCAGACGGACCAGAAAAAGACAGAAAAAGGCATGCCCTGTTTAGACTAAATTTTTGGGAAAGAATACACTAAATTATCCTGGTTGTAAAAAGCAAAAAGCAGAAAAAAACAGGAAAAGTCAATGGAGTGGATCTCTAATTTTCAGGTCTCAAATATAAAAAAAAAATACTGTAAACTGTACAGAAAGCTGTTGCTAACTTTAAATAATGATCATGTAACATCAAAATAACTAGTGGCTACCTACCTGAACCTTGATATCCCTTTTTATTATTATTCTTTATGTAATAACAGATACATTTGGATCAACACAGGGGAAACATGATAACAATACCTTGTAGAGTTCCTTCTCATCTTTCTCATTCTTGAGATGAGATTCAAGGGCCTCCTTCTCTGCTGTAAGTTTCTTTAACCTATCCTTGAGACTATGAAAAATGTAAACACAATGGTGAGTTGTAGGTTGTATTACATGTTCACATTTGGTGTTTGGAATAACAGATGATTAGTGACCAAAAAAAAAGAAAAAAAAAAAGAGATGACCATCTACTCACTCTCTTCTTAACTGAGTAATAATTCACATATAAAATAAGGAGACATGCAATGACCAAAGGAGCAAGCTGGGCTTCTTAATACCTCTCAATACTACATCTAAACATACTTTAAAGTTGATATATAAATGCACTAATTTACACACAAGTTTGTTTACTGAAATGGCAAAAATAACTCAGTGTGCGTTCACCTAGGATTTTTTATTTTCTTATTTGGAGAATTCAAATAACTAGATAAAAATATAAGTCTCTATCCATGTAATCAGAACAAGCAAACTGGTGAATCTGCAACAACCTGTCCATCCTAGACTCACCTATCCAGCTCGGTTTCCTTTTGTAGGCCCTTCTGGGTGACTCCAATCAGGTCCTCCTCCAACTGTATAACTCGAGCTGTGGCCTCCTCCAGCCTCCTCTTTACCTCCTCTTTCTCCTCTTGCAAAGCCTTGGAAGAATTCTGCACATCCTAGGAAATAAAATGTATTGTTTGTTAAAAGTGGAATTACTAAAGAAGACCAAACAAAAAAAATTATATATAAGAATGCTTGCCAACACAATCTTTAAAAAAAAGTATACTCCTTCTTACTCAAGTAAATAATTTGCTCAATTTGTGCCAAAACTTACAAAAATAAATCTAATAAATCTATGACTTCTACATCTGAAAAAGCAAAGTAATGCTAGCTCACTAATATATCACTTTCCATCTCTGTTTTTGACTCTAAGCTTGTGGAGAATGTAAAACATAACATAAAATGTTTATTGTCTTTGAAATGCAAGTTATGCCTTGATGCAGAGTTTTCTGACAACTTAAAAGATGTCATCAAAAAAGCAAAAGGAAATAATTTTTTTACAGTTTGTTTATAGGCAGAATTTTGGAATCTTTATATTCACACCACATAAAAAATCATATAAAAGTATTGCCATAAAATTAACAGCCCCAAAATCTGTAATCATGTTTTTATCTGAAAGCCGTTTTAAAACCAGCAGATTTATGACAGAGGATAGCAATATGAATTATTACTGACACTGCTTTTAAGACTTGATGTTATGCTATAAAAAGCTAAATTACAACTTTGATAATACACTATTCATATCTGTCATAGTGTGATTTACACTCAAAGTAGATCATGAGTCTAGATAGAGCTGTATATTTGCGTCTCCCGCTAGGGGGTGCTAACAGACTATTTGGTCCAACAGTTTGATTTAAACAATCATATATACATTGATAATTATTTTAGCATGTACTCAAGTACAGCTACACAATATCACATAAAATGGAACAATATATTTTATCCAACTGACCAAGGTTTAACAACAATGAGACACATTCTTCCTCTCTCCTTACTGCAGTCACTTATATCTTGCCTTCAGTCTTTTCTCAGCTTACCTGGCTCTCTCTTCTCAGCTGGGCACAGGTCTCTTTCAGCTCCTCACACTCCTTCTGCAGATTTTCCTTCTCAACTTCCAGCTGCTCCTTCTCCTGCTGCAGAACGGCCATGTTTTTGACCAGCTCATCTTTCTCTCTCTGAGCTTCTTCTACCTTTTGCTGCACAGAAAATTACAAATAAACAAAAAATACTGTGTTAGACTGATAGAGAATTGCAACTTAATGAGCTGCAACAGCAAAATAAGAGCAATAAACTCTGATGTATAGAGTAGCACAGGTGAGGAGCACCCTACCTCAAGAAACCCAGCCTTGGTGGTGACAACCAGGATGTCAGAGTTGCATTCATCCTCCACAGTCAGCAGTTCATCCTCTGAAGGGCTGTTGGCACGAAACTGGAACGGCGTGCTGGCTCCCCGGATCTCCCCTTTGTGTGTCACATAACAGAACTGGTAGAACTCGCCGTCGTCATTGGGCACATAATAACCTAAGAGAAAAGAGTCAGTCCAGTCAGTGAAATTAGTGTATAGCAGTATGGCGAAGCAAAGCCATAGATAATCCTCCCCTCACCATAGTACTTAGCTTAACTGTTCCCTACATGTGTGATGTTTTAATCTAAAAAAGCAAATGAGAGATTTATTTCTCCCCTTTGCATCAGTTTTGTATTGCTTTATGAATACTAGCATAAAAGTAAAGAAACACAGACACTAAAATATACTTTACAGCAGAGAGCTCTGTGAGGAAAGTTTCTTTTTTAACTCTATCCACTGGTTTGTTATTCAAGTTTTAACAGTCATCTAATAAAAGGTTATTAAAAAAGTGTCAGAGTAATATAAAACTATGACACGATCTTACCCTGAAAGACCACTGTTCTGTTGACTGCGGTGCCTTCCTCATAGTTCTCTGGGAGAGGTGACCACAAAAATGTGTAATAGTCCCTCGCTGTGCTCCAACCAACCTGTGAGACATTGTGGGGAACAATGTAGGATTAACAGGGAGACTTCCTGGAATCCACACAGTACAACTTCCAAAATATCACAAACTGGTTAACTAAATTAATCAGGGGTATTTCACTCCATGTTGGTAAGTTAGTGATTTAGTGTTGTGTGTTATAGTGTTTTCTATGAAGAAAATGCAAAGTTTTGTGAAACACTCCAAATCGGTTACCATGTGCATGTGTCTGGGCCATTGTTATGAACAAGCTACAACTCACTTCTAACAGGAAGAGGAAAATAGGTGAAAATTTTATACACGGGCAACTTGAAAATGAAAACCAAAATGTAATTATAAGTATTTTATGTGTTGTTAACTGATGGGTGATGCAGGGGGAGTACAGAAAATACATCCATAACTCTAGCCTGGTGCCATAAAACTGTCAAACAAAATCAGAGTCACATTGAGCTGGCTGGCTTTCTGTGTGTGCACACTCGTACATGCGTCCACAAAACGCTGAGTTAAGCCAGCCAGTCTATTATACCAACCTCTGCAACAACACACAAATTAAGTCATGTGATGTAGTATTCAAAACAGTGTGCAATTTTTAAAATATTCACATCACATCAAAAAGTATTTTCTCCACAGTTGCAACAGATGTTGCTTGTAGCGAGGCGGCCTTTTTCCACTATCTGGGCAGTTTATCCTCTCACCTGTGTACGAACAGCCTACAGCTACAATACTATGTGTGTTCATCAGAGCCAGAGATAGAACGCCCCGGTGCTCCACAACCCCCAATTGTTACCAGTGTAGTTCCAGCCTCCAGCAGTAAAGAACAGGAAGCAATTAAAACATGCACCTAGTTAGTGAGTGTCATTACTGAAAGCTAGCCTTCACCAGTCCACTCATTAGAGCTGCAGAGGTGGTGGTGGGTGAAAACTGAGAAAAACTCTTTCACTCACAACAGAATGGTCTGTAATGTGTAGAAATAGCTGGAGACAAGATCGATTTGGTGTAGAGCTAGTCATAAAAACTAAACAAGTGACTCAAGCAACAACAAAGGCAACACTGCAGGGCTAAAATGCCTGAAAACATAGAAGAAATTATCATAAAAGCTACAAAAGCAACATGTATTATATTTTAAATGTGACATTTCATCAGCATTTCAGCAAAGCTATATTCTGCGAGAAAGCTGCCAGTGGCAATATTGCAACAACAGGTAACGTATTGTATTTGAGTTGTTCATGAATCACATAGCGGTTGTTTTCAGAGACAGGTTAATTACAAAGCTGTATTTGCTTTTTCCTCATCCACTCTGACAACCTGTCCCAGCAACATCTCTACATGAAGCCGAGAACAGAATCATATCACAAAGAATAGTAAATGTTCCTACATCAAAGGACGAAAAGCTGCTTTGGTCCGTGTGCAAATAAGATCCTGTCTCACATCTATTTAACATTAATAGCATGTTTTTGCTTTGGCAACTAAAAGTATATAATTTAAACTACAGTAAATTATTTTATGCTGACATATGAATACATGAATTATGAATCAGAAAGTAATTCATTTTCAGTTTAGTTGTAATTTTTCAAATGTATAATTATTTGAACCGACCCACTTAATTACAGTAGTGCTGACAAGTAACATTTCAACTGACTGAACCAAAGGAAATGTTCATGCATTGTGTGCACATCACTAAGTTGAAACACCACAAGACACTTATTGTTTATGAATTCTAACCAAATACTTCAAATCACTGAAAAGTTGGTAGGATTACAAATGATCTATGACAGAATCTGCTCTGCTTGACTGGGACACAATAAAGTGTACAACACTAGACAGAAGGAACACTGATACACAGCATAACCAGATATATGTATGCATACAAAGGCAAGATCTTGGCACCAAATGTCTCATCTGTTAGCACTGTCAAGAACATTTATATGATTTACAATCCTGCACTCAGCTTTCTCCAGCTCAGCTCTGTTTTAGATGCTCAAAAAATTTGAGACTTTAAGATATTCACTGCCAGTTGGTGCTTACCTTGAGGCTAAACACAAAGCAATGTGGCATCCAGCTACATCCAGGAGTACAGAAGTCAGTATTTAAAAGACCTCCAGACATTAGCTTAACATGACCTAATTTCTTTGTGAGTCTTGGCAAAATATCCATTTTATTTAAATACAAAACCGTCATCAATAGCAGATGCAATGTGTAAGAATCAATACCATGTTTGAGACAATAATGTAATAAAGATTTCATTAGTGTTGCAAATAAATCAGCAAATTATCTGTATGTTCAAGAAAAACTTCACACATATGCTAGTCCAGCAAGTCCATACAAAATTTTGTATTTCTCTCTCAGACTCTCTGACTGACAAGCAGTATGGAATTCAACTTGTAAATAATATATTTCAGATCTAAGGCATTCTAAACTCATCTTAATATTAGCACAATAATCTAATTTAAACACAATATTAGTCTACTTTTGATAGTTATCTTAAAAGGTCAGAAACTGTCTAAATCCTAGATATGCATAACTATATACACACAGTTATGAAGTACACCTGTACAATATCCCTGCAATAAACTACAAAGTAGTAGAACTATGGTTAGTGGTGGTACTGTGTTGTATGCCATTTGAAAATGAGATCTTTTTTACACCAAATTATATTAAATCCATAAACAACAGAATGTTTGCCCAGTTAAATGTAGTCTACTCCGTGGATTTACTACTATACTTGTATACTATACTCACTACTGGTGTGACCAGTAGCCTGAAAACTGAACCATCATCTGACAGAAAGCAACACAAACAAAAAAAGCTGCTTAGAGTTAATCCCAACTTCTTTCGACCTCTGGCAGACAAAAAGCATGTTAGTCAGCAAAAGATGAGATATGGCTAAAATAAATTACTGCCACTGTACTGGATTTAATGTTGTCCTGTAACAAGATGATGATCCAAAGATGGTTAAATGTCCACTGGAATCATACATTCTAAATCAAGCAAGTTAGAGATTACAACTTCTTTATCTTTTGTGTGTTGGGCAAAACATGTTGTCATACAGTAAATAAGTTTGTTCACCTTGAATATGCCAACCCAGTCCTTTGGATGTGGTTTGATGAACTGTGTCAGGGTGTAGTGACACTCCAGAGCAGCATGTGGCAGGTAACTCTTTCCCACATTCTGGAAGATCACATGGGCAAAGTTTGATGTGTCCATGTTGTTGCTTAATAACGTCCTGTCCAGTAACAGTGCCATAAATTACTCAGCAGTGGCTGCACAGGAAGAGACAAGTGATAAAATATATGATTAGCAAAACAATACTCACACAAGAAGCCTACAGTGACTCAGAATAAGGCTCTCTTGACAAGCTTTGGGGGTCATTTAGTATTGTGGGTATTTGCCATCTATATATCATCATCTCCTCTACACCTTTCAAAAGCTTACACACCCACTTGTTTCACAACAAATATAGTGCTGACCAAGTCCTTACAAAACATTCTGGACCATCTGATCCCCAAAAGTCTGTTGGAATTTCATCTGACCACAATATGTGCTATCAATATTTAACAGGCTTCTTTATATGTCCATTGGCAAAGACTAATCTTTTGTGAGCAACGGTTTTCTCCCTGGACACCATCTGCAGATTCTGAGTTCATGCAATGTTGATTACACATGCCTCTCTGATCACTCACTGAAACACCATTTTCCACACATATTTCCTTGTTCCAAGACTGAACACTAACCCATCTGCTTTTCAATGCAAAGATGGGTAAATGGCAAATAGTGTGTGTCACACGCTATTATGTGCATGTTTCATTGAGTCGTTTGGCAGACACTCTACGCAAGGAGGAACCTCTGGCCTTATATTTATATATTTGGTGGACAACGCGGTCTACGTCGAGCTGTGGAGGGCATAAAAAGTTTTTGACATTTTTAATTAGAAGTTCGTAGACCCTCTTATATAAAGCTATGAAAACACATTGATGAGACACGCTGTTACACTGAATGAAGGTTGATGCTAGGAAGGGGGTTTCTTTATTATGACTAATAATGGCCATCACTTTCACTTTAGGGTACTTGTTAACATTAACAACAATGTAAAAAAAATCACCCATGTTGCCCTTTAAACTTTATATAGGTTATATAGGTTATATTTAGAAGATGTCTTATTTTAATTAACAAAAAAAGCTGATTGTAAGTAACAGTGTTTATACAAAAGTATGACCTTGAGTGTAGGACTGAAGGCTAGTAGGCTAAGGTGAGTGCAGACTTACAGAGAGGTTTTAATAATAATAATAATAGTAATAACAGATACTTTATTGATCCCCTTGGGGAAATTCTTTCGCCCCTGTAAGGCGCCAAGGGTCAGGGTATCGGGACACCAATGTCTACAATACAAATCATAACCTTTCACATCTATTACTAAGTGAACAAACAATACAGGAGGCCAATTGCACCGTAGCCAGACGACTTTAATTTATATTCAGAAGCCTGATTAGTACTTGTAAATGTCTAAGGCAATCACATCTTACAGTGGCCTTTGAATTGGTTTTGTTTAACAATGACTTAAGGCAATTACATGAAAAATACAATATGGTCATGTAATATTTCACAGCTTTAAATGTAAATGAAACACAGGTACATTTATATAAACGTATAAAAATGTATGAAAAGGTTAAAACAGTGTGCTCGGAATGTTTTGAACATTTTATTTGCACACTATATTACAAGTAACATTTATAATCCACCCAGTAATTTTGTATTTGTTAATTAAATATATTTTTATAACGTATTCAATTTGTATACTTTTGATAATTGAAGGCCTTTACCCATGACATAATGGGTGACTTCAAATGAGTAATTGTTTGAAAAGATTAAGATTACCTTTACTAGCAAAGATAGTATCAACTTTGTGTGTATTTTAGTGCGTGAGTTCGTCTTCAGCGTTTATTTTCCATCTGGGCCTAAGCTGATAAAATTTGACGTAATTAGGCCTGTGACTTTCAAAACATTTCTTTGGGTGGTGCTCGGAAATAAAACTGCGTGGAATTAACGAACTCCTCTGCCTGTTAGATGATTTCTAAACAATTAAACAACAATGAATAAAACTAATAAATGTCAACTCCAAACCTCGAAGTGAGGCCTAATGTGAAAACAGTGATCACAGCTGGCTAAGTTAGCCATAGTGCTAACTAGCTAACTTTTGCTTAAGTTACCACATAATCTCCAAAACAAGGATACGCGTTAACGAATAAAGACTTGACACACTTGCTCCTGGTAAATATATAAACTATAAAGCAAAGCATTCACGTTTACGAGGTGAATATGCAACGTTGAGTTAGGAATGTTGTCCTTAACGAGAAGCAGAGCAGCTAACTAAACAGCCCTGCTATCAGCTGGAGGACAAGCTAAGCTAAGGTAAGCTAAGCTAACGTAAACAGCAACGCCGTTCGACCGAGTTAGCCTCTAAAATCAAATGTAAAGCGGGAAGATTATGGACAACAGTCGTTTAATCATTCATAGTTATAAAATAAATATCAAACATACCCAGTTGCCATACTGAACAGCAGTCGAAACTCAAATGTCTCATAAAAACAATTGTTGACGCAGTTCAGTGCTTTCCCATGCCCACTTCCTGGAATCAGTGTTGCCAACTCCTCAGTAACGAAAATCGCTATTGGTGGCCCTAGAAGTCGCTAAATGACGTCATAACCTAATTTGCATAATAATAATGTGTATGTAATTGTAATGGACGCTGTGAGAAAATAACGAGAGGAAGGGAGCGAGGAATAGAGAGTAAAAAGCATCATAAAGGTGTTTACAACCACAAATTAAATTTCTCTGTTTCTTTTTTTAAGTGTCACAATTCAAACTCTCGTCTTTTATCCGGGCTTGGAGCTAGAAAAAGTTACTCAAAAGAGGCACTTTGGAGAAGTTTATTATATATTTATTAGGTAATTAATTCGTGTATTTTTCGTTTAGTTTTCTTATGTCTGGTTTGGTTTTTAACCTTGTGATCCGCTCTCATAAGTGCACCGACAGTGGCGGCTTTGCGCATGCGCGATTCACTTGCAGTCACTCGGGTAAACATCTCCTGCTCTAACAGCACCTCCGTGATGACTATCCGCCTGTGAGTACTTTGTGACGGGGGAGGTGTCCCCGGCATCACCCGCTGCTCGTTAAGAACAGTTTAAAGCAATATGTGCTCTGACAACTCCGAAAGTCGCCCAAACTCGCCATTAACACCAGAAAAAGTCGCCAGATTTGTCGCTAGTCGCTTTACTGAAAATAAGTCGTTAGAGGGGTCTGAAAAGTCGCTAAATATAGCGACAAAGTCGCTAAGTTGGCATCACTGCCTGGAATAACAACAACATTGCGTCATTTCCGAAAAAGGGACCTACTTGGGAATCCCACCCGTCCAAAAACTGTGACATTAATAATACATATACTAATATATGATTATGGCAATATTATTCTATATATAAGTGTCTGCGCTTGTATTAATGGCGCATTCACATAAAATACATTGGTCATTTGTTTTATACAACTATGCATAAGCAGTGGTGCAATGTAAATAAAGTAAATGTAAAACTAGTGACATTTTCTGTACATCTTCCACAATTTCCACCGAGCATTGCCCTTTATATATATGTAATATATACTAATATGTATGTTTAACTTAAACAAGGTTTGAATGCAAGTCTTTTACTTAATGATTTATCCCGCCACTGTGGATAAGACAGTCAGAGACACTAGAGAGCTTTAGAAATTAATTGAGCTGTTAGGAAATATAATAACATACAAAAACATTTACCCCAATCTTATGAAATCGCATATATTTCTAAGGCCCTCCCCTCACGTATTATTGGCTGATTATGGAAGACCGTTCTGCGCAGCTCTAGCATTTGACTGGTCTTGGGTGCTGTCATTAACGTACGTAATGTTTCGTCACACGTAGGGTCAAGAGGAAAGCAGCATGGCCGCTGTGTTGAGAGGGTCTCGGTACCTAGTTGGAAGGTGTTGCAAGCATGTTGACATTGCACTTGGTAAGGAGAACAAGTGAAGATTGTGTGGTTTTTGTGCATATCGCTGTGCTTACTGTGGAAGCTGAAGTTGTTACTTGTAGATTATCTGTGACATAAAAACACGAGGTTTGATTGAAATGTTGGAAAAGAAGTTCAGTTCATTTTCACTAGACGGTGGTTCGCAGCTCATGGTCCAGAGACTCAAGTCAGAGCTAGTTAGTAAATCAATGCGTTTCGACTTCGAGTATTTCATAGACTTAAAGGCTGAATTTGTCGCAGTGCATGTCAGGGCACATTATGCAGTGTTAGTCAACCTGCACTTCGTAGAAACATGTTAGTTGTGCTATGTTACTCAGACGCTGGCGGAGCTTCTGCGAGAAAAATCTGTACACATGATTTTACGTGAAGATGTTTTTTATTTGATCTTTTTAAGTTCTCAGGTTGCATAATAGCGTTATTATTATAATAGGCTATTCGGTAAAAAACAATAATATATTTTTTTAAGAATTATATATTTTTTTATCAAAACCTACTTAAGTAAACATTGAAATTGCTTGGTCAGATGACTTTGGTACTGAAGGGCGATTACGTTGGTAGTAACTTACACATTTGAATGAAATGTAAACATGTTAAGAACTGATCACGGCTTGCCATTATTAGACCCAGATGAAATCGTCTACTTAAAATAAACCAAAATAATTTCAATGTAAACATAATCTAAATGGCTATTCAAATAAACAAATGGAGAATCATAATGTCTTATCACTTGACCATTATTTGTAGTCTCCACAAGGTCTATGGCCTCAAAGACACAGGTAGGATTTGTTGGTCTGGGAAATATGGGAAACCCAATGGCAAAGAACTTGCTGAAGCATGGATACCCAGTCATTGCTACAGATGTGTTCCCAGAATCCTGCAAGGAAGTGCAAGAGTTAGGTGCTCAGGTAGGACAGGACCATGTAAATTATTATTTTTTGTTTTCAATTCGCTCCTCTTCTCTTCTGACCCCCCAACATTCTGTGTTTATTCAGATTGTGGATAATCCTGCGGAGGTTGCTGATAAAGCTGACCGCATTATCACCATGCTCCCCTCTAGTCCCAATGTCATAGATGTGTACACTGGGACCAATGGCATTCTCAAGTAATTTTTTTTTTTTTTTTCATTTTTCTTGCAGTAAATTTCATAATAACTTCATGAATTTTAAGTTGGATCCTAAATTGTTTATTTTTTTTAACAGAAAGGTAAAGAAAGGCTCACTACTCATTGACTCCAGCACCATTGATCCAGCAGTTTCAAAAGAGATGGCCACTGCTGCTGAGAAGATGGGGGCAGTTTTTATGGATGCACCTGTATCAGGAGGTACATTTATTAGATTTCTTGGCTAATCTTGAATCACTTTGACAAAGGTTATAATATCTATTTTTTTACTGGATCTGCAAGGCACAATATTTTTTATGTGTCCCATTTTTTTCAACATGGTATCTCAGGACCAGGTAGAATTTGTTCACAGTTTACATAGTCATTCACTGGGACTAATCCATAAGATAAACTTATTAGATTTGGGTGGTCACTGTGACCTTAGATCCATCCCATTCATGCAAATCCAATGTCAAAGGAACGCGTTAAAAGCATTTATCCAAATTCAGCACAGGGGTCCTCGGATTTACGAATAAACTGATTACATTTTGGTGGTTTAAAGGTCAAGGTGTGTGTGTGTGTGTGTGTGTGTGTGTGTGAATGCAAATTGAAGTTTTTGAACATCTCCAGTGGGATGAAATCGAAATAATTGCATTGTCCTAGTATTGGCTGTTTAACCCAGTGTAGCTGAAAAGCTGAAACATAAAAGCACACATGGTGGTAGGGACATTATTGAGTAAGCATGTGTTTGAAAGGCGTTTCTTTGTGTGAAACAATGTAAGGGAACAGATGAGATAACCGCCATCTTTCTTTCGTTTTTATCTCACACCGAAATACTTAATTTACAAAAGGTCAGAGCAGAGGTTGGAAATGATAGAAATGGAGACTAGTGGTACATAAGAAAAATATGTGTTAAGAAGAAACTGCGAATATGGTAATTTCCCACAGGGAAGATTCAATTTGGGACATTTCTGACAGGGAATGACCGTGCAGTTTTCTTTTAAACAACAAATGGATTAGGTGGCCTTCTAACCAGGTGCTTTTTTGGTGTTAAGAGTTTTATGTCTCATAATACTAAGAACAGTTAGCTAATTGTTTGGCTGTTTTAGCATCAAAAGCTTCACAGTGGTTTCAGCTCACGGTTCTCATTTGAAATGCATCTGGGAAGTTTGAGGAGGATGTTTCCATTGGATAAAATTATTCTTAGAAAACTATTCTTAGAGTTTTGTTATTTTAACCAAAGGATTTCTTAAATATGTCTACTAACATGGTTGTGTCACCCAAGAAAAGAAATAATACTTTAAATTGCTTAAGAAATAAATTAGTGCTCTGGGAAACAATTGTCAATGATTAATATAATTCAAATAATAAAATGTGCAATAAATGCTGACATTACTCGATTAATTTATGGTGTTTTTGATACATGTTGGACATTTGTCACTGTCAGTTTTTAGTGAGTTTAATGCTCTTCTCAATGATTGAATTAAAAGTCACTGTTAAATGTGAATAAGCAAACCAAATCAGACGTTGTAGTTATCTGTTGCAGCACAGCTAATGATCACATTTTGAATCCTCTTAGACCTTATTTTTTTCTTTTTACTTTGAACGGCAGAAATCTTAGTCAACTTTTGATGTTGTCATAGTCGTTAACTTTAGTTGGGTTTTTTTACATCTCAAGTCATCTTTTAAAACTTATTTTAAGGATTTAGTATTTTGTGTGAATTTAGAATCTCAGTTTGACAGTTTCCAGTGTTGGTGAGCACAGTCTTCATGAATTCCAGCTGGCAGATTTCTTTGGATGACAAGAGAGAGGGAAATGTATTACACCCATCTTGGCCTCTCTCCACTGACTTCCTGTAAACTTTAGGATTAATTATAAGATTGTGTTGGTTAATTTCTCGGCATCCCTGCAGTTTACACCTGGTTACTGAGTTATATCAAGCTCAAATATACCAATTGATCTGGAAACAGCTGTTCCTAAATCTAGGCAAAAGCTGACCAAATTCTTTTCCCAACAATGCCTCAAGGCTTTTATTCAACATGCCCAGTGACAACAAACAATACTTTCTGTTCTCATCCAAATCTCTTGTAGAGACATGCTTTCACACAGACCTGGTTGTGGTTCTTCCCAGTTTACATCAAATTATTATTCAAAATAATAATTATTTTATTATTCAGTTTAACTTTATTATTTACTTTTTCTGCACCATTTAACCTTCTAAGCAATACTTTATTTCTAAGCAGTTAGTCGCTGTAGCTCCAAACTACTGATACATTAAGCATTATATAGATGCTACACATGTCCACAATATAATTTATTTCTTTATCATTAGGCTCAGGCACAAGAATGAGCATTTTTCTAGTCAGTTTTTTGCCTTTTTCTGTTTTTTGAAACTACAGAAGCGGAATAAGATGCAACACAGACATTTAACTTCTTTTCCTTAACATTCTTTTCTTCTTGTTTCTATTGTGTTTACAGAAAATGTTTACTTGCACTGTTCTCTATACATCACAAAGATCCTATGATTGCCTTTTGTTCAGTGAATTCCAACTGATGAAAGGTCAAGCATTATATCAGCCATCACTGCATGCTTGTGCACGACTCACTGTAAGCACGAGTTCCCATTCCCAGGTGTCGGTGCTGCGAGTTCGGGTAAACTGACTTTTATGGTTGGAGGAGCAGAGGAGGAATTTACTGCAGCCAAAGAACTACTCAGCTGCATGGGAGCCAATGTGTTGTATTGCGGTCAAGTTGGAACTGGACAGGTATGAGAAGATAATTACATTAGCAAGGGAATGTCAGGGTGCATTTGAGATTCAAATGACAGCATGTTTTTTTTGAAGTGTGCGGGGTATTGAATCCTTATGCTGTGTCATCTTGTTGCAGGCTGCTAAAATTTGTAACAACATGCTCTTAGCTATTGGAATGATTGGAACCTCAGAGACAATGAACTTGGGAATAAGGTGAATATTCATCCGTACTAATAAGAGAAACTTATTTGGACAGTTTACAGCTTTGATATATTTTCTGTAACATGATGAACATTTTGTCTTTGTCTCACAGACTTGGTCTTGATCCTAAACTGTTGGCCAAAATCCTGAACATGAGTTCAGGCCGGTGTTGGTCTAGTGACACCTACAACCCTGTGCCTGGAGTCATGGAGGGAGTCCCCTCTGGGAATAACTACCAGGGTGGCTTCGGCACCCAACTGATGGCCAAGGTTAGTTTATTATCCCATAATACGACTGAACCATTATTTTTTAGCGTTAGTTACCACTTAAAATGATGCAGTGAATTATTCAGCAGTTCCATCTTAAAAGGTACTTAAACCTATATTATTACAACATAAAGAAGAATTCTCTGCTGTGTGGACTGGTGGTTTTGGAGTTTAATTTCAGCTGATGCTTTTTTTTTTTTTCATTTAACGTATGTTTTTCTTTTTCAGGACTTGGGCCTAGCACAGAACACAGCCACCAACACAAAGACTCCTGTCCCCCTTGGCTCCTTAGCCCATCAGATCTACCGAATGATGTGTGCACGCGGTTATGCCAATAAAGATTTCTCCTCTGTATTCCAGTTCCTACGTGAGGAGGAGGGCCAGTAATATCAGCCTCCACCCCGTCCACAGCCTTGCCAGGCCTGGCCCTGCACGAGACTAACATAGCGTAGTTAGGGTGTGTTTCACCCCAGGACCTTTTTTTATTTTCTAAAGTTGTGAAAGACATGAAACCCTGAGAGTTCCAGCACATTGAGGCAGATCATGTAAGCACTTCACTCCTACTCGAAATCATGTTTTCTGTGAGATCCTTTTAAAAGTAAAACACTCCTCTGAGTTTTAGAAGCAAGCAAGGTTGTCACATATGCAGAGAACACAGACTAATGATTAGCGACAGCTCTGCAGATCTTCTACTTGAAATGCAGCAGGTGTGGTGTTAAGAAGTCAACTTATTAGCTCGGATTGTCAAGACTAAACATCTGTAAATACAGCTTAGTCCCAACATATTTATCTATTCATTTTTTCTTCATGTTGCTGTTTCTTTTGTTCATTTGCATTATTTCTGTTGACAATTGAAATGTTACTTTGGGATGAAGAGTGTCATTTCCCGTTAGGAAATAAAGACAAATTGTGATATCTTAAACTTTATCAGTTAATTGACCTTTTTAATCTTTCATATTTGGATTTGGATGTTAACCTGAACATAGCTGAAACATGATTTTTTTTTAAATAATCACCATGTTTGTGCAGTGAAGACAGATGTAAATTAATTTTTTGTTGGCACAAACTGGCTTGTAGAAAAGGCAGAGCTTTTGTGCTCACAGCTTGAATAACTTAAGTTACCCTGTCCACAAACGTGTTGCTTCTGAATGCAGCCAGGCTAAAGAATGAAGAATTATCATGGTGAAAAATGACAGGTGACATTTTAAATGACTTGGATTTGGACACTCGCTACACAATTTACTCTCCATGACTCTGAGCACTAGTAAGTGAAATAGATCCCAAATGTTTTGTGTCCTTTGTATCGTGTGTCCCACTTATTCAGTAGTCACGATAAGATGTTGCGCAAACCTCTGTCTTCAGGGGCTCGGCAGCAGAGGAGATGCAGAGCCGGGATGGACGGCAAGGACACATCAGCTTTTTTTCAGTTACGCGTAAAGTATCCAGCACAACATAACTTGTCCATATGCAGGGAATCCCTCTCTAGTGAACATTTAGATGATTTTGTTGCTTAGCTAGAACCAGAATCTGAAATAACGTCGTGGTCGACTGCCGCAGCCCGCCTTAATAACTTTGGGATCTGGATTTCTTTTCTGTCCCCCACTTAGGCTAGCCCAGGACCGCGGCATGTTTCTGATCTGGTTTGCCAAGAGCCACTGAGGGGCCAATGTGCCATAGGTCATGCGATCACAAGACAAACCCATAAAAAGTCCATTAAGCACTGTAGTCTAAGAGCTGTGTTGTCATCTACTTGATAGGCACTACAAACAGAGCAGCACTTTGGTCTCAGGCCTCCAGCAGACTGACACACACACTGACATCATCCGCTGCAGCGCGCACATCACTCGTCGACTCAGCAGCGTCCTCAACACTTAAATAAGCTTTGTTTTCATTCATCTGTCGCTGTTTTTATTCCTGAACCCGGCGATGACGCTTTTTTTATGATTCGCCTAACTAAAACGATTATCGCTCGGGTGTCTGAAGTTGTAAAATGTGAGTTTAGACTTAACTACGGATGACTTTCGCAAAAACTTCGCAAGTAGCCTAAAACCAGATTTCTTTCTTTTTTTCTGTCTGTCTGCCTTTGCTTCTTTCTGCATTTGAACCATTTTTGCATTTGAACCAATGACTTTCAGGTGTATTGTTCTGTCTGCTTCCTTTTCCCGTGGAAAGCTAAGTTTACGGATGATACTATATTATTCAAAACGGGGGTAAAACACCAACCAACGACTTATACAATCACATTTTGTTTTTATTACGACGCGTTTGAGTTATACAAATATTTTATTTAATCATTGCTTTTCTGGAGGCAAATTATTACTTAACAGCGGGAAATGTGCGTTAGTTGCGTTTTGACTCGCTATATCTATATTTTTTTTGATGTGGTAAAAAAAAGTTTAGTGAACCATAAATTGAATTTGTAACTTATAATAATGTCATGGTATCAGGTATCCTTTAGATAAATTGACATGAAGTACATTAATAAATAGTCATTCGTCCATGTGTGTGTGTGTGTGTGTGTGTGTGTTGGCACCATACTGAAATTAAACTCGTTCCTTTTTTGCAATCCAGACACGGATCAGGTTTTTGTTTTACTGCTGTGTGTGTTTTTATGCAGTATAGAAAGAGAGCTGCACTAATGTGTGAACAACGTGGCGAAGATGATTCCTGTCGCACGGCTTGTAAGAAAATACACACAGATTTTCTTTCTCAAATGTAGTTTAATGTTAAATAAAATCCAATTAGTCTAAGCTCGTTGGTGTTGACGGAAAAATTCCTTAAAACGTTATATTTCTTTCCTGAAATGCCCACAAGCTATGAACTCGGGACATAAAGATTTACAGCCTCAAAAGGTGGAGACACTCATGGCGCTCAGCTTCTGTGGTCTCACCTAAAATGGACATTTAAAACAAAAAATAATTCTGAGCGGTAAAGCCTAATCTTAACCCCGACATCTATATTCACATTTTAGTCTACACAACCCAATATTTAGGTCCACACATAAACTAAACAATATTGTATCTTTATTCTTGCACTGCACAATAAGAATATTTAGATGCTGCATATGTGCCCAAAGTCAAGACTGTTGACGTCTGCGTTCTGCCTAAAGGAAAACAAGAACCCACCTATGGAGACATTTTACGCAGAATGTAGAAACGTGTAGCTGGTAAAGAAAAGTAAATGTTTCTATAAATCGCTTTTCACTTTGTTAAGACAGTAAAATAATTTATCTTTAACTCTAATTTTGACAATGTAATGTAATTAGATGTTTTGTCCTATTTCTAAAGACTGCTGGACTATTAAAGAGAGAACGAGTAAACCAGTGGAGGTTACTTGTATTAAAAACGAACATATACTGTCGGTGAAATCTTGTCTTCTGTATTTACCAGTGTTTCCTCTTCTAACTTGCTGGTATGAGATGCCTGTTTGGCCAGAGTGCAACTTTCAACTTGACCTTGGCCTCCAGCCGCGTCTAAGCCCGTGTGAGGAAGTCCAGCCAAATGTGGCATGCTTTGATATTTTGTGGACACTGAAATTGCTTTTACATTAACACGTTACAGTGCCACATGTGAGCATGATTAAATGCATTATTGTTGTTATAATATGCACATTCGATATATCCATAAGTATATGTATTCATTTTCGGAAAATACCACCTGCGTAATCAGTGAACTTCAAACCCTCACTGTGAGCCGTTCAGTCACTTTAGATCATTTATGTTGTACGTTTTGTAAAAAGCTGCACTTATTTTGCTGAAAGCAAATGGAAACATCCACTATATCAATATAAACCCAGATATCCGAAATCTTCTTTTCGCTTTGCCTTAGAAGTAAGTTTGTGTGTAACAGTAATTGCGCATCGGTTCTGCCTAATACTTCTATATAATCTATTTTTCCCCCTAGTTTCCTTTGGCCAAGTAGCCTATTACACAACTTATTAATTAAGTCTGTTCTAACACCATCGACAAAAATGTCTTCACAACACAACATCTCTCAGTATGAAATTCCAACATCACTGAGTTTAGGAAAAAAATAAGTACAGAGCTTCTTTGCATGAAACATGGATTTGCTGATGTGCCTCAAATCTTCGCAAAAAAAAAGGTTAATCTGTGTTATCTGATGTCTGGACGTTTATCGTCTCCTTTGCATATCACGTGTTTGGCCCTGGCCAATAACCTCGCGATCTTTATGTACTCAGGCGTGTTGGTATCGTTACTCTGCCCGAGTCCCTGTCTCTGTTCAGTCGAGGGGATTTTGAAAAAGAGTTAGTCGTCTCGGTGTAGATATGCTATGACCGCTTCATTACTTCTCCATTCTCACTGGATTGACCCGGTGATGTTTCTCTACGACAACGGCTTGGATGAAAGAAGCAAAAACATGGAAGGATTTACTGGAGGCAATTTTGCTGCAAACCAGTGCAGGAATTTGTTAGCGCATCCAACCTCACTGGCTCCCAGCACCACCTACACTGCGAGTGAGGTGCCAGTCTCTGGCATGGGGGAGCCTGGCAAACAATGCAGCCCCTGTTCTGCCACTCAGAGCTCGCCCAATGCATCTTTGCCCTATGGATATTTTGGCAGCAGTTATTACCCATGTAGGATGTCCCACGGCAGCGTCAAGGCATGCGCGCAGCCCTCTGGTTATGGCGATAAATACATGGATTCATCGGTCCCCGGTGAGGAGTTCTCTACCAGGGCGAAAGAATTTGCTTTTTATCAGGGTTATTCTTCGGGTCCTTACCAACCTAGCTACTTGGACGTCCCTGTCGTACCTGCGTTGAGTGCTCCGTCTGAGCCAAGACACGAGTCTCTGTTGCCCATGGAGCCCTACCAACCGTGGGCCATCACCAATGGTTGGAGTGGTCAAGTTTACTGCACCAAGGAGCAGCCACAGACGAATCCTCTGTGGAAATCCTCTTTACAAGGTATTTAGTATTGTTTTACACAGGAGCATGCAGTGTACAAAGTGATTTTAAACTTATAATAAGCGGTGCGCATAAAAATCTAAAATAATCCAATTTTAAAAATGAGAGATACATGCTTGTAAAACATCTAATGAAGTCAAAGATGCTAAATTGTGATGTTGCATTTTCTTCTCCACAGATACCATATCTGGTGGAGACAGTTCTGTTCGCCGTGGGAGAAAAAAGCGGGTGCCATACACCAAGGTGCAGCTCAAAGAACTAGAAAGGGAGTACGCCACCAATAAATTCATCACCAAGGACAAAAGAAGAAGGATATCCGCTCAAACAAATCTGACAGAGAGACAAGTGACAATCTGGTTTCAGAACCGGCGCGTAAAAGAGAAAAAAATCGTCAATAAATTCAAGAGTTCCAGTTAGCTCTGGAGATGGTGAGACAGGAGGTGGACATGGATGCGCCTTCACCCTAAAAACTGTTATAATTTATTACATTATGAACAGCTTCCTTGTCGCCAGAGTGGTTCTGTTTTGACTTACACATTTCCTTCCTCAAAATGTTAAGTGGAACCAGTCGATGCGGCCTGTTGACGGAAGATCGGAAATGGTCTTTTAAGTGTTGACCATTCTGCGAAGGATGCATGATCTTACAGTATTCATCAAACAATTCATTTAAGACATTCAACTCAAACAGTCCTGTTTTTTTAGTGCAGTTAATCCAATACAGACATTAAAAGCTGAAACCCCTGGAATCAGACATGGCCTTTTAAAAAATGGCTAAACTGTCATCACCGTGCAAACCTGCAGTTTTAAACGTGTATGACTGAATAGGAGAACATTATTTTAAGGAGTAATTCACTAAAGTGAAAACACAAATCTACTTCCAAAGTAATCTAGTCACACTTCTGTGGTGTATGATTAATTTTTTTAGATAAACGATATTCTACAAATTAAAAATCTGGAAAAAAAGCTGCTTACATAAAAAAAATTACTGCCTTTTAAAATTAAATCCCTCCTTTCAAAACAAGTCCATATCTGTTAATTAACTAGGCAGTATCTGATGAAGCGTTATGACACATGAGACAATTTAAATATTTTAATAGCTTTGTGCACATCACTGTCTTTTTTGCTTTTTCTAAAAACAGGGTTTTACTCGCAGGGAGTAAGTCGCCTGTCGACACGCTGGCGATATATGCAATTTCTGCCTTTCGGTCAAGAACGAAGTATTGAAAAAGATGGCATATTTAAACATGTAAATAACGATTTGACTGCAAATATCTATTCTCTTTTTACTGCAATAGCTCAAAGTTTTGACAATAAATGTTTAAGAGACGCATTGTGAACTTGTCATTTTCATTCATCTTTCTTAGTCCAAATTAAACATGAAGCTTGTTTAGTCAATAGTATTTACAAATTGCCAGAGTAGACTTCCTGAACTAATGACACCGTGTCGTCTGTAAGACAACAGGCCTGCAGGAAGGAGCTCAGAACCGCAGCCTTTAAGAGTTTAGGTCGCCATCTAGTGGTGAAGCGATGTCAGCACAGTTTGTGCATTTGCCATGTAAGCGTCTTCTCTCCTCACAATGAGGCTTTGTGTGTTTCTGTGAAAGAGAAATAGTCAAAAGAAATACTTACCTACTGTCAATAAATGTTTCACGTGTCAATTTTGACAAATAGGTAAGAATTAAAATCTCCATTTCTTCTATAATACACTAAAAACATCTATATTTATCATATACATTTTGTAGCGCAACAGAAACATTATGCTGATATTATAATACTGACTGATTTAATAAATGTAATACATGTAACATTTTTAAAGTCTCATTACAATCAAAATTATAACGAGAACAAACTTATTTAAACATAAACTATATTTTGGTTACACATTTCCAAAGAAATAGTAAATACACGTCCTAATAACAAGATATCCACCGTGAATGATGTGTTCAAAGATGAGAATTAAATTGTCTGTTGATTTTTCAGTTTCTAAAATAGGCCTACATTTGAAATACATATACATGGATATGTAATAATAGAAACGTGCAGCCAATGAACTGGAACTGCAAAATCTTGTAAGTTTTTTCTTCAGCGCAGTTACGCATGTCTGCGTAAATGTTTAAATCCATTATCCACGGTTCACGCGCATATTTATTAACTGATAGCTACTCAAACGAAAAATAAAATCTAGGAAATATAGTTTTATTCGTATGGAGTCGTGAAGGCCTTACACGTATTAACATCATTTACAGACAAGGGTGTGTTTTCATTTTGTGTCAGACCATTAACAGTACTATGTTTTTTAGCTTGTAAAGGAGAGGCCATAACTGTTACTGTTAGGCGTCATCAGTGATGTTCTGCTCAGTAACACGGTCCACGTT
The DNA here is from genome assembly GCA_034779795.1 of Ctenopoma multispine. NCBI lineage: Eukaryota > Metazoa > Chordata > Actinopteri > Anabantiformes > Anabantidae > Ctenopoma > Ctenopoma multispine. Next base: position 12,037,006 of record JAUYWH010000008.1, on the reverse strand, counting down.
ATTGTACAATATGATCAGCTAATACGTCACAGTATCGACACGCAGCGCACAGTTTCTTTCACACAATTGCTCTTTTTTTCTTTACGTAAAATGTAAATATTTAAGAACCAGGACAGGGCACTGACCTGTAAACTGTTCAGCTCCTTGTGCCAGTCTATAGCCGGCAGGTTGCTGCAGTCTACACTTGAATTATCCGGCTGGGTGTGAAGGATGGGCCTGTACCATAAAGAGGAGTATTTGTCCCAGTAACGAGGCAGCACCCTGTGGCGCGCGTCACCCACTCAGCTCAGTCTCACAGCGCGAGATAACGAACAATAGCAGGCAAGTTTTTGCGTCTTGCTCAAGAGCATTTAGAGACTCGTGCAGCTGTTGGGTTAGATTGATGATTTCGTACAAATTTGAACTGCTTTCACTGATCCACGCTTTTGGCAGTAATGTGATTTGTTGTTAGTAAATATTTGTTGAGAATCCTTCTTCTGTGCCCCCCCCCCCCGATGATGGAGTGTCCTCTCTGTCTGTGTCATTGCTCCCCCACAGCTGAACAGGACAATGCATCTCACTCCAAACTAACTGTGGTGCAGGCCTGACAGGGCTGATACAGCGCTGGAAATCGGTTTAATAACATCAAAAGTACTAAATAAAATATCAGCAGGTCACGCTGAACTGTGCCACGGAGTCGTTTCCACTTTTCAGACAGAACATTGGAGTCAGGAAAGTTCACTCTGCAAAAACCCACGTTGTCATTTTTGATGTTTATAATACTGCAAGTATGCGATCAAGGACAAGAAAAGGCGTTTTCTGATTTATAAACTGATTTAAAACATATCTCATATTTGCTGATTCTCGCCGTGATCTTAGATTTTTCTTCCACGCAGGGTTAGTGAACTGAATTTGTCAGTCCAGAAAGTTTCAGATTGTTTTGTTTTGTTTTACAGCAGCTTCAGCTGTAAACTGACTCCTGCTGCTTCCAGAAAAGCTCCCGGTGATGCAGACAGACTCCACCGTGTTTCTCAGTTTAATTTCAGTGTCTTTATCAGAACATTCAAACTTTAGTGGTCTGGTATCTGGTGTGTTTAACATTTTTCCGTCATCACATCGCTGTACTTATCTGATTCACTTTACTTTAAATAATAAGACTTCTTGTGCAGAGGAGTACAAATTACTTTGTGTAATACTTCTGGCTGTATTTAGCTTATGTTTGGGATAAGACGATAGTTCATTTACTTTTGTTATACACTGAAAATCACCTGGTTTTCCAAATTGTGTTTATGTTATACACATATATTTATAATACAACACCCATGAAAAGCAAGTAATACATTAGATTACTTTTTATTAACACTTCAAACGTATCTGAGAAGTGAGGTGGTTTAGACATTTATTTGTTTTGTTTCCTCTTGAACAATTTCTTTTTCAAAATGTAAACAAAGTTTGAAACCTGCTGTCACTGTGTCTGGTTGATTTAGATTCAGTTTACCACAGTAATGCTTATAAACCTTACACTAAATGAACACAATTGCAATGTTTAGAAACACATTTGTTTATTTGATATATTGTTCCAGCTCTACCACTTTATAACTTGTGTGGTACATGCATTGCAGAATTGTGTTTGTGAACTGAATCCAGGAAGCAGGACCTGCAGGAGGCACAGAGACCTTCAAGAAGTTCAGTTAGACCACATTCCTGTTAAAGTGTCGACAAAAATGTTTGACTAACCTGAAAAGCTGCTTTTATTTTTAAACTCCCCGTTAGCTCTGTACATTTTTCTCTCAAACCGACTAGATGTCATGAATATTTTATGTCCTACTCCTACCGACTTTCATGTCATTGCCTAAGCAATACAAAAAAATCACGTTTTGTGGTATTTAAATACGTCTTTCAATCACAGTATCAATCCTTGAGGCTGAAATTGTTCCAATATAACATTTTTACTTAGTAAATGTATACATACTCACTGATAGGTTAATGTGGTTCTGCGGAAAAAGAGAACTTGATATTTTTTTGAAATATAAATATATATATTGTAGGTTATAGTCGCCTGGGGGGTCAAGCTTCACCAGCTTTTTGTTTTCAAAAACCTCCATTAGTCACTCGATATTAAAAAAAATGTTGTGTCTACTTTAAGAACTGAATACATATTTAGAGTCCCTGGTTAAACGGTGTAACTAATGTTCGTGGATGAAGCTGTTTATGAACCGTGCTGTAGGACGTAGAGGGAAGGTTTTATGTGACAAACTGGGCCACTCCTCGGCCCTGGATGCTGACTCTGCAAATGAGTGGCTGAATAATTCACAACGCAATAAACACAGGAACTGTCGTCAAATTTATTATGCAAGACAATTTCAGTCACCAAAATGAAACAAACAGTCTCACATGAACGAAAGCCAATCAGTTCACGTGAAACAGAAAACCACCTGGACAGAATAAAATACTACACAGTCTCCTCAATACTCCCCTGAACCGGCTTTGATGTAGGAAAAGTGAATTTGGACCAAATTTTAAAATCGGTTGCTTGCGAGGATTAGTGATATGTGACACATGTGCCCACTTACCCTGCAGTGATGACAAATGAATATGGATTGGACTGCAGGAAATAACCCGTGTCCAGAGGTTTATATTGGGTGTTGCAAACAGAGAAAATGCGACACTGGACTCACTTCGTAAATTGTATTATTATAAATTTATTATTAATAGCCTGTGAACAACATTTGTATGTTTATACTAAAAGTTAAAGACATGCTTCGTCGTGACATACATAGACAAAAATACATTTGAAAATATCAAATGTACGCACTTAATTAAACTTAGTTTGGAGGAAGAGAATCGAGCTTTTATTCTTCAGTGATATATCCGTGTTAAAAATATGATATGTTAAGAACAAACGTAAGAGAGACAAACCTGTTTTTTTTTTTTACAGGCTATTGTATTTTTGTCCCTCTGTGCCAAACTGGATTCAGGTTTGACAAACGCGCAGCTCATGTTGCTCCACCGCTTGTGGACTAGATTAGTCTACAAATAGCCAGCGGAGCTGTATTAAATCCAAATAGAGAGAGACGACTAATTCATACCTGCCATGATAAATATAAAAAGATTTTAAAAAGCTTCCAAATTCTTAACCCTAAATCGCATGCGCAGTACAGGCCCACATTTTACCTAAATATGACCTGTCTTCTCTGTGGTCTAAATTCTTCACTTTGTATCACAAAGATTAATCCTCACACACATGATAACGTTAGTGTCGTGTCACCTTCGTGGTCGAAAACGAGGTAGTCATCTTTTTCTTTAAAGAAACTCAGAGCTCTCTGCAGAGGTTAAGGTGAGGGTTAAGGCGAGGGTTAGGTTTAAAACGAAGTATAAGCTAAGATTTGGCAGGTTATGCGGCTTGACGTGAAATTGCGTGTTAGTTTCGGTTTTTCTGCGATTTAAAGTTGTAATTTTACGATGATCGTCCACAGAAAACCGAAAGTAATCATTATCATCTATAGCAAAAGAGGTGCCCGTGAAATATTTAGGTTCTTCAAAATAGCAGAAATGAAGTCGATGTAAAATTCCCATGCAGCCAAATGCTTTATAAACTCATTGACTCATATAGCCTTCACGCTGAGGCGTAGGCTATCTGTCATTTTGTGCCAGTGGTCACATGGCTTTGGCCCTCAGGAATGGATAGAGATGGATCCCCACGTCAGCTTGTACGTCTAAGGATTTCTGCTCCACTAGTCTGCCTCAAAGTGACTGGAGCGCAGCGCCGCGGAGGAACTATGCGAGGATTATTATAGGACGTTTTCAGCAACAGAATATGGATTTTGATGATCGGATCTCAGGCTCTAATATGTATTTACCGAGCTGCACTTATTACGTCTCCGGAGCAGACTTTTCGGGTCTCCCTCATTATTTAACCCAAAGCCAGTCCTCCTGTCCCATGACTTACTCGTACCAGACCTCAGCTCTGCCACAGGTCCCGTCCGTGAGAGATGTTGCTTTCAGAGACTATGGCATTGATACTTCCACTAAATGGCACCACAGCAGAGGGAGCCTATCACACTGCTACACAGAGGATATCGTGCACAGGGACGGCTGGACGAGCCCGACTTCAAGGGGGGGTGAGATCTTGGTGAAAAGCAGCTCCAGCACCAGCCACCCCAGCTCCTCCAACCCAACGCCCGGGTTCTACGGCAGCGTTGGCAGGAACGGCGTCCTGCCACAGGCGTTTGACCAGTTTTTCGACACTGCCTACGGCAGCGCAGAGATCAGCACAGCACCGACAGCACAAGCGGCAGACACTGACAGACACACTGTCAAAACAAGCCCCGCTCCGGCTCACCCGAGCTCGGACTCGGCGGAGAGCTGCAGCCCCAAGTCGTCCTCCGGCCACAGCGAGGAGAAGCCGAGCAAAAGCAGCAGTGAGTATCACTACGTAACGCAAGAAGGAGAAAAATCTAACGCGCTGCTCTTAAAGCCTTTTATACGCAGTTTTATAAGCACGTAAGGTTTATGGAGGGCCTGCAGATTTACCCTATAACAAAACTATGTTATAAACGACAAGATCACGTGCTTGGGATTGAAATTGGCCGTGAATACGCAGGCGTTAAAGCTCGTTTTCCAAGATTTCAAACAAAATCTCATATTTTCTCCACGTGTGCTTAAGTATCATAAGCTTTTTACATGATCAACATATAGATTTACATTTTAAAGAAAATCTAAACATTCCAAATCCCCCACATGTCTTGATCATATTAACATAGGTCTTTTTTGGAATTTTTAAGTGGTCATTTAAATCTGATTTTGGATCAGACCTAGGCTTAAACCCTGATTCTTATTGAAACATAAATATTTACAAATTCACTGGATTTGCCAGGATTTAATCCAACAACTGCTCTCCATGAGGACATTTGCTTAACTAACACTAAAACAACAGCATTTTACGCACAGTGAAATCACAGCGCACAATACAAGCATATCAGACACATGATACCCATGTCTGTTTGGGTTTGGCCCACACTCTCTTAAAAGCAGCCAGTATGGTTTTTACAGATTTCAATAGGTTTTCACAACTTCCGACATGCAATCCTTCATGCTCAACGTGTCCCAATATCAAGTCCAGTCTTTGTTTACAAATGTCGATGCTGTAGACCAGAGAGGAAGGAAACACTTGAACTCCAAAGCTCATATAGACCACCACTGCTGCTTCAACGCAAGAAATTTATTTCGTGTTGTTGCAACGTGTCTATGATGAACCGGTGACATTTTTCCTTTTATTGTGTTCCAGGTGGCCAGAGGACGCGCAAGAAGAGATGTCCGTATTCCAAGTATCAGATCAGGGAACTCGAGAGAGAATTCTTCTTCAGCGTTTACATCAACAAAGAGAAGCGTCTACAACTCTCGCGGATGCTCAATCTATCAGATCGCCAGGTCAAAATCTGGTTTCAGAACAGGAGGATGAAAGAGAAGAAACTGAACAGAGACCGTTTACAGTACTACACCACAAACCCCCTGCTATAAAAACTGAACAAAGGCTGCCACGCACCCTCTCATCTAAACTACACATCTACATCATGGACAGGAGGATGTTTCAGAGAGAATTCAACTATTTATATATTATTTTACCATTAAACACATTATTATTATCATTATTATTATTATAGACCCTACATTTGACTTCACTACATTTGCGATATGTTTACGCGCAAAACCAAATATCTGGATTCCTTTTTATTAGGCAGTTAATAATACAATGGATATGGATGGTCTGTACTGCATTTTTCTAAGATATTCGTATTTTTTTCTATAAATTAAACTTATTTTCCCAGATTTAGACAGGTACACGTACTCTGCTGTATTTTCAAAGTTTTTTTTTCCATTTAAATGAAACTCATTTTCACAAATTTACGCATGCACGAGCAACTTTTGTGGCCAGAAATTTTGACGTCAAACAATTGTTAGTGTTTCTTTCTTTCTCTTAATCTTTTAACTTTATTGTACAAATACAACTCCGATTACTGGAAACTCTTTGTGTGTTTTGGACTTACTAAAATGCTTCATCTCACACGGTGGTGTTGCGGTGATCAGACTTCCCCTACAATGACTGCTCGGCTTTGCATAGTTAGAGAATGAGTCAAGATATTATCTGATACGAGTTCATTCGTTTCATGCATTTTAAGTCTGATATTCAACATCTGCGCTTGACCCTCAGTACACCAGCTTTGTTGAGCAGTTTGGCTGTAAAGTTGGATTAATCTCCAACTTCATCCAAAAGGTCAAACCGCTGATAAATGAGAAAACCCCCAAATGAAACACAACCCCATGTTCTGTTTTATATGGCTGCACGTGTATCGTATCAGATGCATGATATGTAGGTCTGATGCTTTTTATTCCCATGGGTGGAAATAAGATCCGCTGCAGTTATTATTTGATATCCATTACAAAGGGTTCATTCATTTCTGGGGCGAAGTGGAAACGCTGATTTTTGACCTAACATGCCGTCTAGGGCTTACTGAAACAATGTTACAACCCGTTTCTTTTTAAAGAATATGAATCTTTGTGTGTGATTTTCATCCCATCAAAGTATTTGTTAAGAGATCTAAAGACCATATTAATTATTCACTACAAGTCAGCCTGTGTTGAAGCATCCAGGCGGTTGCACTAGGGTAAATAAAGAATTGGACAAACTCCAGATCACTCTTACAATCATCATTTATTTATTATCTGAAGTGGTTTAAGCCGACGAGTCTGATAGTAAATGAGCAGGCTATGATTTTAGACCATGAAGCTGTATGTTAATCAGCAAGTAAAATATAACACTCGCACATAAAAAGATGGGTCAAATGGGTTGAGGTGGCTTTATATCCACCACCAGGCCCCTGAAAACAACTTGAATGGCCTGCCATAAGCTAATAAGGGCCCTGATGCCTTCCTTATACCGTGCATCCTGTGAGGCTCTTAGGAATTTCGCTCTGATTGCTGCACATCCTCCCAGTTGCTCCAGTAACTTGGCCATAAAACGCGGATTCGTCTGGAGCATTTGGAGTGTAGTGCAATAAACCGTCTCAGACCAAGGTTATTAACTGCGACTAAGGGGCTGAAAAACAAGGGCTGAGAGCACTGAAAGCTTGTGTTCACGAACCTTTCCGGCGTCATTTGTTTCAGCATCTTACCGTGGCAGGAATATTCTGCAGTCGTGTTGTGTTGCAGCGTAGGCCTGCTGCCTGCGCCCACTGGGTGGCGCTCCTCAGATCAATGTCATTGCCGTGAATACAGATATGAAAGATGTTTGCCTCGCCGCGTATCTGCTTTACAATGGTGTCACCACCTCAGGATTTAATTGTTAAGGTAGGCACAGAAATATTGTGAATACCTTTTACGACAACAGTTGTTTTTTTTATCAACGCGTTTGAGGACGTTTGTTCATTTCTTCACTCTGTCCCAGTTCATCTTCATTCAAAGGAACTCAACTGAAGATGCTGTTTTTCATTTTAGCTGCAGATGGCATGATGCAATGAAAGAATTACTGTAAACATTACAAGAAATAAATCGTGCAAGAAAGGATTTTTCTTTCCTGAACAACAAATCTAATGCAGGTTCTGGCTCTGGAAAAGTTATGGGCCTGGAGTGACTAATGTGCTCTGAGAAATAAGATCACAAGGTTCTATACTTGAGGCATGTTGTGGGTCACTAACTTTTATAATCTCTATACAGTTTGAAATGTAACTTATTCTTTATTTTATAGACACTAACGTTGACGTATGTTGCTCAGCTGCTATGTGGACAGTGTAAACACGACTAGGAAACCATACAGACCGTTAGTTCACCTTCATATCGTGATCGTTGTATTCATGTATGCATGTGTGTGTCAGTATGAGGGCTTGGGCTTGCGCGCAGGCATATATATACAAAGCTAGAGAAAATTAACACAGTTAGTCTCTCATTTACATTAATTTTCTAATATTTAGAAAAGCAAAAAATGTTTTATGGGAATAATAAAATAGGACTAGCTCACCCACAGCGCACACTGAAACATCACAGGAAATAATCCAGTAGGGTTAATGATTATTATCATTCATTGTAGCCAGACTGCTGCTGGTTTGACGCCATATAATAGGACTGTACATAAACTGGAGAAGTACATTTCTAGACTTTATGGCTCCAGACTTACAGAAGAAGGAGGCAGTCGATGTTGAATTTTCAGGGTAAACAGTCACATTTTAAGTTGACCTAAATCAGTAGGCCTGTGTTATAAACCCCTAAACGTCTTCACGATCTCCAAAGAAAAGAGAGGCCATATTTAGACTATTTATGACTTTTAATATTGAAGAAATCCGCACAGTTTGACAGGACATTTGTTTCCTGGTTGTTTGTTTATGTGATGACAGCTCAACAACAAAATGCCAGATTACACTTTATTTAATTCAAATAAGGATTAACTGGCATCATTGAACGTGTTTAGATTGTGTGTGTGTTTTCAACGTGGTACACAAGTAAATTGTATTTATTTATTTTTCTTTTCTTTTCTAGCTGAATGACGGTTACTCGTTTTTATATTTATGTTATGACCTCAGCTTGGATGCGTAGGCCTGTTGTCTGAAAACGTTAATAAAAAGGACAAAGTGTATTAAGGCTGAAACAGTGAAGCTATTTTATTGATTGAAAGCACAAAAATCAAACATTCAAAGCCGCGCGGGGCATTTTATTTTGGGATGGGACGTTTTGCTGTGATTTACTTAAATATAAACTGAAGAATGAGGATCATGTGTGGAATTAGAGAGTGTGTGTGTGTGTGTGTGTGTGTGTGTGTGTGTGTGTGTGTGTGTGTGTGTGTGTGTGTGTGTGTGTGTGTGTCTGAATCCGTAGTGTAATCTATTCAGAAAGAGAGTTTCTTGTAGTCTTGATGATCCTCGGGAAAGATGTGGTTGCAGGTCATTGTTCAACAGTTGCGCTCCCTCCAGTGTGCCTACGTGTCACCTTTACAAATGCGCGGTAGATCATTTGCAGTGAAAGGTATTTGGACGAAATATTGGCATGACATCCACACCACAGGTACATAAGGTGTAGATAAAGGTAGTGCCTATATCTGATTTGACAGTTGGTGTGCCAAGATGAAACACTGGATGCACACTGCAAAGTCCATGAGGATTGTTTTCTTAAAGTGCAGTACAATTATCAGAGCAACACAGGAAATGTAAAGAGTCCCCCGACCAGAGTCACACAGGACCTTGTGGATCTTTGATGCACCCTGAGCTTCTTTATTTTTACAGTGCTGAAAAACCTGCCATAAAGCTATGCATTGTACATAATTGTTGGAGACACATTTCTGCAACTGATATGTCAAATAGTTACAAGCTTATGGTTGCAAATCTAAAATGCAAAAGAGATTTAAAGATTTTACCTAAACTCCTCTGATGCACCACTTTCCCCCCACAGTTTTCTTTACTTATCCTATAACAAAATATATGACACAGTCGAGCTGCCTGCTCCGACTGGGAGGAGTCTGCAGTCGCCTGGTGTTTTAATTGGCTGCAGGCTACAGTGAGAAGCGTGAGTATCGGTAATTATTCAGCAATGTTTTGCACAAGAAATGTCAGCCAGAAAGGGCTATCTTCATCCTCCGTCAAATTATACCACAACGATGACATGTCCCAACAACCAAGCTGGAAATTCGTTTTTCGTGGATTCCTTAATCAACGTGAGAACCGACAGCGGTTCATATTACCAAAGTAACGGCGTGTATTTGCCACCGGCGTCGGAATATTCATATGGACTCTCCGGTGGTTCTTGTTTCCCGGGGATCGGTAAGCGCAACGAGCCAGCTAACCAAAGCGCGATCCCTTCATCTGCGCCGTATGTTCAGGGCATGGAAACGTGGCTGGAAGCGTCGAGATCCTGTCGGGTGGATCAACCCAGCGGTCAGCATATGGCTCAGTGTTCATTCTCACCGAGTATAAAAGAGGAAAGCGCATATTGCCTTTATGAATCAGATAAATGTTCTAAAGGAGCCACAGTAGATGATATTTCCTACTCGACGGCGTCATGTCCCGTTACAGGCAGCACCGTGCCGGTCCCCGGCTACTTCCGTCTGTCTCAAACCTACACGTCCTCCAGGCTGTACCATGATGTCCAGCCAAACCTGAATCCCTTTACTCCGCAACGACCGGTCCGTCTGGAAAGCCAGTCCTCCCAGCTGCCTGCTGCCTCTGCGGAGCCCGAGCTGAAGGAGAGCCACGAGGAGGCGCTTGTCCCTGCGCCCTGCGCCCCGGCCAGAGAGGAGGACACCCGTCTCTCATCGGAAAGCTCGTCATCCCCTGAACCCGCTGAGACGTGCACTGCGGACTGTCCAGAAAAGTCCGTGAAAGGTGAAGAGCCAATCTTCATTGTAGAAATGTTACAAAAACAGACGGCGTGAAGTAATTGTAGGCTTCTGTTCTTGCTTCTGATCTTTTCTTTAGCTACAGAGGAACACAAGAGTGTAGATTTCTATTAGAGAATACATTTAGGTCAACACTCCTCCACCTATAGGTGTGCTGTAATCCGCTATTTTCCGGATTATCAGACATGAGGCGAAATTGAACGTGACTTAACCAATCAGCTCCAACGATCTGAGCTACTGTAGTTCTTTTAGGTTACAGATAGGCTGCAGTGGCTGTGCTACACTGCAACAATGTTCACACAGGCCGCACGGATTTATTTTACTGGCAGTGTGAAGTTTAAGCGCGCAAATTATTAAATTATATAATTGTATTTATTATTGTATTTCTTAACAATACCAGTCCCGTATATTCTATCCATAATCTGTAATTTATCATTTCATGAAAATGCGCAGGTATTGCTAAAAGAATATTAGACTGTGAAGGTATTTCTCAATACAGGTGCAGTTGGCTATAGGTTGACTGCTTTGTGGTGTAAATAGCTGTTTCTGGTAAAATAAAAAATCTGAAAGGTTCTTACATGAGTTATCCATAGAAATATCTGATTGTGCGTAAAATCATACCAGAAATCAGCTAGACAACAGAAATTAGTTATTAGAATTTTAATTTATGAGTTTATATGAAGTCAAATTCTAGAATTAATCCACCAAACGTATAGTTTTATTTTAAATAGCTTCTAAATGTTTTTCTGCTGGACAAAGTCAAGTTTTGATTCAGAATTTTGAATGTTACTCATCCATAATATCTCTTAGGGAAAAAAAAAAGATGTGATCCCTCCATGAGACTAATGGTTATGTCACACCTGTTGCCTACAGTTTCTAATGTGAAATGTCTCACCCTCATTATAGGAGACGGTAAAATGGAAAACACAGCTAACTGGCTCACAGCTAAGAGTGGCCGAAAGAAGCGCTGTCCCTACACCAAGCACCAGACACTGGAGCTGGAGAAGGAGTTTCTCTTCAACATGTACTTGACTAGAGAGCGTCGTTTGGAGATCAGCCGCAGTGTGCATCTCACTGACAGGCAAGTCAAAATCTGGTTCCAAAACAGGAGGATGAAACTGAAAAAAATGAGCCGGGAGAACAGGATCCGAGAGCTCTCCAGCAACTTCAGCTTCTCATGAGACTGTGTGCGTCTGTGCGCCGTCCTCCATCCATGGCGAGGGCGCCTGTGCAGAGCCCTCCACCCAACTGTGAGGATGTCGTTGGAAAAGAGGACCATACTGCTAACTTATTGATTGTTGTTCTTTCGAAAATGTTATTTTCACGTCTGTTTTATTTTGTCGTGGATATGTATTTATAAATGGCTACATTTGTAACGTTGATTCGTTGTGTTTAAAATGTTCAGAATGTGACCACAATGTTTCAGAGGCTTCAGGCTTGTACATATTGTATATTCAACCTGAGTGAACCATTGGAATTTGCATGCTGGACCTACCCTTGGGATACTTGTGTTACAGTTACATGTAGGCCTTTATGTGACTAAAGAACCCAAGAGGTTTGATGAATATTTGCACATTTTTGCTGCTCAAATTAATAAAACCATCACTGCAACTGCAGACTTCTTATTTCATTCAGAAAGACTGGCTGGCTGGCTGCGCGCTCTTTAAGTCTTCGAGCTGGCACAGGTACAGTGCATAGTGCTAATCCCTTTGAGTTTTGGAGCAAGTCCGCTTTGTGCACAGTAAATATTGTTACAGTAGTAGAAAGTGGTGTTCTTCATAGTTTAGGCCTGTCATAGATGTCTGACGGATTTTTACACTTGTTGCTTTTTGACTCAGACTTAAATGTAAAGTTCAGAGTACGTGAATCACAATTATTGTTATATTTATATTATTTTAAAATTATTCTATCAGAATAAGTTGGTCCCTGTTTTTTTTAAACAATTAATATTGAATGCGTAATTTGATTGTTTGTGAAACAATGTACAAGGACATCTAAAACTAACACAGTCCAAATCTGGCAAAGCAGTCTGAGAAACCTCGCATATCAGGCGGTTTGATTTCCATTTGTAACTAGATCACTAATAGAATCTGGACGTTGTATTTTGCATCGTACATAGTTCGGTGCAGTTTTCACAGCATAAAACATCACAGCAGATTTTCCTGAAGAGGAGAGCGGGCTGTTGAGTGGTTTAGGTAGTCTCATGTTGTTGGGCTATGTTATTTCTCCCACAACACGAAACTGCCTTGATTACCTCAGTAAAACTCATCGCATCATGAAAAGTGAATCACTATTAATTACTGAATGAATTTATTAAAAATTTCAAGTTTCAGTCAGAATATGTTGTTCCAAAAACCGTGTTTTATTGTTGCGCGTAAAGGGATCACTTCAGATGAATTTCATTTCATTTTTTAATTATGAAACCATGATACTGTTCTGTATGGGATTAGTTGGGATTTATTTTCACCATGTGCGTTATTTAAGACTATCTGTTTGCTCTACAGCATGAGTAAATATGTGGGCTGGAAAATTAGAAAGAAGAAAGAATTAAGGGCTGTATATGTCCAGGAGATGAGGAAAGGACTGACAAGGCCTCGGTTATGATCATTGCAGTCTGCCAGTTGCCTCGCCGTAGGAAATGCCGGATGCGTCTGCTTGCGCCAGAGAAAGGACACAAAGACTGAGCTTTATTGGTGATATTTAGCTTAGACAGCCAGGTTGTAACCTTAAGAAAAACAACCCAATTGCCCGTGATAAAAGGACTGTTATATAGCACCCAAATAACCGCACCCCACTTCCCGTTTTAGATGCCTTCAAAGTAGACCCACAACCCCGCAGACACAGCTTTGTGCGTCTTGGAAATGTTCCCTTAAGATGTTTAGATACTGTAAAATCCAATGGTCCTTTAAACACATATTTGCTTGTTTTATCTTATTTAACAAGTCTTGAAAATGTTTTACATACCAACCACTAACAAGAACCAGAAGTCTCTTTTCCAAAGTAAGAATTTTATAGATGGGGGTCAGGTAAGTTATTACAAGCTTTTTCATGAATCCTATTTTATTAATTAGTTTTTATTAATATACACTTTTAAAGAGTGGAGCTTGTTCAATGGCTTCACTAATGGAGGTTTTAAAGTGGTATTACCCCTGCTCTCCATTACAACTATGTTCGATTACACTAATATAAGATCGCTTGACAAAAATCATAACGTTTATTGCTTATAAAACGAAATATTTCCCAATAAAGGCGCCTGGATTTGCTATTAAAATATGGTGGGGAAAATGGTGGCCATTTACTCGAGCAGCAGGCTGATTTATTATTTATTGTTCTGTCCCACGGTCACGTGTTTGGGGCGCCCTATCCAGTCTTGGGCAAGGTTCAACTTACTGGACGCATTGAGCTCCAAGCTGGTGCAGGAAAGCAGCGCATTATATCATGCAACGAAGCTGATTTTGTCTTAAGATTACACCACTGTAAACGCACTGTTTTGTTGCTTTTGCATTTTTTTTATTTTTTATTTTTGCAATGTCGACGTTGGGAACCAATTATTATGTTGACTCCCGTATTCTTCCCGAGCAGGAAGATATGACACCGAGGTTCTCATCAGCTGCAGGGGTGGAGCAGGCGATGCTCACCGAATATGGCGGACAGGATTCTTGTCCTTTGCAAGCAAAATCTTCTATTTTTGGTGGATCATGGAGTCCTATCCCGGCCCACCCTCCGAGCACAGTCACTCCGACTTACATACATCACCATTACACAAGCGGGGACAGCGATGGCATGTTTACGCGCTCCTGGGCGCTGGACCCAGTCTCTGCGTCCCTCTGTTTGACGGGAATACCATCGACAGCCATGCACTATGAGATAAAACCCGAGCCTCTGATTGGAAGTACTGAATGCACAACTTTGGAGACGCACACACCTATTTTGTCTGATATTGAAAACGGAGCGTCTGTTGCGGAGATTTCCCACGAAACCACATCCAAGTCTAAACCCATTATCGAGAGCCCGTCAGCAGAAGAAAAGAGGGAGGCAGATGCAAGTAAGCAATGCAGAGTTTGACTTTTATTCTGGTCACTGTATGTGCATGTAGATGAATGAAAACTGCTTCAATGGCGTGAGAGTGTGGATGGATTTGTTTTGGATGTCACAGGCCTGGTTTAGTACAAACATTGTTTATGCTCAGAGATTTTATTAAATTGTTTACAAGGTGGTTAAAACACGTCACTGTGTAATTATACAAATCACAGTCATCGATCCTCAGAGTGAAAATGAATCAAAATGACTTCTCTCCTCTCGTGGTTTTGATCCCCTGTTTCCAGATAACCCATCGTCCAACTGGCTTCACGCAAAACCCACCAGAAAAAAGCGTTGTCCATATACAAAGCATCAAATCCTCGAACTGGAAAAGGAATTTCTGTTTAACATGTACCTCCCCCGGGATCGTAGATACGAAGTAGCGAGACTCCTGAATTTGACCGAGAGACAGGTGAAAATCTGGTTTCAGAACCGCAGGATGAAGATGAAGAAAGAAAACAAAGACCGGAGGAGAGACAGTTAACCGCTTTTGAACTGATGGTGGATTAGAGGCTGATGTGGGAGGGGGGGGAGGAGGATCTGTTGTTAATATTCCTGAGCTGTTACACGTGTTGTTGTAAAGTTTGTGTTGTTAAAACAATGCTGGATTTTTCTTTCTATGGTATCCGGTGTTTCATGTTTGTGAGAGGACAAAATGTGTCGTATGAATTTTTAAATGTGTTGTACGTGACGCACACAGATAGTTGAACTATTGTCCATTTGGTATTTGCATGAAATTATCCTTGACTTCCTGAATGTCGTTCGGCTACCTATTTGCGTTGTTTTAAATTATTTTTTTGCAACTTTGAATGTTTTTAAGTCGTAGGATTTGATCCATTTGTGAAAACACTGTGCACACTTAAAATACCTCATTGTTCTTTATTTCATTCAAAATAAATAGACGTTTGTAAAGCACACCTCAGAGTATTTTGTAAACGTTTTTCTTAACTTTAAGACGCATTTTGTTTGACACTCTTAACAAATATACTATAGATTTACATGTAGTAATAAATAGTGCAACAACTTTTTAAACGCGTTGCAGCGTTCACCCTTAAAAAAGTATTTTCTTAATTACAGGACTAAAGATAAAACTCAGACTTTTACTACATTTATTGGTTTGTAACCACTGGACTTTATGGTGCAACCACTCAAGGCCACACAGATTTTTTTTTTCTCTTCATGGCTTTTGTTAAACCAAACTGGTCTAACGTTGCATTTCTATTTATACTATTTATTAGGCGGCATTAATGTTCTTGTGGAAATGAAAGAGGAATCTTTTTTTGATCTTGATTTGATTTGATCTTTTTTGGGGTGTGAAATCTAGACAAAGTTTCCAAACTCACAAAACACCACCATACAAACACAAAGCTCAGTGAAAGCGAATTAAAGAGACGGTGAAACATATTTTAGTATTTATAGATTTCTTTGCCGTTAATTGTGTTTGAGGACATTCTCGGCCTCTGTGCGCCCTACAAACTAGACTATGTCCTTCTGCAATAAACCACAATCACAGCTTCAACTGTTTATAAGGTGCGAAAACGGCAAAGCGTGTAGAGGCGCCGTGGCAGCAGTAAAGCAGCATTTGTAACAAGGCTCGGGCAAACACTCAGATATGCAGCACTGCTAGAAGATAGGCCTCAAGCAGTGGGCAGCACACACACATACACACAGGAAGAGTGGAGGGCGTGGCAGGATTTCAGATTGGTCTGTCTTAAAACGTCTAATTACTTTACAACCGTCTACCAGCAACTATACTGTCGGTACAGAAACATTTTTTTGTTGTGTTGTCGCAGCAGAGCTCTCAGGACAACAGACGCACTGAAACACACGACACACGTTTCACACACGGAAAACTGCTTCCAAACCTAAAGCCGCAACATACGTCACTTTATTATCATTGAGATTGACACAGTTAAAAATAAAACGAGGCGAGAAAAAAATTTGAAATGGAAAAACTCAAAGTTGGACAAACGTATCTGAGCTGCTGATGGTGTGACTCTGTGCTGCTGCGCACTGGCCACCAGCAGGTGGAGGCAGCGACTCAGCTGAAGAACAACCTGCATGGTGCGTTCACGGCACCCAAGACCACTCCCTATTGATCACAGTCCTGCACCAGTTGTGTCGTTTTCATCATAAAATATAATCAAGCTGCACGTTCTGATTAATATGATAATAACTTAGTTATGACATAAATTGCTCTTTAAATATGCTCATTTAATTAAAGTGGGACTTTGTTTTACCAGGGGTTCTTTTACTTTTTATTACACATTCTGAGTGAAGCACAAAATAGTTTATCAAATGACTCCACCTTGTGCTTTTTAATAAAGTAGAATAAAACATGCAGCCTGAGGATCACACACGGCTGCATTCTCTCTGACTGTATTCTTACTGAACACATCGCTTTAATTTGGGATTAAAGAATTTACGGTCAATAAATGTGGAACCACATGAACAGTTAGATGTAAACTTAAGAATGGATCAAAAGAGTCCACTACACATTTAGGTTAATTTTACAAAACATTATGAACTGGTGATATATACCACACATAATCTCTTCAGGGAGGAAATAGTTTTGTGTGGAGACGACATTCTAGTGTGATATCTTTCACTGTTTGTATGGAAAACCTCTTTCTAAACAGCTGCAGATAAACTGAAAGGTGCTTGGACGTTGTTTGTGGTGACCTTTCATGACCCCTATTCATCAAACTTCATGACACCACCGGTGACAGAGGAGACCACAAGTGAACTCTGGAGAAGTTCAGGGGAGTAAAGTCATGAACACATGGGAGTGTGTTTCAATCACTTACTCTCGGTGGCAAGAGTCTGTTGTTTTGGAAGAAACTCGGAGTGAAGTGGATAGTGAGCTTACTTCTGTGTTTGCAGGCCTAAACATCTTTAAATGACTTAAGACGCCATAATGACAACGTCACAGTTCCTGTTTCTAAAGGAAATATTTCTAGATAATTAAAAAAAATCATTCACATCACTATGTTCATATGTTCATTTATTTTATGTTTTTCCTTTTACAGGGCAACTTAGCAAGGACTGACTCAAGGAAAATTGACAGACAGGCTGATTGTCTCTTAAATGTGGGCTGTAGGTGGAGAGGTAGGTTAAACATGACCATCAATATGAACTCAGTTTTATTCATTAACACTTGTTTCTTTTGGGGGTCTTTTGCAGCATGTGATTTATTTATTTACTGAAGTTTTTTTATTTCATGTGTCTGTTCATGAGGACTCAAGCCTACGACGGCCTTGAAGTATCTGTCAAATCTTCCCATGAATCCAGGGAGCTCAATAAATAAAATCGTAATGTGAAAATCCTGTCATGAACACTGCTTTGTTTCCAACACACACACACACACACACACACACACACACACACACACATAATGTGTTTTCCAGAAGGACCACTACTCGGCTTGAATGTACTCCTGTAATTCTTTTTTTTCCTCACAGAATCCGGTGTATGATATATGCAGCAGCCTTAATGACAGAAACAAAATGCAGTGAGACATTTTACAAACACTATCAATCATTTTACTAATATACAATTTCGAAAAATTAATACTATTCATGTGTGCAAACAATGTTAATGTTGCATTTAACACATTTCGTATAGACTTAACCATCGTTTAGAAAAAACACTCACATTTGTTGTTAGTATTATTTTTTTTATTACCATCTAAACGGTAAATATTTCTTTCCTAAAAACAACTCGTCAGTGGTTGTAGATTTGGCCCGCTTGCCTCCCAGATGTCTCTTCGTTGTTTCAGAACAGACGGGAAACGTGCCGCTCCTGTCCACAGCTCGTCCAGACACCGTCGCCTGTCTGCATCTGTTCAAAAGAAACAAACAGCGAAATGCTTCTTCATGTCTGTAAATCCCTGAACAAAAATAACACATAAGCCAAACTCTTGTTGCAGCGTCAAATGTGGTCTCATGTGGTGTTTAGGGGTCTTGAACCCCACGTTTTAGAAGTTGGTTCTTCACACGACTCTTTGTTCTGTTTGTGTCATTGTTCAATTTCTACACCTGTGTGTAACTATAAGTTAATTTTCATTTTAATGCGTTAAATAATGTGTTTAGTTTAGATACTTATTTTCAGAAATTAACAATGAAACGCCACACAACGAGCTGCACGCAAACGAAATTGGGTTAAATGTAAATACAACTAATGTTCTTCTTACATCCCCGCAGCTGATTGTCCACTTTTCCTCTTAGATTATCGAGTTAGATCAATATTTCTGCACCAGTCTCAAATTCAGAGGTACATCCTTACCTGCGGTACATTTCTCAAACCACACTCATATTTCAAGCTTATGCGGTAAAAATGAATTGTTTTCGAAACCGAATATGCCAGAGAAAAGACTTTGTCCACAGGGTCTCTGACTGAGAGAAAGGTATGAGACAGAATGGGATTTTGCTGAATGCCAACACCCACTCACCTCAGCAAACAATTGATCCTAAGCTGCTCCGTTCGTTTCTATATCACTAACCAAGTCCGTGCCTCTCTTCTGTCTTTTTCTTTGCCAGCATAGTCCTTTGTGAGAACGAAATGTCTCTTTTGGTTGTTTTCTAATTTATTACTGAGCAAGTGAAAATCTGTGCGTAATGGTGGTGCGTCTCATCCGTGCTGCTAAATAAATTCCTGCATTTCTAAATGGTAAACTTCTCCTACGGCATACCTAGAGACTAATCGTTCTCTTCTTGGCCATATATGATCTAAGGGAGTGTTAGATGGTTTAAATGCGTTTCTCAGGGCAGGGACCTGTCAGACCTTTTGGAGAGAAAGATTGATCACACATATGCTACCAGGGCTCTTTGTTTAGAGCCTGAGCAATAAACAGCCATCAGATCCCACCTTTCCTCTGCTCCCCACCACAGTGGCAAATCATGTCTGC
This sequence comes from Ctenopoma multispine, assembly GCA_034779795.1. Taxonomy (NCBI): domain Eukaryota; kingdom Metazoa; phylum Chordata; class Actinopteri; order Anabantiformes; family Anabantidae; genus Ctenopoma; species Ctenopoma multispine. Next base: position 12,017,663 of record JAUYWH010000008.1, on the reverse strand, counting down.
TCTCCGCTATGTTACAACCAATAATGCTGAAGTGTATGGATGCTGGTTTAGGTCAACATTATCCCGACAGTCGAAATAAAATAAATGAAATGGGATGTAGCCCAGGGAGCTGTACACTGTTAGGTTGTGAATATCTTAAGTGGTTTCATGGACACAAAACTGTGTTTTCAGTAGAAACATCTATAAAAACAGATGTATATTGTAATGATAAAGTCGCCTCTTTTAATATATTTTATGACCTCGTAGGTGATTCGATTGTGCCAAAATATGACGCATCACACTGCAGCCTCCCTCTCTCTCTCCTGTGTGGTTTGTGTGTGTGTGTTGGGGGAGGGGTAGACATGTTGCTGGATGTCTGTTGCAGCTTTTCTCTCCAACCAAACCTGCAAAAAAAAAATATCTCCAGATTAGAGGCTCCACACCGATAACGATTATGGGAGTCGTTGAGTTATGATATGCAAACGTGGCTGTTGAAATGATTTGTGGCGTGGCATGCTATCAGGAAACGCACGCTCACACGCGACCCATTTCGTGCGCGCGCGTAACCGCACGGTAGCTTTCGTGTGCGCGCAAAAGTGGGCACGGCTTTTGGGTGTTTTTCCAGGGGTGGCGGGGGGGGGGGGTGTTGACCAAACTGACCCAAAAATGTGTAAATAAAGTCACAACTACCCGCGGAATGAGGCGTTACCCCTCCGACTTTCTCGGTCAATCACAGGGGACAGTGGCTTCTTTTGATAAAAACCCCCAATTGTCATTGGGCAGATGCAATCATGTGACAAGCAGCACGGTCTAATTCCAACCATGTCCTCATGAAAGCAATAGTTTATGGCATGGAGGTCTCTCTACGACTATATCCAGTTTAGTAGTTTATGAAAATAAACTGCTTATTATTTTTTTATTATTATTTCTGCCTCCCTCGAGTTACCTTAAAATCAACAATTTTCATCAGCAGGAGGAGATGAATTACGAATTTGGGAGAGAAAGTGGTTTTATCAACAGCCAGCCGTCGCTCGCTGAGTGCCTGACATCTCTTTCTAACCATGGTGATGCATTTCAAAGTTCATCAATCAAGAGCTCGGGGCTTTCACAGACGACACTGATTCCTCCTCCTTTTGAACAGACCATTCCCGGCCTGAACCCGAGCATCCACCCACGCCACAGCCGCTCAAAGCAAGATCTGAAAGGCTGCAGCCCGCTGCAAGCTGCATCTCTGCCCCCGGAGTACCCGTGGATGAAGGAGAAGAAAAGCGTCAAGAGGAGTAAGACTGTTGCTGCTTCTGCTGCCTCCTCTGCTTCTGCAACAACGGCTGCCTCCTCACCACTCTACTTCTCCCCCCAAGGCAAGACATGATGATTAATAACCTCCGCGTTAAAGGCTCCTCATTGTCTTAGGATTCCCCTCTGCAAGGAGCTGCATCCCCGGCCCTCGTGCGGCGTGGGCGTCCATTTACACTAGTATAGGATTTTGATTTAAACATGCTTAATCTCATCAAATAACGCACTGACTTGTGATGCAGTGTAAGAGTGTTAACGTCTGACAGTAATGGAGAGTGATAGATTATTCTTACACGGACCAGCAGCTGGCACGTTCATTAATCTTCACCCTCCGTCCTGTCCTGTCCACACAGACCCATCATATTCCGCCTGCGGTCCATAAATCTTACTAGTCCCGGTGCTTGCCTGCCACAAGTTTCAACCCACATAGCTTGTTTTTTCTCTGCACACAATTGTGTTGCTGTGTACTTTGGGGATCGACAGCTTTTCTTTGATTAAAAAGTAACATGTGGTTCATTTCTTAGGTTCACCAGAGGTACCAGAGGGTGTAGTTGGCGGTGGAGGAGCATCCAGGAGGCTGCGGACTGCGTACACCAACACCCAACTTCTGGAACTGGAGAAGGAGTTTCATTTTAACAAATACCTCTGCAGACCGAGGCGAGTGGAAATAGCCGCTTTGCTGGATTTAACAGAGAAGCAGGTGAAAGTGTGGTTTCAGAACAGGAGGATGAAGCACAAGAGACAGACTCACTGCAAGGAGAACCGGGACAGTGAGGGGAAATATGCGTGCCTGGACGACGGGCCGGAGGACGAGTTTGAGCAAGCCGCGGACAGCAGCGCAGCCGGGACCCTCCTGGAGAGGGAGAGGTATTTCCACCAAAATACATTGACTTCACAACAGTGTCAGAACGGACACAATGGGGAGAACCAAAGTCCGTCTGTTACGCATTTGAACAGCAATGAGAAAAATCTGAAACATTTTCTAACCCAGGCACCCACTGTTCCTATCTGCGTGTCAACAATAGGGCCGGACAATGATAATTCCCCGGGCCTGGACGTCTCTTTGCAGGATTTCCAAGTTTTCTCATCCTCCTCCTCTTTTTCACCTAGTTTGTCAGATTCAGCACAGAGTCCCCTGCCTTTATCATCCGAAACATTTGACCTTTTCTCAGAAACTCTCACAACAATCGACCTGCAAAACTTGAGTTACTGAAATATTTGTGTTTATTTGAAATCCAGACACTTGTCAATGTAATCAGTTTTAGCATGAAGGGGAGTCTTAAACAGGTATCACAAAGAAGGTAAGTTATAGCAAAGAAACAAAAAAAAAAACACAGCTACTGTTTTATCTACATAGATTGTTGATTCCATTACACGTTTATTTTTATATGGATTTAGACTATAGCTGAGCGGAGTATTTTTTTTTCTTCAAATAAAACTTTACACTGATTGGAATCAGATTCGCCATTGTCTTATTTATTCACGTTTGGAGAGATGATTTATTTTATTTATAGAAGAGATTTTAAAAGATAAATTTTTTCTCCCTATGGAGACATGATCAGATTATCTCAAACTTTCCAAAAGCAATGATTTCGCTGATCCTCGCAATATAAAATACAAATAAACCACAATTGTATATATTTGCACTCTATGTTTTTTTTTATTTCAAATAGGGAGAGAATATATTTCAGCGTGACTCTGGTACAGACCCCAGTGTTTTAACAGGGAGATTCATTACCTCTAGATGTTAGTGCCCCGAAAACGAAAATCTGCAGTGAGAATTGGCTGCTAGAAGTCCCAGGCCAAAAGTTATGACTTTTCTTGCCTCTCTAATTAAATTTTATTGCCTATAAAACTCACAGTACTGAGGGTGCTTGTTTATAGCCCGATCTGCAAACGTAATACAATATATCTGAATTGAGAATCGCGCCTTCCGTCACTGTGGCCCTCAAAACTTAAGAAATGATTTCAATTCGACACAGTCGACATACGTTTTATATTGGTGTAAATTATAATTTAACCGGGTTGTGCGTGTGTGGGAGCACTATAAATCAAACAATAGAATTTATTTATTCATCTGCTTTGTAGTAAAATTATTATGATATTGTTGATATGGACCAAACGGATCCTCGTCCCATTCACAGCTGAAGAGCGACAGGTTGAACCTCGATTTGTGGAGGAGCGTAGAGACGTTTCCGTGGTTGCTCTTTCTATGGTAAAGTTATTTAATATCTATGGAAACTAACTGATGGGAAGCTAAAGCTGCATATTATTCCAGGAGTCACACGATTACCAATCCCACTGATTAATTATTCTGACCAGAGTCTGCAGGCGATGTGATTCATTTATAGGCTGTGTATATTCCTGCACTCGCCCGTGTTGCTCTCAGGACTGTGCAGTTGTGCTGAGAGCCTCTTAGCAATAATACAAAGGTGAAGTGAGGTGGGGAACTGCCATCGCTACTGAGATATGGTTTTAAGTCATAGATAATTGCGCACAATTTTGAAACAAGGATTGAGGGAGATAATTCTACAAAACCCAGGGGGCACAGAAGTAGCATTAGTTTTTGGTGCAGATGCCATTGGCTCAAATTTTTAATATTAAGTCCTGTATTTGTAGGCTAAACCACAAATACACCCTGCACTATATATAACATTTCTACTGTATTATGTATAAATGAACATAAATAAACTATTTTAGTATAATATCAGAGTAAAGTGACAGTTTGAGAAATGCAGCTGAGGAAATATACAGTTAAGTGGATTACAAAAAGCTATAATGAGTGTGATACCAGGGGAAGAAACCAAGAAGACTGGCAAGTAGATTAAGCTTTATGGGAAACCAGATACAACATGTGCCAGTAGATCCTCTGCACGCACGCACACACACACACACACACACACACACACACACACACACGGGTCAAAGGTCAAGCTTGCTCTCCTCTCCACTCCAAACTGGAAGGAACCACTGCCAGGTCAGGAGGGGGTCAGGTTTTGAATGACCACAGAGGGCTTGTGGTTCATAAACAATACAATTTATTGCCTTCTCAGATAACTCTCAACAAGTTAAAAAATAATATATATATATAGATATGTAAGTAAAAATCTGAGGTTTAAAAAATATATCACATGACAATAACCTCAGTATCTACAAAGTCTAGTGCTCCCTTTCTCTGTGTAATTCTGATTTCAAACCCAACAATTGTCACCACCTGCAGCTACAGTACAAGCTGAAGCTCTTCACACATCCCCTCCAGAGCTGCACTGACATTTCTGTCTCATTTCCCTCAAAACAAAGGCTATACAGTTCAAAGACTCAGTCTTTTAACCTGTATTGGGTGATACTGCCTGTCAAAAGATGACTAATGAATGACTGACTCTTTTATAAACAACAGGCTGCTTTGCTTGAATACACCAGGAGGCACAGGTTTGTAAGAAGGGAAGGTTTTTCTGTTTATTCTTCCAAGTACATACGCTTTGGAAAATAGTTTTTGTAATTGACCATACAGTAAAAACTAATTTAAAGGAAGCTGTCAACAGAGATGCAAATATGTAAGATGTCGTGTAGTAATAAAATAGTGAAGCAGAAGTAACAGCTGTTGCTCAAAAAGCGAAGCACTTGTCACGACAGTTTCACATAATGATCCCTGTTTAGATTTACAACGCTGATGTATTCATAAACTCGAATTGCTCAAAGTCAATGAGCAGACTTAAGTGCCAGAGAAACATTATTTGCTTATTTATCATGATCCATGATCGTGCCATTATTCTGTGACACATTCACCACCAGCAGCAGCAGTCAAAAATGCACAGACACGCACGAAAGGTGACAGAACAATAAAAGTATGTTCAGTAAGTATTGCGGTGTTGACTGTTTGTCCCGCAGCGAAACTGTGGTCAGTGTGATAAATGATTAGCAGATTAACTTCCGCATGTTTGAGCCCACTCTTCCACTGCTTCCGTATCATGTAAAGTTTCTACTGCCGGACGGTCCATCGCTGCCAGCAACAAAGTCTGCTTACAATGCGCGCAATTCCCGAAGAGTTTGTGTCTCTTATCGCAGGTAAACTATCAGAAAAGTGTTGTTTATTTGCAAAAATCTTGTCTGCTCTCTGTATTTCCCTTTGTTTTTACTGAGTCCAGCTTTTAAAAGACCGTTGTGTGAAAGAGGAAGCGTGGGTTCAATATGGGTGACTGAGTTTTTGTGAAATACAAATTCAGTCGGATCTCACTACAGCGCTGCTATTTTATTTAAAAAACGCTCCTGACTCACGTTAAAAGATGCAAAGTGCAGTTTTCTGTGTGTTGCTGGTGCATTTCTAAGCGCAATCACAATACATCCACAGCAGTACTGGGCTTTCTTTTTTAACTGTTAAACAGCTTATCACAGTTAACCAGTGATATCAGATTGTATGGATGATTTACCTGTTTTTTTTTTGTTTAGATCTAGAACATTTCCTCAATGATGGGTTAAAGGGGGAAAATTTAAGCAAGAAGGCAAAAGAGAAGAGAGACTCTTTCATCAAACGCATCAAAGAGGTCAAATTGGGGTATGTCTATTTGCATTGTACAGCAGAAATTTCCTGGTGACTCAAATTTTGAAAAGTGTTAACGTCCTTTTACTCTCTCTCCTCCAACAGTTTTCCAAATGATTTCAAGGACAAAAGTGAGTCTTACTCTTGGTTTAATAATTCTGAACCCTACGTTTTAGATTTATTGCACCACTGGTTTCCAAACGGAGGATCTGCACCTTTATACAAGCACATGACATGAATCTTATGTGTCACAGAGAATGAGAAAAAACTAAATAATGTTTGCTGTTTGTTTTACTTTTTTTAACTAATAATACACAATTTTCAGCCTTTTCAACAAGCTGCTCAGACCTCACAGTTCTCCTAAACAGTCTGGGAACTCCTGTGTTACACCGTATCACATACTGCACCCTCTGTTTACTTCAGTAGATGGAGATGACTCTGACGATGAGGAGGAAGTTGACAGCAACAACGAGGGAGGGTCACTGCAGTCGGAGCGCACAGATAAGGATGATGACGCTTTCGAGGGTAAGACACAAGCACATGTCTGATGTTGACAGGCTAACTGCTTATGCTGCTAACTGCTTAACTATGGATTGAAGTATTGGAAATTGCACCTGGAATTGAAAATACCCAAACCGTTGAATCTGCTCTTTGGAAAAAGTGACTTTGAGTGGCAAACTGAAGGAGACATTCCAACTGTAACTTGGCAACCTGGGGGCAATTTGGGGGCACAACTGCTACTCCCACCACCCCTGTCACTCCACTCATTTGACATGTAGGGCATGCTTTATTGCTCTCAGCCACGGCCTACTGACTGGAAATTGCGCTTGTAGTCGGAGTAAAAGAAATCTCTGTTTACAGTGGCTCTAACCCTGTGTGCTTCATGATCTTTCTAAGTTTCTGTGAGTTTTTTGTTTTTTGAGTATCAGTGAAATGTTGTGAAAGGTCATTAGGGTCCAGGGTTTATGGGTTGTAAACAGCTGCCAGTTTTATGGCTGCTCTTTCACACAAAGCAACTTTGACACAGCAGTTGAACATTTGCATTGAAGTTGCACACTGAAGTAAAATCTCCTTCTTTCCTTAGCAAAACATTGCTCAGTCAGACCTCCTTGGCTTTTGCTACTTATTTTAACATTAATCAGTTAAATGTGTGAAAACAAAGTTCGACAGAAACCGGTCTGGGCATGTTTAACAACTTTAAAACAAATGTAATTTCATTAGACACATTAAAACACTAAGACAGGACTCAACGGTAGCTGAAATGATGACAGAGTCAGAGAGAATACTAATGTGTATTTCTTTGATTCATCTTAATTCCTTCCCAGGTTCCCAGCAGTCCCCACCTGTGGCAGCTCAGGACCTGACAACCGTTTTTAAAGCGGGATACCTTGAGAAACGCAGAAAGGGTTGGTGCTCTGCTATAAACATTAAACTAATTCTATATAATAAACTATGTTGAGTACCAACATAAATGTACATGTTTCCAGAAAATCTTTTACTGTAATGTTTAAACCAACAAGATTTGAACAAGAAGTTGCCAAATATAAAATATCAGCACTGTGATACAAAATTATGCAATTTTGTCAACACATAGCTCTAACTGCTATAAAATGATATGAATACAGATTAAATTGTTGGGTTTCTCTCTGCAGATCACAGCTTTTTTGGCACTGAGTGGCAGAAGAGATGGTGTGCTCTAAGCAATCAGACCTTCTACTATTATGGAAGTGAAAAAGGTATCTCAGTTTTTTTTTTCTTGCTTCATTCCAGTTAATTTTGAGTCACGCTGTTTGAGAAAAGTTATTGGATGGATTGTTTCCCGGGTTCTAGCTGATGATGATGTCTTAATTTTCTGTAACTAGACAAGCAGCAGAAGGGCGAGTTCAGTATCGATGGGTACAATGTCAAAATGAACAACACTTTACGGAAAGACTCAAAGAAAGACTGTTGCTTTGAAATTTTGGCTCCAGACAAGCGACTCTATCAGGTGGGCTAATCTCTTAGTGATGGTTTGACCATTTTTTTAAAACCATATTTGTGCTAAGTGTACCTTCTAAATTGAAAAACAAAGGTGGGCTTGAGTTGTGCCACATTTTTAACTTGGCACGCTGTGTGTTTACATGCACTTCATTAAATCTTTATTTTTAAAACCCATTGACACTGCTGCTTTGCAATGGCTCAGGCTGACATGCATATTTTAAAAAGGTCTAAATGAGTGTTTCTAACATTCAGGCTCTTCCATGTGGAACATTTTACTATGCATAAATGCAGTATTATTTGTTTATGTTAATTAATATATGTAGAACAGCATATTGCACTAACTGCAGTTTTCATTTCTCTCCTCTTTCATCACAGTTTTGTGCGTCATCAACGAAAGAGGCGGAGGAATGGGTGAAACAGATAGACTTTGTTTTGAAAGGTTTGAACAGTTTGAGTCATAAGAACATATCATTATGCTTGTAAATGTAATTAACTGAATATTAGCTTCTTCAGGAGTTCAAAATCAAATAAAGTTTCCAAATATTAACACCAGATTCAAAATGTGTGTTTCCCTGTTTGTAGATATGACTGGCATCATCCCAGAAGACGAGGATGAACAGGACATGTACGATGATGTTGGAGCAATAGTAGACACACCGGCATCTGAGCCAATTGATGAGGACCTTTATGAAGAGCTGCCAGGTTTGACCACTTATTTTATGACTTCTAAAACTCCACAGAGTCAAACAAATCACAAGAATTTCTTTGATTATTTTTATTCAAAAGTTTTATTCTGCATTAAATAACCATGATTTTTCATAGTACACTCCCCAATCAACAACATCTTGTTTCCACAGAGGATGACAAACCATCTCCAGCAAAGACTCTTCCAAAAGTGGAGCCACCACGCAAACCCTCTCCTCCTGCTGCAGGTACACCTGACTGTGTGTGTGTGTATGTAGGTCATATGAATGTTTTCTTTAGTTTGCTAATTAGACAGTAGTAACGTTTACTACAGATATGAAGGATATGAGGACACTGGGATGAACAAATGACTATTCATGTAGCTGTAAGCAAACAAAACCTCCTGAGCCACAATGAAGAAGAAGTGATTTTACAGAGGAAGTTTTTTGTGAACATGCGCAACAAAAAATTAGCACAATGCTGGAAATAACTTTCAACCCACTTCCTTTTACAATAAGTGACATGCTGTAGTTCAGTAAGTGCAAAAATACCTTGCACTGAGAAATATCTATGGTTACCTACAACATCATCAAATTCAAAAAACATACTACTGTGTAACCTAAAACATTACAGTTGACTCACACCTCAACTTTTAAAAAAGACAAAGTGTATCCTGTCCACAATTAGTTTTAATATGTGTAAGCAGCTTCTCCTCCTTTATTTTTATGCATACTCACTGTACAGAGTATATTTAAATGTATGCCTTGTCAGCATGAATAGAGAATATTACTGTACAGACCTAAAACCTGCTTAGACTTAGTATAGAACTGAAACAGATACTGTCTTGCCTAGACGCATGACACGTTTCCGTTATAGTTAATATACAAAAACTCAACATATTCAACCTTTAACTAATAAAACGAATTGATATCATACACATAAAATTATTTCCTTCTGGAGGATTTTCACCACACTCGCATTATAAATTAATGTCCATCTTCTAATTTTCCTGTGTGCATTGCATTTGGAGAGAATAGTGTCTACCTGTATACTGAAAAATAAATCATACTTGGTTTGCAAACTATGTTGTTTAAGGCTACTTCATGTAGTCACTTTTTCATTGCAAACAAACTGCATAATGAGGACCTGTTTTTAGATTTTGTGTATAGTATGTAACTGGGACCCTGCATGTTTTGTTTCTGCACATGGAGCCATCAATTTCTGCTTCATGCTCTCCACTGCCTCCTGTTGACTCTGTTCCATACTAAAAATCTCTGCTGTCATGCCTGCAGACATAAAACAATTACTGGATGGAAACAGTACCTAATCTGTTATCACTTTATTGCCTCCTTTCCTTCTAGTTGATAAGACCACAGACTACCCGAACTACTATCAGGGCCTATGGGACTGTGTAGGGGACCACCCAGATGAGCTGTCCTTCAAACGTGGAGATGCCATCTACATACTAAGCAAAGTATGGCTTAAGAACCTTGCTTATCAGATGCAAAACATTGATTTTCCGCTTGATGCATGTTTTCTTGATTCATAATAGAACCAGTATTAGCACAAAACCAACCATAATGCAGTCGTGTTGAAATGAGGTTTGTAGTCCGAGTGGTTCTGCTGATCCCAGACCACCTAAAATGAATTATTTTTAGGCCCTCAGAGGAACTGACTGTTCATATCCTTTACTGGCAGCGCCTGGCCCACCGCCTGGAGGTGGACGGCTGATGGTAACAGACAAACTGGGCTAGTTTCTCTCTCTGGCACTATGATGGGGATTAGTTGTGTCACAGCGGAAACTGTTTTAGTGCTGTTGGCGGAGGCCGGGCTTAGCTGGCACACAGCGCCATTCCATCACTTCCATCTGGACTGTTTCAGCACGCTCCCGCTGCTGCCATGCCAGGCGGTGAACAGCCCTCAGCCCACACACCTCTCAGACGTCTCTCTCACCTCGCCAAATAGGAATGTGTGTTCTCAGGAAACACAGGCTCAGTCTGCCACTCTATTCAGAGCAGGTGAGGACGTGTAGTGGACGCACAATTTCCGAGGCCTGTCGACTAGGCGTTGGTGTCAGGTGTGGAGAACTGAGGGGCTGTTCTTTACATTATTATGTAACTAAACAGGAGCCCTTTTGTGCTTAACTGGTTCATACATATGCCAAATTGGATTTTGTTGTGATTCATTTAACAAACTCATTTTTGAATGTAGCAAAGCAAATAAGTCAAAGAGTTACATACTTTTACAGATGCATGCTGACCTTTTGGTTTGTGTAAAAAAGCGTGATATGTGCACCATTTAGACTGACTGATGTCTTGTCTGGTTTAGTTTATATGGAGCATGTAGTCAACTGAACACACTGTTGTCAACTGTCCAGGTCCATTTTTCAAAATCAAGTGTGCCATCTAGTGGCACCAAATAGATATGAAGACTTTGGTATATAGAATCTTATACAGCTCTAAAATATGTGCATTTGTAAAAACCTGAATTATAGTTTTAATTCAGGTTTTTATCATTAAGAAGCAGAATAAGTAGACCTCAACAGTTATTTTCATTATTAATGAATCTGTTTGTCACAGATTATTGATTACATGTTGATTAAACACTTGGTCTATGAAATGTCAGAAGATAATGGAAAACATTTTTTAATTATTTTCTATTTCGTACGGACATGTAGAATGTTCACATTTATTTTGTCTGACCAACAGTCCAAAGTCCAAATAGAAAGGCATCGGCACTAATAGAAGGAAACAAATGCACAAAGCAGACAGACATTTTGGAGCTCATTGTCCAAAGGCCTGTTTATTGCTCTTTCTTCGTGTGTATAAAAGGACCAAGAATCAAGTTGCCCTTTCACTCAGACTGCGAGTGCCATTAGCTGAAACCTTGGTGTTGGGGGTTGTGGCCTGCCGCGAGGGCAATGACCATAAAACCTGTCTGAACTCCAGCAGCCAGCTGCAGCTAGTGGACAGCAGACTCCTTGCCCCCCTTCATCATTCCCTTCACCCTTATTCTCCTTTCTCCCTCTTCCCTGCTTCCCTCCCCCATTCCACAGCCCAGAAATATCTGTAGTGTTACAGCTGCGAGACCCCCCAGTCAGGACCTGGGTGTTGATTATAGGACCGGACTGGAAATGAACGAGTGTGTTGTCTGGATATAGTGCAGCACCCCCCTGTCCCAGTGCAAGTCACAGCACATAAAACTAATCGAGATATGTAACATCTCACTTAATGTAAGTGGCTCGATAGGTTGATAAAATAACATAAAGCGGCTGCAGCTTTTCTGCAGGTCTTGTCACTGTATCACTTGTTAGACAATTTTTGCTTGTAAGGGGATGCACCAGGAGCATTTCATTATATGGAAGCAATAAAATTACAGCACAGTGGTTTCGTCCAGCTTAGGGTATTTGTGTTAGTGTGGGCATCGTCACAGTCTGTAGTGTTATTAGTCTTCTGCAGCTTTTTGTATATGTCTTCATGTTTTTTTTTGTTTTGTTTTTTTACCTCACTCACCCAACCAGGACTTATGTTACAGAGTTACACAATGAGGTGTTTGCTATGTTCAAAGGCTAGCTACAGGAAGTCATAATGTGCACACACACTCTCTTCCACACACCTCATGTCAATCTGCAACATTATCCCCCAGGGGTATTCGAGGGGAATGAAGTGTCATTTTCCTCATATGACACACTAAAAGCAAATGGATGTGACATGTCCTGTTTGTTTCTTGTAATGCTTAATGTGCTGTTAATAATTTAGTGTTCTAATTACTTTATTCTAGTTGCAGTAAGTCAAGCACCTTCTTAGCTGACCTAATAATCACAGAACTGTCAATGCTTACTACCATATGATCACTTACATTCATTACTGTCTCCCGGGACTACCTGGACTCAGATGGTTCCTCCTTGTCCTGGAGTTCTGTCCTGTATTTGAAACCTTGTGCAGATCCCTCTCCCTTCAGCCTTGTCGGAATGTGATTCATGTCCTGGGAAGACTTTGATGTGAGGTCAGAATCTTGGCCAAAGAGAAGGAGAAGGATATTCCCCTGTTGTCTCAGATCTCTCTTCACGGTGTCCTCCTCACATCTCAGCATGCTGACAGCTATTTGGAGCTATTACTTGTCTTGCCGTGACAGATTTATGTATGATGCACTCTGTGCATTTTGTGGTTTTCGTGTGGAATGGTAGAAAATGTGCTCAATCTCAAAAGCAACATTGGTTAGAGAGACAGGACAGAGAACAGGAAATACATGGTTGTTGATGGGATGTAAAGTGCTGTGAACAAGTATTTGTCACACCTCAGTGATTCAGATCATCTAACAAGTTTTAATATCACACAAAGATAAATACAAATACAAAATTTTTAAATCGTGATTACATTGCTCAACGGAGAAAAAGCTGTACAAACCTGCTTGGCCCTATGTGAATGCGATGTGGCCATCAGTTTGTGACCTCAAGCTCAAGTGTACTTCTTCTGCAGCAGGACAATGATCCAAAACATACCAGCAAGTTCACCTCTGATTGACAAAAAAGGAAAAAAAAGGTTTTCAAGTGGCCTACTCATAGCTTGGACTTAAATCCAATTGAGATGTTGTGGCATGACCTTAAACATTCATGCGGTTCATGAGGGTTGAAAGCCCTTCAATGTGGCTCATTTAAAACAATTCTGCAAAGAAGAGTGGGTGGCACAACCAGCTATTAGGTTTAGGGGGCAATTTTCATATAGGGACAGTTATGTTTGAACAGATTTTTACCTTAATAAATGACATCATCTAAAAACTGCATTTTATATTTACTCTAGTTATCTTTGTGTAATATTAAAATTATTTGAAAATTTATATTGATGAAATATGCAAAAAAAATATATATGGAAGGGGGCAAATACATTTTAACAGCGACAGTATTTATTTCTGAACTGTTGGCAGGTCGTTCTATTTGTTCTGCTGGTTATCACTGAAAATTCTGAGCCTGTAAATTAGTTAATTACTCCAATATAGCATTTTTTAAATCACATACCCACTTTCCTGTTGGTCTAGTGAAATAATGATTTTTTTATAAACAGTAAAACAACAGATTGCCAAAGTTGGTTTATTTGGTATCATTGCTTGCACAATTGCTCAAATGACAACCAAAAAAATACTTTTTCTGTGGATGGTTCAATCAATTATTTGATGTTTAGTATTTGTTTGTTTTTTCATACCTTTCCCTTTGTCCTCTTTCCAGGAGTACCAGAACTTTGGCTGGTGGGTTGGAGAGAAGAATGGAAGCATAGGAATAGTTCCCAAGGACTACCTAATGCAGTTGTATGCTTTATAAACAGACGCAATGTAAGATCCCAAGCCAGAGATCAAAATTACAGAATCATAGCTGTAGTAAATCAAGTGTGTTTTAATTGGTAATTGGTGTGTTTTTCAGGGATATTCCCTTCCATATCCGCTGCAAGGGACTGATTACTGAATAAAAAGATTATGAGTATTTTCTGCAAGATTTGCTTTGTTTATATTATTTATTTTCTATAGGAGATATGTTTTCAACAGCATTTCATGCCTACTGCTTTTGACAGATTAGATTTGGTATTTGTAAATGGTATTATGAATAAAGATTTAAAATACTGTATTAGTATGAGTATTTGCTTTTTTCTACTTAACGTGCATCATGAGCCACAAGGTGGCAATAGAGTATCTTCAAAGGTCACATTACATCTGTAACATATATACTCCAGGCAGAAATAACAGTTTCTTTGTCTTTGGCAGCACAAATTCTAACATGATGTTTACAGACTAAATAAAAAATAACAGTTGGCAGTCGACAATAGGCAGAAGATTAACAGCAGAACTAAATCAAAATCCAGTGTGACGGCGGTTTGTTCTAGTATTTACTGGGGAAGAAAACTATTTCCACAGAAGGATTAAGCGCATTTATCAGAGACATTGCAGCCTACTGATTCACATTTCTTGCCTTCTGTAATGTTGTGCAGTTAACATCAGGCTGCTGTGTGCACACTAAATATATGCACACAGCCTCCAGGATAAATGAAAAATTATTTATTTATTTTAAAAAATGAGTTCATTCATCTGGTCAGCAGTTTAGTTCAGAGCTTCAAAGAGACACTGTTTATTTTTTTTATTTTTTATGGCACCTGAGAGACTCTGCTGGGCAGAGGACCACAGTGTGGCAGATGGTTGGCTGTGCTGCATGCCTGAGTGAAACACACTAATAAGACAGACACACAGATAGCAGGGATGCTTATTGCCCTCTGAGGGGCTGTTTGACAGCAGGCGAGATGGCGATGGCTGAGCATATCCCACCGAGGTTACATATATACTGTACACATTGTATTACAGGCTTCTCAAAGAAATGCCAAAGTTACACCACATTTTTTATAAGGGTAAAATGCTTCTTTTTGGTTTGTCACAGATAAAAAAAAACTTGGGAAGAAAAAGTGTTATTGTTAGTGTTAATTGTTAGTGTTAATTTAATGTTAATTTAACCATTAACTCACTGTATCTTACTCTCTCTCATCCCTTAATTTTTATCTCTTGCTCCTGTATCTCTGTTTTGTTCCTCTTGAGTGATGAGCTAGTCCTCTGTCCTCTGGGTGACATTCAAAGCCAACATAAATCCTGCTTTTTACAGTATAGTGCAGTAATAAAGCCTCTCTGCTAATTGGAGAAGTAATGAATTATCATAATTAGTTATTGAATATACTACATTGAATATACAGAGGAAATTCTTTGTTTCAGTGCAGAAGACAAGACCAAATAACATTACTGACAATGTTCTCAAAATGCATCAATCCCATTGTGCTGTGTCATAATTAAGTTAAATTATGCAACATTTTGGGACCGGTGCAGAAATTTGGATTTAACTATTTCTTTACTGTATAGCTTAGTATAACCAAATAGCAGTCTTCTTTTTAATGTAAAGCTGTGGGTTAGGTTGCCAAAGGCACCTAAGGCTAAATATTGCTTCTCACTTTTATGTGCCAATAAAGGATTTCCTTAATGGATGTCAACTACACCCTCATCCCCCATGTTAGATTTGGACAGCCATATCCTTACAATATACAGGTTCTTTTATTGCAATTTAACATCAAGATATAATGTTTCATAGATAAATGCCACTGTGCCATTAATCTACCAAGCACTAAATTACACTAATGATACCAGAATATCACTAATTAATACTTAGAACCATAAAAATACACTTTTACTGGCCAAATATATATAGATTGAGCTTTGGAGTAACAATAAATAAAATTAAATTTGCTGAGAAAGTTGATGGAAATATAAAACAAAATTCCCCTGAGGACAGAATGCGTTTATAGATATTTTTGATTGATGGCTTAGAGCTAATGCATTTTATAATATCATGCATGTTTTACTTTTTTTATAAACAGTACATTGTTTGCATGACTTTTAGGTAAATAACTCCCAGGGCCCTTTGTTTGGAAATGTAATGTACCACCATGATTTCATTTCATACATCACCACATCATTATCTATGGGGCTGGTGAGAAGGCTAAAGACTTGATCTATATCACTTTAGAGAGGTAATCTTGATCAAGATGACAGCTGTTTCTGCTGCTCTTTAACCAGGTCATTCAGCCATAGATCACACCACAGCTTCATAGAGAGTTTCTGTCAGGAATAACACAGCTTTATTTATATGGGATCCCCTGGCATTTTGCAGGAAATGTATTACCTCTCCAACTGGCCCTCTGTCAGCATTCCATTAAAGCCTCTCCTCCTGGTCTAAATCTTGAAATCTGAAACAGACACGTTTTAAATGCAAGTCACTCTTAATTGAGGTCAGTTTCTGTTAACGTAACTCACGGCAGCTGACAAATTAAGGCTTCCTCAGCTGGCTTATGACATTGTGGAGAGACAAGGTTTATTTAAAGTGAAAGTGAACAAAAATCATGACATGCTGCTAGAATTCATATTCTTAAAATTTGGGCTTTACATTCTTGTTTATTTCAGATTTGTCAGTATCTGATGTTTGATATTATGAGCTGCCTAATGGGGTATCAGCATCTGTTCATCTGTCTGGTTAATTGCTTTGGGAGATGAGAAGACCTAGAATAGCTCTACTGCCTGAAAGACCAGTTTCTGGCCTCAGAAACTTCACCTTTAACAACCTCCAAGATGTTATATATGCTGATAATTTAAACTAATGAAGCTGTTATTGCTGCAGAAAGGCTTGTCATCTCGTTCATTTAATGTATGCTCCACTGATACACACGGGTCTCATTTTCCAGGGTGTGGGGTTAGCGGTTCTGGCTGTCAGGAATCGCAGAGCTATGTGCTGACATGTCATTCAGGATAAATCAGGCTTTTCAAAGTGACAGGTGTTTGTCCACCTGCTATAAACATCTTCCACGCCTCAGTCTGACTCCATCTCGTCACGTCTTATTTACAAGCTACAGCTCCTGCACTGTGGATCTGTTGACTCTCTGTCTGTGGCTCTAATATCAGGTGAGCGCTCTGCCACTGATTTACTCTGCTAGTTAGTGAGGTGAGTAATGGCCCTGGATGGTCTGGGAGGATAGTTTGTAATCGGGACAGAGATGCGAGAGATGCTCTAACTGTAATTACAACCCTCTCCACACTGTTCAGTGTTACACACCTCACTGCACAATTACTGTTGCAACAACACATCGAGAGTAGGGTGAAACTTACCTGTCTCACAACAGTACAAAACCAGCTCACATCCCTTACTGGTGGGTGAACAATTCAATGCTTGGTGAATTTTGCCTCACAATGATAGGAAGAGTCTGTCAGTCCTGTGCTAACTGATGATTCCTCTCTCCTCTTTTACACCCAACAGAATCAGGTGACCCTGGCTATAGTGGCTCCACATTCTTGAAGTCACATCTCCTAATATAGCAGCTTTTTTTGATGAAGATGGCCCTCTGGCAGAGGAAGTAAAGATATAAAGGCTGAGTTATGGGAACTTGCTGAGCTAACAGAGTCACTAGATAGCAGATTGCTGCCATCATGCCTATTTAGTGTCAGCTTTGGTATGTATTTAAGCACAGGTCCTGCCAACCTAACCAGAGCTAATTTAGTGTCCAGCGTGCATGTGGAACTGCTCGTCATATTGTGACCTGTACCATAGGGTACACAGAAAACAGATACATGATCAGGGCTGTGGCTTCAGGACAAAGATATTTTTTTCTCAGTATTATTTCAGGCAATTTTAAAACAATCTGGGAAATAACAATTAAGAACAAATTACACATGCTAAGTTCCACTTGTAATTCAGATTTGTCTAAATTCTTCACTGTTTTACATCAAGACTATGTATTCAGTAAATTAATATACAAAATATGGTCAAAGAATTCCACAGACGTTTTTCTGGTGGCTGATCAAAATGTCCTGGGGTTCCTAGGGTGGGGTTGAACTTGAGAAAATTTGATTTTAATATCCAAACCTCTAGCTAGTTCAATGTTTGCAATGTAAAAAAAGCTACAATAAATCTATTTTGATTCAGTGTTGTTGTTGGATTCACTTAAATGTCTTACATGCTAACATTTATGTTAATGCTTAAAAGTTGAGAAGATGTAAAGAAATTGGGCTAAAGGTTGTCAAAGGTTGACCTGCAAGCTGCAACCACAAGACTGTAGGGGGAGGTTTGAAAGCTCCAAAAGACAGTAAGTAGACCTTTGAGTTTGAACCTTTGAAGATTGTTTTGCTGACCTGAACTGTTCGAATAGCAAAAGTTGGTAAATGTTGATAAACTTCTTTTCACTTCATGTTAACCCACATCTGCAGAACTTTTCACATGAATATTAATGAACTTGACACGGACTTATTAACATACCATGAATGATAATCATGTGAATTTAGGATATCCACTACATATATATTACGTGGATAGCAGGTGGGATAATTTGAGTAATTTGTGACTATATGCAGACACTGGGATGATGGACGGTGTCTGGAGAAGACAAGCTGAGCTGGCCAATGGATCTATTGCAGAGTAAGGAGAATTTAGCCTCATCATAAAAGATTTCTCCTTGCCTCTTATTTCATTCGGACATTTTTATGTTTTTTTTATTTTCTACCTCATTGCAGCCGTGAGCTGCCTGCTGATTTACACACACTGGCAGCGAAGCACAGAGGCCTCAAGAGATGGTGCCCTCTACCCCTCGATTTTTTTCTCTCCTTGTTTTTCCACTCTCAATTGTCCTCTCACTGCCACCACTGGCCATCTCTTCTTTTACTGGAGTGGCTCTGACCAAAGAGCTCTCCCTGTACTCATTCCTCATCTCTAAATAGACATTAGTGTGGAGAGGTTGTTATTCACACGCGATCATCTGACACACAGAGGGCTGTTCCCCTGTGCCAAGATAGAAATTCATAGAAGCATGAGCAAACGGCGTCATAGACACCAGAGGTCTCATAACGCTCACATTTAATTTCTGAGTTCTTACACTCCTCCTGAGCTCCTTACAGCCATTGGAAGTTCTGTGTGTAAAATATGAGCCTATCGTCATTGGCATAAAAAGAAAATACAAAATGGTAGAAACACCTGTTAGTTTAACGTAATACATTTCAACAGCAGTACAAACTACATCTTCCAAAAGAGTCAACCAGTCTCTAAAACTATAAGTAGGAGTTCAGATTTCAGAACTGTTGTATTAGGCTTAAGTAGTTTTAGCTAGATGCATTAAAGTGTCAAATGAGTGTAAAATTATATATACAGTGAGTAAATAAATCATAATCATATTTTTGTATCATATTTATAATCAGATAAATTGAGTGATTATGACTGGAAGTAACCCAGTTTTGATTCATTTTTATTATTTTTATTACCTATTTTTGTTCTGTAATTTGAGTATTAAGATTTTTTGTTAATCTTTTCTGGTTATGGTTTTCTTTCTTTCTTTCTTTCTTTCTTTCTTTCTTTCTTTCTTTCTTTCTTTCTTTCTTTCTTTCTTTCTTTCTTT
>JAUYWH010000008.1:11964450-11998135 GCA_034779795.1 Ctenopoma multispine | reverse complement strand
TTTCTTTCTTTCTTTCTTTCTTTCTTTCTTTCTTTCTTTCTTTCTTTCTTTCTTTCTTTCTTTCTTTCTTTCCGTTTGAACGAGCCAAGAGCTGCTGTAACATGCCAAAATAATTTCCCTCTGGGATTAAGAAAGTGTTTTGAATCTTGAGTCTTGAATAAAGACATGTTATCTTAACAAAGTCCTTTCTCTCTGATCCATCTGTTGTTGGCAGCACACTCCAAACGGAACATGCATGATTTTACAAACCAAATTATTTCAGGAAATTATGAAGCAATGAACACAACTTCCTTTTTTCCCCTCAGGCCCATGTGCTTAAGGCAGAGGAGCTGCTTTCACGCTGCTCACCCCTGATTCCAGGAGATGAGAACTGTTGCTTGCCTTGGTACAGTGAGTACGCTCCTTCCCAGTAATTGCTACATCCATGCACCAAAAGGCAACAGCATGTGGGGAAGAAAAAGCAGGTAGAAAGCATGCAGAACTCAGCAAAAGGTCCTGAGGCTGCTGGGTTTGATGGATGATAGATCACTCTTAAGTAAGCTTATTTCCATTTTTGAGGATTGAGTGAGGAAAAATGTTTCAACTTTGAGAACAGGTATTTTTCACCAACTGAGGCAGGTGTTACGATATGGTCAGCTTTTGAGCTGTCGTCTTGTAGATTTTTTATCTCCCTCAGTAAATCAGTGCTTAGAATTAGCCTTGAGACCTTGAAAAGTGATCATAGTCAAGGCCTATGTTATTAACAATTTAATTAATGCCAGATTTTTACTTCATTTACCTCGCTCCTTTATTTGACCCTAACAAATGTTATTGTCTTGCTGTATTACAAGCTACATCAGTATCACCAGCTTGTACCATTATCGTATGACGATTTGTTGGTGTGTTTGTGTGTGTGGCATCACTCGTTTAGGTCTCATGCCTAATGCAGCTGGACTTCTCTGATATTGACTCATCCTGGTTTCACAGAGTTGCAGTCACAGAGATTTAACATCTCAAGTGGTGCTGAACTCCTATTGCTACTAATAGCTTCTGTATAATGTGGCACTTAAAATGCATGAGCAGCCTCTGATTTATCTGTAATTTGCCTCCACTGGAGCATATCTACCTCAACCCTTCCATTTGTTCCAAGAACCCTGATTGGGATTTCATATTGTTGCATTTAAGTTAGCAATCTGGTTCTTTCCACGACCTAAAATGGATTTTTCTGTTAATTACACAACAGCGGGAA
Source organism: Ctenopoma multispine (assembly GCA_034779795.1). Classification (NCBI taxonomy): domain Eukaryota; kingdom Metazoa; phylum Chordata; class Actinopteri; order Anabantiformes; family Anabantidae; genus Ctenopoma; species Ctenopoma multispine. Next base: position 11,996,907 of record JAUYWH010000008.1, on the reverse strand, counting down.
TAGTAAGTCAAGCATGAGTGTACAGAGGGTTTATTTGAGCTGTCGTGGCAGAAAGACATGCTGACTTGGTCTGAAACAGATGAGCATTTCCTAGAGGGGCAGTTTTCTTTTATCTTATCATCTACTGTTGTCAGCAATAAGCATAATAATTAAAATAAACTAAAGCATTTGTGGAAATAATGAATGATTTTATCTTTTAGCTTAATTTCACCAAAAAAAACTGTGTTTTTTTCTTGGTCCTTGTTTTTACTTCATTTGAACTCTTTGGGGTTGTGAAACGTGAAGCAGGGAGCTGTTAGCCAATCAATCTCATTATATCAGTTTATATGTGTCAGTGCTGTCATGACAGCAGAGCCGACAGGAGAGCCTACAACCACTCAAGGTTACCAGCCTGCAGATAAGAGTCACAGACAATTAAAAAAGGCAAAACCGTCAATGCAAACATTTACGTCTACAGGACCGTAAGTAGAAGAATTGATTTACTTTTACAGAAACATGTGATTTACGTCAGAAACCAAATCGATATGGTTGTTGGTCTGAAAGCCCAATATGATTGCCTTCTAAAAGCTGAATCACTCTATGTATATTCTTAGCATTTTTAAATTACAGTAGCTGACCCATGGCAGCAACAAGGATCTCATAAATGCAGAGGTCATGAGTCTACCTAACAAAATTGTTTTATTGCTTTATTCATTATTTTATATTTCATTTATTATCGATAAACTGTTCACATACTACATCTAGCTGTATGTACTGTATAAAATGTCACAATATACAATAAGCTTATAAAATCCACTTGTATATTATATTGTGGAACATAGACTCCTTTATGTTCACAACATAAAAAGGAAAATTTAAATGTTAGGACTGAACAGATCATGAAGCAAAATTTGAACAAAAAAACCCTTAAAATGACAGATTATTGTGTTGGAAGGTTTAGGGTAATGCTGCCCTACATTGTCGAGCACTGACAAAGAAGATACATACAAATACTACATTAGCATATATAAATCTACATCCACACATCCTCGTCACCCCCCAGCCCCACCCCCTCCCCTACTGTCCAAACCATTCTCATGCTCAGAGAAAGGCAGGTCTGAGGTGACGTCACCTCTCTGTTCCCTCACTACACAGTCTTTTTTGTCTGTTCCCATTCTGCATTTATAATGAATTTCACAACTGCTGCAGAGACAAAGCTAATCTAATTAGCTGTGCAGATATGTCAGTTTACCATCACTCTGTTTAATGATCATTACCTCTGCTTAAGCGTGGTGCGGCTCTCTGTGGGAGCACATGTGTTCACAGCACACACCCATGCAAGAGACACAGAGATATGTGACTATGGCTCATACAAATACAAAGCAAGAGAGACAGATAAAAAGGTGGTGTGTAAGTGCAACTGGCATTTTGTTCAGCAGGGAGCGATGTAGACTGTCTACCTGGTAGTTCTTTTAGACAGCAGCAAGTCCATTGGGATCCCACTGGACGTCCTACCAGCCACACACCTGACAAGGGGGCTGTCTGAAAACTCTGCAGAGACCCTATTACACATGTCATACTGCTAAGCACTGCAGTGGACACTGCATGACAAGCTCCCCATACACTTTGCGAGGAGGCAAAGCCATTATGTTGTCACTGCTAAAGATATTTGTATTGTTATCTGCACATATCTGACCAGTTTCACATTATGAATGACTAGAATTCACAAAGCTTTTATTAAGTGTATTTATAGAACAAATATAGACAGTTACAGCATATGTTCAGGAGACATGTGAAAATACAAACAGTTGGATGCAACAACACTGCCATCTTCAGGCTAATTGTTGCTACAGTAGCTGTGTAGTCAGAACATGCAGGTAAACAACACATTATGCACATACAAGAGATCAATTTTAATTGCTATTTACTGTACATGTTACAAACTGAAATGTCTAAATGAGGACATAATAAGTGGTGACTTGTTCTATAAGAAAAATAATTAGGGCCCCCCCAAGTAACCAAAAGTGCAGCATGATGCAGTAACAGGAAACTTTTTCTTTACTGGTGCAAACAGTTGTACAGAATGAAAGTGTAAAGACTCCAGCATTTCCCAAACAACATGTTTTCAGGTAGAACCAGATGAGCAGCTCAGAGTTTCCTCTTGGCTGGTTCCCATGAGAGCAAACGAGGGTGTACTTTTTGTTTTGTTTAGTACCAAATCTTTAACCCGTGGTTCTGGATCTCTACACTCTGAGCTGGAATAACAAAACAAGACAAGAAATTAATAGGAAAGTGGATTCAGTGATAGAGGTGTTCTATTTTTTCAGAGAACAGGGGCATTTTGGGAGTGGAGAAACACTTGTATAACATTATAATACCTGTCTGAATCAGAGTCACAGGACAGGTTGAAGTCTTTCGTGAGAGCCTCTTCAGAGTGAAAACGCCTCAGACCACAGCACTGGACCGCCTGGGCCACAGAGTAGTTGGTTTTTCCAGCAGCACAGGCCTCCATCTTGGACACGCTGAGTGCTGACTGCAGGAAAAGATGCAAACAACTGTCGGACAGCAGCAGAGGGTTCAGGACGATTCTGAAAAATAGACAATAAACAAATTAGGGCTGTTACATGCAGTATAGCATACTTCTTGTTGATGTGAAAACAAGAAGTCATGTGGCCTGGCAGAAATTGATTAGATAGTTTCATTGTGTTGTAGTATGTCAAAGTTCATAACTATATTGATCTTTAAGATCATTCTTACTGTTCCAAAAACGTCTGCAGTCCTTTCATCCGCTTACTAATCTGTTGGGCATTATTTAGGCTGAAGAAGGGGTTCTTTGGGGGAAGCACTGGTAGTTGTACCCTGTAAAAATACACAAATACACTATAAAAAATCAAAGACAGTGGACTTTTAATCAGAAAAGCTAAGCTAATTATTTCTGAATACACTGTTACATGTTACACAGTAGTAGAACAGTAAATAGACTTACATCAGCAGTGAATTTTCATGCAGTTTCTGCCTGAGCCACACAAACTCACTGTACCTCCTTCTCACACTAGAAATCTTCTTGGTGAAGTACACACTACTGGTCTAAAAGAGGACACACATTTTTAAGAAGTCCCAGTATTTGAAATCACAGTTTAAAGCCCTTGACATATTTTTCTTTACTTACATGTAAACAGATTTCATAGTCTATGTAGGCATGCCAAAAGTCATTCTTTCTTATCCGCGGATCCCGCACCCAGACACTAATAACCTGCTGCATGGAGAAGGCAGGAGAGACTGAAACACTGAACTGAATGTATTGAGGCAATGAAAAAGAGGAAGTTTTTATTTGCAGATTGAGGAAGTACAATGACAAACGCCACAAGAATCAGGTTAGGAAAATCCCTCCAAATATCCTTTATTACTCAGGATAAAAAAGTTGTTTTAGGAGTCTGAGTGCAACATGTGACTTTTTAAAACTCTATACTTTTTGACATATTAAACATTTTGTATGACAATTAAAGCACAGGCCTACCTGATTCATAGCTTTGTCATTTCCTCTCTCATAGTCCAGATTTCCTTCAGTTTGAATTGTTCCAATGTCTTTTATTTCCATGGTCACAAGACTTAAATAAGCTCCTCCCCTAAGTTTAACAAAAAAACTCCATGTGGATTACTGAATAACAGGTCCGTCATGACAGCCTGTACCAAAATAACCAGTGCTTATCACATTTATTTCTTTTTGACTGTTATTTAGAATCAATCAAAGCACATCAATGGTGGTTTTCTTTAATCAGTTCTCATGAAACTGAGGTTTTGTTTTCATCTCATGATTAAACATATGAGAACAGTGAAGTAAAAAAAAAAAAATCAAGATAAGTTTCACAAAATGTTTCCTTTACTCACAGAGATTTCACAGATCAGTGGTCAGCAGTTACAGTAATTCAGTAGCAGGTATTTTTAAGAGGTTCAAGGTTCAGCTGAGTGTCCCATAATAGTCATGGGAGATGCTGCTGAGTCAGGACAGTGCCATCACAATACATGTCTCATGTACATGGACCTGTGTAATTACTGGAAGACAATGCCCTCCATAATTGGACAGTTTCATATCTAAAGTGCTACACATCAATTATCTTAACCATTATAGGCGCACAAAAGTTAGTTTTTAATTTTTGCAAATCTTATAAATGTACTTAAATATTATGATCTTTTGAGTAATTCTGCCAGAACTATGTGTAAAAGCACCAAATAATTATTTTAAAACGTGTTACAATTCATAATTAGTAAATAGCAGCTGATTGGAAATACAGGGACATTTTTGATGGGCAACATTTATAAACATTTACATTAACCACAGGGGTCATACAGAGACACAGGAAAAGCTGTGATTATAAACACCCCACACAGTAAAAGTTCAAATAACTCCAAGGTCTACAATCTTCAGCTCTAACCACAAACTATATATGTGCTTGAGGTACACATTGGACAGCAGTTAGTTCGATCTGCCTACGTAAGGTTGTTATACAAAATATAACACACACACACACTAAAATACAAGGGACACTATATACTAAACTACTATATTAGTCTTACAAACAAAAAATGTCCACAGTGATTGTGTCTGCTACATGAAGACACCAGAACAAAGCTGCTACAGGTTTGCCTCGTCTTAAATCAGCTGCTCAACACAAAGGTTAGTTTTAGTCTCCATCGCAGTCTCCACAAAGGCACAGTGACCTTATTGAGCACCACAAGACTGAGAGCACTTAGAACCCATCCCTGCTGAGGGTTTTGCACCTGCCATAGTCTGAGACTCTACCTACAGCAGGACGTAATTTCACACAGTGTGCCTCTAATGTCAGCTGAAGGACAACACTCGATGGAGGTTAAACTAAGCTTCGGGTAAGAGCGCAGCTGTTCAACAGTTCTCTTCGGTACGCACATCACTGCTCCTCGTCTCCGCAGTGCCAGCTCAGCTTCTGCTCGTAGAAGTCGATGACCACCTGGGGACACCTGGTGCTTGCTTCGCGTGCAGGTAGCAGCGCCACGTCATCTGAGTTCTTCCTGTGGGGAAACACAAAAGAACATAAACTGGACATTGTTCAGACAGCCTGAAAATCATCTGTCTGAACACAGCCTTAAAGACCAAATAAATAAATTTAAGTTTTTTGGAAATAGTTCATTTGAATGCCCAAGACAAGATTCCTCACTTGGTCTCATAAGTTATTTTTCCGAACTTAACAAAGCTCCTCAGAACCACAGAACACATACTTTGGACTGTTTTCACAGGGTGTGTAGTACGCGTGACTAATAAACTGAACTTCAAAGCTGCAGTCATTGCAGCCATGTGTGTTAATATACTGTAAACTAACCTGTGCACCTGTACAATCTAATGCAATCCAATACAGCGGCTCTGCTGTCAATTTGACTTTTACAAGGTTATACTTTCTCAGTCTTTGTTGAAATTGTCACAAAGGTGATAATTCTACTAAATGTTTAAGATCATAGTGGATGTTGTAGTCATACTGGAGTGTATTATATTAAGAGGTGTTTGTAATGTTGTGGCCCCCTCAATTTATGTAATCATTAGACACAGCTCTTAATATAATGCACAGAAATTATAGAGAGAAATTATGAGCTTGAAAATGTAGAAATTGTGATAGAGATATTTTATTGAATTGCAACTGTGATCAGTGATCTGCAACCTGCTACCAAGTTTGGGAATGTTTTGCAAATGTTGTCTTAACTTAGCCTTCCGAGTAAAAATGCATTCATGTTACATATTTTACAACAAGATCAAACACCCTCGTGAGTTCTCACCATCCCCGGTGTAGTTTCAACATGTGTACTGCAGCTTCGACTGAGAACAAGTGACTTGATTTTCAGGATCATGCAAATATTTACCCAACCACAGGCATTCATCCAAGGACACGGAAAAGAGGAAGTTGTATACTTACCATTTGACTAAGAACATGAGCTCTCCCTGTCTGTCTGTGGAGCCGATGATGCATTCAGGCTCGAGGTAAGTGCTGAGATTAGTGGGGGTGTCTGGGTGCTCGTCGTTCGGATCAAGAACATCGCTGTCACTTTGCACAGTGTGGATCTGCTGCTGAGACCGCATGAAGGACTGTTTAGGAAATAACAAGTATAGAGGTTCAGCTGAAAAACTGTAAAGGCAACATTCACATTAGGAGACCTCCCACATGTGCCATTTTTTGGTGCATAGCCACATTGTGAAACAAAGAAAGTTTTACTGCTTTCACTTTCAGGAGGAACCAGTCCAACACTCATATGCCATTTGGTTTCATATTCAGGCTTAAATGCCTCAAAAAACAGGAAAAATATCTGCAAACATGGTCAGATTATTTTACACTACTTCAATGCAGCTTCAATTTATTATGTGAGAAAATGCTTCTGAATTACACTGTAACTATTAACCTAAAGTAATACACTGTATGAAAAACCTTCTAATAATACATTTCACTTCTGTTACAGACTTAGTTGCAGAAGTCCTGTGAATAACATGGAAACAAGATCAGATTTCAGACATTCCAGCACTGCATTGCTCTCATACTCACAATTTCCGTCTCCTGCTCTGTCATTTCTTCTTTGGGAATAAGCTCTTGCTCGGTTTCCTCATTGTCCCCTGAGAGATGGGTGTTTCTAAGGAACTCTTCAATGAGTTCAGGACAGTCCAGATTATCTTCAGGTTCCCATGTGTTATCCGCACTGTAAATAAAAACAACGAGCCTTTAATGCAACACGCGCTAAAAAAAAAAAACGTGCAAACATGTACAATTACGCAACATCTCACTTACTCAGTGAAGCCTTTCCATTTCAGAAAGTACTCCACTCTTCCATTAAAGATTCTGCGCCGAATTATTTTTTCTACCACAAACTCCTGGACAACTGTCTCCTCAGTCTTCCTCTGTTTGGCAGTCTGCTTCTTTCTCATTCTGCCACAGAAAAGAAGCAAACAAATGACAGTTTGTATTATTTTATTTGAATACACACGTTCATCTCCCTGTTGCTGAGATATTCACAGAACATGGCAGTGCCCTTCAAACAATGATCCCCCCCCCTTATCGTAGCGCTCCACCTGCTGTTTCTCTCGGGAGCACAGCTCACTACTCCTTCAGTCCCCAACGCAACACGTTAGTATACACACACGTTTATTATTCATTCAGACAGTTTAGTTGAGAACATTTTGTGCAGACAACAACCTGAAAACAGGACTGAAATCGTGCCTGAGTGATGCACTAGGCGCTATGATGAACAATATGCACGTACGCTTTCGGTGTTTACTTAATCTCGGCGGACAGCCTGCTGCGGTGCTGCTCTGCTCTGTTTGGAGCCTGTCGCTGGAAAACTACATTCAAACAGCGCCGTCGATTCTGCTTTGTGCGCAAACGTGTCGCTCGGCGTCTTTACATGAGCCGCACAACTTTTCACGAATGAGTTAAAATTAAAGATGGCCGTAGATGCTCGGAGGAAGTGGTTGCCAAGGGAAAAGGTCATGCCAGGAAAACCGGGAGGAGACGACGGGGACGCGCACGCCGCCGACCAATCAAAGAGCAGTCCGCTTGTGCGTCCTCCGTCCAGTGGTCCGGAACAGCCCTGCCACCCATGGGCGTCAGGTGGGTATGGCAGGGGACGGTGTGCTCTTGGCTTATTTCACTAGGATGGAAGAATTTTATTTTATTTTATTTTATTTTTAAAACATACTACTACATTATTATTATTATTATTTGGGAGGAAAATATTATTCTTTTATCTCTTCTTACTCTGCTAGACTTTTATTGTCTCAGAAGCTACGGGTTTTTATAAATTTATAATGCGTTGGTAAAAATCTATTTATTAAAATTATCCACTGGTAGTTCATAAGTAGTTAAAATTAGTTCCACATTAACAACATTAAAATACAGCTTAATTAATCAATAATACAGATTTTACAAATATGCTAATTTGATTATATGCAGAATTGTGTTATTTTGCATAATATTGCAGATCATTCATTCTTGTAATTGTAATACTTTAAAGTACATTTCACTGCTAATGCTTTTTATTTCACTGCTGTGGTATTGCTACTGTCCCTTAAGTTAAAGATCTCAGTGCTGCTGCGGGCGCATGGCTTTTCACGGAGAGGCTCTACACTCCACCACCTCCTAAACTACACTGAGAACCTCACAGAAAAGAAACCTCCTGAGGATTTGACTGACAGCTCACTTTTAGCCAATGGGAAATCTTAAAGCTGCTGATTGGCCAAATAAGCACCACTAACAGCTCTTCCTACTCTCCATGGTTTACCTTTTTTTTCTTCACCAGTTATTCCACGCTGTTCTGTATCTCACCACTGGAGGTCGCTGCTTGCTTGTATAGACCTCAATACTCCTCCATCCGAGTTCATTAATGAGAATGGATTTATGCTGGAAAGCTCATAGCAGAAGGCAACACACCAAAGCATCTTAATACAAGGTTAATTCACATTGGAACTGCCTCTGCTACCATTTCACCCTCAAGGTAGGCTTATGTAACATTACGAACATTTGCTCATGACATTTCTTTGCCAGCAGTACAAAACAGCACTATAAGGAGTGGTTTCAGTGAAAATGCTGCACTGATGATGAATGTAGTGTGTATCGTCCTCAAAAAAGGGCTCATTGGTTATGGTCTCATGATCAATGTTTGGTCATTTGGACCTGCCACATTAAGCTCTTTTCAGCTTCTGCAGAGGAAACTTCCCTTCAGAGGTTGTATGATCCTCGGGAACTGCAGATTCTCTATTGATAAAGCAGAGGTGGTAAGCTGCTGTTTTCTTCTGTGATTAATTATTGATACTGTGTTGAGGATGATCAACAACTAAACACCGTTTTTTGCTCACAGCAGCTCTTGTTCCAAATGGGCATTTTGCTTTCTTAAAAGTCATTAGAGAAACCTTTTTTTTGTCTTCTGAACTGTGATAACTTTAGATAAAACTGTGTATTTTTCATCTAAGAATTTACATTTTATAAAATTTAAACCAGTTGGAGAGCTACAGTATAGTTTTGATAATTCCTGTCCGACAAGGCACGCCTTTGAAAGACATTAAAAGTTGTAATTAATATCTTTATTTTATGATTCATCAAATGTATCGATGGTTTATAGATCATAGGGCCACTTTGTAGTTGCCAGCTTGTAACGAATCCCTTTGGCCTAATTGACTATCAAAAGTTAGTGTACCAGTAAAAGGCTGTCTTTGTTTTCTACCTCGGTCCATCAGGTTTCAGATCTGCAAGAACTTTACATTATTATCATTTTACGCGCCTGACTGTGAGTCGACCCAGAAACCAAAGCAGAACACGCGTGGTTGGTTATCTGCTGTATAACCCATTGTTGCCCTCTGACCCCTTCCTCTTGGCTCTTTTGGGGTTTTACTTCTAGTTGCCACAGTAACCAAATAGCTAATAGGGTTGAGCTGTCGTTGTAGGCACAGGAATGGCAGTAATGCATGCAGTGAGGTCCTGTCCAGATTTACTGCTTCGCTGCAGTGTGGATCATTTTGGATTCTCTTGACCAAAACCAGAAAAGTAGGTTGTTTCAACTCTTTATGTTTTTTTTAAACATTTCACCTGTATAGGACATACTCTTCGTAAAGATACAATCTACATCATAGTTAATGTTTTGCATGTGTTTGTATCCTAAATAACTCAACAACTAGCAATAATAAAGTGATTTAAAGCCTTTATGTACCTAAAACCAAACCGACTGGACCAAGATTGACCAGGGCACTAAAAATGAAATACAGATGCTGATAAACTGACATGCTTCAGAGTGCAGCATGAAAAGATATATCACGTTGTACCGTCATCCCTTAAATCTGCTCAGTTCTCTCCCAGACATTCTTGGGGCCCACGATGAATGTAGCTCTCATACAGATGGGCCTTAAGAACCACGATGTTGGAGCAGACATGAGACCAGATGACTGGATCCTGCTGTGAGGGGCTGTGGATGGAGTGAGTAGTGGTCTGTGTGGCTCAAACCAAGCCTGACTACACCCTTTTCCCACAGAGAGCCCCCGGCGTTCCCTCAGTACCACCCTGAGGCTCTCGGGTTACAGCCAGGGTGAGGACATTCATGTGAGTCTTGTTATTCTTACCAAGCATTTCTCAGGTTGTATAAGAAGCAAGGTTCAGTGAAACATTAATATTAATGGCTGGTGTTGGGGGAGTGATTTACATGAGCTCATTACTGACTGATTGATTGACTGAACTGCATATTTACAAGGGGCTATCTAGGAGTTCATTACAAGTGATGCAGGTAAAGACATTTGGAGTAAAAGAAGCACTATAGCAGCTGGATGCTTTACTCACACCAACTTTGCCACCACTACAGAAGAACCCTCCGCACCTTTACCAGCTCCACACACTGTGTTTAGATCATATACTGAGTCACACATACAGAATCAGTGTGGGTCTCATGCAACTCCAATTCATATCCTCTGTGCAGTTAGTGTTGAGTCAAAAGTGACTTTTCATGAGCATGTGGGACAGCAGACCACCTGGATTTCCCGGCGGAAATCTGTCTCTTGTTTCAGGACACTTACGGTGCCCCAGGATACTTTTTTCTGTGTTATTCTATACCTTGTTCTTGCACAGAGGGCTTGAGAGGATAGTTTGCTTTGTGTCTGTAGAGTTACTGAGAATAATATAATGTCATAGAATTCATTTCATTACAGATTTTAATTAGAAGATTTCAGTCTAATGTTTGTGTATAGATCACTGTGAAGTAACATGTTGATATGGGATTGTTTTGTCCAACTACTAGGTCCAAGATCAAGAACAAAGCATCTCACTTGCATTTTTATCCTCTTGATGTTTTTCTAACACTGACAAGTGCTATAGATGAAATATTAACTACTGAGCTCACATCTCAACACATCCGTTTGTTTTGGCTCCATTAGTAGAGAGCAGTAGAGTAAACTGTCAACTCGGTTTATAGTCATTAAATTAAAAATAAATACAAAAATGACACCACTGTCACTGAAACCATGTGAGGGAAAGCAACGTGAAAGTCAAAGTCTGTGGACAAACCCTATAACATTTACAAGTAACAGAGTCATTTTTTTCTTTTTTTAAACAGAACACTGATCAGATTAAAAACGTAGGAGGTAGGTGCCTGACAACAATGTAAAAATACCTCACCACAGGTAAAAACCCTACATTCAAATCATTACTTATGTGAAGGTATAAACAATTGGTATCAAACATAAATGTCATTCATGTATTATTCAGTGACACATCAATGTCCTAAAAGCTGTTTTTCATTGCAAGTATAACAGATGTGTTACTTCTGTCCATCATCTCATCATGTTTATATCCATGAACTCTACGAACCAGGATCTTCTTGTTACAATCTTTGTGCTAAAAATTCCACAAATTCACAAGTGAAAGATAAATTATAAATCACAACCAAACAATCATGAGACAGTTATGAAAGAAAGTAGTTTGACCAATACCAGAGAGTAAAGTATCAATGTCCACTGGACCTCAGCAGAAAAAGTTTTAGTGCTAGTTAGACAGGATAAACAGCAGCTCACTTCATCTCATATGTCTCTTTGCTGGGGGTTTCCGCTCCACAACATGAAGCCCACTGGATCCTCTAGCACTCTGATTGACAGGTGAATGGCACCAATGACAAGCAACTCCCATTCCCCAAGGGGCCAGTGTGGCACAAAGTGAATGGATGAGAGTGGAAAGGAGAAAGATCGTCTTTGAACCTAGAAAGACTATGTCCCCCCTTCCTCTACTTCTCCTTTTCTCCCAAGTCACTCTGCGTGTCATTCTCCTCACTGTTTGTTTCGCTAGTTAGTTTTTTGTTTTGTTTTGTGGCTGATGGAGCAAGTTGACTCGGGGCAGAACAAAATGTGAGTAAATTTAAATAAATTCCTGTTAGTTCTGTTACAGAGGAATATGTCAGTCAGCTCGCAGGCCTGATTTAATCTGGGGTTGTAGTGAGAGAATGTGTATCATCTCGTTTGAATATCATGCAATTTTATTTAGTTTTTAGCACAAGATAAGATTTTCTCAGTAAACTAACAAATCAATTAAATGGTTACAAAAAAAATTTGTATTTTGAATTAATTTTTTTTCATGCCTGAATAGTTTTATTTACTATGTTCTAAAAATAGCATTTTTATGGAATTTTCACATATTTTTGAGGAGTAATTTGAGACAGATTCTCGCAGTAACTCAGTTTTGATGGATTGCTCTCCACTGGTTACTCACAAAGCAATTATTGCTGTTGTCTACAAGTGGATTGTTTGCTTTCTTGTGGCCTTGCTTTGTCACACATCCCCTTCCATCTCCGTTTCTTTCAGTGTTAAGTATTGCCTTTCACAGCTGCCTATCACTATCCACTGAAGCCAAGCAAGGAATTCTCCCTTGGTTACTTCTACTGGGCAGAAGGAAAAGACGAAGAATGGATTGGCTCAATCTGGTGACCAGGGTATATTCAGAGCTTCATTTAAATCCTCACAGTTATCATATAAAATCATCACTGAAGCCGCCGTAAAGGAAAAGTTTAGCATTTGCATAAATATTCTTGTACTTTGTTAAATGAGAAAACAGGTATCACTTTCATGTCTGGATCTGGATATGAATCTGGAATATCTCTGGAGTATGAAGGCTATAAACAATGGCTATTGCACTTTCTGCAAGTAGACAGCTGAATAGCATCTCAACCTTGAGTGGTGAGAAGACCTTTGCCTTGGTAAATCTACTTGTCACTATGCAGCTGCTGACTGTCTGCTCCCATCGAATGCAGTTCCACAAACCTCGAATCCAGTCTGTTGACCTTTTGGTCTTTCTCTCGCTCACAGCTGTACACTTTTAACTTTATATGTGGTCCACATCCAATCAGAATTCAACCCCTTAAATCCCACGTTTCTCCCCACTGGCTGAAGTAAACTGGCCCATCTGCAATCAAACCCCGTGTCTGGTCTGTAGGGGTCTGGATATAAGGCTTTTCATTCAAAAACAGAGTGCTTGCTTTCTAAATCCCGCAAATCTGAAGCTTTTCTTCCTCAGCCAAAAGTACTTTGACCATGACCCACTCCAGCTCAGCCAGGCCTATAGCAGTCCCACGCCATCTTAAGGCTAAGTGCTTACTGTATTGACTGCAGCGTGAGCACATGGTGGGACTAACCAATTCTTCAGTGTTGCCTGCCTGCCATCTGGAAAATAACAGCTTAAAGCAGGTCCTGCCAGTAATTACCCTGCAAACTCTGAACAAAGGCACAGAACCCACTGGGGTGAAATCTGAATAATTGATGGAGACAAGCCACAGCAACTGAAAAGTCTAGTTTTGGCTTAAGATGCTGCAATCAGGTGGCACAATTTGCATTTGCTTTTGACAAAAAATATAATTAGTGGAGGGTCCATAGCTGAAAGGTAACTGTACCTGGTGTTTAGGTTTATATATGCATATATGCATCAAGGCTGATCTTATGTTATAAAACAATACATTCAAATATTATTTATATATATATATATATACATATATTATATATATATGTATATATATATACATATATATATATGTATATATATATATTATTTTTAAGTAGTAAGCAGGTATTTTGTGACCTTTTTGTGAAACTTTATCCACCTTTTTTCTATTCTATGTGCTAAGTTGGCTAAGTTAAAGGCATGTTACAATAGAAGTTCTTGTCATATTGAACGATCACTTCCCAAAACTGACAGTGACTGGTCTGAAGTGAAAGAGAGACATTTGAATTATTTCCACGACAACAATTGATGCCACTTTCTATGTGCACAACATTATGCTTTGCATGAAAAACTGCATAAAGTATTATCTCCGTCTCCACTACAGCAGACTTTCTGCCCTGCATTTCAATGTGGCTAGAACTCACTGACACATTTGCCTTCCAACATGAATAGACAAGACATCACATGAACTTGATATTAAGCACATTACAACCATAATCAGCTGCTGGGCAATGCTTCATACTTTATTTGGTATAAAAACAAAAAAAATCTCTTTGCATCCAACTCTCAGCAAGAAAGAAAATGTGCCTGTTTCTTTAAATGTTAAACTATTCCTTTAATCCTTCCTTCGTTGACTTTATGAGAAAAAACAAGATGTGCAACATTTGTTCTATATTTGCAGCACATAAGTCTGAGTTCATTTAAATCAAAACCACCAAAAGATAGCTCTTCCTCAAGCAGACAGCTTTATACTTGCCATGAAACAGTTGTTGGGTGTGAATATTTGATTCCATGGCTTACTTTCCACACATTGGTACACAGTGCTGAAAAACCACAGCCACTTTCTTGGTTTGAACCGCTGCCTAGACCTGACAAAACATCAAGTTGATATACATTGTCCATTTTCCAAAATGTCATTTTCAATTTTAATCCTATCGGGAGCTAATCTGGAAGCTGTTACTCTGTGGCTTGAAAATAAATTGTTTGCAGCTGAGAGCCCAAAGAGGAGGAGGGGGAAACTGAGGTGAAGTCCCCCCAGTGAAATCCCATGTTTAGGCTGATACACAGGAAACAGGCTCTTACCAGCAAGGAAATGAAGTGGCAAGCACAGACCGGCTCATATTTCCCCTCCTGCTTTTAGATGGGCCATGTTAGTCCTGAGACACCAGGGCTCCAGCTTTTGTCCACACAGAGTCAATAGTAAACAGTACTGCAGTATCCTAAAAGACCTTAAGTGCTTGCGATGGCTGAGTGGTATGCTGCCATGAGTTTCTCAGTCCTCCATCCCCCCATCTGTTTCTAAGTAGTTGTCATGAAAGAGCTGAAACTAATTTATATGCAAGTGAAGGAAAAGAGTTCTCTGACTTATGTTTTACTGATGAGATGTGAGGCTGCATTTTAAGAATAGTTTAAAACACCCTGTGTATATATTTAACTTTTTATCCTTATATATTGAGTGTTCTTTTCATTACTGATTACTGACTATTTTCCAGTAATTTCACAAAGAAGAAAAATTTTACAACTGGTACAGCTAATAAAAACATTATTTGATGATGCTCAGAATAACCGAGTTTGACTAAATAAGTTTACTGAGGAAAAGTTGAAAGGAAAATTGTGCTCTGCTTATAGTGAGGGATGTTTAGATTAAATGTTTTTTTAACAAAAATTGTAATCAATATTTCAGTTTTTTCTACTGCTATACTGTACTGTTATATTTTTAGATCAATCAAAAACCTCTTAATGCTTACAGTCTCCCACAGCGATCAACAGAAATACCTCTGACACACACAACTCATACATCACTAGCATGAAGGACAAATAAATCAAAATAAACTGGCAACAATGTACATATTTTATAAAAACCTGAAGTGTGAAGGCCAGTTTTTGGCTAACAGTGTGCGTCATGGTCACCTTGAGTCAGAGCATTGAGTACCGTGCCACCAGCTGTCAGCAAGGAGAGTGCAAAAACAAAATTATTAGAGAAGGTGTGAACCTGAATGCTTAAAGAGTGTAAAATTCTGATGTCAGGTGGTCTTCGCTTCACTGAGATCTGACTCAAGGTTTGAATGTTGCAAGTTTAAAGCAAGATTTACAATAAATTACTGTTTTTATTAAGTCATGTGGAAGCATTTTTGAAGATTTATGCACCTGTACTTCATGTTTAAAATGCTGCAGACATTTAACTGCTGTTGTCTTTTCTTTTTGAAATGACAAGTGAGAAGGGAGATAAAATCAGTAGACCTTTTTAAAACAGACAATTTTTCGGCTGGGAAAGCACAGGTGATACATTTTTTTAAATGATGACTCAGTTCCATGAAAAGAACCAGTAAATTAGACAGTGAGGCTGCCTGCACACAGCCAGAAACCTAATGAACCTAATTCATATAAATGTAATGCAGCCATTTTTAATGTTACCAGTTACAACCTGTTTTTCTCCTCTAACAACCTGCACTGTGGTCTCTGAAAAAAGTCTATCTGTAAATTAAAAAAGATATCTTCGGCCATTTACGCTCACACAGCACAGTGCCATCTCATCTCAAACGTATTTTGGAACTGGAGGGTCATTGTCTTGCTGAATCACAAACTTCTAGTGACCTTCACCTAAGAACAGCCAAAAATGTCACGTGTTTTATTTATTAATTAAATTGTGTTTATTTGTTATTGTAACTTCGATTTACAAATTGCCATTTTTTAAAAGAACTTTGCACTTACATGCAGGTAATTTCAGAGGGTTTGCTTCCTTTTTCTTGTTACTGTATGTGAATCTCCAAGCCCAACTATTACATACATAAACAAAAAATCAATTTCATACATACAGCATACAGTATTATGTATCTACAGTAGCATACAAAATGCCAGAATTGTGTTTAGAGAGAAAAGAATATGGCAGGTGACTGAGATTCATGTGGACAAAGCGATCCTGTTTGCCTTCGTATGCTTGAAGGTCAGAACTGGCTGGGTGCCCACACAAACTCAGCGCTGCTTCTCAGTGATGTAAAGGACCACCTTGGTATAAAGAGCTGCCATGGTGGTGGCAAGCAGTGACTCATAGTGTGGAGCTCAGGGCTAAGTTAAAGTCAGCATAAAGAGTCACACTTGATGTATTATGAGTGTGCATATGTATGTAAGCTGAAGAGAGAAACACTGCTGTCTGCGCTGGGATTTGAGCTTTGTGTGCATGTTTCTTCTCACATGTAGCCAACAATGATTGCGAGGCTTCTGCTTTGGTTCTGTGTGCATGGTCATTTTAACAATAGTGTTTTCAAATGAAATCCAAAGAACATTTTCTCTGTAGCTTTATTTGTATTATCATACTATTCGTTACAATACACTATTAGGTCTAAACACAATGATGTTCTCAAGACATGTTAATGAGAAAGTCCTGGAAAAAGTGATTTCCTTAATACTTCTCCACCGAGTGAGATCTTTTTTCTTCTTTCAACCAGCAATTATGGGCTGACTTTGCATCACTTTTGCTCCATCTCAGTTGTGGTTGTTTCCATCTGTTGAGAAGAGGTTAGAAGTTGACTGGCAAAGGTCCTGCTCTCTAAGATTTAGTGGTTCGCTCGAGGGGGCTTGTTTCTATCAGGGGTGAAATACCCACCCGTCCATCACCCTGACAGATCTGTCAGCTATTCAACTAAACCAGAGGAGCTGCTGCCAACAATCAAAGGGTTTTTCATTGAAGGAATCCAGCTCCGGCCTGTCATCAGGGAGGGGTGGTCCCAGCTGTCAGCAGCACACACACGATACTCGTGGTACCTCCCCTTGCCTTTTAAAAAAATTCTGGTCAAATCCATTGCATTGGTCAAGAGCACATGCCCCGCCTTCTCGCTCTCGCTCTATGTCTCTCTCTCTCTCTTACTCACTTTCTCCCTCAGTCACTCACACACACACACACACACACACACACACACACACACACACACACACAGACACACTTCAAAAATAATTTTTCACTTCACTGCATTGTAGTCAAGTCCAATCCCAGTGAAAGTGGTTTAACAAGGAAAATACTGTACTATAGTATAGCACCCCATCCCCCCGGAATAATTGAGGGTGCATATTCCAACATGCACTGTGTGAAAGACAGAATGCATGCGTGACAGGGAGAACACGTACATTATTTTTAGTGCATGCAAACCAAATCCACTGTATATTTTACATTTCCATACCCTCAAACATAAAACTACAGATATTAAAATATATCAGCTACACCAACCTGTTTGGATATTTTCCAAGGACGAGTGACGGCGCCCAGATCACATGCTGTCATCAGCATCGACCTGTTGATGGCATCAAAGCTCATTTCTAGCTACTTTTCACATGTAAAGTTACTTTGGGCACAGAACAGTTTTACTTAACACAAAGGCAGAAACCTGAGAACTTCTGTGTCCTTCGACTTTCAGCTGGAATCTCCAGACAGAACGCACTAAAAAAACTTGGTTCTGCGCCTTACAATGCAAAGAGACAGTCAAGGATACAGAAAATCTTTAAAGGCAAGATAATATTTCATTGTATTGTAGTCAGATCCTTTCAAGGCTTTTCATTGTAGGGTTCACATAGCTTTTCAGTTTACATATAAGGCTTGTTTATTTAAGTTTCCTATTCAACTTGATTTCTATATGATATTTGACTGAAACTATGTTCACTTGCTCAGTGATGATACTCTTATTTACCACTTGAGGGAGGCAAAACTAAACAAAATGTCAAGTAGCAAAAGATATTCAGAAATACTACATTTACATAACACTCCATAATTATATACCATAATTGGTATACAGTACTTGACACCTACAATATATTAATGTCTCAAATTGTTTAATATTGTTCTTTCTTTGAGAAAGAATACTTTACTCAAGGAGGTTATGAAACAACAACTAAGTATCTTCTCTGACAGTTTTCTTAATTTATTAGATAATCACCATCAGTATTTAAAAAGTGTTTCCCAGGGAAAATATGCTGTGATGCCATGTGATGTACGTTCTTTAACATTTTGATACTTACTGAGTTTGCATAGTTCATTTAAATATGCACACCACAAATATCAGCAAGCCTCTGTAACATTTCTGTCTTTACTTGCAGCACAGTGTCAGACTGGAGCCTTGTCTTGATGCTTCAGTGGGTTTACTGTTACATAACAAGTGAGCCTTCTGCATGAATCAATTATTGATCCTCATGTCATAACACTGAGGATGCTTTGATTATGACAGGCACCCTGACAAGGCAGTGAAGTAAATGGGAGAGAAACACGCAGCAATCTCCACCGAGTCAGTGGCTTCATCGTGTTACTGCTGAGAGTGAGCGCCTTCAAATACATGTTTCTCCATTGCACTCAAAGACCGCATGAATGCTTGATTTTAAAAACAGCTCTCAGCAGTTAAGGAATCAACACAAGCCTATTTCCCAGTCTTACCACATGAGATTCACAATGATTAATTTTCTTCTTTGTTAAAAGCGTTTCAGGCATGTTTCACCTCTTGTAACCCTTATTAAGGCTGCTGTTGTTGACTGACTGCTGTGGCTGGTTCAGAGGTTAAACAGTACAGTACATCTTGATTCATCTGTCAGGATAATCAGCCATGACCATCTGTTCTGAATAACTTATCTGTTGGCCCAAAGTCAGACAAAGAATGAAATAATGACCAGCTGTAAAGGTTCAAAGGCCTGTTTTTTGGATGGATGTGACTTTCTCTCTGCACTCAAAGAATACCAGCTCCATTCATGTGCACAGTAAGGTTAAAAGTCACCATCATTTATAGTGACACTGTGTCCTTCACCTGTACTGTACATTTTCTGATGAAATCTGCAAAACACAATCCAGGGTCCAGTGATGTTACAGTTCACTGTTACTGAAGCTCAGATGAAATCCTCTGCTGGTTCTGGTTTCTTTCAGACAGTACAACCTGAACACTATAGTCTTTTAATATGCATATTTTGTTATCTACGGTGGCCTAAGTCCAACCACCTATATGTATAAAAAAAGAACTATGGAGTCTGGTGGTATCTGCATTAAATAAAATATATTACAGAAAGAAATTGTTTACATAATGAGAAAAGTCTGCATGGCCAACTAATCTCAATTTGTATAACTTAGCCCATTTTGATGGAAGAGCATGGCACATGATCAAAAGCACCAGGAACACCTTAAGGTGAGATTTTTTTTGTCTTCTGATTTTGGCTTTCATTAATAGCAGCAGATGTTTTTTCAGATGTTTTCAGTAAATGAGGAGATAAGTAAGTCAAATATGAAGTATTGTTAGTATATAAAACATCAGTTTATTTTAAAGAAGTAAACAACAAAGAGATATTCAGTGTTTGAATACACCCTAAACGTTTTTGTTTACCTCATTCAAACTCTAATCTTAATAATGTGTTGTTGAATATGTGATTGTAGAAAGCAATAGTTAGTGCCTGATAGTGCTGTCTTTCAAAACTCTTGAGAGTATTGTAACATAAAAATATGCACATAGTAAAATAAATATTCATGAGGTGAACAAAGCTATTCCTGGCACATTGTCAGTATAGTACTGAAACAGTGTATTAATATTTATAGTCCATTTGCATGGATTTGCTAACCACAGTCTAGTTTCTAAAAATTGATACAGTCCATTTCCTCAAGATGCACAAAGCAGCATTACCGAGTGATCTCATTAACGTGATTATGTTTGCAAACATACAAAATGTATAACACCACTGTAACTCATGATTTCAACTCTTGGTCTCCGTCTCATGAAAAATGACACAGGATTCAGACTAGATGTACGATTATCTTAGAGGTTATTAAATATTACACACATCGTTTGAATTTCAACCATTCATTTAGTGCTCTGAATCTTTTTGTGAGTGTGTACATACAGTACAGTATGTCAGAATGAATAGGAGTGAAAGTCGTGTGTGTGTGTGCGTGCGTGCGTGCGTGCGTGTGTGTGTGTGAGGGAGATACAACAGAAAAAATCAGCAGAGAAGAGAAAGAGAGGGAGGGTGAGAGATCAAAGACTATGGCAGAGCCAGACCCTGTATCAGAAATGAGGTTGGAAGGCTCTCTCTCCTCTCTCCATCTATCTCTCCCCTGATCAACGACCCTGAGGAGAATAAACTCAGTCCGTGTTAAATTATAGATTAAGGCCCCACTCTGACTATGGCTTGGCAGCTGGTAGCTGCGTGCACGTCAAACTGCACTGAGTTTTACACACTTCTGCTGCTGCTGCTACTGTTGCCTCACCTCATTGCCTTATTAAAATCAACATCAAACATTCTCCACAGATGAATAACGGGTTTAAAAGAGACTGTATGAATGTGTAAAGATTCTCTATACAACATGCTCTTTGACTGTGGTTGTGTTTTGTTGAAATTTTCTGTTTATCCTTTAGCAAAACGTTTAACACCATCACGTGTTTTCCTTACAGGTACAGTATACAGGAATAAAAGATGTTTTGATCTGCATATTGTTCTTCAGATATCCCATGTAAACAGACACAAACATGTAAGATTTGATGTTTTCCATCACCATTAGCAATAACACAGGATGTACACACCCTTAGTTTCATTCAGGGCGAAGCATGCATTTTTGTTTGTCCCCTTTATAATTTAGTAGTTTGGTTTATCTTAGTTTCATGGCTTCCAGTGTGTACACCATTAATGTACAGTATTTTACTTATTTTTGTCACTTTTTCACAGTGTATTCACATCCAGCCCACAGTCTACTGTGTACTCTTCCCTTATGTATGAATACCACAGCATTGACAGTAGACTTCAGAATCTATTGTCTGTCCTGTAAATCTTACATATATTTTTATTAAACATATACATGTATAGTATGAACCACAAAATACCACACACAACCTGTTTCCATGCTACATCATTTTATTCACTAAACGGTTAAGAGTTTAATTAACTCCCTTTTTCTCTGTTATTTTCTTGTCCTCTCTGAGAATATATTTTTAGCAGACGTTGTATAAATAGCAGGAGAAAATGCCAATTCTTGCATAAATATAGAGTCAGGTGTATGAAAAATAATAAATGTATAATTTTAGAACAGTCTGTGATTCAAAATAGAAATCTTTATCTGTTCTCAGCAGCAATATTGCAGCAATCATATTTTTAGGTAACAACCAATGTATTTCCTTAACAGCACTATTTCATGCAAAGCAAATCTCATTGGGCGGTCAAAGGCATCAAGATAATATCCAGTGTCAATGTCAAACGTGATGCATGCATTTTTAACACAATGAGCATGCTGTTCACTCTATATTACAAAACACTGTCGTGATGAATCTCAGTTTATACAAACAAATGTTTCCATGTTATACGTCAACCTTTAAACTTCTATTTGTGCATTTTATCTATGGCACATGTGAAATACTTCAGTCTTCTGAAGGCATATTTCAGTTTTCAAAGAAACTATTACTATTATTCCATTTTAGCCAAAGTGAGAAAAACACATGGGTGTTTTTCTTTCTGCTGTGTGCAGTTTAAAGATACACTGAAAAGTGGCAGTGACCTAACTTGCATATTTATAGAGTTATGGGCACATGAAAAGAGAAAGTAGATCAGGAACTACAAACAAACAGGAGTATATTTGCCTCACTCAGGTGAAAACTACATAAACTATCCCTCTATAGTTACTTTCAGAACAATGTGATAATCAAAACCATTTTTATTTCCTTGGGTTATCATTTTTCAAGGAATAAAAAGGTTAATAAATAGAATAATACAGACATGCAATTCACGAAAAACACAAAACAGTGGAAACACTACAAACAGTGGAAATAATACCATGCAATCAAAGACCTGCAACTGAGGTAAGACAGCCTATCAGTAAGAAACATTCAGGAACAAAATCATGCTCCAGTCCACATTCATAATGGCAACCTACGTGATAGAGAGAAATCACAGTGATTCCCATTTGTTTTGTAAAGGCATTCCACAGGGCTTGTGTTTTTTTTGAGGCAGTTTCCATCACAAATTACAAAACATTACAGTAATAAGTGGCCCTCTTTGGTTTCAACATCAGTCTCTCATCCTTATACATTATGTTATAAAAAGCTTTCAGACAGATACATAAATAGACAACTTCCCTTTATATAGTTTAATAAACAAATATTATTCCCGCTCCTGAGTTTAACACAGTGACACTTGTGAGAAGCTCAGCAGATGAAAACTGCTTTCAGTTTACTCTGATTAAAAAAAAAAAATTTTAGGTGGTGCATGTGAAAATCACAGGGTTTATGGTAAAGGGCCCCATGCCATCCACATAATGGATAAACCTATACTGTACACTTTGCTTTACTTCTTTCCTGCAAATATTGCATTGCCAGCTGATGCTGGTTGATTGCCACAGGAATCTTTGTTCACTCCACACTTGAGACCCTGTTTGCACTTAAACTTTAACCCAATCTTGCTGTTTTCGACTGGATTCACAGTCTCTGTGGACTCTGGGTGTTGACTGGTTTCTGCATCTCCATGAGATTCAGGACTCTGATCTGATTCGGCACTGTGATTGGAAACAGAGACTTTGCATGCCTGCTGAAAGGAAGGGCAAAGCTCCTGCCACTTTCTTCGATTGCCATCTATCCCATCAACCATTGGCTGCAACTTCCTGTTAAGCTTTAGCAGTGCCTATGAGACACACAGGAGACTATAGTTGGTATCCAAACTCCCAAACAATCATTTATTTATTGTGTTTATTACAGACATAGCTAAATGTTTATCTGCAGTCATCAGGGATTACCTACCTGGTAAAGGGGTTTACAGATTCCATCTATCCACTCCAGCTGTAAGGCAGGTAGTTCATCTTTGCGATTACGATCAAATATGGGCTATAGAGTAGATAAAGTTACCTGTCATCCATGATCTAAAACAATTATCATAATAATTTCTCAGGAAAATAATAACATCAAAAACATGATTTGACTTGAAAGATAAAACTTTCAAAACATGCTTACAGCTGGGGTCAACTTAAGCTCAGACCTCTCCCTGTCACCTTGTTCAAAGAATTCGCTCGTCACCAGCTCTGCAACCTGAGTAAATAATTTCAAAAACATCAATATTTTATTATATTACTCAAATATGATGCAACATTTTGATATCAAAACATACTTGGGATTCCATGTAGTTTTCTACAATGTTGTGCATAAATTCTATTGCAGTGGTTTAACAAGGAAAATACTGTACTATAGTATAGCACCCCATCCCCCCGGAATAATTGAGGGTGCATATTCCAACATGCACTGTGTGAAAGACAGAATGCATGCGTGACAGGGAGAACACGTACATTATTTTTAGTGCATGCAAACCAAATCCACTGTATATTTTACATTTCCATACCCTCA
Organism: Ctenopoma multispine; assembly: GCA_034779795.1. Classification (NCBI taxonomy): domain Eukaryota; kingdom Metazoa; phylum Chordata; class Actinopteri; order Anabantiformes; family Anabantidae; genus Ctenopoma; species Ctenopoma multispine. The sequence continues at coordinate 11,973,128 of JAUYWH010000008.1, read as the reverse complement.
AACATAAAACTACAGATATTAAAATATATCAGCTACACCAACCTGTTTGGATATTTTCCAAGGACGAGTGACGGCGCCCAGATCACATGCTGTCATCAGCATCGACCTGTTGATGGCATCAAAGCTCATTTCTAGCTACTTTTCACATGTAAAGTTACTTTGGGCACAGAACAGTTTTACTTAGCACAAAGGCAGAAACCTGAGAACTTCTCTATGTCCTTCATCTTTCCAGCTGAAATCTCCAGACAGAACACACTCAAAAAACTTGGTTCTGCGCCTTACAATGCAAAGAGACAGTCAAGGATACAGAAAATGTTTAAAGGCAAGATAATACACTCCAAGACTATTTTTTAAAGGCTAAACTTTAACTCTTATAATAACTTGTAAAAATGTATAAAATAGCATTACAAAACATGAACTACTTGAGCTCTGGAGGCATTAAAAAAGCACTTACTCAAAGTGCAAAGTGAGGTCTGTGGAGAGAATAGCCTGCTTCAATAGTTGCATCATGTTGCTATACTCCTTAGAGCAGAGGTTTGCAAAGATATTGTGACCCTGTGAAGAAATACAATAGCATACAGTAGGCAAATACAGAAAAGCTGGCAAGGATGAATAATACTGGCTAAAATGTCTCGTTATAGTCAATGCATTGGTAAAGTCATCGTTCACTGTCAAATGAAGCTCCCATTAGCGATGTTAATTAGCATTGTGTATAGACTTTCTCTGTCCTCTGTGAAAAGAAATCAATAGAGAACACAGTTCCTGTTGATCAAAGTAAGCTACACCTGAGACAAAACAGCCTCACAATGTCACCAGTGTCCACTGCTGTCGCCTACCAGCAGTGTAGTTGGTTCAGCACCATCCCAAAACGCAATCTGCACACCAGGCACATTCTGGCAGCCTAGTGCTCTAAAGAGGTATCATACTCTTTTATCAGATTTTACAGCAGTTTAATATGTAACTTACAAACGTCCAATAAATAAACCATGTTAAAAAAAAAAGAAAATCATACAAAAACCTTGGAAGAAATCTATCTGACACTAGCAAAAGAAAAAGGATCCAATTCATTGGAATTCCAAATAACCATTCACATTTTGTTAATTTTATTTATTTATTATCAGGTCAAATTATATACTGTACCTACAGCTTCTTGGTCAAAATAAGCAAATGAAGATAACGATGATGATGAAAATCATTATGTCTAATCCAGTTGACATTGTTAGATTCGGCATATGAGCAATATTTTCTGACCTCACTTTGTAGGATCATGACTGCATGGTTGAAGTGATGATGCTCCAAGGTGGCTGACGTCCCATAGAGCAGAGCCAGAGCAGAACCTGTCCTGCAGGGAGGAGCACACAGCAGTAAAACTTTCAGTGAATTAACTCAGAAATGTATCATCATGCTTCAGGCCCTTTTGACTTACTTGGCTTGAAATGCATTATTGGTGCCTCGATGGTCCAGGTCATGACACAGACAGCCAACCATCAGTGCTAGGATCTCTGCATCTGACAGAACATCCTGGAAACTGGCTGTCTGCCAAAAGTAAAGCAGATTCTCATATTCATATCCATCAACTTAACATCAACCTAAAGTGAATAGAGTTCATTTATTTTTATATTTTATTTAAGTTTTGCCACTTTGTAGGGTGGGTTAAGGTGGGAGAGGTCGAAAATTGATCATTCGTGTGTTGGTGTCTGTGAGCTCTTAGCATACTGATACTGATCACCCTGGAAAATCCGTTTACCCAAATATATATTTTTGGAAAATCTCTTCATGATGTCTCTCCTGTGATGTTTCCCTACTAATGATGTTCAGTAACTTATTGTTGGTTAGTTTAATGAGAGTTACATTTATCATGACAGACTTTAAAATATCTTCTGCAACCAGGATTAATTTTATTATTTTTTTTTAAATTATTTATTTTATTTATAAGATTAAATCCAAACCCCAACATACAGTTCCTTCCAGCTTTATTGTCTAATGTTTTAATTAAATGCAGTTTACTAAAACTCTGACACATTTGATACCTTTGGATCTTTTATGATGTTTGCTAGAGTAAAAGTTCCCTGAGTTGAAAGAAAGTTGCTAACTTTCGGCTAAGCTCATAAATGTGAGTGGAAACTTACTGTGATTATAACAAACATGCACTGCGACACATTAAAAGCATGCCTCCAATTGTGATACGCCACTGTACGATAGTTCTTCCTCACAGTCAGAAGCCAGCGGCACAAAACCTGCAAAAACACACAGTTTAGAGGCAACACACATGCAGTACAGATTCACAGTGAACTCTAGTGCCACACAAACCCACATTTTACAGGACATATTCAGACAGAGCCTCACCTCATAGTCAATTTTAAACTTTTGCACAACACCGAGTTCCAGAAACATCCGGAGTGACGCAGTGATCATGGCGTCATTGTCCAAAGAGAAGTCATTGAAGTGAAACTCATCTATGCCTAATTCACTGCTCAAGGGGATCTTGGCTGCCTTAAGGGAAAAGGATAGAGATGTCAATCATACAGGGCCAGCAAGGAGGGAAGCAAAGCATTAAAACACGTGGCAATCATACTTGCATCATACTTTGCCATATACCTCTAACAGCGTCTAATTATGTTTTTGTTGTTAACTTGCTATTTCTTAATGACCATTACCTTGAGTCTGTCAACTTCTACCTTGGAGCAGGTAGCATGGTAGGACAGCATCTGAAACAACAGAAATTATGCAAAACTGAGAGAAAGAGTAGTCTGATGCAGAATTACTGGTAATGAGGTAAAAGACCTACATCAGGAAACACATAAGCTGGAAAATCACTTACTAAGTGCTACAAGAATTTTTATGTGATCGATGTTATCTTGTTGCAGGATCAAACAAAGTACATGTCTGCTTTTAAAACCAAATTGTTGCTACAGTTTGGGTCTCCTGACAGAAAAGAAAATCCACCAGGTGTTTAAAGAACCAGCAAAGACTATGTGACAGAAATAGAAGAGTGTGTGTTGCCTTTGATGAGAAGTGAGCAGACCGGCACACGTATTTATTATGAATTATTGAAAGCATTTCAAATATTTATGGCTGGGAAGCAGAACAATGTTTGCTGAGGATAATGTGACTGCTCAGGTTAGATACCGGGCAGTGGAGCAGAGCACAGATGGAGACACCAGTGAACGTGAATAGCTTTATTATTAGGATTAATCAGTGACACCTCACTCTCCAGACTCATCTAATTTAGTTTTAGAGTATGATATTCAGATTAATATAGATTGTATTCATTGATTTCTCTTCAACAAATTTTAGCAGATATAAGATATAAGAGAATACTCTAGAGAATAATAATTTATACCAAGGTGCATAATGTATATTAAGAGCATACTATACTTTCATGGTGTGCTTATCAAGGGTTTTGAAGTGACTTCCAGCAAGGAGATATTGATGTACTATCAAGACAATGTATAAAATTTTACTTTTTTTTTTTTAAATGTTTGCAATTGTATTTTTATTAGTAGTATGTCTTATTCTGAGAGTGACATGTATAACAGGAAAAGTTAAGACATTAAGAAAATGGGAAAAAGATTGAACTACAAAAGTCATATAAATATATATACTTTTATCACAGTGGTGGAGCTGTGGGCAAATAAAGAGTTTTAAACATTATGCTTTTGTGCTTACATCCAGCGCTACAGACTGTTTGGCCCATGTCTTCTTAACTTGGTTGTACATCATAGTGTTGTTGATTCCAAGTCCACAGAATATTACAAATGCCTGTACATAAAGAGAAAAAAAGAGAAACTGAGAAAAAACACATTCAACAAACATAAACTATGACATAATGTGTACACCAAAACAAAACTTTGGTTGTGTTGCTGCCATTTAAGTAATTAACCTCAAATAGTCTCTGATCAGCATCACTGAAAGTCTTCCTGTCCAGTCGGTTCAGTATCTGTGCAACCCCTGTAGAAAATACACATACATCATCTACTGTGACATTAAAACTCTTTTCTAGAAAGAGCAAATTGATTATTTCTGGTCAACATACCAATTATCTGATGAGTTCGATTCCAGATGGGGACACATAGCACTGATCTAATGTGAAACCCTGAGGCCTGATCTGCCTGTAAAAGGAGGAGATAGTGACTGTAGAGCAAGACTGAAAGCAGCTTTTGTTTGTGTGATCACCTGTATAAACAAAGGTTAAATAAAAATAAAAAAAATCTAATAATGAGACAAATAGTAGATACCTCAGCATCAAAACGTGGGTCTTGACACACATCGCTGATGTTAACGGGTAGCCCTGTGGAAGCCACCAGCTCAGCAATGCTATTATTGATCAGCCAATCGGAACACGATAGCTTCTCCATGCTGATGGGGCCAATAATGCAAACGGGAAACAATAGTCAGGTCTGGGCACTTAAACATCCAACACAAAAGTGGCAATATTAAGTGAGTTCATTTTTCTTACTAGTTTTCTCTTGTTATGTTATGTATCAAAATGTCAGGGATTCATTTGAAAACTCATCCCTGCCTATCTGGTATGTCATTTTGGGTTATGTCTGCAGCTGTGTGCCTGTCTGCCACATTGTTTTTCACATATAGTTCACCTGATGTCACGGTCTACGTTGCACAGTGGAGACATGAGTTCAAATGTCTTGGAGAACTTCACAACCTACAGAAAACACATGCAACATCACAACCAGCAGCAACTACATATAGCATCAAGAGTAAGAAGGTTATATACAAGAAATGCTAATAAAGAGCCAGAGGATTCACAGGTGAATCAATGTCCTCTAGGAGAAGCACAGAGCAGCGTTCACACTGCAGGAGAGTCAGAGCTCGCTGCATAATCTTCCTGACAATCTTCTCCAGGTCAGTCTGCTCCTCAAACAGGTCGTTGACCACCTCCAGCAGAGCCTGTGGCAGCGGATAAGAACAATTATCACTCTACTAAAGCTACTTTAAAATTAAGGTGTGTTAATGTGTTTACAGTGAAATTAAATGATTTTTAATCCATATTCCTATGAAATAATAAAGATACAGTGTTACTGTTACACCTTCAGGGGCTATGAAACATCTTTTCGTAAAAACATCTGTTACAAATTCTCACCCTACTCCTTTCATACTCTTTGCGAGACTCTGAAAACAACTTGGCATTGGAAATCGATATTCCACAGAATGGTAGATACATCTGCAGCACCTGGTTAAAAAGACAAAAAATTGTAATGAAAAGCATTTATAATCTATAAATGTTAGCTATTTGTATGCTAAACAAAGGGACATAAAATGGGTGTTGCGATGGTGGCAGAAAGTCATGATGGAATTAGCAGCGATAGCCTTAAAATGTCTACATAAACTCATGGATCAAGATGTTTTTCATCTATTTTTAGCATATTTTTTGCTGTAAAATAGTTTCTGGAGTTTCTTTGCTTTGGCTATATTTACTGGGGGGGGGGGGTTAAGTAGCATAAAGAATCATAAAACTAATGCAATTATCACAAACCTGATTTTTTGAATACTGTATATATTTAGAAAAATTGAATTTCCTTTATTCTGCCACCCTGTGGAAAAACCTCTCAGCTTCTCAGTACAGCTGGACCCCTGCAGATGTATGTAAACTGATGTTTTTTTTTTCAAAGCACAAATATTTACTGCACCACCATCTGAGTGTACTTAGTTAGTTAGTTCTTGATTTTTTTATGCCTGAAATTTATCACATTTTCAACTTAGCTTTTTATTAAATCATATATACTTAAACAAAATAATATTTTCTTATTTAAAAACTGAGAGAATTAAATTAAAATTGTACTCATGAGTCATTGAAGCTTTAATACATGGAGATTTTAGTGAACCCATTTCAAGTAAAATGCTTAGGGAGCAAATGATGAAAGTGTATTCACTAAAAATCACAAAAAAGTGTGCATTTACAGCAACTCGGTTGGTAAAGCAGTTTTCTACAAACCCCAGGGTCAGTGGTACAATTCCTGGTTCCCCCTGGCTACATGTTGAGGTGTCCCGTAATAACACCATCATGTAGTGTCTGGCAGCTGTCCAACAACAATTTCCCCAAAGGGATAATTATGTCATTATTATTGTACCACCAGCGATATTCAACAAAAAACATTGGTAAGAGATTGGTAAGGGGACACTTTAACCAACTCCCCAGCCATTAAAAGATTCACAGTATAAACAGTGTTCTCAGCCGCACTTCTGCAAATAAAGAAATACAAATGATCTGAGACACACAGAGCAATACAGACTCACCTTCTCATCATCCTCAGTAAAAGGAGTGCCCATGGGATTTTTGTTGATTGCTTGAACAACACCTATGACTTCTCCATCGCTGTTGCAGATGGCCATGCAGAGGATGGACTGAGTCTTATAGCCTGTTAACTTGTCTATCTCATCACTGAAGCGGTGGTCCTGTAATAGTGGTAGATAACACACATTTATAATCTCATATAAACACACATATACACCTCACTGTACTAGGCAAAGACAGCACACTTGACCTTGTACCCCTGTATGATCAAAGTGCTACAATATCTTGGTTGTATACAGATGCAGATGCTGTGAGTGATTATTTAAATTCACAGATCTGCAGAGTCTTGTTGTTTTTACTCTAACCAGAAAAAACTGCAATGCCCTTCCTCACACATATCTAAATTGCAATAACAGGCCTCAGGGGGATCAGCATCGTCTTATTGCTTTACCCTCCCAAGCAGCCCAGGGCCATGATATAATGATGTGGTACGCAACTGGTGTGTACAAGAGATCTAGCTTGTGGGAAGCTATAAGTATTACAACACTCGCTATTCTGTCTGTGTCTCTGGCTGTGCGGAGAGTTTTATTCTGACATAACTGAGGTAATTGCATACACTCTCTTCACTTTGTTTGTGTTTGACAACCCAACATGCGCAAAAGTTTTGAGGGTGGGACAAATGTTGCCACCCATCCATCGTTCAGCATAACACTGGCAGCAAGTAAACTAGAAAGATCCTTTTCTAGATTCTTTTTTTAACATACTGTATGTGGACAGTTCTCCTGCGGCCATGTTCATGTTTTTCCACACTAGTCATAATCAATATATCTGTTAAATACCTCTGACTTGACCTGAGAACAAAACGTATGTATAGAATATGTAAAGTTGTTTACATCAGGCTCACATTTACCTCATATGCGTTTGGGATGTTTACGGTCTCTCCGTGCTCTGCAACGTATCCAATGATACCCTTTCCCCACGGCACCTGCACTTCACTAGAGTCTAGGGTACTGGAGGATGGCCTGACCGTGGTGCCTGAGTGCACATCAAAGAATTTGGACACCAGTGTCCTCTTGTGTGCGGGTCCCTCAACCAGGAAAAGCGAACACCTGTCTGCGTCCACCAGGATGCACACATTGATCAGGATCTTATAACTCAGGTTTGTCAGGTCCAAATCATTGGAGATGTCCTTCACTAACTCCAAGAAAAACTCCCTCTCGTTAGTTTCTTTCAGTCTGTATTTGTAGTCGATGGCGCTGGACGCGTACTGGGGCACGTTGACCCTGGACTCCAGCAGGGCGCTCAGGATGTGCGCGGTGGTTGGAGGCAGGGAGCTGGCTTTACGCAGGAGCGCACGACGCCTCATGCTGGACTGAGAGTCGTGTTCGCTCAGGCTCACATGCTCGTCGTATGTCCGGTGTGCAGTGGTGGCTTTGGAACGTGCGAAGTTCCGTCGCAGCTCCATGTGCGACGATCTGCGTCGGAGCCCGTCTGGGTTGGTCGGCCAGAGTGGGTCTCTGGAAGCGCCACGTTTCTCCTCAACTGTGGATACTTTTGACGGCTGATGCTCCTTCAACCACCTGCTAACCTGATCACATTTCGCCTTTCGAATGAGATACTCCTCGAAGAGATCTGGGTGGCAGTCCAAAAACACCTCTATGTCCGAGAAGTCAAATGTTGTCATTATGGAAGCTGCTTCGAAGAGAAAATGAGACACTCAAGTGTAATGGAACAAGAGTTAGGCAAGTGGATAACGGGAGGAAGCAAGATCAGCGAGCTTCTCGGAGAAGCGATGTCCTCCTCAAAACATGTATTACTTCGTGCCCCATATGAGGCTCTCCATCGTGTAGTCTCGTCTTCACTGTAATACTGGGAGTAGACCTGGACAAATAGGTTCTGACTATTTGAAACCGGACTGATGACGCCTGTGAAACGAGCTACAGCTGTCAATCAAACGAGATTGAACTGTGTCTCTGGAGCACCTCTCACGATATGCAGAGGTGTGGACGACCACGGCACCTATATACTCCTCTTAGACTTTGGAAAAAAAAACTCCAGGGCAGGCTGTTCACTCTCTCTCTTTATTCTATACCACTAGAGACACTCTAGGTTTCCAGTTTAAACCTGGGATGAATTTTGATGTTTCAGGTCAATAGGTTCATTCAATAGCAAAAAAACGTAGTAAAGTAAGTAAACAAACAAGTAAACAATACAAATATATCATCTACAATTTTTTGGGCGATAAAGAAAACTAGTAAGTATGCACACATTACTAATCATTATTACATCTGGATCTTTGTAGTATTTTAAATTATGAACTATAGGTTAAATACACAAGATAGATACAGTGGATAGATAGATAGATAGATAGATAGATAGATAGATAGATAGATAGATAGATAGATAGATAGATAGATAGATAGAT
>JAUYWH010000008.1:11945945-11964350 GCA_034779795.1 Ctenopoma multispine | reverse complement strand
ATAGATAGATAGATAGATAGATAGATAGATAGATAGATAGATAGATAGATAGATAGATAGATAGATAGATAGATCAAGGACACCTGGCTCACAGCTAAAAAAACTGTCAAAGACGTTGTCAAAGAAAATATATGGATGTAATTTCCATTTAATTATTTCACATTATGGAGGTAAGACCATCTGTGTGTTATCATGAAGTCAAGTGGCCTTGTGATTAGAAAATTTCTGCACTGTCTCTCTTTTACTCCCACCCCTCCCTCACATACACCTCACCACACATTCAGACACACGTGCAAACACCCACACGCTTGGCAGTAACTGTGGTTCTGAAACATTTTTTTTTCTTTTACATGAAATGAATGAAATATTCTCTGAAGCTGTGTGCTTTGAGGCTCAGGTTCACAGGTTCATCATTTATTTGTTCATTCTCGGCCCACATGAAAGAAACTGCATGAATGTCTCTGTAAGCTCTGTCGGGAAGCTTGTACTCCACCAGGAAAAGAAGGATAGATTATCCACCAGGCAACTGTCTAAAGGCCTCAGACCACTGGAACAGTACATCTTTTAACCACAAACACAGTTTGTGGTCAAGGTTTGGTTAAAAATGCCTGGTTTCACCAAAATTTCAAAATTTCACCAAAATTATAAATTGTTAAAATAGATTTTGTGATTTGGAGCTTGCTTACTGTAAACATGTCATGGGGGGGCACATTGTTAGAGTCACACACTTTTGTTTTTCTCTTGGTGGTTTTATGGGTTTGCACATGTCTTGTTTTGAAGTGAATTCTAAACTGTCTCTTTGTGTGCCACCACAACTTGGGGGAAGCGCTACCTTTTAGGTTGTGTTACAGAATTTCAGTGCAAATATTTAAGCATCAATGACCATAGACTCAAGTTACAAAGATTTATTTCATTCTATACAAAAACATATATATATGTTTTGTCCAGAAGCAGCTGACAACCAACCCTGCAATTAGTGGACTACCCATTACTGCACAGCTAAAATACGCACAGAAACCTGGGACTGGGGCCAGTTAATATGTCAACTTTACCAATATTTAAGTTCAGGGGTCAGAAGAACCTCTAAACTCATTTTTCTCCCCTAACAGGTTTTTGACCCATGGGGCCAAGCTAATGTTACACATTTTTCGTTTAGTGATAGGTGAATTCATTTCTTATGGTCGGAGATTACTGATGAGGTAACTAGGCTCTAAAGATTAAGCTGAATTCCTATTGTTGTGTAAAATCCTGTAGGGGTTAAGAATAAGCATCAACCTGTGCATCTCCACAAAAACTTGTATTAGGGAAATCACTGCAGGCTGTGGTACATTTATAATGCAGCAGCAGGAAATGTAATCCTGAGAGCGGCCGTTCTGCTGCGGCAGAGCAGGGTAATTGGTTACTGGACTTAGCTTAGGCTGCTTGATATAAATCGGATATTTTGCTGAGATTTTGGACTCTTGGGATTCCCAATTAAAAAGCAGAATGCAGTATTTGGGTCTGGTAAGGGCCAATAGATAAGGCTGATTGAAGTTGCAGTTCATGTAATGTCAAAGTAGAGGCAGCTGCACTGATTGTAAGTCTTTCATGAGAGTCCTAAAAATACTTTTTTCAGGACACTTCTTCTTACTTTGACTAATGAATGCAATATTAGAAGCAGTTTGGGTGTCTCAGATTTTTGGGGCATTTTGTCAGAGCTTTTATCACTGGTTTTAAATTGGTGGGATTATAAACACATGATATCACATACATCTGGAGGCAGCAACTGGATTTAACAACATCCAATTTAGAAAGTAATTATGGTGTGTTAAAATCAGACTCACATAGTTCTGATAGTATAAAATAAAAAATAAAACTTTTAACTTAAAATTTTGTTCATTTAGTAATAAATATTTATTGTCATATTGAAATAGGTATAAAGCTGAGTTACCAGACGCTTGAATGTCAGCAATACCAAGAAATATATATAAATTCATTCATTCAAAAAGTCAGACTATCCAGCTTTCTAAGGTCCGTTAATAAAATCAGGGATCATTTCATTAACAAGAGACTGGAGCAATGAGCTGCCTTCTGTTGGATCAAATGTCATCAAATGAACTTTGAAGATTAATAAAAATCGCAGTCCTTTGAAATGAAGGGTTTTAGGAACTCTTTTTTGGCATGGTTACTTTAAGTTATTTTTAATTTAATCATAGTCTTATGTGTAGTGTGAAGCTTTGAATTAGCAGTGGTAGCAAAGCAAAAAAGTCATGAAAAAGTAAAAACACCATGGACAGTGCACATCTAGCCATTCCAATAACTATTTTCAGTTTCCTGGTTTTCTGCATGGATTCATCATGAAATCTGATCTGATCTTCACCAAAGTCATACATATCAATAAACACAATATTTCTAAACTGATAAAAAAAAAACTTACATTTGTGTCTTTATTAAACACATCTATTAAACATTGATGTGTGGAAAAAAGAAGTGAAACAGTGTTTTAATAACTGGTTGAACCGTTGGCAGCAATAACCTCAGAAAAGTATTTTCTGTAGCTGTGGATTAGATCTGCACAACATTCAGGAGGAATTTAGGCCAATCTTCTTCACATACCTGCATCAGCTCAGCCATATTCGTAGGACCTTTGGTGTGAATTGCTCTTTTCATGTCATTCCACAGCATCTCTGTTGGGTTGAGGTCTGGGTTCTGACTGGGCCACTTCCTAATCTCTGAAGCAAAGCAGCCCCAAATCATGATGCTCCCTCCACCATTATTCACTGTTGATGTTTTCATGTTGGTATACAGAGTGTTGTGTTACCATCATTTCATCTATCCAAAAGACATTTTCCCATTACTGTTGTGGAGTGTCAAGTTGGTCTTTGGCAAACTTCAAGCATGTTACAAGCTCTTTTGGTCCTGACATGTCTAACTCAAGAAGAAAGATGTTAATTAACTCCAATAAATTCTTAAAGTCTTTAGCTGTGACTCTACAGCTCTTTTTCACCTCACTGAGCGTTCTGCGTTGTGCTTTTGGAGTGATCTTGGCTAGTGCACCAGCTACAGCACATGCAAATCAACAACTCTTGATCATAATTCTGAGACTGCTTTTTTGCAAAACTGAGTTTCTTATGAATTAAGGTGCATAGCTCTAAACCACTCCGCCATTCTCGTTTCACTGGACTCTAGGTTTCCTAATACCTGACTCCAGTTGGAGTTTAATGAAAGCAGAAGTCTAGAGTTTCACTTATTTTTTCACTTATAATCTCACTTATTTTAGTTATTTATCACTTATGTTACCAGCACATATGTTTAATAGATGTGCTCAGTAGAGACAAGACTGTTTGTGTTTTATCAGCTTAGAAGTATGTTGTTTTTTGATATTTGTGAGTTTGATGAAGAGCAGATCACATATTATAACCAATTTATGCAGAAAACCAGGAAATTCTTGCAAGTATATGCTCTACAAAATAGGCATGCAATTTCAACATGACAACAGTTTGATTATCATGTGCAAATGAACCTCCTAGAGTTTTGCAGAATCTTTCTTTGAACAGGTTTTGTGGCATTGTCTAAGGGGCATACTGTAGGATGAAACCGCACAGAAATGGAGAACACTGAAACATGACTCCTGTAACCGAATACTACCCGCACACCACTTGTATCTGGTGTCAGCATGTACTGGCATGATTTCCATTCCTTCCCGTGCTTAGTGTATGAGATCACCAAAGTGTGAACATGTAATATTATCAGATCCACACTTGATGACTGGATGATGGGTGTACTAAGCAGTGATTGCCCACTGGTTATAAATACATTTGCATAATATGAAGTATTAGCACATTCTCGTGAGCCTACATAACAGGCAAATGATCTTGAGTACTAGATTTACTACAAGATGTACAAGATAACTAAAAGGCTGTGTAACATTCTTTAAACTTACAAAGGCTTGGTCTTACAAAGGCTTTTTAGACCACACATCTGGTCACACATCATGTGCTTTAGGCTGGATTGGATGTCTCTGATCCTATTGTTACTTGTTGTCTGGCTCTCCAGGAATCTGAACCCACTGCACTGGCCATAAGCAAAGAGGAAGGAGTCCTGTTCTGTCAATAACCATGAGTGTTTCCAGTCTTATCCATTTGGACCACAGTAACTACTGTCAATATCTGCATCGGGAGGGAAGAAGAAATAACTCTGGATTTGAATCTTGTCAGTCATAAAAGGTTGATTTTCATCTATATCACTGCCCAGGCAAGTGAGTATTGCAATATTACAGCGCGTGTTGTGACTTTGTTTGAGCAACTGTGTATAACATAGATGAAGAGGAATTGCATGGTAAAAAAAATTGAAACATGAGAGGCTGGGTTATGCTCTTATAGTTATAGTTATATCTATAACTTATGCTGAAATGCTACACACAATATTTGTTTTAAAATACCATTTACTCTATAAACCATATTGACTATGTGACAGTGAGTATCTTCCTGCTGAAATACCTGTCAGACTTTTCAATCATCTCACCAGTATCCATGATGTGAGGTAAAACAGCTACAATAAAAAGCAGTCATTGTAGTTTTGCCCTCCTTTACTATTTGCTCCCAAGCATTTTTCTACTGTAGTCTTGCTCTACTTTATTATTTCTTCCCCAGCATTTTGTCCTCTTCTTCACCCGCCCTTCTAAATCGGAGTTCCAGCAGTCACATGGAGCCTTTGTCATCTCTAAATAACAGTATCCCATTTGAGTTCAATGGCCATTATCGCCGTGGAGCCGTCGTGCCTGTGTGAGTGTATAAAAAGTGACGCATGGAAAATTCAAAGATAGTTGGAGAGTTAAAAATGTAATACATCAAATGTAGCCTAATTATAGATTTCTATTTTACCTTCACAGACAAACCACCAGTCGACAACATTATAACAGTACTCAGAGGAGGAAAAGTAAAGAACACCTCAATGACCAAATGTGAGCAGCCAATGATCTCTAAATATATAGTATTTTAAGCTATGAACAAATGAAATTAAGTCCAATAAAGCTTGACTCTTATACTAAGTAATAACTATTATGTTGCTTTCTCAGTATACCAAAGCCAACTGATATAAACATAGGGTGAGTACTTTTTGTTGAGCACATAATAACACAGAGCTCTCTATTTGGTTTACTGCTAAGTTTCTTGTATCTGCCTCAAACCACAATACACTTAATCTTCATTTATTATCCATCTACTCAAAACAGGGAAAAAATGTTAAAGACTGCAACTCCTAAGGAACATCCCTATTCATCCCACATCTCCCGGTTTGCAATGTTCCCATCCTTCTGCTCTCCAGATGACCCTCAAACCGGAGTCAGAGCTGCCTCTCAAACTTCCCTAAATCCCCTCATCCCAAATAGTGCACTGGATACCACTGTGCTGAGCAAAACTATTGGTAAGAGGACAACATACTGTATATCCACATGTACTGTTGTAAAGGGAGATAAAAGAATAACTTGAGGTCTTTTGGATGTCTGTATTTCCATGCATAGGTGGTCCACATAGACATGAAATTTTGGAGACACCCATGAAAACCAGGAAGAAGGCTGCTATGTGGCCTGGACAACATGGCTTCTTGGATGTGAGTCATACAATATCTACAATGGAAAGAAAAAATAATGTCACTGTTCGTATTTTCCTGGTTTTCTGCATAATTAGGTCATGAAAGGTGATCTAATCTGCACCCAAATCACAAATATCAACAAATACAATATTTCTACGCTGATAAAATACAGTCATAATCGTGCATGTCTTTAATGTCTTAAAGACATGCAATGTCTAATGTCTTAATTAAACATCAGAGTGATGCTGGGAAATATAACAGCATGAGTATTTTAATAACAGGTTGAACCGCCTTTGGCAGCAATTACCTCAAGCGAACATTTCCTGAATTAGACCTGCTACAGAACTGCTTCATCTTAATCATAACCTTAGACATGAAAGATTATAACTGCTTGTGTTTTATCAGCTTAGAAATATTGTTTTTGTTGATATTTGTGACTTTGGAAACCAGAAAACTGCAGTTTCAGTGCCATTTCTTTTTCTTACGACAGTGTCACCGACATAAATCAATACATACAATACCTTACATCAACTTACTCTCTCTAGTATACAAAGCCACTGAAAGAAGAAAAGCAAGTTTTTTACCCCAGTCCTCTAAAGACAGTACTGCCTAATTCTAAACTTCGTGACTGGGATTTATCGTTATCTGAGCGGACAAGCAACATGCTGAAAAATTTGGAGAGGACACTGTGGGTCACGTCATACCAAATGCACTACACGGGTAATGAAGCCTAAACAGTTAATACAGTTTGTTTATTAGGAAGCAAAACACAACAACAAACAACAATGTTGCAAAGTTAGAAACAGTCCTTCAGTGTGATTTTTGATGTCAGTAGCCGTTAATCCTGTATTAATATTTGATATTTCTATAAGGATCTGGGCCAGCAAATCCTCTGAAGATAGACGACTTCAAGGAAAAAATGAGTGACTTTGCTGGGATGAATTTACACACTGCACCACTGGTAAAATAACTACAAACAGTATACAGTTCTACAGTAATATTTTCAGTGTGCACCACTAATCTTAATGAGTTATTTTCCCTACAGAGAGAAAGCTCGTATCCTGTGTTTGTTCCCTCTAAACCAAAACAAGAATGTAGAAGAAGACAGGGGAGCTGTGTGGGGAGGAGAACATGCAGTCCCACTGCTGCTGAACTACTAAATCCATCTCCAGCTACTCTTCACCGACACAGGCCACAAGAGATCATAGCTAAGCATAATGAAGCACCAGATTTAAATTTAAAGGGCCATAGTCAATCAGGAAAAAGCACTGGCTCCACAGAAGCACAAAGTGCTGAGCTATCCCAGGAGACCTTACCCAAACAACAAAATGAGCACAAAAGCTCTGTGCATGAGAGCAGAGAAAAGGAAAGATACAAAGTCCAGTTTGATGAAACTCTTATGCAAATATCTGTATCACATAACAGCCAAGAAGCTAACACGGAGAAACCCGTGGACCTGTACAACTCCTCAGTTTCTCAAAGAGAGATAGACATCAACCAAGAGAAAAGCTTGACTGAGCACAGTAAAAAGCAGTACTTTAAAGTTGGAAGAAATGTAGAATCTAGCCAGGGTCAGTCAGCTGTAGCTGAACACCAGGCAGGTATCAACTCACATGCTGAGTTATTATCAAGTACAGCTTCAAAGCAGGACAAACCAGCAGAGAGCAGAAAGCTGTCATGCAGTATCCCTGACCCTTGCATCCTCCCAAGGCCTCAGGTTCTGCCTGGTTTACACCCAATGGACAGGGTTGGGACTGTGGGTAGAGGAAGTGCAGCTCTCAGCCTCCTGGACCTTCAAAATTCATTCAGTAAGTCGGAGGCCCGTCGTAACAGCTCCATCACGCATGCTGCTGTGAATCTAAGACACAATGTCATCACTGGGAAAAAACACGACTTCTACGGGATCAACTGCTACTACCTGCATGGATAAGCTCTATTTATGGAAGAAAATATAAATTTTCCCAAATTGGATTAGTGAAATAAACAAAATCCAAGATGAAAAGTACAGTTTCATCATTTTGGTTACTAAACTAAAGCTTATGTCTGTGCCTCATAATTTCTTTCAGATCTAAACAACTTCACAGATTGTTAACTCAGCGCTTGTTCAATATCAGTACAGAGTTGACATTGCAAACATTGTTCATTTGCTCAATGTTTCTCCACATTTTGTTTGCAATTTTCATTAGAGTTCAGGATGTATTATAAATAGTGGTCTTATATAAGGCTTCCAAAAGCCATAGCAGATTGTCAGGGTAAAATAAAAGAAACAAGTTTCACAGTTAGAATAGAAGGAGTATTCAGCAGCAGTAAATTTTACACATGCACACATTATTACTTTGGTCTATACAGTAATCTAAATGTATCTAGGATACATTTTGTACAAAGCTGTTTTTCCCTCAAATTGTGACACAGTGTTCACCACAGAGCATTTTGCCTCCTGTGCAATGAAATCCACCTCTCTGTACTGTAGGTGCTGCAGCAACCTTCTTAGCTCACCAGTGTGAAAGGAAAAATGCCCTTTTGCACATAATCTGTTGCAGTCAGAGCGACTCGCTGTGAAAGGCTTTTTTGTGACAGTGAGTCCTTGAGCGGCAAAGCCTGCAGCACTGAGTAATATAACAGCCTCTCATTCAGACTTTCAGAATTGAAAAAAAAAAACATCAGTAACAATGGCTCTCACAGCAAAATAGACCAGTGCAAACTTCCTGCTTAATATTGCAGTGTAATGGTATTTCTACCAATCCAACCAACATAAGTGTTTTTGTTTGTTGTTTGTTTTTTACTGTTGTTATTTATGAAAACCTGTGTCACATTCGAGATCAAATAAATTTTCAAGCCTGCTCACACATCAAGTGAATTTCCATCTTTATTTTACAGCAGTTTTCTTTTCGTAAGCTTTTATATTCATTTGACTAGGCTACTGTGCATGTCTTCCATCGTAATGAGCACGAGTGAAAAGCTGCGATTCAACCATTTGTCCAGCAGATGGCAGTATATCATCATCCATTTATCATTCTTACTTTGTGTCCTGCTGTTCGGAGGTCCTCCTGAGCAAGTCACGGAAAGCATGCCGTCAATGACACAAACACCGCCCCTTTAAGGTGACGCCGAGCACCGTTGTGCATTTTAATTGGAGGCGGCGTCAGTCAGTTACGCACCACCTCCCTCCTCCGTACAGAGGTGGAGAGACTGATGGTGTTAAGAGACGAGTGCGGATACATGTGTGTGCATGTCAGACTGGAGTATGCGGGCTGTTTAGTTCAGTCTATGATTTAAGTATTCTCACACTGGCTGTGTTTACATAAATATTTTTTTTATTAACATTTGTTCCCTGACCGACTGTTTTCAAGATCACCACCTTCATTACCTGGAAATCACATCTGTAACTCTGTCAAGGTGAGGGCATTTTTAGTGATCTTTCACTAGATAGTTTAAATATTTGTTGTTCTTTCTTTATTTTGTTTACAAAAAACTTGCAGAAGGATAACGTGAGTTTAATATGTATTTAAAGTTCAAATTCAAAAGCAGCATGTAACTGGAACCTTAGACAGCAGCCACACTGCGTGAGCGAAATCTCATTTGTAAAGGTTCAAGCAGGACTGAGTTTAATGGAAGTCAAGCCAGTCTGAACTCCGAATCGACGCCTGCAGGTTCTTATGCAAAGAGCGAAATTCTTATTTAAGGTTGGATCATTAAATGCGATTCAGATACTAACCACCAGTAGATCATTTCAGTCTCCATGGTAACTCTGAGCCCCCATCATATATTCCTCTGCAGAAGGAAATACAAGTTGTGTAGAATAAGTCTGTTTCCAGATATACCTAATAAACATACAGTATACAGGTATATAGATAGATAGATATCTGTATACTAACTAGTACTGTAGGTCTCAGCTGTCATAGTAAGCTATCAATAAGTCTAAAGTCACAAATATGAATAATGTGCATTTATGGGGTTAAGACTAGGTTTTAGGGTTAAGAAAACAGGATTCTAGCAAACAAAATCTATTTTCAGATATTGTTTGGTCTGAGCTCACTACACAGGAAGTATTGATCATTATACACTATATACAGTAAGCACTTTATTTATTTTTCAATGTTTATGGTAGCTGGAAGTGAATATCTCACTAAGCACACTCCCTGAAAATCCAGGAGAGGTTATGTGGAAATCGAGTCAAGTACTGGATCCATCATATTTCTGTTTAAATTCAGAATATTAACAGTGATTCTTATGCTGAATGTGCCAAAACATTTGTGTCCTAAGTCTCTTTTTAATCCCAAAGGATCTGGTTGAGAAAAAGATGTTTTGTGTGGAAAAATGTAGCTATAGCATAATTTTACGAGTTTCATAGTGTGTGCCAGCTGTTTCAGTGGTTGTGTCAGCAGTGCACCAGAGGAGGCTTTTCAGGTTCTGATTGAGTGTCTGAACATATGCAGGACTGAACAGGGTCCACTGAGAACTTCTGTTCAAGTGTCCATCATATCATGTAATAAAGAAGTTGGATGTTGGTGCACAGGACAAGGACAAAATCAATGCCATTCACCTCACAACCAATTTTAAAGCATGGAGGGTTTGCGTGTTTCGACAAGCTCCTCTAATAAGTACTTAGGAGTTAGGTGTTGAAACTAAACATATGAGTTTCTTCTCCATCTCTACTGTCGCAGCTGTGTTCTCTGGGGATTGTGGGTTGTTTTGTGACCAGCTTGTCACTCTTCTGAGATTTTTGGTTTTATCAAATCCGAATAAGTGATTGCAGAAAACCATAGGGGAAATCAAGAGCCAATAATCTATTAGATTCCACTGTATTTATCTATCACATATTTTTTGTGCTTTATTTCGAGTTTTCATTAGAAGTGGTGTTTCTGCCATTTTCCAGGTCACCTGCTGTGTGCTGCAGTCATACTGAAGAATATATCACAGAACATCCATCCAGTACATTGATTTTTACCAATCAATGAATCGTTTGCGTTGTGAGATAGCAGAGGGTGTAGCTGTACACATTGAAATTACTTGCAGCCCAGTTTTCAGTTAAATTATATAAAGATATGTAAATCATACAGTGAAATGTACAGTCATGTCTCCAGGGTCTATGCTAAAAAAGGGGAAATACATTTTTGAGTATCCTCTAGCCAACAGGTGAATAACACATGAAGTGTATAAATAGGACCAACAGAGTAGCAGTGAGCATCTCGTGCGCATGACAGGTGCTCCGTCTTTGCATGGGCATGCAGTCCTATACATAAATTATTCTTGTGGTTTCACATGTAAATAGGTAGACGGTGTGTTTTTTTGGTATACAGTAGAGCAACTTAACATTCTACATTTAACATTTAACTTGATAACATTTTGAAAAACTAAATGACAAAAGCTGTTTTGCCGTGCCGAAGACAAAAGTTAAATGAAGAAGATCATTAGTAACTGTTTTGATATTATATAATTTTGTTTATTCGATTGTTTCCAATCAAAGTGACTTAGACAATGTCATGAGTGGTATGGTTTTTAATGGCACATTGCTGCTCTTTTGTTCAGCCTCCTCCAGGCATCAGAGAGCCTGAACAAAGCTACAGGGCTGATTTCATAACTGCCTCTTAGCTGCCAGATATCAGCATGAAATTTTAACGAGGGTGGCACTAGCAGATACTTTTAACTTAA
Organism: Ctenopoma multispine; assembly: GCA_034779795.1. Taxonomy (NCBI): domain Eukaryota; kingdom Metazoa; phylum Chordata; class Actinopteri; order Anabantiformes; family Anabantidae; genus Ctenopoma; species Ctenopoma multispine. The sequence goes on along the minus strand of JAUYWH010000008.1, from coordinate 11,953,127 downwards.
AAACAAAAGCTTAGTCCACGAGCACAGGCACGTTTCTACTGAACCCCATACATATTGTCTTGGTTTGTCGGACTAAATTATTCAAAATGTTCACCATCTTGAAGGATATCAGCTAGCTAGCTTGAGATTTGAGTCTTGAAACAATATTCAATTTCAATTTGTATTCAAAGTCTATTTAAAGTTTGTGTGTCAGTCAGAGATGGCTTACAAATGGCATAACAGATGAATGAAGAAAAAAGAAAATGACTCTTTAAATAAACTGGATTAGGTAAGGAAAGGAAAGGAAAGGAAAGGAAAGGAAAGGAAAGGAAAGGAAAGGAAAGGAAAGGAAAGCTGAAAAACTGCCCTTGTCTAAGGTGACTATATAAATAGAATATGTTCTTGACTTTTAAGTCTATTATTCTCTGATTGTTTTATCTTTGCATGTTATAACAGCAGTAACAGTTGATTTAAAAACTCTGATTTAAAAACAGAACGGCATATTAAATATTCAGCAATAAAGTCGTGCACTAAAAAATGTATGTTTGTTCAGATACTTGAAGAGGTAGGTCTGTAGTGATGACAATGTCTAGAATGAAATATTTTGAAAAGAAATCAACCAATCAAATCCAGTCTGTACATATATTTCTTGCTTTTTAACAGACATTCACATTCCCCAGAGGCTAAATCCTAAGAAATTTGGTGATCCCTTTTAATTTTCACCTCTTTTCACCAAAAGCAGATTGACATCTCTAGTTCAGAGAGTTGGAATACTCTACTCTAATACTATCTAATACTCTAGTCTCTCACAGATTGCTGTGTTTAGTGTTAATTAGCAGACGTTAATATTCTAATATGTTTACATCAACAGTTGTAAATGTGGTAAAAATTACTCGCCAAACAAAAAGCATGTTGTCACTAGTGTGCTAAGGTATAACCTTGCAGGGCTTGGATGTAGACTCTGTGTAGAATGTGAAACCTCATCATTTCATTGCAGGTGCATTAATGAAAAGAAATATAGATTCTCAAAAATGTTAATGATCAGTGATATTATACATTTCTCTACAGTAAATTGGGTAAAGGCAAAAAAAATTAGGTCAGTGAACTACAAATAGAAAAGTAGACCAACTTCAAAAAGTCTGTGGGTGAGTCATGATCTGCAGTCAAACCACAAAAACACAAGCTTGTCTGTTTGCTTTGTTTTGGCTCGTAAGCCTTTTTAAAGGAAGTCATAGATTATGCGTTATAATATACTATAACAGAGAGAGATTCGTGATGTAGGCTCATCCATACTCCACTCCAGTGAGTTAGAAATGCTTTAGTCATGCAACCGACAGAGTCCATGCATGAAGTAAATCTCTCAAGTTGTTGTGAGTCCTCTCAGTCAGACAGTTCATCACAGTCTGTCCATAAATGGAAGGTAATGGAAGAAGACGCCAGTTCTAAATATATCTTCACAAGGACCTAGAAAGTGCTTGTGGCAGATGTGCAGATGTTTTTTCTGCTTTTTGTTTATGAACCTATTTTGTGGCTGCATGTAATGGTATGAAAGAGTATGAGCAGATTTCAGTTTTGTTATTCTCTCAACATCTCAGAATTAGTATGAGAACAGAGGTGAAAATGCTCATGTTGCATTCTAACCAGAGCAGTACAGTACAGAGCTGTAATGTTTAACAGCTGAATCGTGTGCTCACAAAACACGTCATCGGGAAGAGCACTTGTAACTGTGGGGTTCACTGCATTTATCTTTTTCCCTGCTCTTTTGTCAGTAGGTGTTGAGCTAAACTATGACTCTTTTCTGACTTCCCCAACACTGTGACTATAACAAAGGGAGGGACCTTTTCCACACACAGAGCAGACAAGAGAAAGCGATGGGAGGCAAATTCAGTATGTCCAGGATGTGGTAGATTAACAGGATGTGGTGTGTTGTTTGTGAAAATGTGTTTAACGGAGTCTGTCATATGTCAGACATACGTACAGAACATGAATGAAAAGATATTCTATGCAGCAGGATGTCATTAGGAGTGACTAACTATATTTCTCTCTTATTATAAAGATCATGAATATGTTAAGTGACACACTATTATTTCTTCCAGGAGAGTATTTGTGAGATCAGGCACTGATGATGGATGAGAAGGCCTGACTCACAGACTCTGCTCTATTTCATCTCAAAGGTGTTCTGTCAGGTTAAGGTCAGGTCTCTGTGCAGGCCAGTCAAGTTCCACCACACCAAACTTGCTCATCCATGTCCTTATGGACCTCGCTTTGTGTGCTGGATTCATTGATTTGGAGGGGTGTCCCAATACTTTTGCTAATATAGTGTAACTGAAAACATTTTCTGTTGCTGCAAACTCCATTGCATACAGATGAAAATGTCACAGATAGCAGAGAGTCATGCACACTTAAAGCGGAGCACCATGAGCCTGCTGGTCGGAGTGACTCCCTCTCTGGCCTTGGCAGTCTTTCACCATGGTGCCTTAAGCAGATCAGGAGCAGGCATTACCATCTGTGTGTGTCTTTCAGAGAAGGTGTGGCAGTAGACACATGCACACAAAAGATGTACTAATGAATAATAGATCTTGTGTTTGGATGAAGCCGGTTTTATCTCTGTGTCAGTCCTTTGGACTAATGGCCTGCTGGGTTCTGTCATGTCAACATGTGAAGTTACTAGAAGATTATACAGCGTTCTTACTCTGTACTTTTGTGGTGCCCAGATTTAGGTGAAAGCAGCAAGTTACCCTACTCTCAGTGTTTGAAGATAAGCTAAGGAATTATATCTAATTTAATATTTAATGTTATTCTCTCTTAGTCACTTTGTTTTAGGAAAAGCTGGAGGAAAATATCCTTCTTGTTTGTTTCTATGTAGCAGCTACTTAGTTTAGCTTAGCATAAAGATGAGATGTACACATCTAGCGTGATTCTGTTCAGCAGTAATAAAAATGTCCCTGTCAACCTTGCTGTTTTTGTTTTTGTTACTTTTGGACAGAGCCAGAGTAGCTGTTTCTTTAACTGAAGAATATCAGTATATTTATAGACTCGTAATCTTTTGTTTTACAGGGAATTTTGAATTGGGTTTATTCAGATGGACAGGCTGCATTAGAGGGAGCGTGAATGACTTTCTACATTATTTAAGAAAAAATGTCTTTGTCACTAAAGGACTTTGCATTGAGAGGAATGAGCTGTCAGAGAATGGCCTGTGGACTGCACAGATAAGGTGGTTACCACATCATGTTAGGTTTGCAAATGCAGGTCCTTTGTTTTGTCAAGTTTAGTCTGATTTATACCTCAGCTAAAAGAGCAGCAAGAAGCTTGAAGCAATATTTGCCTTTTGGGGCGACTTTTAATCAACACTGATTTTTGTCTACTTAGATAACCCTGTTTCATCTGCTACATCAAAGGGAATCAATTTAGATTCTGTTCAAACTGAAAAGCAATTATTTTTATCAAATAAAATGCAATTGAGTGTTTTGTTCTGTCTTCTATATAGCTTGTTTTTTTTTTGTACATAAACATTTGTTCTATAAATGTTTGGAGCACCTTCTTTTTATGGTCTCTCTCAGTTTTGCATATAAAATGCTATCAAGAGACTATGTACAGTAAACCTATGTGCATTTAAAAGGTTATCTAAATATCATCTTATCATCTTGGTAAAAGTCAATATTCTAAGATGACTCATTTTTCACTTGGGGCCACTATAGTAGTTTTAGGCGCATTTCCTCTCATACGTCATTAGTCTCCCAGAAACGTGTCTCCAAATTGAGTTTTATCATATTTCTTGGCAGTTGGAATTTACTTTAGAGTCGGTTCGCACCCAACTTCCTTGAATATCTGGGGTGCTTCGGTTCCCTTTGGAGCTTAAGTGCTATCATTTTGCAAACATGACTCTATTTTGTAAGGAAACTGCACTGTAGGAGTTGAACCATGAGGCGTTTATCCTGCAGAGTCACATCCTAATGGTGTCTAAAAGCCTGTTAAGCTTGTCAGTGCCTCTGGCAGACTTTGGAGTCAGTGGATGGACAGAGGACCATCTGCAACATGAACTGCACAATGTAATAGAGGACTTTCAGCTTATGTCAATGTAGTTAGTCAACTTAAAAGGACATTAGACCCTGTTCAGCAGAGATCTACAGCATATAGTAGCTGATCAAGGATTTACTGTGAGTTTTTGTTCTTAAACTAAAGAGCAGAAATCTCAGCAGCTGCAAGTGGAACAGTTTCATCAATCGCCAGCAGACATTTGAAGTTATTCTGTGGACCTAGGAAATTCATTAGAGTATATATTGTAAATACACGATTTGTAATTTGAAAATCAGCATTTTGTTTCATGTAAACCTGAAGTTGAAGATTCTCTGTGTCATTGATTGTCTCTGATTTTGTTTAACATTAGACAAAATGAGAAGTACCACATTGCAGTTGTAAGTTACATGCATGTTTGTCCAGAGTGTTATTCATATAAGTCTATTCATATCTGAGTGGACATTAGTGTCAGATGTAATGAACTTCTCTCCAGGCGTTCATAAGAATGATACAGACGTGAGGTCATAGTAACCTGGCTATGCAGAGGCATAACAAGCTATTTTAATATGTTAAAAGAGCATTAACAAATTTTAACACATATATCTTCTTACTATTTTTTTACATTTTTACACCAAACATTTATTCAGATTAATCCAGTGCAATAATCATCAGATGTAGTTCAGGCTGCAAATTTCATCTTTCATCTCATTTCCTTCATTTCCTGGATGCTCAAAATGTTAATGTTCTAATGTAATATATTTGAAATGGTTATTACCATTAGCAGCTACATATATCATGTTCATCGCCTTAGTTTAATATGTTACTGGGCTGTTATGGTGTTGCTAGTGGAGTCAGGGGATCACCAAAGCCAAGGTCTATGCAAAATGTCACTGTAATCTATTAAATAGATAGTTCGGTCATATTAAAGTGGACCAAGTGATAGACACACTGACGTGTGATGGCATCATTAAATTCAAGGTGTGAATAACTTAAAACATTTTGAATGTAGTCTTTCTTTTTGCAGTCCATGATGCATGTGCATGATGAATATTCTCTAGTTGTTACAGCAAGATGTAGATGCTGCTAAGTGGGAAAATCAGCTTGTAGAAGTTTCAGGCTCCTGCTAGTTACACATCTGTCTGCTGCATGTGCTGTGCTAAATAACAGGTGCAGGCACCATCCAACCATAGTATACTGGAATATTCAAAACATTTCAGTCACCTCTCAACACAAACCATTTAGCCTTTTGTTTATGAGGCACTTTGGCAAGAACATCTACATGTATACAGCATCTGTTCTTTTCACCAAGAGATTACAGGGTAAAGCATGGCCTAAAAACCGCAGGAGTGCTTATATCATACTGAACTTCAGGTAATGCTGTCATTCAAAACAATTGCAGGTTTACTCTAATATGCACAGAGTCTGAATAAGTGATGATGCATATTTATCTTTTTTTTCCTAATTATACCCAGGGAAATTGTATATTAATGTTGATCATCTCTCTATATTGTGACAAAAAACACAAGTTGAAAATACGTTCTAGCGTTAGAATATGTTATGGTGAAATATATGGATTATTAAAGAACATACTGTATATTGTTTGAACAAGTTTAGTTTCTGTCCACTATAACAGATGTAATCTGTGTAATGAATAGATATTAGACATTTCTATTATGTATTCATGTTTCATCTTATTAACGGTGAGATGTTGTTGTATTATTTATAATGATGTGGATATTGTCTATATTGCCTGGCAGGATACAGGCAACATGGTTACTGTTCAATCTGTTTGATTTGATTTGGTTACTGTTTGAATCTCAGTTCAAAATAATCATTTGTTTCAGCACAACAGTCAGTTTACTTTTGCACAAGATGGCTCTTTATTATGTATTTCTTTCTTGTTTTTTCTCCTTATCACACTTTACTGAGACTACAATCCCAAGGCATTGCATTTGCTGGAACATTTGTTGCCATGTTTATGTACTGAATATGTCCGTGTGTCTTTTTGTGAGCTCTTTTGCACTCATAGAGTAAAAGAAAAAGAGGCCATCTTCATGTAGAATTTCCACTGCTGTCTGTGCTAGTTTTATTTTCTCAGCAGTTGTCAGTGTTCATGTGATCCTCTTTGTTTCTTTGGCCCCAACTCATTAGACAGACACACTAAGCATTCACTGCCTGTCAACACCCTTGTTTTAACCAAGCTGCAGTCTCAGACATGACCGCTCTGCTCATTAGTGTGAGCCACAACCATTTACTGCACGGTAGAGATACACTATCTATGTTTTCATGTGTATACATTTCATTTACACTGGCTTCCCATTTTATTAGGTACATCGGCACAATCTAATGCAGTCCAATGCAGTAACTCTGCCATGAATTGTACTTTTACAGGGTTAGAATTTCTCATTTTTTGTTGAAACTGTGGAGTCATACTGGAGTGCATTACATTAAGAGGTGTTCCCAATGTTTTAGTCAATCTAGGGGATAAAACAAGACTGTAAATAGAATTTATAATTTTTTTAAAGTATAATTAAAAGTATAAATTCATGGCAGAGTTGCTATATTGGACTAATAAAATGACTAGCGAGTGTAGTAGTTGTATCTGTGTTTCTCAGACTGTAAATGACAGCAAGTCAAGTGAAGATAAAATCCGTAATAATAGTTACCCTAATCTCTGCCGCAGTTGTCATGTAATCTAATGCGGTTTTATTGCAATCACTTACTGCATTTCTTCATTGTCATCAAGGAGTGTGTGCTCCTCAGTGAGACAGCGTAATTACTGGAGGTCTGACGTCTAATACTAAGTCACCCTGATGAAAGGCCAATAAGTGTTGTTGTATCTGATGAAAGGGCGCCCTGAAGAGTGCCTGTGTGGCCGACCTGCGCATAGCTGGTGTGATCAGTGAGAAGTGGATGAATAAATAAAAGGAGAGGGAAAGCTGTGGTGGACAGATAGTAGATAGATTGCACTTAGTGTTTCATAAATCATATTTGTCGGTACTTTAGACTGGTTCTGCCTGGTTCGGTTCATTGCATCCAGCAATAATCAAGCTGCAAAATGCACAAAATGTGCTGTCCCTTTTTTGTGCATCCTACCACTTTGATCTATTGTCCATCCATCCATCCATCCATTATCAACCGCTTATCCGAAGTCGGGTCGCGGGGGCAGCAGCCTAAGCAGGGAAG
>JAUYWH010000008.1:11854955-11945845 GCA_034779795.1 Ctenopoma multispine | reverse complement strand
GCCTTGGGAGACCCTACCAGGAGCACACGGCTCCCGACAACATAGCTCGGAGGATCACTAGACCACGCAAGCCCTTCCGCCACGACAAGGCCTCGATCCCAGAAGGGTGATCTATTGTCGTGGCAGAATTTTGTGTGTTGAGCTCTGTCAGTGTAAACCACAGGCTGTGGTCCACAGATAGAGGGAGGGGGTGTATGCTCGGTCAATGGAGGGAGGTTTCAGATGACCAAGCTTTTGTGTGTACAAGAGAAGCTGTGGCCATTATGTAGCAGGGAGGAAGTAATGTGATTAGCCTTGCTGTTGCTTCAAAGTGGTAATCAACACATGGCGTGTCTACCTTTGAAGATTGAAGCAGATGCTTTATTTTATAATCGTCAAAATTAACGTTGACCATTTATTTATTGATTATGTAATTTATCAAGTGGAAATGTCAGACATTTACAGTACGTAAGAATACGAGACTATATGCCTAATTATCCCTATTAAAACTACACTCATTACTAGGTATTAAAAGTGTAATGTTAAAAGAAAATGTCTTGTCTTCCAGAAAGAACCTCACAGCTATAAACTCAAACCTAATGGTTGCTGTGCATCCTCAGTAAAACTAACAAGTAATGACTTGACTTGCTTGTTCCCATGTGGGCTGACATGATTTACAGAAACACTTGTGTGCTTTGCCTGGTTGTTGATCAGCCTTCCATGCCATAACAAACTGCCGCCCACTAAGCATTAGCAAAATGTGTTTTTTATTGCTGACATGGTAGATCAGGCACATAATGTTGATTAGACTATGTTGAGTGGGGCAAACAGGCACAATTATTTTCACACTTCTCACTGTATGTTTACATGAGACATGACATGTTTTACATTTTGACTTGACAAATGACTAAAAGTATTCCATGCTGGCTATTTATCAGCTAGTTTCTAAATAATGAACCATTTATTAGTATAAATCTATTTATCTTTTGGTATGTTCACTACTGATAACAGACTTAAATGTAAAAGTAAACGGAAGGACATTTACATGTGTTGTGCTTTATTGTGTATTTATTTAAGTAAATGATCTGAATACATCTGTGCTTATATACTTCTGTTAGGAACTTTAGATTCATAAGATCTATAAATATTGACAATCCATCACTCTCTGTAAATCATGAATTATTTAAACATGCTTTCTCTTAACCTACAGATCAATTTATGTCCTCCATTCTTATCTGTCAGATTTGTTTACTGATGTTGAGACCTCTTCTGTGCAGCTTCCCTCATTACATCCCATTTTTCTGCTACATGAAGATGGAAAAACTAATCACTCTAAATAACCTAATACATTTTTCAGTGCTACAGAGGCAAGCCCACTAAAAGGCTTTTAGAGGGCTTGCCTATTAAAGATGTGTTTCTCTCCATCTCCCCTCATGACCCCATCCCCCACTCCTTCCTCTCTTAGAAGAGGAATGATCCTGGTTCTCCATCTGTAGCCTGCTCTGGCCGTGCGTTCTGCAGTGCGATGGGCTCAGAGGAGCGCAGTTCAGCCATGTCACAGAAGATCACCTCCCTGTCACACAGCAACAGCAGCTCCTCATCCAAACTTGACAGCCGACAGGTAACACACCATTCAAAGACACTGTGGATGTGCACGTCACTAATGAACATCTGACAACACCTTAATTGTTTACTGGTGAAAGAACGCTCTGTGGTCATGTTACACTTACAGAAAATGTCCCTGCTGTTACACAAACTGAAGGAGAACAGTTTGGTGTATTTGTTTTTTCTCATTATGCAGTCTGTCAATCCCCAGAGATTTCTCTGTGTTGTGGGAGGAAAGTGACCCCACAGTAAATTACTTACGACTTAACTACACAACCTTTTGCTTGCCAATTCTAGTGGCTTCCACAGATGTTGTAAAGCTCTATTTGACTTTTAAAATGCAAACCTGAGGAGGCCGAGGAGCCTCTCTTTGCATTATATTTTCCAGGCAACAAGGACTAAAAGCTGCCATCTTTTCTATTAGATAGTTTTCTCTTACAGCATTTTCTCTAGATATTGAAAAAAATGCTCTGAATAACTAAAACACAATTGTGCAACAATTCCCTCAGAGGTAGTTCTCTCACACCCAAATTAGTGAAGATTGTGGTACCATGAACAAACTGTTGTTGCATTGCTTGGAGCATTTATCTGTAGGCATATAAACGCCTAAAGCTGTAGGCAGCGGACTCATTAATTTTCCATTACCCACAACATCTTTTTCGTTTGGAAATCAGAGTAAAAAGTTTCACTCCAGTCCTGCCCAAGGGACACACAAACAATAGTGCTTCATACCTTCTTTTATACTCACTATACCGGAATACCAGTAGAATCAATCTTCTCATCTAACCCATGTTGCTGAACTGTTTTCTTTTTTTAATACTTACGTAGATATGTTTTAAAAAGGAGAAAAAGCTGAGAGATAACATCAAGCGTGGATTGTCAGACTTTAGTTTTGAAAAGATTATTCGCCCGGTCCATCTGAAAATCTACAACAAAATATATTTCATAAATGTTGTTCATTATTTATTTTATTACACTGATAACTATCTCTGTTAGTGCACACATCTGCTGGTTGGTTATGTCACTATGTTCTCTTAGAAAGAGTCTCATGACCTTGATGTAAAGTGTAGAGGCAGAGTGTGACAATGACTCACTGTGTAACTGTGTCAGAGGGAGGTACAGTATGATGAGTGGTCAGGGAGAATAAACAAACAGGTCACGCCTTCCCCGTTCTGTCACTCCGCTGAATTATAAGGGTTTATTTTAGATGGCCTCACCTCCAGCAGACAGCCTCCTTGACTGATATGCTTTGTTTAGACAAAACTGCTAGTGCAGAAAAGCTAACAAACACCTCAAATCTTTGCCAAGAACCCAAAGTCCCTCTGCACAGCTGTGACGTGAACATTATTTAACATAATTTTTTCTAACTAAATTAGGTTCAAGACATATAAGAGGTTTAAGATATAATCCTGCAAGACTGTAACACAACTAAGTTATACAAACAAGGAGCTGCATGTGCATGTGATCAGTTTCTTTTAGGGTTAAGATAAAGTGCAACAATAAATAAAAATGCCTAATCTCCAACAGCCCAAGTAGTATTGGTAGTATCTTAGTATTTTGTGTGTGCCAGAATATAACAATATGTTAACTTTACAATGACATAAAACAGAGAAGCATTTGTATTTCACAAACAGCTTTAGTAAGTAGTCATGGGTGTGTCCTGGTGACCTCGGTCATAAGACCATAGTTAAAATGCTAAGCATGCAACCGCAGCTTCCTTGGTTTGACTCCAGATGGGAACTGTTGTTACACATCATGTCCCCTTCTCTTTTCATATTTTCTGTCTATAAATTGTCAAACTGTCAGTAAAGACAAAAGTGCCACAAAAATAGAAGCAGTAGAGGATTGGCTTTTAGTCCCTTCTATCAGGCTCCAAAAACAGCATGTAGCATTCATTTCCCTCAGTGAAACTGTCCCGTGTTCAAAGATAGAACTCATTCATGAACGTTGCTCACTTTGTGCATAGGCTAGAAAAGCCGACAGCACATATCTACTCTACTAGAGCCCTTCTCTGGCCAAAAGCATGCATAGCAGAAATTCATTTTAAAAGAGCTGGTTGACTTCCTGTTCCAGTGCTGACTGGAATAAAATGAGTCTTCTCTAATTATGTCTTCTCTATAGACTTGTTTTGGATTTTGATTAATAAAGAATAATTTCTTTTTTTACAACATTGTATGATAGTTTTTATAGTTTATATAACAAGTAAACTGACCTGTATGTTTAAAGTCGATGAATTAAGCAACGTGTCAGAATTGTAAAAAATGTTAATTGACCTACCGATTAATCGTTTTAGCCCAAATATAGATAGAAAGTGCTATAAACAACAAATTATGTAATAACCTCTGTGTCCACAAAGATATTACAAAACCCTCTGTTTATAATGTTTATGCTGCCTTCCTGGAATTCTCACTGCCAAAGTACATGACAGAGCTATCTGGATTAGTCAATAATGAAATATCATCTTAATCTCTGTATTTGCAGGGGATTTGGATTTGAGCGTTCTAATCTCAGTCAGGAAATTATTATTGTCAAAAGTGAGATTAGACAGGTAGGCTAATTTTAAAAATGGGACCATGAGGCGACAGAACCTTGTAAAGTCTCACACTCAAAATAAACTGTACAGTGACTTATTTGGCTGTGTTTTCACCTCCGAAAGCATCCCACTGACTGACACCAAGTGGCAAAGAGGCAGCAAATCTAAACATCCTCAGGAGCCACGAATACGCTTTTGACACTGACCTTGACTCTGTTGCTCGGTTGATTTATATTACGAAACGTTAATCTACACATGTTGCACAAGAGTGTTTTGTTATTGTCTGTCTGTCACCTCAGAGAGTTCAGAAACCATCTGTTCCCACAGGACAGCTGGGAAATAGTAGAGGGCCTTCGTGGAGGCTTTAGCAATGTCCAGGAGCCACAGAAACAGGAGGGCTACATGCTCAAGAGGAGGAAGTGGCCCATGAAGGGCTGGCATAAGGTATAATCCAACACCTGAAATGTCCTTAAATGATCATGTTACATCACACATACTTTTGTATCAGAGTGATACATGTATTTTTACATGTAAAAATTCTCAAATTGACTCATTTGTGTTTTAAATTAACTAAATGTTCTTATCCTGTTGATGATTTCATCCTTAGAGGAGTCACCTGTGCGTGACCTAAGTCTGTGGCTGTTCATGCTAAAAGCTTACACCAGGATGATTGTGTCTAGATATCTTGGTGTTCCTCTCAGATGCATTAGCTGGTGCCTTGTTGGTTAATAGAGCTTTACATATTTAGTATTGATCTACAGTCAGATATATTCAAGTCTTTGTGCTATCAGCACTATGACTCTGATGATGTACAGTAAGAGCACCAGGAATTTACGAGGAGAGAGGAGGAGAAATATTGCAAAATATTGAGAAGAAGAGAAAGAAACACAGATGCAAGACAAAATCAGGGATGACCAACATCTCACTACAGCAGCATCAACAACATAGGTTAAAAAAAGAGAGACTACTTCATACGTATGTCATGATCACAAAGTCAGTGACATTAGACTTGCTGTCAGGGATGTTGCATATCATCCTTCTTGCATCTCATTTTCTCATTGTCCTTCTTTCTCCCTACAGAGGTACTTCTTCCTGGACAAGGGCATTTTGAAGTATGGCAAGTGCAGCACTGATGTGAGTACAAACGCCTGCTGGCTGCATATTATGTGGACATGTCTCCTACAGAAGGACACTCTATCTTTTGAAATATTCTTGTTGCACTGATGTCTGTCTTTCCCAGAATATATGTCTGTGCCCTTCAGACACAAAAACACCCACATTCCCTCAGAAGCACCTTATAATTAATAGGAATCACATTTTATCTGCCAATCACACATAATTATATATCAGCCATGTCAAAACTCCTATTAGCCGGAGTTGAGGAAATGGAGGACTATTATTGCTGCTTCAAACAGAAAAGAGCACATTTAAAAATGTTAAGGTTAGGGTTAGCTCCAGGCTTATATATTCATAACCCCCGTTTACTTTGACTTGCAGATTGAGAAAGGGAAACTGCATGGCTGCATTGACGTAGGACTTTCTGTCATGGCCATTAAAAAGAAAGCCAAGTGCATCGATCTTGATACAGAGGAAAACATCTATCACCTAAAGGTAAAAAGTTGAACTTATTCTAAGGCACATGCTCACAGGAAGTAAGGTTAAATGTGGATGATTTAAATAAATCCCTTTTAATTTGAATGAATGAATGATGAGACAAGATTACTGCTTGTACTATACCTGTGTGTGCTTTTCCACTGACACTACTCCTCCATCTTATTTGTCGCCGTGTTGATTTCTGACTATGGTATCTACTCTGCAGATTACGTCACAGGAGCTTTTTGATGAATGGGTGTCTAAGCTGCGTCACCATCGGCTCTATCGGCAAAATGAGATTGCAATGTACCCTAATGACAAGTCCTTCTACTATCCCCACTACCCCTCCCCCAGCTCCCCCGGCATGGCTGACAGTGCCTCTATCAGAAAGGTAGACCTGTGGACTACACAGCATGCTGTTAATGAAAACTATGCGTGAGTTCTAGTCTGTTTAGCGCAGAGACTCACAAATTGCTTTCTTCTATCTTTCTGCTTATGAATAATATTATTTCATCTGCCATGTTTGCTGAAATCAAAGCTCATCTACTGAAGAATTTCATAAACAAAACTAATTGTTCCTGTGTTGATCTTTTCTGCCCTGTTTGCTCTTGCAGTGCATGTCTATAAGAAGGCAGTCCACTGTGCAGTCTGTAGGAGCCTTCCCTTTGCTCTGCAACAGCCAGGCTAAGGTAACAGCCTGGCTCCAGTCATCTGACGACATGGACAAGTGCTCCAAAGGTAGCAGAGCTGTCCCTTGTGATTTGTTGTGTTTTACTAGTGTCTGATGCATTTTCTTTGCTAATTTTAACTCATTTTATCATAAAAAACAAATTGAGGCTAGATGGGGGAGTGTTTGTGTTCAATTCAGAGCCTTCTACAGGAGATCTGAGTGCAGCAGTTTCATTTAAGCATAATGTCAGATGCTTCTGTCAGTTTAATGTAAGCCTGTCAGCCTGCTGTCTTATGTTCAAGCTAGGTTAAATTGGCAATGTTGTTTATAAATGGAGGAAGCTGTTGATTACTGACAGACTGTTTGTGTCAGTTTTCTTTCGTTAGGATTCTGATAATGTGCTGCCAACACTTAGCTGTGAAAGTATTATTTTCTCATCCAGGAAGGTAATAAAATATTACACAGCAGCTCATTCACCCCTTCCATAGGTGTTAAGGGCCACAGGGGAGTTAGAGCCAATTCTTGTTGTCACTGTGCAAGAGGTGGGGTACACCTTGCACTGGTCTATCACAGGGCTGAAAACTTTGTTCTTCAATTGAGATAAAGAATATAGCAACATAAATTTTAAGCAGGCATAGGGTGAACATGCAAACTCCATACAGAAAGCCACAGTCAGCCAGCTAGTTAATGCCTATGAGCAGGAGTTCGAACCACACTGCCACCACACCCACTGTTTATCATTAAAACCAATATTCACACTCCTAAATAAATATGTGAAAGAATACAGTTAGAGTGGTGCTGCAAAAGCAGAGAAGCAATCTTTTAACCAAATCTATGAGGTCTAAGATTTTTGTTATCACGAGTTCTACAAACACACGTAGAGTCATCTAACTTTGTCATCCAGGAATATCTTCAATCACTAACTTCATGGAGGTGTGATAGTGTTCCATAGCCATATATGCTTTCTTTGTAGGGTGTGGTCTGTTCTTATTGGCCAAACCAATTGGCCCAAGTTTTACTGAGCTACTCCTATTTCTGGCTTTATCTTTATCTTTTTCTTCTTCTTCTGGATCTTTTTCCTCTCTCCACAGATTTGTCAGTTTGTGAAGCCTACCTACTGGAGCTCAACCACCTGCTCCAGAGTATGGAAGTCCTCCATCGTACCTATTCTGCTCCGTCTATCCAAGCACTGCAGGTCAGCACTTTCTATCTAATTCCTTTGTCCCTAATGAGAAAAAGAGAAGGTTTGCTCATCATAACTGCAATTCAAGATGAAGTCTGAGAAACTGAAACTGTATAGTACTTCCAAAATATCAGATGAGTGAATTCTATGCAAAGTAAATTGTCTTGTGTCTTCTCTTATCATTTATTTTTAGTTGCCACAGGGCATTTGCTGCTAAATATAGAACATATTTCCAATTGCATCTTGCACTGCAAGTTGTCATTCCAATTCCTATGAAAGCCTTTCATCACAGAAAAAAATACTGGGTTAGCATCTTCTCCTGTCTTCACTAGGCATCAACAACTGACAGTCCAAAAAATCAAAAGAGACTTCCAAGGAAATGGCGCACTAAGAACTGCAACAAAGATCCCAAAACAACTCTGCAGGTAGCCAATGACACAATGACGTATGATTTTGTTTATTTTTTTACTATCAGTCCCTTCAAGTTCAGTAATACTTGTTCTAATGTAGGTACCCAGCTGCATCTCCACTGGTTCTGTCCGCCTCCATGCATCTAACCCCAACCTCTCCACCGCTGCACTCGGCAATGACAAAGCAGACCCTGAGTCCCTGGATTCTCCTTTTGACGTGGCCAAGTTGCAGGAGGACTTCTGCCGCGTAGCCACCAACTGTGAGTAAAGTGTGTGGAATAAGAACTCTAGTATTTACATAATATTGATATGTCTGTCATATTCAAGATTTAAAAATATTTTTACACATTTTTCAGATTCCACACACATGCTCAATACATCTGTCTGCCAGCTGTCCTATTTGTAAATAAGATATGACTGCCATGGTGTTCTTAGTTACAACAAATGGAAGCGACAATGCTGGAGTTGTGGCAGCTGTTTATTAGAGATAAACTGTTAGTGTCAGTTGTTAGTCAGTAGGATTCTGATTGTGTGTCCTGTCAGTATTTTCCCAAGCTGTTACCAAGTGAGAAGTACATTTTCTAAACAAAAGAGCTTAGGGATCTCTTTAGTAAACAGAAGATAAGCCCCATAGGCACATAAATTAGTTTTCTGCTGCTCCTCATTCCAGTATCTGATGTTTAACATTAGAATAATTAAAAATGATTTGTGTTTTGTATAATGGTGTCACGATTTCAGTTGCTCCAGGGAGCAGATTTACTTCTTGCAATTAAGTTGCCAAATTTATTTATGCACATTCAAAATTATGACACTAAGGATGCGTGATATGTGATAATATAATGCATCACTGCATTAATATTGCCAGCACATTTCAATAATAATAATATCTTCTCAAGCACCAATTGTGCTGGGATGTTGGGATGTCATAAAATACATATTGTGGCTTACTTAGCAAAAAGGAGAAAAAATTTCACACTTACCACTTTATTAGAAGCTTGGTATGAGAGACTGTCAGTGGATCTACTGTGCCTGGATCTATATTGCTCTAAAATTAATATACAAATTGATTTGTAACTAAAACCCCTTTTTTCCATTTTTGCCACAGTACATGCAACAATGAAGTCAGCCCTGGGTTCACTAACATCGGAGAGAGAGAGGTTAAAGCAATGTCTGGACCATGAAACATGTCCTCCTACCTCACCACAGGTTGTTGGTTTGAAGAACGCACTGGCAACAGTATGTGGAAGAATTTGTACACACACACTAAGTCAGTAGAAATATAGTTTTCCACTTAGCCTCCACTAGTCTTCTACACACCTCTCTGATACCATGCCCACCCACACCACACTGGCAAGCCCTTTAGAGGGGTTACTAGCTGCTAGTGTGATGTCTGCCCACCTCAACAAGATCATGTTCATTTTTCCTGTGGCTGATGCCTCCCACCCAGAATCTCTTTCTATTTTCTGTCATTGGTTACATATTTGTTTTGTCATGCTGACTTCTTTTACCACATTAGAACTTGTGTGCTGTCCACGCCAACACATGTCTTTGACTTCAAATACCATGCTGGGTGTTAGTTCTCTTCCTGGTTACTCAGCTTCTACCTACTCTACCTCATATAGTGTCAGTAATAGGTGAGTAATATAACTTTGACTCCCATGGCTTCCTGTCTCAAATCTACAGTGATAGCACAGCTTCTCTCTATAACAAAGGTAAAAGACATGTTTTTAGTCTATCAGCACTTTTATGTTTGCCCTGTTAGCATCATTAGTTATCATTTACTTTCAGTGTGACTTATTGACACGTAAGGTTTATATATTGTACTTTTTTTCAGGTTATCTACTTCTCTTTGTGCATGTGTGTGTATGTGTCTTTATCTAGCTGTGTGGGCAAATTTTAGTTCATTGTCATCATTTAGCTGAGGGGAAATGTGTTTTAGAGAAGGAAATTGATGCAGAGTTGATTCAGTTCAGGAATTCAGTTCAGATTTCACTATTGACAACATCATTATTTGGGTGTCTGCAATAAACAATGTTTACACTGGTTATTTTTCCAGGCTTTAGCCCAGAACTCTGGGCTGAGAGAGCGTCTGTGCAAGATTCATGCTGAGTCCCACATCGTAGAGCCCACACTAATAAATCTCACTGCCCCTGTGCAGGTGGGTGCGGGAATGCAGTGACTTTACTCCCTTTCCCCCACCGTCATGATGATTATTATATCCATCTTTATTTTCATCCCACGCAGTCTAGAATTTGCCACAGAATGAATGAGCTGTCCTTTCCCTCTCATCCAGATTTTATAAATGTCGCTCTTCTCTCACCCCCTCACTAGACTTATTGTGTTTTATGATGACAATAACTATATAATACAGAACAAAACATTCTTTACATTTTCAGGGAACACTACCCTTCTGTCTTAATTTCAATGAGTCCTTCCTCTTAGTCCTGTGGTTTACATCTCGCCATCACACGATTGAGCTTCTAACTACCTTGCCTGCTGTGTCCTAAAGGAAATCCTCTGCTTGCTTAATCAGATTTTCTGACCAGTGTGAGGTGGAGTGTGAGGTGATCTAATTAATCCTGTCCCTGGAAAATACACTACTCTTTATGTGTGGTTCTCTGGAAAATACCTCACCGTTGTTGCATGTTTCACAAGGAATTGAATGAATCATATGAGTCAATTTTAAATATATATCTTGTGGTATGACGACAACCTTAACTTAAAGCCAGGGCTTGCAAAATTGACATTTAGACCCTTATTTGGCCAGATTCTGATTTAAATGATGCACACATGATAATAATAATAACTGATGGAATTCATATGACTGTCCTACCAAATGGGCCACAGTCATTCCCAAAAAACTATTTCCCAACCTGCTACTAGGTTGGATTACAGGTGCATGTCACCACACTCAGATCCACACAAAAAGAAAGAGACTGAATGCATTTTGCTGCATAAAGTTTTATCTGAACTGTCTATAAATGTCTTTTAAATGTCTATAAAACTAAATGAATTTTTAGTACACTTACATTGTGATATATTGTAGTATAGATCACTGTCTTTCAGTGTATTATAGATTAGTTTTTTTGTGTTTTGACACTTTTATTATCTACACATTGTGATTGTATGATATTCTGAATAACCCTGTGATTGCTATCCCTGCTGGGTAGAATGGTGTTGCCCTTTCTAGTAGTTAATTATAGCTGTGGGCATTATGTCTCCTAGAAACAGGACTCTGTGGATGAATCACGCCCCCTTGTTCACCAAGTATCCAATGAGAGCAGAGCGTCAATAGCAGAGTCTCTGTCAGAGTTCTTTGATGCACAGGAAGTCCTGTTGTCTGCTAGTTCCTCTGAAAATGAGGTAAGTGCAACTGTTACCATCAGTAGTCGTAACATCAGTCAGTAAAACTGACTGATGTTTAGGAATGCATAAAGAAATCAACTGAGATGAGTGGAGTAATTTTACTTTTTTACAACCAAAATATTAATGCCACCTCTGCTGAAAAGGGAGTCGAAAAAAATCAAGACTACCTAAGATCCTGCAAAAAAACTTCAACGTGACGTAATAATTTAGTATCTTTCTGTAGAGAATTTACAGAAGGTTTTAAGTTTAAGTCATGTGACATGGCTGATCAGAGAGCAGCTGGATAGAAAGCAATGTGAAAATGGAAGTTAAATACTTTATTCTAAAAATACAGCAAACTGAGGTTGAAACTTGCCCTAATTTGTCTCCCAGGAGACTATTCATCCTCAATGCAGTAGATGTTCTGCCAATGTGACAGGATGTTGAAAGAAACCTGCTCAATGCTTTGCTGCAGGTGTTGTTAAAAATTTGTTTATAATCTATTACCTGCGTTCTGATGGTTTTCAGTTGTCAGAGGATGACTCCTACATTAGCGACATTAGTGACAACATTTCCATGGACAACTTTAGCAATGGCACAGAAAGCGAGAGACCAAACTCAGGTAAACTATGGAACAAAGATCTATGATCATATATTCTATAGAGTACAGTCAGTTATAAATACAGTACTGACCTCAGTGCAAATTTATGAACTCAGTTACGAATGTGGTTATTTTTTTCACTACACAAACTGTATCCAGGCTCTGTGGACGAAAGCACTGTGATTTGTCGACGTAGATCCCTTCTGCCTTCGCCCAGCCCCAACAACAGCACTATTAGTCTGTGGAACATCCTCAGGAACAACATTGGCAAAGACCTGTCCAAAGTAGCGATGCCTGTGCAACTTAATGAGCCACTGAACACTCTACAGAGACTGTGTGAGGAGTTGGAGTACAGCGAGCTGCTAGACAGAGCTGCGAACACACAGGATCCTTTCGAACGTATGGTGAGATGGCAAATCAGCTTTTGTTTGAGTGCATTGGCTGTGTCAAAAGGAGCTGCTACTGGTAAAGCTAGTCTGGCAACCTTATGGCAACATCTGTTAAAAAAAATTATGTCTAAATATGTTAGTTGAAAGGGAAAACCAGCAGGAACCTAGTTTAAAGTGGAGCGTTCGTACAGTCTTTCCATGTGATGTCTCAAAATACATATAACATACACATAATAAGAAAAAAAGGGGGAAAAAAAAAAAATTGCTATTATGGCATTGAAGCTATAGTTCAACATTTTTCAAAATATGCTTTTTTTTTCTTGTCAAGAGTTAGATTAGACTGGAAGCAAGAGGAAGCAGCTTGCCTCACACTGTCCAACATTTCTGAAAAATTCTGCTGGCACTAACCTACTAATTGTCATGCACATTTTGAAACTTGCGACACTGCCAGCCTAGCTGTTTCCCTCTGTCTCTGGCTAAACATTTGCTCACTCTAGCTCATATTCATGTTTCATATAATAAATGGTGAGGTACCAATCTTCCCAGCCAACCTTTGGCAAGAATTTGAATAAGAGCGTGTACCAGGAGTATCAAAGCAAGTTGATCTATATTAAACATATGTATTACAAGCATCCCCAACATATCTGACATAACATAACTGACTATAAAGCTTAATTATAAGAGCCAGAAATTGCCCATTACTTTTGTTTCTCTAGCAATCTGTCGGCAGAGATGTCGACTGACTTGGATGTGATGAAGTTTATTGGTTCAAATGTATTTAGTTTTGTGTGGGAAGTATAACGATTTTGCCTGTAGAGTCACCTTACTATAAAGGATTATTAATACATAATGTATAAATGTGCAATGGAAAGCATCTCATTATCATATGGCTTAGACAG
The DNA here is from genome assembly GCA_034779795.1 of Ctenopoma multispine. Lineage (NCBI taxonomy): Eukaryota > Metazoa > Chordata > Actinopteri > Anabantiformes > Anabantidae > Ctenopoma > Ctenopoma multispine. The sequence continues at coordinate 11,932,638 of JAUYWH010000008.1, read as the reverse complement.
ACAGCAACATTGGTCATTGACATAAACACAGTAATTTAGGAGTGAGATTCATTATAAACCAAAAATAAAGTGTGTAGTACATGAAGACATTAAATACATATGATATGATTTTAATCGCAATAATTATTTTTTGAATCCTTAAGATTTAAGGGAAACTTTACATCTGGCCTTTTGCACCACCTTAGTTTAGGTGACTAATTCATGTATTTAAAGCACCACTAACTATATCATTTTTATTTATGTAGGTATACATAGCTACATTTGTTATATCAGGCTATGCATCCAGCTACTACAGAACTGGGGGAAAGCCTTTTAACCCTGTTCTGGGGGAGACATATGAATGTGACCGGCCAGATAAAGGCTTCCGATTTATTGCAGAGCAGGTATGCATTAACCTCAATTCCTATGATGTGAATTTAACAGTCGCATAATTTTATTAATAATGCACTGAATGCATTTTAAAATCAATATATTAACAGCGTTTGTTCCCGCCAGGTTAGCCATCACCCACCGATCTCAGCTTGCCATGCAGAGTCTAAAAACTTTGTCTTCTGGCAAGGTAGTGGAACATAAATGTGCATTATTTAAATCTGTTCTCAGTGTTGTTAAAGATCACACTAGTAGCTGGTTGTTCAGGATGAATGTTAATATGTGCAATTGCTTATCTGTGATTGATTCTGCAGACGTGAGGTGCAAGAACAAGTTCTGGGGGAAGTCAATGGAGATTGTTCCTGTGGGTACGACTCATGTAACTCTGCCGGAGTAAGTGTCTCCTGGCTCATTTTCTATGGACATACAGTACATATACACAGACTACAGAAAATAGTAACCAGGTCAATGAAAAGCAACTTTTACAGGAATAATGGTTTAATGTTGTTTTATTTTCTCTTTTTCTAGATTTGGAGATCACTATGAGTGGAACAAGGTGACATCCTGCATTCACAACATTCTCAGTGGACAGCGATGGATTGAGCACTATGGGGAGATATCCATTAGAAACTCCAGCAGTGATATTTGCCAATGCAAGATCATTTTTGTTAAGGTGATTTAAACTTGCTAAAACCTTTTAAGTAAAAAGTTATATTTTGTGGCTATATGCATATTTATAAATCTATCCACTCTTATGTAGTTCACCACCTCTACCAACTTCTTCTATAGGGCATTGTTATTAATAGTATTGTACGGTGCCAGACAGAGTCCCCATTCTGCCAGCAGTAATTGTGTTTACATTTACTGTGGGCTAAAGTAAAATTTTCTAGATCACACAGGTTAATTTTCTAATTATTTAATGAAATGAGGAATATTAATTCTTATTAATTCTTTGTCAATGTTAATTTCCCTATAAAGTATCACCATATGAAGATACTTGGGGCTGCATTCACAGTGTGTAGGATATGCACAGCATAGTTTATGTACAAACAAAAGACATAAATCCAAGAATCACATTTAAAAAACTGTGTTCATGCATACCTCCACACAAATGTCCCTCTATAAATCACAATGTGCACAGTTTGTTGAGCCTCATATAACACCCAGAAACACTCCCACAATTAACCACAAATGCTCAATGGAAATCACTCAGATATTCAATACACTGACGTACTCCTCACTGAAAAACAGAGTCAGTGTAACAAACAAAAAAGTGTGCTCTGTGCAGCCAATTTGTACAAAAAGGCTATATGAAAACAAGTTTCTATTTTACTCCCAGTAAAACCTCTGATGACCAGTTCTATAAAGAAATTTGCTGTAATTTGATGATTGTTTCATCAGTTAATGTGGTTTAAATGAAAGATATCAGGGCATTCAGAATTAATAGTTCACTGACTCCTGACTAGGAGTGTGAGCATTATACAGTGTGGCCCTCTTCTCTGAGCTCTGAGGGTTTGGGGAATATGGTGATAAGCCAATGCCAGGTGCTCAATATTTTAATAATAGTTGAAGATGAATTACTAATATGCTGCAAATGGTATAACCTACAAGCAGAAACACAATAATCCAGTACCACCATAGGATGCTCTTCACCTTCATGCCAGGAAGAGCCTATTTTTTAAAAGGTTAATTGATTTAGTGTGTGCCTACTTGAAAGAGCTCTTGAAACTGTGCAGGATAGCAAGTCAAGACATGTCAGACCTCATTATGAATCCTCATCTCTCATTAAATACACCAGCCCTGTAACACACTCTAGGGCTCAGGATGGTTTATATGACAGCAACATCTGCTGACTGTAAGAGGACAATATGATGATCGCTGCATTCCTACTGACTTTTTAGTGAATATTCCTGTCTGTGAACTGTCACTTCTTTCACAGGCCAAATACTGGAATTCAAGTGTGAATGAGGTGGAGGGAACTGTCACAGATCAAAAAGGGAAGGTCATCCACAAACTCTTTGGAAAATGGCACGAAGCAGTTTTTTGTGGAGACCCTCCTTCAGCATCGTGCGTCTGGAGAGCAAGTATGACAGGTTCTCATTTGAGAATGCATAAAAAAATTTGTTTGAGTTTATGTCATTAATCTGTTCACTGGATATGTTGAAATACAGATGCAATGCCAGTAAACCACGAGCAGTACTATGGCTTTACCAAGTTTGCTGTTGAACTGAACGAGTTGGATCCATCTTTGAAACAGCTGCTACCACCAACAGACACCAGGCTACGAGTGGATCAAAGGTAAAAGTGTTTTTCATTTGATTTTAAAGGTTATTAAATTACTAACAGAAATAACCAAATGTAAGTATTAGTTCTCTGCAGTAACCTAATTTCTTAAACTATTATGTAAAATATGTTTTTAGAAGAAAGAAATTCAGTTAAAGAATTGAAAGTGTTACTAGAAATTACAATTGATTTAAAACTAAAATTACAGCATTGAGGTTGTTTGCCTCTGCTAAGAGACATAGTTTATCTGCATGTCTGATGACATGTGATATCATATTTTAATACGTTTATGCATGAGTCCAAGCAGATGTGTTTGTCAGATGTGATAAAATTACTCCCAGGCATTGCTGACTTGTACCAAATTTATTTATTTCTAATTTATTTTTGTACCAAAATCAAATTGGTTCATCACTGAATGCAATCATACATGTGTACCAAATTTGAAGGAATTCCCTCAAAGCATTCTTTACATATCCCGTTCACAAGGCTGGATGAACCCAAAAACATGTCTACAGCCATAGCTGTGAGTGAAGATTACCTTTGAATATTGCAGAATAATGTTTGACTGTGTTTGTAAAATGAACATGTCTGTGACTTGCTGGCAGGCTGCTGGAGGAGGGGAACTTGGAGGCTGCAGATGAACAGAAACAGAGGATTGAACAGCTGCAGAGAGAGAGGCGAAGAGTCCTGGAGGAGAACAACATAACACATGAACCTAAATTCTTCAGGTAGGCTAAGTATCCAGATATATGTATGTTTCTTACTAAGGAACTCATTTATAAGAAAGTGAGCATGTATTAGTTCTTAACTTTGTGACAGTAATAGCAGGCTGTGTCACAATTTAAATGTCATAGTATTTGTTACTGTCTCCACAGGAGATCCAAAGATGATATCTGGGTGAGCAAAAACACATACTGGGAGCTGAGAAAGGATCCTGGCTTCACCCACATTGATTTTCCTACTCTGTGGTGACCACTATACTGGCGATTACACACATTTCAACCTGCACAGCCCCTACTGTGAACCAGACTGGCTCTGGTGATGTCTGTATTACCGTCTTATCGTCTACATTCAGTTAATCTTATTGCCTTAGTAGCAAGTGCTTATCTAAGTTGTATAAACATGTTTATGCAAGCATATTATGTGAATGTTGATAAATTTAGGCAGTTTTGCCCATATTTCCACCTGTTATATAAAACACTGTATGCCTTTAGATATGTGGTAAAGAAGTCCTACACTAGCTTAAAATGTACTGAACAACTAGTCACTTTAGCTATCGTCTTATCGTGGACATTCTCTACCTCTGAGATAAACTAGCCTTGATATGCCATTAATTAAATGTACACATACAATATTTATTCTGCACCTGCCAGATGCCTTACTGGTTGTACTCATATTGTTTAATTCATGTTTGTTTTATTTTTTTAGCAGTTTTAAAAATGTATGTTTTTTTTCTTCATAATAATTCTTAAGAACAAACAAGTTTGTTTGTTCACATGATACTTAATCCTTCCTGGACTTTTCTTTCTGTCTCATAGCTGTAATTAATGAATTAATAGCTTTTTGCTATGATTGTATAAATGATTGTGCAACTATGAGCAGCAGTAGCAAATATCATATCCAGCCATTTATCACTTTATCCATTGCACCATTGTCTGTATGGACCATGGGCTTTAGGACCAAAAGTAACGAAAACTATGCTCCCTGAGTTCAAAATAAAATCTCTGATGCTTTCATTTTGTGGACTCATGTTTGTTCAAAACACTAAAACCAATTCGACCAAAACCATGATTTATACTTCCCTCAGATGGTCGTAACTGACAGGAGATCAGTATTATTATTTACATTTACACACAACCTTGTACCTTTGGAGCTCATGAAAGATCAGAATCTATGGGAGCACTGTCATTAGGGAATTGTTCTTTTCAGTTGTTTGCTTATTACTCAACCATATGCATTAAATACTGTCCAAAGTGAGTCTCTGTTATGATAGTATATTCACTACTGTGTGGTACAAAGATGACCAATCAGTTTTTCTCTGGGTTGCTTCTTCCTTCTGAGTCATGTGATGGCCTTGGATCATGTTTTCCATATATGAAAATAGTCATAAAAAACTATAGTAAATAGCTCACAATATACAGTTTTACTGTTGCTGTGTCGCACAGGTGTTGGATTCAACTTTATTTACTTCCTTGTGACACTTTGAAGCAATGTTTAATAAGTAATAAGCAAATAATTTCCTAAATGTGGTCTACTGTAGGTACTGTAATTGTGTTGTCTACATTGATGTGATGCATTTTTAAGTTTATGTTTCAACACTGTTGTTACATACCCCACCTAAAAATGTCAAAAGGGAACTAGTTGTGATATTCTTTTCATGGTTATACTAGTTAGCGTAAAAAAAAAAAAAAGTGCCTAATGTAATATGTGGGTCTGGAGAGATTCAAAAGGAATAATGTGGTGTTGAATAGTTGAATAGAATTTCAAAGTAAATAATAAATGTCATTCAAAGTGTGAGAGTAGTGAGAGCAATCAAAAGAATGTGGCATAATTTAATTGTACCTTTAATTGAACCTCAAAGACAATGAATATAACGTACAACATAGACAAGCCCATTATTTGTGGGAATTGTGAGTCATCCTTGACTTCTTCCAGTGATGTAGAAAAAAATATAACAAAATTATTATTATTATTATTATTATTATTATTTGGACACTGTCCTCAATAACGCACACGCCGTTTCCTGTGGAGTAGGCGGAGCTTCGGTGCGTCTTTTGTCCAAAACACAACCCAGGCTGATGTGGGCAAATGTTGTCTGCTCTGAAAGTCTGGCCACAAAGACGGTTCCTCATCCGGCTCGTCAGTGAAACACAGACTTCGGAGAAGTGGTAACACTTAAGGTATTAGTACATGTTTCGGTTGTGGAGCTGTTTTGCTCTACATGCATGCGAACTTAGAAGTTAAGAGTGATGGGTTTTTTGATGCTGCTAGCAAGCTAGCTGCTTTGTCGGTGTGCAGAAATGTATGTAAGAGGCCGTTTGTTTAAACTTGTTTTCCTCATATGCTATAAAATTACAGTAAAGAAACATGAACCGCATAAACTGATAAGAGAACTGAAAGAACTGTTAAGCAGTTTTAAGTCGGTTATTGCCCGGAGGAGGAGCTCACATGGGTGGTACTCTCTCCTCTGGACTGATTAGTACCGAAGTCCTCATTCTTTGGCCTTTGGTTTCAAACCTATCTTCACTATCACCCTCACAGGTAATTCAACCTATAGCTGGAAAATGTTTGCCACTGCTACCAGAAACTTTGTGGAGGAGGTGGATCGTGGAGGTTTTCTGATCCCAGTGTCCAGCCTGAATGACACTATTGATCTTCTGACGGTGGTGGTAAAGCGAAAGCGTTTCTGGTTCTGGCAGAGACCCAAATTTCTTCCGACTGATTTTGACCTTAATGACATACTAACAGGAGATAACCCCATACAGCCAGGTAAGCAGCCAAACCATTTGAAGTGTATTTGAATTTGCTTTTATTATTATATATGTATGTATGTATATATACGTGCCACATATGTATTTATCTGTATTATTCTTGTAAGACAAACCATCAATGTCTCCATGTCCACAGTTGCTGTAGAGACAGACTTTATCAAATTTAATGGGACATATGCTGACAACATACAAGCAACTTTGGACGAAAGTCTTGTCCACTCTAACGTGAACCTGCAAGGTAAAGAAATGTCCAAACTCCAGTCATCTTTTGGCAGTTTGAAGAAAGAGGAAGTTGATGTACAGAAGTTGCTGGAGGATTCAAAACACAGGTTAGTTGCCTATGTGTTTTGCCTGATAGCGTTTAAATACTGTTGAATGCTATAAACACCGCCTGACATTTAGTCAGTCAGCATGTAAAGTGATCTTTGTCCAACAATAAAGTTGCACACAAAAATGTTAAGGTTAAGTTGAATATTAACACTCACAAATAAATGCTTGTTTTTGTCATTTTAAGAAGCAAATCGTATATATTTGACTTAAACTGTAGAAAATTCATATCTGCTGTATATTTTTGTTGTTGACTTGTAATAATGTTTTTGTAATTTAATGTCTCAGGGTCCTGGATATGTCTCACTGTCTGATCCAGCAGACGAAAGAGAAGCACAGACAGGTATTTGGGATTGTGAAGGAGCGAATCATAACCTCTCAGCCCTGTTCGGTCATAGAGGAGGTGCAGCAGAGTGGACAGTGTGGAGTAGGACTGAGCTTATGTGGGCTCAAAGCCCCAAAGGTACTCATCCTTATGATAGTGTAATGTTTGTAGTTCTGTGTAGTGTAAGGGTTGATTTCACAGAGATTTCAACAGAAAGAAAGAACGTTGTCTTTCAGTCTATATAATAAACGCGATATTTCAGGAAATAATTTCCTCTTCAAGTAGTGGTATTCTTGTTTTCCCACAATGAGTTTCAGTTCTGCAGTCAACTTTGAGTTATAGAAGTTCATTCGTAGTAAGCAGATTAAGCCATTTAACAGTTTTTTGACACCTGGTGGTGTCAAAAAACTGGTTGGTGCATAATAATATTTCTCTTCATTCTTCTCTTTGGTAATTTGGTTTTCTTGTGTTATTGCCAGTTGTTGTATAGTACAAGTAAGAGACTGAAGTTAAAACTAGGCGTTGACTGTTTAAATTTTACAGTAGATAGATAAAGTTAGTTAGATAAGTAGTTTAGATAAAGGTTTATCTGCTAAATTCCATTTTAGTCACATGGGAGATATTTAGTAAACATGTACCGATTACCACATCGTTTGAACGAGATAAACCACCAAACAGGTCAATAATTTTAAGCTGTGACATCTGTTATTTAGCAGTGATTGTTGTTTTAGGGAGGATGTTTTCTTTTGCCTAGACAGAGCTTTGTTTGTACTGTTTACATTTCTGCAGGTTACACTGAAAGAGAATGGGAACTTGAGTAAAGACAGTAATGTTACCATGGAGATTCCAACCCATACCACCATTGCCTATGGCCTCGTAGAATTAGAGGTCAAACAAGACGGACGCTATGGTGAGACTGGATAGCATTTTTCAATCCATCTTAAATATTGGCATGTTTGAAATGTATTTACATGTATTATTATGTATTTACTGTGTCAGAGCTGTGTCTGATGTCGGACACCACTGGAGGTTTTGAAGTAGACAGCCCTGCTGAAAATGGTGTCTCTGGAGCTTCTGAGAATGTCCGCCTGCAGCAAGGTAAACAGCTGTTTTCTCCTTAGCTATTTCCTGCTGCCATGAAACATGACTGTATGTTTTGCAGTTGATGACGTGTTCAGAAACTCGGGTCACAGAGTGCCTGTAGAGATAGGAGGCACCAGTCTGTCTTATCAGAGGCGTGCACAGTTTTTAAATGTATGGTTTGACCTACATTATAAGACTTTTTAAACCATGAATTCACATGGTTAGTCCATGTTGTGCAGTTTTGTTTTTTATACTTTTTTTAACAACTGCCTTGTGTCAAGTTGTAGTGGCCTGCTGCACTTTTTCTTTGGACGGGACTGGTAATGATTTTTTTGCTTCTATTGGCAGACCTGGAGCAACTCAGTGATCATTTCCAGCTCCTTTCAGCTCTTCCTGCCACCACACGATCCTCTCTGCTACAGCAATTCACAAAGGTTTTGCAGGACCAGGGAGCTGTCAGCGCACTTCAGAATGTGGTAAGTGGGATAGAGGGGTCTTGGCAGTGCACATGCACATGTTATAAGCTAGACTTTATTATTAACTTTTTTTATGTTTTTTAAATCTGGATGTCTTCCTTTGTCTCAGCTGGACCAAATGTGCTTGGACAAGACACTTGCTCTGGGTGATGTTACAATGACGGAGTCACAAAAACAAAACATCCAAGCTATTTTGGACCTTCTGGAGGAGTCTGGGCAAGTAGAGTCAGTCCAGGTCGGCCAGTCCACATCAGTCCTCACAGCCCTTCACTTAATTAGCAGCGCCATGGATGGTGAGAAAATTTATGCTCTGTGAAACCTTAATTATTGTAATCAGTACCTCCATGAAACATTGCTGTAAGTTCTCAGTCTGTAAAATATGTATGGAGAAAAAGTATGTAGAGCTGCTCTGCATGCAAATGCTGCAATGTCCTGAAAACCTAATTTCGTTAACTTCTGGGTCTTTCTCTTCCAGAGATGACAAATGACTGCCTAACAGTTTTGGGAATGTGCTGCAGTCCCACAGTGTTATATGCAATGGAGCTACTTGTTAGTTTTTTAACTTTTTTTACAAAATGAATACTACATGACATGTTTTTTTTCCAAATTATGCATCATAGCTGCCCTCTTATGATTCTCTCACACCTGTTCCAGGTGCAGTGTGTATCTGAAAAGGGAGAGTTGGCTCTGAGCAGCGTGGGACTCACTTCGCTGACAGCGGATGTATTTGAAAAGACTGAACATCTGTTTGCCTCCTGTAAAGTGTCCCTGAAGAGAGACACAGGCACAGTGAAGGCAGAAATAAACCACCAGCATGGTTACCTTCCTCTGGTCCTGTGTATTGCTGTCAGAGGCCTTGTCTCATTGGCCCACTTGGATTGAACTGAAGACCAGAAACCCTAAATACCACACAGCATAAGGTAAAGAGGATCACATATGTAAATTTTTACTTATCAGCATTTTGTACCCTTTTTGGTACAGTAAAATGTGTTCTTAAAACACAGTTGCATTTGAATGTAGAATGATTGTATAAATGCACTCTAAATTGATGAATTATTAATAATCAATTAATGCTCAGTCAACAGACAACAGATGTTGCTTGATGAAAAACTGTCAGTTTGTATAGATCTTGGATTTTTAACATGTCACATTTTATAGACTAAGCTGTTGATCAATTGTTTAAACAATCAACTTGAGATTAAACAATAATAAGAAATTTATAGTTTGCTGCATCTAGGAAACATACTATTATATGTTCACATCTGAATTGCGATTCAGGTTGCGTTGTTGAAGCAGGACTAAAAGAACAGCACAATATCATGTGCTGAGGAACACTTTAAGACTTAAATAGAGAGCTGTGCCTATTCTTAAACATGCAACACATCAAAGTTGTGTTTAATGTATTTGCATTTATAAGTCTCATCATTCATCGAGACAAGTGTGTGTGTGGTATAAAACTGTTCTTTTGGTCAGTGTAATGAGCACCTGCTTAAACTTTTCTATATATTTTTATAATAAACACTTTTTTTGTATGTAAGGTGGCAGCTTGACCATTTCACTCACATTTGTCCTAATTTCATGGATTGTTCATCTTTGATAGCTTTTCAGCTCACTTTTTATTTGCCTGTGTTAAATACTGTAAATTAGTTTGAAAAATCATTGTAAACATACAAAACCATTGTTTTTTATGTTAAAGTGCTGACCTCATTCTGAAACACTTGACCTTACACGTTTAAATAGTCTGTAAATGTTTGTACCTCTAACTGTGGATGATTAGTTCAGGTTTTATATTACAAGTCTGACAGTGATCTAAATTAACAATATTAAAAGTTGTTTCAACTTGCTACATGTTATCTGTATAATTTTTGCACATTCATCACAAAAAGAAAAAAACAAAACAATGCATATCATTAGAAAACCAATTATTTATTTGACATTTGAAAATACAACTTTTGAAACACTTCAAAATATACCTTTATAAGTAAATATGAACTTATTTAAAACAGTTAAGTTTTTAGTAATATCACATCAAAAGGGATATTTCACTGAGATGTAGTACCCTGTTCAAGAGTCCTGTGGAAAGTCTTTTATTCAGACACAAACAGCACCATCTTGACAGTCTGAAACACATGATCCAAATGTTTGACAAACAAGATAATTAATGTAATATCTGTTGTAAGTGAAATACAAAAACAACGGGTAAACACTATGGTATGACAAAAAACTGTGACTGGCATGATGATTGAGGCCCAACTGCGGAGACCCCTTGGCATAAATGAAACCTTCAAAATGTCTCAAAAATATGACACTATTATATATATGAGTGACGAGTCTGTAGTGGCAACATGAGATGAAGTGGACAAATATGCACTATAAGCGGTAACACTGAGGTATTGTCCTTTACAATGAGAAAGCCCTCCTCATTTTGCAGAATAAATACATTTTAACTATCTTACATGTAAAATCAATGCAACAGGACATGGTAAAAATGTATTTTGCTTTTAAAACATCCCAGTACACAGACTGGTATTTTGTGCCAATCCATATGAATAGAATGTATTCTTTAAAAAAATATTTAGCCAATAAATAAGTACACTTCCTGTGTGGTGTGAGTTGCATAGTGTGCTTGAAAGGGATCTGGTAATTCAGATGAAGGTGACTGATGCGGCTTTGTGCAAAACCCAAATTGACACAGCGAACATTTTGGACACTTTTCCTTTGTGTGCAGTACAGTGTTGAATCCTCCATCCCTTAAGGTGTACCCTTTCATCCAAGACTTAGCAGCTCGGACAGCCTTTTCTGTCCAGCAGGGGGGGGGGGACATCAGTAGACCCAACTGACTGGAACCCACTGCGGCTCTGAAAGTAACTGCTCTACAGTCTCCTGCAGCTTGTCAAAGGCCTTGTCCAGATTGTCATTGACAATAGTCAGGTCAAAGTAGTGGCTGTATGCCCTGCGGATTCTTGCACTCTCATCTACAGTCTTCTTTAAATCGTTTTCCTGTTACAGAAGGAGATTTGGTCCATTAGATTAATAGGAGGAAAAATAATTCTAGTAATAACCACTGAAAGCCCCATCATCATCATCATCACATATTTTGAAACATTAAAAAAAAAAAATTCCAAAACTTACTGTGAGCAGTTTGGTAGTAAGTCCAGCATCTACCACAGCTTTGTGCATAGCTCTTAGTGTATCCAGTTCAGGAGCAGCAATAAACACCACAAATGGCATAAACTCAGCAGTCTTCAATACTTTCAGGGCCTAAAGAGAAAATGCATCTTCATGAAAGCTTAAGATAAAACACACTGTTGACAGACCAACATAGTCAGTGTCTGCTTTTAACTAACCTGGGGGTTGACATCAAGGATGCAGGTGCGACCCATATCCACTACTTCGTGGATAGAGTCGATCTTGGTGCCGTAAAGGTTGCCATCATACTCGCCGTGTTCCAGGTAGCGGCTTTCCTTGATGTCCTTCTCCATCTCTTCCCGTGTGACAAAGCAATAATTTTGTCCATCTCTCTCCTCTTCTCTGGGGTGACGTGATGTGACTGAAGGTAAAGGGTGAAGAAAGGTGTTACAAGTATGTTGGTAAGAAATTGAATAAAATGTAGACACTTGGTTGTTAGTTGGACGCACTCACAGGGAACGGTAGTTCCATATTGCAGGGGATTCATGAGAATAAGTCTGTTCTTAAGACTTCGCCTCCCAACTCCCTGGGCTCCAATCAAAACAAGTGTTTTCCTCTGGAATGGTGGCATCTTGGCTACTTCCTCATAGATCTGCAGCTCATATCGGTCAAACTCTGTTTGACCAATACACACACTCAATGAGTTATATATTGTAACCTATGTGCACATGATTCAAGACTCCCAAATACTCCAACTGGAAACAGTACTAGCAGTGGTGATACACACCTGCATTCTTGGCAGTGAGGTACATCATCTTTTTCTTCTTTTTCTTTGAATTTCGAGTTCCACAGAGCATCCCTAAGCCACACACAGCAAATACCAGGTCACCACATGGTGGTGCTCAAAGTAACCGTTTCATGATAATCACTGAAAATAAGCAGCTATAAAATGAGTAGCTGGTATGAAAGAGTTATTGATTTCAACTGACCTGTACCAGAAATGTCCCAGTCTCTTCTTACGAATGCCTTCCTTTTTTCCTCCAAGAACTGACTGGGGATGAGACCAGTGGCTCCACCAACCACTTTGCATGCCTAAAGAAAAACATAGTTCAGAGAAGATTGGTTTAACAGTTTCTCATAGACTCAAGAATACCATGCTGGATACCTGTCACAAACATGTCACAGTTTATAGCAGTCAATATTTTTTAATCACAACCTATATTTAGCTGTGCTGCTGCACAAAGCAGCATGTGCAAACTCACCTGCCACCAGTTGGAGTCTTCTTTGTTGACTACATGAAGGATCTCTCCTTTGGAAAAGGCCAGACCTGCCTCCTTACATGGGATCAAATTGTCTGTTGCTGGTTTGTAGTTGAAGTGTGGCTTCAGATAAACCTACAGTTTGAGGAAAGAAGACATCAGACGGTTAAATTATACAGATCATAATAAGGTGGCCATACATTATCAATCAGTATAATGGCTGTAGAACAAAACAGAAAAGTCTAAAGACTTAAAAAATCTGATAAATGTTAAACTGCACTTAAAGTGCATGACCCCTTAACAGCAGAGTGTTGTCATTTGATCCTTTCTGACATAAAGGTCAATGTTTAACAGGACCCTATATACTGTTCCACAATGTCAGCTGCCATATGTGCCTGTTACAGTAAGAAGGTGCTCCAGTGAACAGAGTGGTGTACGTCCCAGATAGTTGTTATTAATAGACCCTCTAAGGGTTCAATTTTCAGAAGCCTGGCATTCTAAGATCATTCAGGTCAGACTGCTCTACCCAGTCCCTGACAGGTAAAATGCAACTCATCAGCAGCCTCAATACACCAGCACTTAGAGCACACACTGTATTGCTGTTCATTTATATTTTTAATAACATCAGATCGATACACCAGGAAATATTGAAATTAAAATGAACTTATTTTGCATAATTCCTGAAATTAAGCAGGGTTATTACTTTTCTAAAGGTAAAAAGCTAAACAGAAATGATAAACGCAGCCGCCTTCTTCCTGACCTGTGGCAGTGCCAGTGTCTCTCTGTAGCTGGGCAAAACCTTGAGTATGATGCTTCCACTGCAGTCCCTCAGAAGCTCCTGGAGTTCATGGGGGTTGGTACCAACCTCACGACCATTCACCTCACAAATGATGTCTCCTGTGTGCAGCATGCCCTGTCTGTCAATCGAACTGCCATGCAGGATCCGTGCAATCACCATCTCCCCCCGCTCCACACGGAATGTAACTCCCTGAAACACAGTTAAAAGTAATTGGGTATCATACGTCCACACCTATTAAATCATAGGGGTGGCCCATTTCAGGCATGGGTGGTTTAAAGAAGACACTAATGTAAAACGTTGTCACCATGTTGATTGAATAAAAGAATGATCTGAAGCACTAACAGGAGTATTATATGTTTCTCTCATGTTTCTCCTTGTAGATAAAAATGTCTGTCTAACTTACTAGCGGTTCCCCAGCTTTCTTCTGGATGCCAATCACCCTGACAGCATCAGCTGGCATGAGTGAACTTGTCAACAAGGCATTGCTGTTCATTGCAGTGTGAGACATCTCGTAGCACTTTGCAGCCACTTTGTCATGAGCTTCTATCAAACACTGAAACAGAAAAAGATAGAAATAGTGATAGAAATGAGAAAACATACATTTCCAAACATTTCTGCTGACTGAAAAAGATAACAAGCACTGCTACTATGAGGCACATCCACCAACATACTCTAAACTAACTGTGTCTGGCACTATAGCACACATTAGATAAATTATCACAAAGGAGTGAGAACATAAATCAATTTGCTGTACACATTCCTTTGACACAGCTCTTATGAGTGTGCTGGCATACATTAACTGTTAAATAGAAAAGATAAACCAACTTTGTTCTTACCCTAGCAGCCACAACATAGACCTACTTACAAACTGCATCAGCAAATGTGAAGATTTACTGCGACGGTCTGTGACACAGTCTTCTCCCCTACACTTTACTCACCAAACTCAACATGCTATTGGCCCAAGGTTTACACCCCCACGCTCCTACGCTGTAGTCTTTAAGTAGCTGTTAGCATAAAGGGGGACTTGGAGGATGAGCTATCATCAGGCACTTGAGGGAAAATAAGGCAATGTGTTCTGAAGAGGAAAGGCAATAGAGAGAAGTGTGCAGTGCTTAAAGAATATGCAGATCACACCACACTCATTTGCATAATTGATTGGTCAGAGAGCAGAGCAGACCACAGCCAAGAGGTAGGAAACAAAGAGACTGTCTCAGTTCATGGAATTAGGATCTGTTCTCCAATAAATGTGTGTAAAGTGAAGTAAGTGAGTATTGAATATCTCCTTATATCACCATCTACTTGAAGACGTGTGTTCTGAAATACTGTGCTGTATAAACCCTTAATGAAGATTAAAACATTCTACTAAACTCATCCTGCCTCTAGTATAATTACAGATGTCTCCTGAATCTAGCTATCGAACACAATGCCTGGGATAAAACTGAAAGACAAGCTAGAGCATTAATTTAATTGTCTCTCATCACCGTAACAACTACGTACAACAGAAAAGACACCTTAAAGTGAGGCTCCTGAAGGATTTTGGCAAGTTCTGCGGTGGCAGCATCTTTTTCTGGCAAGTTGTTGAGGGAATCCAGGATCTCTGCAACCAGCTGAACATTATTGTCTCGCACAGCTTGCAACTTAACTTCCTCAAGACGCTCATGAGCCTAGAGACAAACAGAAGACTGTGTTGAAAACTATTTTTCCTAAAAGAACATTTTTTTATTATTTGGTGATTATAACTAAAATGTTTAGTTTGTATGTTTCAGTTTCAGTTTTGGGTAAGACTTGAATTGCAGGTGTGCTGCAACACACTGACAACAATTGATATCTTGTTTCCTTGTCTCTTTGAGGGGGTTTTCCAGTTCCACCGACACGTTCTGGATTATTTTCCACTTTCAGATGAAAAAATAGACTACCTTCTTTTCTGGTGTGTCATGGCCAAAAATAATTAATCCTCCTTTGCACTGATCTTGGTAAAGAAACGTGATGATGAAACAGTGGTAGTTAGACTGGATGGATAACTGACAGGAAATTACCCACAAAGGCTAAAAATTTTATTTCATTGTGATTATATATATCACAATTTGTGTGCTCGGTGAATGCGCTGTGGTGCCATGTTTGAGAAAAGTATAACTGCCAGCTCTATGCTTAATTTTAAAACACAGGGAAATTAGATGATATTGTTGCTCCTCAACTGACATAACATTATGCTGTGTGCCCACACATCATGCCTAAAATAATGTATGAAAATGCTTTATTCTTCAAATTAGTATAATAACACAATAGTACACAAGATACAAAATCGAATTAAAGGGGTTCTGCATGTGGGATGGCATACATATGTGGCCATGTACCAGGAAAATGTTATATCTAAGGAAAGCCATGCTGTTCTTTAGAAATAAGGACAAGCTTGCCTTTGTGATAGATGTTGTATAGAAATCATTCCACATACAGATAAGGCAGCTGGAACCTGATGACCTCACTCTGTAACTTCATTTCCTCAGACAAACAGTAACATTTGCTCCTACACTCAACTACAGCTAGGTGCCATTTTAATGAGATATTTGTGTGTGTGTGTCTGTGTGTATGCAACAGAGCTCTGAAGTAGTTTGAGTGTGCGTTACCTTGGCAAGGGAGCGAACAATGGGGCTCTCCATGATGCCTCTGAGGAAGATGAGGTCAATATCTTTGGCTCCTGTGCCCGATGGCAGGTCTTTCAGGTTGTCCAGAACCTGCTGCATGGCTGAAGAGGAAACAATACTCAAAGACTGGTCTAACAGAATACCACACTTTTTATTAGAGCCTGAGATTTACTGCGTTAAGAGAAAGTTACAAATATAATTAAAACTCTACGCCAACAAAAACACTGATGGAAAAAAAACAACAAAACAATGTGAGTGGACAGTAAATCAATGGGCCGATTCACAGAAAACATCCCTCATTTCCATTGGAGCAATAACACGCACGCAGAGTCACAAAGGAATTGTTCTAGTAACAAATCTGCCTTGTAGTGGCTGAGAGCACAGCAAGAAACAGGAGAAATCTTGATACACAAACAGCTAGTGGTTAAGCTAATTAAACACAACAACAGCTGCAATATAATTATTCTGAACTTCACAATAAGTATCTTTTCACTACAAATGGACATGTCCACATTTTTTGGTTATTGAAGGAATATCCTTTGAATTGGCATTTTTTAAGACAGCTGGAAATTAGGCAACAAACTGAGGTCTAGTATTGAAGATACAGACAACTTTTGGTGTTCTGTAAAAACCTTGTGTTAAAAAAAATAAATCACAGAAGGATACACTGTCATGTCAATGTCAAAGTTCAAAAGCAGCAGTAAACATACCACACAACTAGACAGACGTTAAAAATAAATTTTTTTTTTACAGACAGTACTGCAACAGCTTCTGTTCAAGAGATTATTTGGGACTTTGTCTTAGACAGCTTACCTGAGCCAGACTTTGCATTGGCCACGGTCATCTTTATTATTCCTCAACTTGGGACAGCAAGACTCTCTGAACACAGTGAAAAGCTGCAAAACTGCCAGCTTAAGAGAAACCAGAGCAACTGGAGGGCTGGAGAAGTTAGGAAACCGGTTTATGTCAGTATAGTGTAGGCTGAGATCACCATGCAAGCCATGTCAAAAAAACGAAGCAAGCTGAGATATTTGCCACAAGGTGGAGACACAAAATAAGCAAGAAAACATGTTTGTGTTGGTGTTAGCACATGAATAAAATTCTTGACAAAGGGAGCCATTGAATGACAAAGGATGAGTTTCCCATTCCTTTGGTTAAAGGTTGTGTCAGCCACACACTGAGAGGCCTCTGAGGACTCTCTGTACAAACATGCTCTCCAAACAAGTGTGAGGCAAAAACAGATATGCCAAAGCCCTGGAAAGTAGGTGGACAAGCACATGCTTTTTAGCATAGATAGTCCCATATGCTTTAAGCTGTATAAATACCATGAATGCAGCATTGTAGTTCATCTGCACAATGTCAACGGAGATAGCTAAAAGCTAGAAAACAGTGCAGAGCAAAATGAAATATATATATATATATATATATATGAAAGGCACAAACTCACCTACAACCTGTTTTCAAAGCATCAGTGCAACACTCTGACAATGAGCCCCACGTTTTCTACAAAACACTCATCTGGCACATCTGGAATAAAGAGAAAAACATTATGTTATTAACAGATTAAATTGTCCATGCTCTGAATCCCCGTCTAGTGAAGTGATAAATCAGATCAGGCTGGTAGGTAGCAGCCTCTCTGCTCTAAGAGTGCCTTCATGCCCAGACATCTTACTGGACACATCAATCACATGACCAGTGACTGTTTAAAGTCAAATAAAGCTGCAGAGCAGTGTGACTGAGGGTATTCTTTTAGAGTAGTAGTATTATTCAAAAAGATTAAAACTACAAGATGCCTTTTATTAAACTTTTATTACACACTAAAATGTTTACTATGACAAACAACAATGTTTTAGAGTTTGTACTGTTGGTTGAACATAAGACATTTGAAAAGAAATTTGTGACAAGAATTATTTTTACTTTTTTAACATTTGAAACACTGAACAATTAATCGATTATCCGCATATTAAACAGTAATGAAAATAACACAGTTACAGCACTCCCATCTAAATAGACTAACTCTAAACAATGTGGACATCTACTTGCCATTTAAAATATTACATTACTAAAACATATAACCAATTCCGACAAGATCCCTTTTTAATGACATAATGGGCAGAAAACATAACTGCGGTATTCAGTATGTTTAAAAAAAAAAAGAAGCTATAGTGATATTAGAAATACAATGTGGTGGCAGGCTTCAAAGTTTCGAAGACGTGAGAGTGAGAATAATCAAAAGTGGTATGCCCATTGTTCTTCATCACAGTCAACCACTCTGAGCTATTTCCCAACATCACCACTTATAGTCAGTAGCGGCGAATGGGACTTAGTTGTGAATTAATAAGTAAACGGTTTCTACAGATTACTACCGCCCTACAAGATCATTATGAAAAACACATGGGGAGCAGCCAGGCGAGGAGTGAAAGCTGGGTGCTCACGGTAGCAGGTCGCTCCTAACGTAACTAGTAATTCTTGAGCTCACAAAAGAAACAACCTTAAAGCAAGTTCAACGAAAAGTAGTGTGTCTACAGTGAGGCTGAAATCAGCTGTCATGTTACACGTGCACTAAACACGTGTAGCCACTTCCACTGTGAGTTAACTTAGCTAAAACGATTATTAGCCAGTCGTCGTCGCTATCTAGCAGCATTAAATACTGGTTTAAATGTTCTTACACAATGATCGGACATTGCTTCAAACCTGTTTAAATTTAGCTACATGTTGTCAGGTACTCGTTCACGTAAATTCTACCAGTGCGTGTCCCATCCCAAGTTAATGCTAGCCATTGCTAGCTTGTAGCTCATACAAGCAAATTAGCACAGCTAGCGTTTACTAGCAAACGCTAGCGTATACTGAACACATGACAACGTTACATCTGACTGATAAATAATTTAATGACCGCAGTATAGCGGGTAAACCAGTAAAAGTAATCCAGCGTGTTGGTGTTTGTGTAACGTGGTGAAAGCGAGGCACAATTACCTAACTTACAAGTTCTGTTATTAGCTACGTAGCTAATAGCTAATGTTAACACTAATAGCATGTGGCTCAAGCTAACTAGCAAGCTAAGGCTAGCTTGTGGTACAGCGGGAGCCGATAAACTAGTTAGATGGTCTCACAATGAGACCGTTGCTGAACCGTATAAAGAAAATAATTATTGATACGTTACCTAACTAGTCGGGATCACCCAGTCTCGTTTACATGCTTCCATGTATTCCAGGGTTTCCTAATTTACAGATTACATGCACAAGAGTAAGTTGTTATTGCATTTCGAGTGAACCTGCCTGCGCCCCTTCCCTCCGTTCCCTGTCCACACTGTACTAACATCCGTTGCTGTTGTATGTACTTCACTGATTTTCTGCACAACGTACCCATATACTTTACATAGACTTTACTGAGAAATAAACATCAGTGGTGTATTTTTCTACCATCGTTTCATACATAAAATCCAATGATACGTAAATATTAAATATCTAGTCGTAGGTTGTAAACACAGTTTGGGACAGTGGGAGTCATTTAGTCCCCATAAAAAATGACCAAGGACTTAACGTCTTAACTATTTCTTACAAGCTCATTGTGGCCGTGTTGTTGACACTGTAAAAAATATACATAAAGGGATATAAAAGGACACTTTGACATGTGGCCAGGAAGCAGGGGGAACCAGGAGTTGAACCACCAACCCAGGGGTTCATAGACAACTGCTGTTTCATAATTATGGTCAAATAATATATATTATCTTGTAAATGAAGGTGCAGAACTGTTATTTGTTACAGAGCAACATCAATATCACACACCATAGTTGTTGCATTACACAAAGTTTATTTCAGGCAACACAAGTTAATTTAAACAGACACAGCAGCAGCTTTGTGGTAGTCAGCCACAACATGACAGCTCTAGCAGCATCACCACAGTGGCAGCTCATCATATCTGCAACATAAGGACATAAGTATAACCACAAGTTACAATCTTAAAAATCAACAGACTGCAACTAACCCGCCATTAATACAGCTAACATAAACTAAACATTATCAGCTTCACAAGAATAGATTGATAGCATGGCTGTTGTACTAGATCATATGCATTGTTTTCAGTTTTTCAGGTATCTTCTTGTTAATACCATAAATTATACTATAAGATTGACATAGAAAACACAGATCAGAACAAAATCTAATAAGTGCAGGAAATCACTTTACAGAATGGGCAAAAATAATTTACCTGATATAGTTAGATCCTGGAATACTCTCTGCACTCTCTCTCAGCAACACATCTGAAAATACAGTATCTGGACTATCTCTTTTCCCATACCTATACATAACAAAAAGAGTCAAGCAACAGATAAATACTCTTTGCAGGTGAATAAAGTATATAGTCATTTTCTCAATCTAAAGTATTCTATAGAAATTCAAGAACTAACCGTTGTCTTGTAATGAGGTTGATGTAGTGTCTTAGTGCAGAATAATATTTGGCAAGCTCCTCAGGTGGTGCACCTTCCTGGGGACTGGCAGGCTTGGCCGGATAAGCATTAATGCCGGAGTCAATACAAGCCAGCAGGCAGAGAGCCAGAATACTCAGCGACATCCCAACACCGGAGCGACAGAAAAATCAATAGTCAAACTGTAAAAAAAAGAATAATAACATCACAACACCAAAATCTGAAGCAGAGACTTCAGATTAGTTCAGATACTCCCATAGTACATAAACTGTAAAAGCTGACAGATGTATTACTCACTGAATTTCAGTTCAAATGTGAGAAAAAAAAGAGTTTGACTTACGTTTTACTGTCACACTGCAGCAGTCGATTTTCTCTGTGTTGAAGGCACCTCTGTCAGAGTCCTAACACTGGGTCCGTTTTATACAATATGTGTCGGGGTGGGGAGGGGGTATAATTTCATTCACTTTTAGGGTACTCCTGAGACATATCTACTGCCTCATTAGTTTAATAATGTGTGAATGACAAGGCAGTAACACAAATGGAGTACTTCATTACCTTACTGTGAAAAGAGTAAAACATTTAAGGTGCCACAGCATTGGATACATTAAAATGATGTTTCTTTGACTTTATTGTGTACATGTTTTTTTTTTTCAAAAATACTCCAGAGAGTCAGTGTGTGTGCTTTGATGATTTTATTAGTCCTCTATTACATTACCACAGATATCATATCGTTGTTTTTCATGTAAAGGGTCACGGGGGTGCTGGAGCCAATCTCAGCTGTCATTGGGCAACCGGCAGGGTACACTCTCGACAAGTCATTATACTTAAAGTACAAGTTGAGACAAAGTCTAATTAATAATTTCTTAAGTCCACTTATGAGTCACAATCAGCATGAGAAGTTTCAATAACACAAATGACATAACAAATGGCTGATGGTCTATTGTGTTCACATTAAGTCACATTAAGAAATGTCCCAGTTGTTTCGGTGTATAAAGAAACACAAATGGAATCTGCAAGAAACAACAACATTCATTAATAATCTGAAATATAATACCCAGCTACTGACTTACTTTTGTCTTAAGACAGAACCAAAACCATTTTGGTCAAACCAGTGAGCTTAGCTCCAAATTACACCCAACGGGCAGTAAATTGCACAAACCTACACTTTCAATTCCAGCTGATAGAGGGCACAAAAAGCTTTCAGCCTCTAAACAGTAGAACTTTGATGACAACTATTTTCTTTGAAGAGCACTCTGACATTTGACAGGATGTTACGGCTGTCATTTCCTATGACTGTCGTATTCTCTACCTCTCAGTCTACCTCTAACTCAAATATATCCTTGGAGAGGACATTTAAAAACTTGAATATATCCCACCCCCTTCATCCGACTAAAGCAACTTATTTTGTTCTCTAAAGAAGACATTTATGACTTTATTTTGATATTAAATTTGTAGGTGTGGGGCTTTGGGAACTTCCTCTTTCTCATCAAAGAAAGGGCAATATTTTTTTTCTGGTAGACAGGAGGATATGAGAACTCCAGTAGGACAGTACAGTCTGTGTGAGAAACGTCCTTAGGAACTTCTAACTTTCAGTGTTACAATATACATGAAATATAAAATGTTGTTTCCCTGAAATAGTGGATGTATAATAAAATCCTAGAGGTGTCATGCCTGATTCAGTTGATCTCTCTGATAATAAGTCCTCATGAACACCCACCATTAAGAGCAAGTGCCAACCCACCTGCAGGATGCAGACTTACAGTGCAAAGACAAAGTAATTTTAAAGTTATGTTTGCAATTTCCTGGTTTTCTGCATAAATTTGGTCATGAATTGTGATCTGTTTTTTACCAAATCT
The DNA here is from genome assembly GCA_034779795.1 of Ctenopoma multispine. NCBI lineage: Eukaryota > Metazoa > Chordata > Actinopteri > Anabantiformes > Anabantidae > Ctenopoma > Ctenopoma multispine. Next base: position 11,910,176 of record JAUYWH010000008.1, on the reverse strand, counting down.
TTACTAAAGTATTAAATTTAAACTAACACAACACAACAGTCATGACCTTTAGATTTTATATTGAACACAGACCTGCACGATGTCCAGGAGGGATTTTGGATGATTCTTCCTCACAGACCTACTTTAGCTCAGCCAAATTCTTAAGGTGTCTGGTGTGAACAGCTCTCTTCGTGTCATTCCAGAGCTTTTCTATTGGGTTGAGGTTTGGGCTCTGACTGGACCACTCTAAAAGGTGGATTATGTGTCTCCAAAGACATTTTATAGCCATTTTGGTAATTGCTTGTGTCTTCTCCGCTTTGGATAAAAGCATCTATCAAGTAAAGTGAAATGTACTAAATGTAGTTAAGTGTTTAGAATCATTGTCCTGTTGCATTGCTCAGCCTCTAGCTTGCAGACAGTCACCCTGACATTATACTGTAGGGCACATTGATAAATTTGGGAAACTTGAAAAACAAGAACTTGCAAACAATGCCACTACTTCTTCCTGACACTGTATATCAGAGAATCTAAACATTCACACATTTTATTTGTTTGACTAAAAAACTAGAAAAAGATGATAGGGAGCATTTTGTAGAAAAGTGAAGCTCAAAGTCTCTGGGTGTTGCAGGAGATAAATGATTTTCTTCCTTACCAGCAAGTAAAGCACAGTGAACAGCGTGATAGAATTATGCTTGCCAGTAAATGTGCACAAATAAATAATGATACTTATACCATTTTGTCATGCTATGCACAGTTGTCATAGTCTCCTCTGTCAGAGAAAACATTAACACCATGGCCATTAATGACTAAACAACAGTTGTTAAAACTGCTGTGCAGTTAGTGAGAACATTAGCAATGCCTCCAACATTTGAGTCAGAGAATTCATCTTTTTCTTTTACTGATTTTAGTTTTACCTTAGAAATCATTTTGCCATATTTACTAGAAAGCAGTTGGTTTAAAACATTTTGTTTCAGTTTGATTGTATTCATTGCTACTTCTTGTACAATCCTACACGTGACACGGTTATGTGTAAATAGCATACCAGCAGAGCAATTTAAAATGGCTACTATAGCCTATCGACTATTTAGGTATGATCAAAGTTACATACATGTAGTTGGATTTCGGTGGGTATTTGATGTATAGGATGGATAGTTTTATCACCGTTATCTTTGTCCATGAGTGTTCTTGAACATTAGCACAACTCTTCATTTTCACACCATTTAAGTATAAACGACGACACCAAAAGGCACAACAGCATTCACACACCAGGCACCAGGCTGTGTACTGGCATCTCCTGCTTCATTACTTTCTCACATTTAGCTAATGTTCTGATCCAGCAGGACTTACAGCAAGTCAATGAAACGGAATGGTCACTTGCTAAGCAAGTCAAGAGGGTGCATTGTGTTCGCCTGCTCTATGACTTTTATATTGTTTTTTTTAGCTCTATTTTTTTCATTTGGCTCAGATTGAATAGAAATGTGCCTGTCTGTTGGTATTTGGAGTTTTTTTGGAGGACTAGCGTTTGTTTAAAATAGGTCACTTAAAATTGTGGTATTGAATTTAAAGTAGTGTTGTTGCAAAAGCTCCTTTGAGTTGAACAAAAGCTGACCTACTTGTACTGTATGTTAACAATTCACTGGTCAATCTTTTAGTGCATGCTAGTGCTGAGTTACATGTCATGACTTCTCTTTTAGAGGAAGCAACAATTTTTATGTTTGATTTGTCTGAAAGCATCATCTGGAATGGCTTGTTTTGGTAACCCCAACATAATCAATTCTTCTTCCTTTGCAGATAAACTGTTCAGTGAATTGGACCCAGAGGTGGAAGCTGACAAACTACACTTACTGAAGTAATATGCCTTTACACAACTTCGAAGTTCTGATGATTTTTTTTTTAATGTTTCCATTTCTTATCTTTTTATTCTTTGAAAGTCATGAAAAAAAGCCATGAAAATGTGTTACGACATGTTGTTCTTCAGGCAGACACAGTACTGCCCTCTAATGACCAAATTAATATTTTAAAATATGTACAGAGTTAAGTCATGCATCATTGCTGTCACATAAAAATAAACAATTAGTTTCTACTCACAGGTACAGGAAAGGATGCATCCAATATTACAAATACGTATTAAAGACTGAACAATGTAGATGATTTGTTTTGTCACTTTGTGATTTCACTATCATAAATGAAATCTTCTGGTAGTGTCTCAACAGGAATGCTTTTCAGCTGCTCGTCATAGTTGCGAAGAGTCCAAAGTTTTTCCAGTTCATACACTTCTCTGGTTTCCGGCAGCATAAAGTGAACAACCATGTTCCCTGAAAACATGAAGAGTAATGTGAATACCACCTGCAAGAAGTATCAACTGACATGACCATTGTCTGAACCAGGGAATTTGTCTCTGTGTTTTCCATACCAAAGTCAATACACATCCAGTCCTCCGCACCCTTTCCTTCTATCTTGAAATCTGGATCTCCATCTTTCTTCAGAAATTTATACTAGAAGAAAAATTTGTACACGATTTAAAAATAAACAGGTTGCAGACATTAACATCTAACTCAAAAGAGAAAATTAACTTTAGTTACCACTTTGATGGCATACAGTGCCATTGCACGGAGATGTCTTGGTGATACCCCACTGACAACAATGAAGTACTCAGTGTATTTGATCTGCTCTGGAACTTTAATCACACAGATGTCCACTGCATTTTCCTGTCGCAGTAGAGACACAAGCACATCGAGACCGAACGTCTGTGAGAGTCCTGGGTCAAAAGAAACATTTTGTCTGACATTATTCAACTGGGAGGCATGACTCCACCATCTGTACAAGTGCATCTTTCATTCATTATATGAGAGTTTATATTCATATAAATAGTGCTGGTTACTGGGACCTCACCCATTAAAGAACAATTAACTATTATTTTCTTGACACATTATTCTGGTCATTTTTTCTATTAAATCCTGCATAAGTTATTCTATAAATATCTGTAAAAGTAAATTTGTCAAATTAGCAGCCAATACTTTGCTTTTTTTTCAGTACATAAAATCATTACAGTTTTTCTGAAATGTTAAGATTTTCTGCTTTTATGTACTGTATGACCATAAGCTTAGCATGTAGACAAAACAGGTTGTTGGTTTGACAAAACAAGCAATCTTAATACATCCCCTCCAGCTGTGGGAAACTGTGATGGGCAATTTATACTTTAGACTGCCTAAATTCTTGCAACAGCAATGTAAAAAACTTGTGGACAGCATGCCAAGACGCATAAAAGCTGTTATTCTACCACATATTGAATTTCTAAACACTTCTTAAGTTAAAACATTAGTAATGTGTAAAAATGAATATGAACTTGTTTTGAGTTCTTTGTTTGCATAATTTGAGGTCTGAAAACACTAAACCTTTTCTGGTAATTTAACCATTTTTCATTTTCTGCAAATAAATGTTCTAAATGAAAATATATGTTTTACATTTAAATAGCAAAATCAGAGAAACTGATCATTTTGCAATGGTCTCTTTTTTTTCCGGGGCTGTATGTATACAAACACACAACACAGTTTATATTCCTACTTACTTTCACTGTCCATCTCATGTGGTTCCACCTCGCACGTCTGTGAATTTTTGTTTTCACTATACAACTCTGAAAAACTTCGTTTTGTGTCTCTATGACAGGTGAAAACATAGCCCCGATTGTGACATGAGGCAAAATTTCCTATAAACTGTCCTGTTAAATTCAGGTTATGACACCGAGTTTTAGGGACCGAACCGACGCCTCGAAAAACACCCGTTTGTTCCAGTAAGACTCTACTTCTAAAAACCGATGAAACCAGCTTATTATAACGATTAAGAACACTCATGGTTTCTTGTCTACCATAATATTACCGTCTGAATTCTACCCACGAGTCTTTCAAGGGCTAAGCTAAAAACAGGAAGTGATTCTCGTCCTTGGCTTTTGATTGGTTCGTGCATCTTCTTTATTGGTCTCTCCGCCTTGGCTTAAATGTATGAAGAGTTCCCCCTACTGGCTACTACTGCATTCGGGAATGAATATAAACGGAGTTTAATTTTGATTTTGCCTCAACAGTTTCAGGAATATGATTTAGTTATTCATGTTAGTTATTTACATGGGTAGAAGAAGTACTCTTTAACTTAAAAGTACACAATAACTTATTATTATTTGCCCCTAAACTTTAAGTTGTAGAGGTGCTATAAAAGGCTTCAGTGTCTCAGATCCATGGAACAACCTAGCAACAGTGCAAGCTCAATTATTTCTTTTACTTTGGTAAGTTTTGTAGTGTCCCGGTTAATTACAATGTCACAGCTACTCTGAATTCAGTTGCCTGTTAGACCAGTCATTTCAGTCTTTGTGGTTAGAACCTAACAAAAATGCAAAAGTCAAGACATGAAGACAACAGTGTTGTTTTTTACACTGGAAGTGTTGCTGAATTTTTGACCTTTCCTTTTTCCGTGTACCTTGGCAGTGGGTGAGGCTGTGAATGGCTTGTGAATTTCTCCCGAGATCAAAAACCTCTTATTGTAACCTAATGTATAATAATAATGTTTTTATTACACCCTCTGATGTAATTTTTCCTTCTTTGTATAAATATATTAGACAGGGAGAGAAACTCCTTTATTTTTCAGGGGGCTATATTCTGAAGTATGTTTCCCAAAACTTGATTTGTTATGATGCGCATAGTCAAGCTGTGCGCTTCATAATTGAAAACCAAAGTAAAAGCAAAAAATAAGGTGTAAAATTCATTATTGACATTTATTTATGTAGGATCATTTTTAGAATACAAAATACTAAAAAGGATACTGTAAACAAAATCAGTACCTTTGGCCTGAACATATAAAAGTGTATTAAATACAAATATATCTGTAAAAAATTTATTCCACCTGAGGTATAACCTTATTGGTCAGTACAATGCTGATGAAATCACAAATTGAAGTGTGCAAACAAAACATTATTCTGTATGGATAACAGTACATTTTGTACACTTTGTTCTCTTTGTTTGAATGTGAAGCTGTGTCCACATAGGTCCTCATTCATCACCACCATCAGAATCCATAATTACATTCAGTCTCAAGCCCACAGGAATATGGTCCGTAAGGCCAGCCAAGTGCGTTATAAAAGTCACCTCTTCAATTTCCTAGAAGGAGACAAGGACAGTTTATGGTTTTCATCAGGGTTTGAATAATATTGTAACTTTGGTGCAGTCTCTTTTCATGCTGGAACTGGTTTTCACAATACTGTCTTCTTTTTAATTAGAGATCAGAAGGTCAAGGACTGAGTAGAGGAAAGAGGAGAAAACAAAGGCACACATACTGTTTGGCAGTGCTTTGAAATGGAGTTTTCGGAATACAGGATATAGTCAATCCGACGTCCGACCCAGGGTTGGCCACTCTCAGGATAAACCAAAGGACAGCCCTTTGCAGAAACAGGAGGGGAGACATACTGCTTTCTTAGCTCCTCACTTTCCAAAGTTCTGCACAGAGACACAGAAGAAAACACTTAACTTGGTATATGAACTGTGTTTAATGAGTTCACCACATAGGTGAACAGAACTTGTGGTACTGTGCTGAAGACACACTGTGTGTACCTTTGAAGATTCTCTGGGGTATTTACATTGTCTTCATACAACGTGGGCTGTTCCAGCAGAGTACCTTTAAGCAAACCATTGCAATACCCTATGAATTGTAATAATTTGTGATACACTATAAATATACAGCATTTACTGTAGTGTAATAGGTTAAAATGGTACAAACCAATGACCCAAGGCTTCTCTTTTCCAGGCCCTGCCCTGCAAGGATCTCTGTAATCCTCAAACAGACTGTGATTCTGTTCCTGTGTGTCATCTAGATGCACAGAAATAAAAAAAAATGTAAATTATAGTTTAAAAAGAAAACTTTTTGTGAACATGGTTTCAGTAAAAGGCTCAGGCAAAAGCTCACCAGGTGAACAGTTATCAAAGTTGAAATCACCACAGAGCACGTCAAAAACAACATCCTCGTCTGGCTCTTTGTTGTTAGATTGAAAATCGCTGATCCACTTGGTCACCATATTTAATTGCTGACAGCGAATTTCCCCATCACCTGATCAACAAACACAAAAATGCTATTAGCGTGTATGTAAATGGTACATTGTTCAGTTACTCTGAGCAGGGCCAATCAGAAAAAGGGGTTTACCCTCTGGTGCATGAAGGTGTGTGCAGTTAAAATAGCCAACCACTTTTTTCTGTTTCTGATTCTGCCCAATTAGAACCTGAGAATATAAAAAAACTCTGTAGTACATCATACTTTACAAAATCATGACTAATTTATATGAATTGTGGACAAACAACATTAACTAATAGTACCTTAATAAACATATTAAGAAAGTTACCTTAGCAGAAAGGAGACCCTTAGCAGCCAGTGCATCTTCTCCACTGCTGTTGGAAAAGCAGCGGTACTGGGCCTTAAGCACTGGAAATCGGCTGGCTAGGAACAGGCCACTGTTGAAGAACTTAAAAGATGAACATCTGCATGGTGGCTGGCAGGCATACACACCAATGTCATACAGTATGTGTCCAAACACCGGTCTTAGTGCTTGGGTGAGTTTCTTTGCAGCCCTCTTATCGAACACCTCCTCTAGACACAGTATGTCCACATTGGCTGGAAACAATGCAGACACCTCCCAGGGAACATCATCCTGTTGGTGGAGACCCTGAGAGAGCAAAGCACGGGGGGCACTCCGTTGACAAGCTTGGCCAGGCTTGTTGGAGTTCAGATTAGGTGATTCAGTCCAGGACTCTTTTGTATCATCACAGGGTGCAAAAACCACATGACTATTTGATGTTGGGACTGAAACATGTCCTTCAGCTGAGTCTGAATTATGACTTACTGGGGACTGGGCCTGTCTATCTATAGCCCCATATGTAGATGAGTTAACTGGGGGGAGTATGCTATTGGAGGGGCTGAGAGTACCACAGCTGCTGGGGGAGTCAACAAAGATGCGGATATGGGGTCGGCACAGACCTTGCACAATGCGCTGACCAATGGCAGATGCCCTCTGCTGGGTGTGTCCCAGGTTGTTAAAGCGAGCCAGGCTATCTGGCAGAAGACACAGGTTAGCTGAGGCAAAGCCAAATGACGCCTTTCCTGCGAGCTCAAATCCCCTGTGTGTCTCCTTCTCTGGTGAGGATGGTGTAACTCTGTGGTAGTGAAAAGGTCTGCGGCAGGCCTGAACAGGAGCCCAAAGCAGCAAGCCAATGAATGCCAAGGGGGCTGTAGCAAGGAAAAGAATGAAGAATATAATGGTACCAAAGAAGACCTTTAATGGGTGGAGGTAGCATTCCTGCTCTACTCGCTGGGTATGCTCCAGGGTGGTGGACTTGCACACGGCAATGAGGCGATCAAGAAACCAGAAACAAGGCAGGATGAATGCCCATCCCACAGCATGGATGCCTGCAACAAACCCATTAGGAAAAGGCGACGTCTGCAAAGCCATACCTGTGCACCCTCTCTAAGCAACAATCGCAAGGAATAAGACTGGGAGTTCCTGTTCTGGCCTCATTCCTGTGGTAAGTCTCTCCTTGATGTGCTCCAATGGACACTAAGACAAGAGAAAGAAAAATTTTATCATATGGTAAGAAGTACACAAATATTTACAGTATGAGTTTTCAGGAATAAATGGTTATTATCTCTCACTGACTTCATGTCTTTACATGCATTTGTGGAAAACATGAAGCAACGGACTTTAGTACTGACATGAATGCAACGCAGATAGATGCTGTGGGAGGGTCAGACTGGCTTACTGCACGATTATGCAATGCATCATGATCACTTTTAAAGATGGCATAGGGGGAAACATGATGTAAACAGCCTATAATCCAGATGTCACCATCTGCACAGTGTTGCCAAGAACTGGCAAAATGAGACTAGGACTGCTTGGACACCACACCTTTGTGTGTATTTCCAGATTATTCATACTGTGGAAAGTCACTGGGTGTATCAAAGATAAAACAGAATGATTTTCCTAATCTTGCACTGCAATGTTTTATTCAAAACCTTTATTTCAGAAAGACTACATTGAGAATGTTTGATATTGTAATTTAGTATGGAAAAAAGGAGACCATACTATATACACTATTAGATTTGTCTTTTAACGTTGTTTTGCATTCAGGGGTTCACTCCTTGTGTAGACTTTGGGCTATGACTCTTCACCTGTAACTGGACAAAATAGGACATTCACGTTGTACAACCAGGAAGTTGTAAACCCCAACACTTCAATTATAAAAAGTAAGACCACGCTCAGAGAAGGAAACCCAACACACAGATCGTCATGTGCTCAAGAGATGTGAGCCTTCTGTTTCTACCTCTGTTCAGTCTAAACTCACACAGGTAGCTTTTGATAAAAGAGTTAGTGGAGTCTGAGCAGTGGTACTGTCATCGTCCGGGGCAGGAATGCTAAGCTAACAGTTTAATTTAAATAGCGATTAAAAGAAACAAAAAACCCTTCAAATCTACACATACGCTGGCGTGTAACGTTATGACCGCATCACGTTAGTGTAGCTTTAACACACGTGGTCAACGAAGCCTCACTCTTTATACACTACGTACACTGCAGTTCTCACAAGTCAAAGCTGTCACCTGTCCTACTGTGCAGCTAGCTTAGAAAAACTCAGCTAACGTGGCAGCCCAGTCTTACCTTAGCACGAAAACTGGGGCAGTCGTTCTGACGAACCCGCACAGCAAGCAGCTTACTAACCTATTAACTTTATTATATTCGTTTATTACGCTGTCACAAGTTACCTGTTCAAATGAAATCCATAGTTTTCTGTCTGAAAACACAGCTGAGTAAAGTAGTTCACTATATCACTATAAATCCATTGGCATTATTAAACCACACCCTAATGGCGTTGTCATGGTGTCGGCCCAGTTTCACACGTGACCCTACCTGAGGCGACCTGTTACCAGTGACACACAGGGAGAAAGCGATTTCTGTTATTTTAAACTAGTCTTTGAATTACTGGGGAATTTAATTATGCTATCATATTACAAAAGTTGCAAGCAAGTTTCCACTTTTTGTTTCTGTTCTGGCAACGTGCTCTTTATTTCTCTCCAATAACCTGTAACTTAAAAAAAACAAAACACTGTGGAGCAACTCATCATCAGGCATGTTCAGCCTAACTAATCTTCCTGCAAATGTAGGCCGACAACAAACTGTCATCAAATGCTGACTCTAATCTTAGACTCGCTTGTTAACTAAACTGCATTTTTCCAAATGGAGGTCCATAATAGCCTGGTTCTCTGAATTGCTGCCTACATCTTCTGTCCATCATGTACCAATTCAGAATTAATTCATTACACTAGATACACAATTTTATATCTCTCATAATGTGGTGCATCTAGTATATCTTTTATTATTTATTTTTACAGATTAATAATTTATACGGGTTTTTATAAATTATTATATATATTATTATTAGTTATAGGTTAAAATAACAAATCACTGTTGGATAACAGGATGCCTTTTTGTTTGTATATAAAAAAAGTATACTGCTTTATAGGTTCAATAAAGCTCTCTGTTGAGTTTTGCAGTACATGCAAAGTAAAGGTTTTATGAGCAGGGTGCCAATTTTGTGTGCACAAAATAAAAGCCACACATAATCTTTGTTGTCATTTGATTTATCAATTTTTATTTGCATTTTGCAGCTGGTATAAACATTTAAAATTGGTATGCCGTTGAATGTCTACCAGAGAATAAGCGGCCTCCTGTCCCTCTCTGCCATGTAGCAGAGACAGGTGAGCATGAGCAGCAAATCCTTCTGAAGTTTTCCAGGTGCTCTGGTCATTATTACCTTCTTCAGAAAGTCTGGATTATTGTAGTCTATGACCTGATTGCTGTATTTATCAGGCTTCTCCTTTAGGATCCCATAGGTGTTAACTATATATTCAATGAAAGATGGGTGAAGTGCTGCTTTATAGCCTAAATGATTCAACTGCACCATGAGGTCAGCATGTCTCTGAGTGATATGCAGCCGATAGTCCTCGTCTACTTTCCCTGTCAGTGGGTGTGTGCTAACCTGCAAGAGAGGAAGAAAGGCTCAAGCAGACTACCATGGACCGTATTCATTTTCTAAATAGACATTTAAAGCTTTATTCTGACTTGATATCTTACTTTTACATTATAATGTCAAAAATGTTTTTCTGACCTCTCAACAGCCAAGGTTTTTAATAAATAAATGAAACGTTCTTTCAACACCTCAAATACTAACAAGAGATTTCTAACCTCCAGTGTTTTTTCTGGTATATTGAGCAGTGTGAAACCATAAAGCCTTCTCTGACCCTGGAAGACATAAGAGAGAATCCTCCTATCCAGCTGATAGGCAATCTCTCCCAGCAGTCTGGCTGGAACTAAAACGAAATAGCTAAAATTAACTCATACATATTTTAGAATATGAATAACTTTTGTATCTTAAGTATCACTTACCTTTGGCCTCAAGAGAAATACCAGCCTTGCAGCTTTGAGCCTCTGCTTTGTCACTTGTGTTTGTGTGCATTGAGCTTTGGACAAAAGAGTTGAAGTCGACAGGGGACGAGGTCCGGTGTTCATGTTTCAATTTGGTTTGTTGTAAGTGTTTTCGGAAATGTGTCTCATTAAAAGTTTGCCACAGACCCGATGATTTCCATCCTGATGGTGAGCAAACGGATGATAAGAAAGCCAGACACTATTATTCTTGTCCAAACACATACAAACTTATCTAAAAATATGTAGATGTTATTGATTAATTTTAAGAAACACTTCAAGCTGCATTGTGACCCTGTTTATGATCTTATAGTTACTCTACAGGTTTGTGAGACCATCAGTGTCTTTCTTTCTTTGCTTATAGTGGGGGGGAATGTTGCAGTCAGGGCTAAATAATCTGCCATAGAAGACTCACTGATTCACTAACATCTCTCCTTAAAACATTTCTTTATCAGACATTTTTTCTTTTATTTCACTTGTTGCCTGTTTGATAATTTTTTCTTTTACATCTCTTCTATGTCATATCACTGTAATTATTGTCTTTCGTAACTTTTAACTTTACCTACTTGATGAGGCCAGCTTTATAATTTATTTTTTTATATTACATCCCTTTAACAGCATTACTGGAATATTCACTGATAATGAATGAATGCCTGACAATGACAGTGAAGAATTTATCCTGACATTTAGGAAAAGATTAAGAGAAATGATCAGATTACAAAATACAGTTAACTAAGTTGTTTATGTTGATTGTAAGTGGAAGATTACTACTTCTATGCTCCCGAAAAACATACATACAACATTTCAAAACTATCATATTATGTAAATATACTGAAATCAGTTTCAGACGAATACAGGCCAGACTATACCGTCAAGACTGTTTCTTTGGAACAAATTATGATATAAACATATATTTGGAATAAGACTTTATGTTTTAAACAATAAAATGATATATTCATGCTAAAAATAAAAAAAGCAAAAAAAAAAAAATTTACAAAGGCAACTTGAACTAACTCATACCTTAACACACCTGACTAATTCCCATGCACACTAGCTGCCACCTTGTGGCAAAGTACAGAATACCTGGTAACTCCTCCAACGTATCATTGTTGAAGCTCATCCTGCCTCTCAAGTCATGGTTTTCTTTGACCAGGCTTAACGTCCACTTCAACTGATCATTTTCCTGCCCAAGTTTTTCATTCTCTGACATCAAGGCAGCAATGGTTTCCTCCTGGTCCATACTGAGGCTCCCAGTTTCACAGCTGAACCACAGGCAGTCAAAACTTTCTGGATGCTGACAGAATGATTTTGTATCAAATCACAACAAAAAGAATCCTCAGTTTCTGTTAGTGACCTTTGATTTCATACAGGACACAGAGACCAGCTGTAGAAAAAAGCTTCATATTTAATTAGTAAAAAGGTATTTTTACTTTGGAAATGGCAGTTATAGACAATTATCCAAAGTCAATATGCATTTACTAGCTTTTCAAACACATCAAACAACCTTGATCATAGTGATCAAGACACTTGTTCAGTTGTCATGGAGACATGTCAGTGATGTGTTGATATTCAAGCTGAGCAGCTGTTATGATTTCACCCACTGCTCTTTTTAAGCCCTTATTTTACATGTTGAAATATGGGTTAAATGTTTAACTTTATTCTGGACTTATAATAACAAAACAAACCCAAATCAAGGTACACTTACTAGCTTTTTCCTGTGCATTTACTGCACAAGGTCTTTAAGCAATTACCAAAACGTCCATCATGACAACTTATGAAGACTGAAATAAAGTAGAAAGCTCTGGAAAAACAACATAATCTATTGTCTAAACCAAAATCAAGTTTTGTATCATAGGACATATAGCTACTAAAACCTTAAACTTCAATAAATTCAACATTTCAACATACGATAAAATAACATTTACAGTAGGCAAAGAAAAGAAATTCTGAATTATGTGATTACTGCACACTACAAGACACTATTGATTACAAATCGCTTCTAGACATGTACTAATGTACTAAAACTAATTTTCTGTCTATATCTTTAACTGTTGGTCCTCCCGTTCAGTTCCTCGCGTGTCCGATAATAGAAAGAATGTAGAGAAAGATGTTAATGACATCTGTGTACAAGTTAAGGGCAGCAAAGACATACTCCTCTGGGCTCAGGGACAGTTCCTTGTTACCAAGCAGCTGCTGCGTGTCAACTGCCAAGAACTGTAACAGAGAAGAAATTTATAGAGTAAAAAAAAAATATATAAAATTAAATGTCTCTAAGAAAAAGTTTATTTGTTTTTTTTAAATCATGTTCCTTGTTTTGGGTTTTAACCCAATCTATGATATTTGACAAAAGGAGAATGACGATGATAGCAAAACTAAAAAAAATATTAGAAAATCTTAACACCAATAACTGGGTATATTACAAATCTCATGGACACAGGTTTTTTTCAGTTTTATAGAATTAGGTTGGAAGAAAATACGTGAAGTGAAAACTGTTGACAGCATGCTCTGTGTTTTTTCTGCAGTTTTCAGTTCTGTGCTGTGGTCAAACTGGTGACCTTGTTCAGAAAATATATGTGGTTTCATGTTGTCGATTACTTTGCAGAGGAAGATTACAAGTACAGTTTTTTTGTTTTTCTCTTTCTATTCAGATTTTCTTTTTGCTTTGTTTTTCTTGTTGTATTAACTCCTGTCAGAAGTATTTGAATGAAATGAAGTCACAATGGAGTGTATTTCTAGGTTTAAAATACAGACAATCAGAGCATCATTATGGTTCTGATGTTTATCTGAAGAATACTATACAGTACTATGAAAGCCCCAGGTGATGCAATTTGCGTGCCATATAAGAGGTTTTATACTTTTCAGTTTAAAATTAGGATCTAAACTTATAACAGGTTATAAAATGCCACAGCTCAGTGCCAATATGTATCTTACTTCCACGAAATTTAATCCAAAAAATGTATCCACTGAAGCAGCAGTCATTATCATCATATACAGTAAAGCTTGGAGAAAACTATGTGTCTTAGGACTTACACAGGTGAACAGCAATGCTCCCAATCCAGCATAGACAATGTGCAGAATCCTGTCCTGGATGATGATGCAGAGCAAACTGAACACGATCAGAACAATGAGACAAACGAAAAGCACGCCGTGACAGGAAGTGAAGTCGTACTTGGTCTGCGGGAAGAAGCCAAGAGTGACATTAGGGTTACTTCCACATCAGGGTGTGATCAAACAATGTACCTGATATATACACACAGAAGAAACAGTGACATTTACAAACCTGCAGAGAGAAAATCACCACTGTGAAGCAAACAACTGCCGTGATGCCTACTGCCATGATTACAGATTCAGTGTCATGGAAGCTGGCAATCATTCCCACCATGTAGGAAAGACTGAGAGTCAGGATAGACTAAAAAATGAGGATAAAAAACAACATCATCAGAACTGAGTGTGCAGTGTACTAAAATGTAGTTTCATGGAGTGATTAAAAAAAACTAATTTTGTTGTGACCAGTGATCTGAATTCAATGTTCATCAGTACCATAACTTAAAATATGTCTGTAAAGTTTATCAAATTGGAAGTTTTGAAACCTCATAATTACAAACGGTCAGATTTACAGGAAGGAAGTAGTCTTATCTTTCATTTCACCACAATACATTGTTGTTTATTCAATTTAATTTCAAAACATATTGTCCAAAACAACATTGATTTATAAAGAAGAATGCCTTCACAATGACAATTCATTAGTCCAGATCAGATAACACAGCATACCCTGAACTGTACACTTCCTATTCTGAAGGTCTGAGAAGCCTTACCAGCGCAACAAGATTCCAAGGATGTCTTCGGCGGAGATTTCCACAGCAGCTGATCGCACAAAGAGACACAAAAAATACGGCATAGGACACCAGGTAGGTCCAGATGTTCACCTGAATGAACACCTTGACTGGTTGCACAAAGGTAAAGACAGCCACAAAGGCAAATGTCACCAGCAGCTGGGCAGTTAACACCAAAAATACCTGGTGGGAAGAGTGTATTATTAGTCAACATAAGGATGATTTATAATCATGAAAATCAGAAAAAGTGTTTTTCTGGTGTATACTATAATTACGAAGCAAATTCTGTCAAGTTGTTAGTTTTTTTACAGTAAAAGATACAGGATCTCCTAATTGTTCACCACACATTTTAAGTAAATCTATATTTAGAGAAAACAAATATCTTATATTATTAACATTATAAATTTAGATTTGAATCCACAGGTTGACCATGTGCCTTTCTGTGTGGAGTTTGTACTCTCCCCTATGTCTGCGTGGGTTCTCTCCAGGTACTCCAGCTTCCTCCCAAAGTCTGGTGGTGGTCCAACTGGTGACTCTAAATTGCCCATAGGTGTGACTTTGAATGGTCTGTCTGTCTCTACATATCAGTCCTGTGATAGACTAGTAACCTGTCCATGGCGTAACCCACCTCTCTCCCAATCTCAGCAGGCATAAGCTGCAGCACTCCCATGACCCTTGAGAGGACAAGCAATTGGATAATGGGTGGGTGGATGGATGGACGGATGGATGGATAGAAACATTTAGAGGCCTCTATGTCAGAGAGCAATATAGAGGAAATTCTATATCCCTGACACATTCAAGTACACTGTGACATAGTATATTTTTTTGGAAATTAAACTGTTAATCAATAAAATATGTTATAATGTTTGGCTTCGGTTGACAAAGGTGAAAAAATTATTTCAAACATCGCTGTATTGATGAAATTTGTTATTTAAAAATTAAATTATGACAAAAGAGGTCCTGCAAATTGATTTTCCAACAGTGCCTAGTTGTCACTTTAAATGTCTCCTTACCTTTCGAATAAAGGCTCTTCTTATTATCTTGTTATCTAAGCCAAAATCAAAGACTTCATTATCTTCAAAGGGTGGTGGTGGGTCCTCCTGGTTATGATAAATATCATCTGTAATGGCACCAACCAGAAAACTGATTAATATTTGATACGAATCAAATTTAACATAAAGATGCCATAAAGTTAAAATACTTACTGCTGAAGTTCCCATTAATGCCCTGGCCTGGTGGATAATACGGTGATGAAGCAGGGTTAGCGCCATATCCTGAGCCGCCTTGAGAGTTCACACCAAAAGCACCAGGAACAGCTGGTCCAAAAGCAATCGGTGGAGGATACGGTGGAGGATACGGAGGAGGATACGGTGGAGGATACGGAGGAACACCAGGAGCAGGGTCCCCGAACATGTTTGGGCCTTGCATGTTCGTGTCATACATCGGAGGAAAAGCTGGCTGCCCGGGATGCAAAGCTGGAGAGGGTCCCCCCTGTATGGAAGACTTCTCGGTAGACATCTCTGGCTTAGCTTGCAAAAAGTAACTGACTGAAGTGCTGATTTACTGCGATAGCTCTGAGAAGTATAACATAAAAAGAAGATGTCACTTGAAAGGGTGTAAAGAGAAAGTAAAGAGCACAATTTCCTTAACGCGACGTGACTCTACAGTACGTGCGTCACGCTGTAAAGGCAACGCATCCACGTGACAATTTTAACTTCCGGGAAGATCTCAACATTGACATGCATGGAGGCCTTTTATATTGAAGAAAGATTTGTTTTGTTTAGGGTAAATAGTACTGCTCGGATGCCATTTATCACATCAAATATATAGGTCTAATTTACTAATTTTACTGGCCAAATTTCATATTGAGAAATTACTGTAAAAAAAGTTCGTAGTCTTTTCACAAGAGGTCGAACGGTACAACTCTTCAATCTATGTATATACATATATACATACAATTATTATATATTATATTTTTCTCCCACCTAGCATTGCACTGTTTTGTTCTATTAAGAGTTTCAATTAAAACTTTGCTCCCAACACTAACAAATAAGCTATATCTGTCTACCACCAATCTAAGACAGTTAATGTTTAGCTAGCTTAACATTAACATCGGTTAGCTCCACATTGTCCCGAGGTTTCCTGGTGTTTAACGTTACCATATTTAGGTCACATATTTCACTTTCATCCGAGAAGAAACCCTTACACAGTCTATTACATTAACACAGATAACAAGTAATGCAGGTTAAAACGTGTCAATAAGCTTAAAAACCGAGACTTAAGTTACGTTAACCTTTCAACATAATCTATCGCATCTATAGTTAACCCTGTTTGTTCACCAAACAATAAAGTTAACTGTTAGGTCCTTTTAAAAACTACTCACCCTACTCGTAATCGAGGGTCACCTCAATCATCTGTGGTATTTTCTTCTCCTGGGTTCTGGGTCCCACATTGATTATGTATTATTTTTCTGTACGCTGCTGAGACTGCCAGGAAGCTGCTACCTCCGCCCCCCCAGGAGGAGGAATGTAATGCCGCGTTCAGGTGATAATAGATGAAAAGATGTTTTGGTAACTTTTGTTTCACCGGTTGCGAGCGCTCACTTCGTTGTTCAGCTAAAGGTTGTATGATTACACGATTGTTCGTGTAAGTTGGAAATATAATATATTTAGTGAATATAGCGCTATATTCACCAAGTCCAGTCATTTCTACGACTGTGATATTGATTTGAATCGATTTAGTGGCCTTAGAAGCATGTAATTGCGACATCTCCGTCATGATTTGAATGCATCACCACTCTCGTGGATTCTCGGAAAGCGGAACATTAAAACCAAAAGTAAACTGCGCAGAAATTTCATGAGAAACAAGGCCAGATCAGAGCCCACATCCGCCAACAGAGTGGCAAGCAAACTCAGCTAGAGTCCGTGAATCACTCCTCCTTGCTGGGCAAGAAGTAAATAGTAAAAACTAGTAGGTGTCAGAAGGTAACCGGTGAGAAAAGTCCAAATATACAGTACCAGCCTTTAGTTCTACAGTGTTGATAAAAGACTCTGAATGTGTCTATACCCCAGGTAACATCACAGCTGTGTAGAAAGGGGGGCTGTAGTGTCTACAGCAACCAAAGGTCCCTGTGCGTTTCACCTGTTTGTCTACTCAGCCACAGAAGAGCCAGCATGATGCTGTAATAATTATAATCAGCATCATCAACATCAACTTGCAAAGTGTGATCCATTACTATAGTGACTATAAGCTTCATCATGCATATGTTCTCTTCTTGATAAAGTGGTTAATTAAAGTTAAATTTAATTTATGACTATCACATACTAGTTCACAATGTAGTGAGACTAACAACACACCAGCTCATTCATTTTCAGGTGTGTACTTGCGTTATTCTACTATTTGTCGCAATTTTGTTTTTTTATCCACAAGTGTGACATACACTGCAAGAGCACCAAGGCTGACCACTGTCCATAGGTGCTTCTAATGGTGGCTGATCGGTGTACATTTGACAGGATTTCATTAAACACTTTAATGGCTGTGAGCAGAACTACGATTACACAACACACACAATAAAAAGGCTGAAGGTAAATTTCCTTTTATTTCACAATTAAATGTGCATTATTTTGAGTCATGCATTAAAAATACAAGGTGAAATAGACGTCCTTGCATTAGAAAACATTTAATGTCAAGGCATCAAATGTAAAAAATGTAAAAAGTTAATAGTTAATGTCCTTTATCGAACTCCTAAAGTATAAAAAGCGACATGAATAACAATCTATTTTAGACAACAATATTAAATCTACAGGAATCAGAAAAAGCATTTGATTTATTGCTACCTTTTCACTCATATTTTGTTCTTTATACATAGTGTAGCGCTTTGTTAAATCAAGTTTAAAATCCATCATGCATTTTGATCATGAGAAATGCAGCAGCACTTATGGACATGTTCTATAGTGGCCTTCATCCTAATGCACGGACACAAATAAAGGGTTTTTCACTGTAAGGCTCCGTAATAAATACATAAATAGTTTAATTTAAAAGGCACATAAGGAAATTATTTGTTTTGTTTTTTTCAAAATGAAAGATTCACATTCAACAGTGTTTCTTCCCTTTTGCTGAGCTTACTTGAGGTACAATTTCAAAGACAAGAAAGTGAGCGCTTTTATCAGCATCAGCTGTTATTTCAGTATTAAGTATTATGTACCATCATGAAAATACATTTTGCAAAGGAACTAGCTGAGGGTATCTAATCTATCTCACTCCAAACAGTTGTTAAAACATAGAGAACAATCCCAACAAAACACTGAATTCTCTATAAATATCTGCATAGCTTTACCAAACAAAATACTGGTCCAAAACTATGAAATACTGAAAACTGCATGATGACACAACATACTGTTCTCACACGTTTTGAGTGTTTCAGTTTGTTTCCAAAGTAGTGGGGAAGAAACCTGATCATAAGACATAAATGTAATTAGGAATTTTATACAAATTCCACTGAATACATATACACATAATTTTCAGAAGTATTTGACATGAGGTCCAGTGTGAGTGTACTACTTTTACTGATGAATAAATAATAAATATTTAAATAGATTCAATAGGGACAAAATACTGATCTCACTTCAACAAAATATAATGTACAGTAATTCCTTATTTGTCTCCACATTATTTGTTTTTTCTCAGGCTCTTTGGTAGAGATCCAGCTAAGATAAAACCTGGGAGTGACAATCATCAGTTTCTGCTGTATTCCCCTTCCTAACTTTGCCTTGTTCTCAGAGGGATTTGACCTCCCCTGCTTTCCTCTTTCAAAGAAGCTTTCATGGTTTTACTGCATGCGATCTGTTTGGAGCTGCTGTGGTTGGTACTGGCTGAAAGCTGCTGCAGCGGCAGCAGCTCCTGGTGTGGCTGCGGTTGCGAGTGGCTGCTGGACAGCGTATCCATACCCTGCGGTAGTCATGTAGCTTGTCGGTGCTGGTGAGGCCGCATACGGATATTGCTCATAGGCGGCGGCTGCAGCGGCAGCAGTGGCAGCAGCTGAGTACTGAGCATACGCTGCTCCTGTATAGTCAAGGTATGGAGAAGTGGCAGCAGCAGCTGTTGCTGTAGCAGCAGAAGGTTGTACGTGAGGAATCACCACACTGGGCTGGACAAAGGCCTGTGGGTACACGTAGTGAGCAGGGATCCTGTAGAACACAAAGACAGACAGGGTCAAAACAGAGCCAAAGTCAGTCAGTCTGTCCGACGCTGAAACTAAATTCTGGAAAACTGAAAAGCAGGTGCCACAAATATGTCAATCCAGTCATCAGAACACAGCAAATCCATTCATTAACAACAACAAAAACCCTACCTAGAAATGAAAAGTTAATACAGCAGCAAAACCACAAAGTAACACAAGCGTGGCTTTTAATTTCAAAAAGCACCAGAATCTGAAACATAGTAAGGCATTAAAAGAAGACACAGCCCAGCTCTGCACCCAGTGTCTCACTAAAAACTGTATTTGACAAAATGCGAGCCTATCGCACAACACCACAACATATCACGAAAAGAAGTGGACATTATTCTGTCCACATACTGCAACACCAAAACCACACATACAGGCATGCCCACACAGGTTAATAGGTCCTTAAACACAAATAGGCTTTCTGTGCCTTTAAAATGGAGCAGCTGGGTCATCTGGTAGTCGAATGGCTCAGATGTGTACCACATAACTGCACCGTCCACTGGGACGGAGTCCCAGTTTATGGAAATTTATTGGACTTCCAGATCTATCCTGCTTTCTTGTCTGTCTGCTGTCAAAGGTAAAACATGCCCCAGAAATTAAATAGTCGATGTAGCTGCTGAATTAACCATAAATTATCCTTTAATATGAATTCTTGGTAATTAGGTTCTACAGGGGACCCGTTTGAAAAAACAAATCAATTTAACCATTTTAACGATAAAATGTTATGTACAAATAGGAGACTTCCATTGAAAGAGCACTATTCTGTATTTAGATTTAGGCATTAATAATACCCCGGGTATCTGGGTAAATTTAGACTGCACTTTAAACTTCTATTAAACTCACCCACAGTACATAGTAATACTGAGGAACAGATGTGAAACCACTACATTTGCCCATAAACAAGGGCCCCCTCCCCCTCTAACAGACATACAGCCCCCACACAAACATACACACACCAACTTGACTGACAAGAGAGGCTGGAAGCATGCTATTTTAGCTCCCCTTGTCATCTCCAAAGGACAAGCTGATCTCCTTCAGTAACACATGGCAAGGCATCGTCAACTGTAATGGCTGCCTACATCGCTGTACTGTCTCTGTGACTTTCCTGAATTTCTGTCTTCTTTGTCAGACCGGAGGTGTTCTAGTTGATCAGGTGGTGTTATCGTTACAAAACGGGATGCACCATACACTGTAAATCTAAACGTGAGCTAACTTTTGTACAATAGCTGCATACAGTAATGACTACAGAATGGATTACAAAGTTTATTTATTTATGTCTAATTGCATAGATATTTAAGATAGGAGCCATCGTGTTAGTATTATTTCTAATTTGACCTTGTTTAACATCAACAGTTCAGCTGCTAAAAGTGCACAGCTGACCTAAGCCATCTCCAAAGAAATGGGATGAACATTTTGTGGTCGTGCAAGTTGAGAGCCAAATAAAGGTGCTTTGTAAATCACCAGGACACATGGGTAATCCCCAGCACATAACCAAAAGGCCTCATGTGCACATGACTCGGCCCACCTGTTGTCCACAGCCAAGCGGACCTGTCTGTACCATACATTATTAACAGCACTGCTGAGTGACTCCCATTTTCCATCTGAATTTGAGAGGCCGTGGAGATCACTGTAGCCAACAGCTGCTACCTAAGAGACCGGCTAAGATCTCAGTCTCCAACATTTGAGCCGGTCTATGTACATAAAAGATCTTTTTGCTAATTGCAAAAGAAAATAATGACTTTATGACCAGATATAGTTAGTTAACTTCCAAATTGTTATCAAGTTTTAAAAGGGAGTCTCAACATTTTCTGTTAACTTCGAATTCATCAGTCAACTTAATTTGCTAATAACGTACCCACGGAAAACAACATCTTCTTCTTTGAACTTCTGTGGTGAAACATCCGTGCACATTTTATTTTCTTGTTAAATGACATTGGAGTAATGAGAAAAATTCAAAACAGATGATATTTCTTCATTTAAAAAAGCTCAGTACCTGTAGATGTAGGCTACATGTGAAAGCAATGGGTTAATAAAAAAAACACAGCATCATGGGTAAGGAAACAGAAAAAGAACTCCCACATGCAAGCCAGTGTTTGTTTTGTTGCAGGGGATCGATTTTGAAATTTACACACTGTGCATGTTCATTAGCCCCTTTTTGACAACAAAACACGATCAACTTAATGTTAACTAAAAACTGGAAAAAAATAAACCACAGGCTAAAGCACAAATCAATCATTAAAGGGGGAAAGAGTCAACACCCCACTGCAGAGATACAACTCCCTATCCAAACTCAGAAAGTCTGCCCAAAAACCTCCTGCACCCCCACCTCCCCCACTGCAAGTCGAAAATTAGCACACAGTTAAGCTGAACACCACATCATACTGAAAACAAGGCACACACCAATCTATGGACTATAGAAAACTGAAAAAGAAAAAAACATGTAAGACTTCCATGCATCTAGTCACCATTTGAGTTTGTTTGTGTATGTCAGAGTATACAGGTAACACTTTAGCGCTCTGCCCAATGCAGACTCAGCTATTCCTCAAATCATCATCACCTTCATCAGCTATTTAAACCGTTACCGAGCCTGTCAGATCAGAGAGAAATAGACAACATGAAGTCAAGTGTTGTAGTGGCTGAAGACAAGTTCACTTCCTTCACAGTCAATGCCAAGCAGAGGCGCACACATCATCACTCACATGTCCTCATTCACGATTAAAAAGGTGGACACAACGAAAAAATAAATGTTTACGACAATAAAAAAAGTCATATACGATCACAAAAAATTATTTAGTTCATCATTTTATAAAAACAAACTTTGTGAAAGAAATGGAAATTCAGTTTAACATACCCATAAGGTCTTTGGATGAAAGCTGGATGGATCTGAGGCACACCAAAAGCAAATCCTGAAATGAAAACAATTATTATTAAACTTGCAGTGGAAAGTATTTTAATGGTCTGAACCTGTGCAAAACGTTTAAGGGTTTTTCTATTCTCAAAATATAACAATGAATAGCTACTTATTCCCAGTTCTAGATTTTATTTTAACCTAATTTGAGTAAAAATGTTTTATTAAATCCACATGGTCCCTGCATGAGAGATGTAAAGGAACTGGGGCTGCTGTCTTTGTTTCACATTTTACTTACTAAGATGTGAAATAAGGCTGTGGTCCTGTGTCTCACCTGGCTGTATGACCCTGGGCTTGGCCCCCAGGTAGGCCAGGTTAACATTGGCTTTCCTTCCATCTATAATAGGGTTGGGGTCCTTACAGGCTCGGTCAGCAGAGGCCCGGTCTGCCATGGTCACCTACAAGAAACAAGAGGGGGGCCCCAATGAATTATGGTCCGATTATTCCCGCTCCAGATCACAGTGCTTATGTCATATTTGTCCAAGAACAATACAGAAAAAAATGACCTTTCTTCATTTAATAATGTAATAATCATCACATTTCTCATCCTGTTCCAGTAGTTCAGCAACTTCTGGCCCAGTCACAGTCACAGTGGCCTACTTCTAACCTGGCTGTCACTCCGAGCAGGAAACCGTGCTGTCGACCTGGCTTCGTGATAACGTGCCCCATACTCGCTCAGACTGCGCACGTGGGCACACAACATTTTAAACACGACAACTCAAGAATATTTCCAGCTCGTTACTTACGAATCCATAACCTCGGGATTTCCCCGTCTGCCGATCAGTGATGACCACAGCCTCCTCGATGTCCCCGAACACTTCGAAATATTTCCTGAGACTTGAGTCAGTTGTGTGATAAGGAAGACCTCCCACAAAGATCTTGGTGAAAGTGGTGTCTTTCTGTGCCGAGTGCATCATGAGAGGATACAAGTCACTTTATTGGAAGTTGTAATGTCAAATGAAGTGAAGGAAAGCGTTCAGGTCTGCTGGGATCAGGGAGAATCTGCAGCGCCGACAAACTCCCGTTACTGTGACTGTGGATCTGTGGAGGGACACCTGTTAGTTTGTTGCAGGAGATTTCCCAGTTGTCAGTGTGTGACACAGACACTTTAACTCCACCCATATCTAGACCACCACACTGTGCTCAGGCTACGTACTGTCGCACAGCTGCTAAAACAGTGGCAAGGACACACTGTCCAAAATAAATATAGAGAAACCAGGAGAATAAAAGGGGAACGTTATGTGTCAAAGCAAGTGATCATTTTTGGGCTTTGCAATCAAGATGGATTGAGTTTGTTTTTGCCAGGTGATTTTTTTATTTGTATATTAAGTGTTCAAATCATGTCGTGATTCTGCTGCACAATGGAAACCTGTGCAGACAACCTAAATGTCAGGGCTGTGGCCTGGATTTAGCCAACAATGCGTATTTCAATGCACTCCTATACATTGGTTGGGACCCTACCATCGTAGTGCCCTTAGGCAATGATCTTTTAATGGCAATTGCTCCAGTGGAGCTGCTCAGATCAAACAGGTTGTACTGGGCAGCTGTGTGAATGCAAAAAGGACATTCCTGTTTCAGGAGCATCAGGAGCTGTTGTCGATGATCTGCAATAATAACACTGCTGATTGAGTATATGTGAGAACATAACGTTTCACCAGCACCAAATCCACTGCAGTGTTGTTAGCGGTCACTTTACAGGTGCAGACTTGCTAAGATCTCATTAGGACATAGCGTATTTTCTGTTTTAGGAAACTTGGTGATTGTGTAACAAAATAAAACTTACTGCAGCACATGGAAATTGGGAAACTAGAAACACAAAGCTGAGGAGAAATCTCAACCTTCTAAATAAGAAAGATAAGATTTAAAATGAATAAAGAGTCCATGCAGAAATTGATTGTAAATGTTCTATTCTAGAACATTTTGTACCAATTGAAACAGTTTGAGATACATTATAAATACAATTCTGTACATTATAATAGTGTAAATTCTATATTCAAATACATGTATTTATACAACTCCGTGTGAGGGAGAGCAGCTTTGTTCTCTTCTTTAAAATAAGGTCTTGGGTTTCTTTCATTTGCTTGAAATAACAGCTATTTTAGTCATTTCCACAGTTCACCACTTCCATAAAAATATGTTCACTTGCCATCCTTTCCCTGTAACTAAACTACTTTTGCACCAATTGCATCACAGATTCATCCCATTCTCCATGTGAAAAAATGTATCATTGAGTACCTTATAACATGAAATAGTATACATCAGAGAGTTAACATATAAATGCAGATGGACAATCAGTTATAAAGGTCTTCAATCAGTCATTGAGGCTGGATGGCATTTGAATGCTTCTGGGTATAATGATATACACACACAGTTTCACGTCCACATAGATAGTTATGTAGTGGTCCTAAACAGTGAACTCAGTGAACTTGTTTTTGCATGGTCACTGAGACATCTGGGGTTTATGTGCCTTTCATTATGGAAACAGGGCAATAAGGCATCAGTGTATCCAGGCAAATACTAGTTCTGTAGTTTGCCAGATTTAAGCAAAGACAGTTTTTCAGTCCCATTAGTTAGAAAAAAAAAAAATTCATTAGTCCCATGTGGAAGACAGTCGGTGAACTCTCCAAGAATCCTTTCCAGTGCAAGCGTTCAAATAGCAACAGTCTCATGTTGTATGGGGATTATT
Source organism: Ctenopoma multispine (assembly GCA_034779795.1). Taxonomy (NCBI): domain Eukaryota; kingdom Metazoa; phylum Chordata; class Actinopteri; order Anabantiformes; family Anabantidae; genus Ctenopoma; species Ctenopoma multispine. The sequence goes on along the minus strand of JAUYWH010000008.1, from coordinate 11,885,045 downwards.
TCCTCAACAGTGTTACAGTACTTCAGCAAGATAATTTAATATGATAACTGCAATCAAACACTGAAAGCAACTCAGGTTTTGCAGATTTGTCCTCTGTTCACGGTTTGCGGCATACTCCTTCTAGAGATGGCACTAAGCTTTACATGGACACATATATACTGTATAGTGAATACCTCCACTTACGTACAATAGAAAAATAACATATTACTCATAACAGCAGATATGGAACCGTAGTTCTTTGGTTACCCCTGACATATCATATTGATGTAAATATCAATGTTCATTAACAGTAGTACATTCTTAAAACTTCATAACCCACATTACTCCACCATGAGCCTCAGTGGAGGACGCATTGTCTTATAAAAATATTATATTTAATGTTCAGTGGCCGATATAAGAAAATGCATGCGTGTACTATCTTCATAACGACTCCCAGTTAAAAGTTCTCTATCAAAAATATCACTATATATAAAACTCAGCTTTGTGCATAGTGAATCTTAATAAAACCTTCATTCAATGCACAGGTCAGATATAATTCAGGCAAGGAGACGCGCCTACAGAATCAGAAGCAGCTCAGCAACTGCAGTACACACACACTGGATCTGAAGACCACCCTCAGGTCTCAGGAAGTAGGTGCGTCTTTGGATCCTATCTGATCCGAGTCTGGGGTTCTGTGTCCATGGAGGACGGTCCTCTGGTGAGACGAGATGGCTTGACAAACACACCGTGGCCTGGAGGGCAGCGAAAGTACACTCTTCCCTGGACAGTCCCGTTGTGTTTACCTATGCAAGGGTAAAGTATACTAAAATAATTCTGATAACAAAATTTAAAAAAAACAAACTTTGCCTTGCTCTCTGGTGGACAAACTATGTGCTGACAACAGTATTTCTAAATTATACTTTTATCATGAAACATAATATATATATATGTATTTGGGTAAATTCCTTGAAGGGACTCACCCACTGCCATGTCCAGCTTTACACCAATCCAGATCCCTTTAGCAAACTCCACCCCTCCGACATAGTGGACTGTTCCTCTCCTCTTCCCCACCCACACCTGCTCCCCAGGAGCCATCCAGTCAGGAAGCTGAGCTACAGGGGTGCTCTCATCCCCGCTGGAGTCCCCTGAGGGCTCGGCACTGCTTGGGTTAGGGCTGGGACAGGGACTACCGTGGGGCAGATCTCCCTGTGCTGGCTCCTGGATCACAGGTTCTCCACCTGCTCGCAGAGCTGGGGCAGAGGATGCGGCTGTAGATGAAGTGTTGATTGAGGATGATGATACTGGAGGTGGGACTGATGCAGAGGGAATTATTAGAGCTGGAGATGTAGCTTTGTCAGGTGCTGATACCAGGGTTCTAATGGAAGTGCAAACTACAGCTGTGTTAGGGCAGGACACAGGTACACCAACAGAGTCTTTATTATTAGGACATTTGCATAAAGCAGTGGAAGCATTTTCAGAGGAGGATTGATTGCCAGTGTCAAATGTTTCTATATTTTGTGCTTTCCTCTGCTGGTTTGTAGACAGCTCCAAACCCTCATGCTCCCATTCCTGTGTAAAATGTGCTAAATCACTCTCTCCAATACTGTCATCAGCCCCTTTAAAGTCAGTGAACTCCTGGCTAGTACTGAGGACACAGTTGTGAGGCAGAGGGAATGTTTGATCTGTGTCTGTGTAATTTGGAATACTGACGGGCAACATCTGATGGTGGACGAGCTGATGCTGGACACCTGCTGAGGGAGCAGGTGCAGTGTTTCTGCAGGGAGTGACCAGTGTGTCACTCCCTGCAGAAACACTTTTGGTTTGGGAGCAGCCTCTTCCAGCAGGACAACCAGGGGGGTCTTGGAGGTCTCTGGGCGTGCAGCTGAGGTGGTCAGAGCTCTCACTGGCACTGAAAGGCAGGTCAGACAGTGTGGCATTGGAGGCACTGTGTGAAAAGTAGCCACTAGTGCAACTGCTGGCCGTGGGGCTTCGGGACAGCTCTCTCTCCCCGCTCCAACCCCCACATCGACTTCTCTTGAAGTCAGAATGCGAGGATAAAAACCCCTCATGGCTCTCCAGAGTAGCATTGTAGATCTCGAAGTTTGCAAAGTCCTCTGGAATGTAAGCTTGGAAGTTGCTGTGGTCCTGAGGGCCTCTGTCTAGATTCAGAGCCATGTCCATATCTGTCTCCTCCTCCTCTGAGTCCTGCTGAACAAAACAACAATAGAAGGACAAAAGACACATCCCACCACACGTCAGCTTGTGTATCTACAGAGGAGTAGCCTGTATACACATTTCTGAAATGAATGAAGACAATGAATACACGATGTAAAATGTGATAATGACACATGAAAATGGCAGAAATTTGTGGTATTTTATTAAATTTTAATTAGAAAAAAATTTACTAATTAAGAAATTAGAGCTATGTGCTTTCACTACATAGATACAAGTTCTAGCTTGATATGGAGCAACATAAGTCTAGTTCTGTCTGAATATATTGTCTGAATATATTTAGAAATATAAATATTACTATACTTATTAATGTGCCTATTTCTGCAGACAACTGACATCAGACAGAAGTGATGAAGCCTTCTGAACTGAAGGCAAAACATTTTCAAAATAAAAAAAAAAGTCTAGTTGTGACAGAACAGACCAATGTGAGATCTGGACATGAAGATACTAAGACTATGCTGACTATGACAGCTACTGAAATGGGTGGTGTTTGCTTGAAGAAGAGTGAGACTCTCAATAAAATGCTGCTAGTCCACAAAAAGGCACATTGGCACCGGTTTAAGCACAGAGACTTGCTGAGAAGGCGTACATGTGTAATCCTTAAAGCGAAGTGTGGCAGCGTGAGCGAGTTTAAGTGCAATGCTTACAGCAGTGTGAATATGTTAAAGGTCAGTTTGTGTATGTAAAACTCTTACATTAACCCTCAGAGCGGTGTGTGCTGGTGTGTGTTTGACACTTACAGCAGTGTGCGGCAGTGTGTGGCTGAGCTGTCTGCTGGTGCAGGTGGAGGTGAGGGTGGAGGTGGAAGTGGAAGGCTTGCAGTGGCCCTCGCTGCCTGCCCTGGGTCGGCGCCAGGGGCAGGGAGGGGGAAGCAGTGCAGGGTATTCCACAAATGAGCGCATGCTCTGTGGACGGGTCAGAATAACACACTTCACACACTCATACACAGCATGCATGGAGCCGGCAGGCCAGTCGCACGGTTAGTGCCATGCAGTTTGAATTTCCAAACACAGTGCTTGAAGTGCCCTAGGCTGCTCAATGTGACTTAAGGTTCTTTTTATTGGGCACGCACATCTCTAGTCCAAATGTAACTAATTTCTCTCTCACATACATTTTATTCACATATAATTCAAACATATCAAACAATTGTTATCCAGGCTGCAGCTATTTATGCACCACTGCAGTCACATTCTCAGATTTTCTTCCCCTTTATTTTGCTCTAATCCTGCTGATTACTGAAACATGTTGCTGCTACCTGATAACCTCTACCTCCCAACCACAGCATCCCAGAGACAGACTGATTGTAAAGGCTCTGCACTTCTAGTCCACTTCAAGCAAAGATGAAAACAGATACATAAGGTTAGTTTAAATGGTTGGGACAGCCACAGGCTATCTGGAAAATGTAATTATCACAAACCAAATCACGATACATGACATGAGACTTTAAAGCACAGCTTTGTCTATATAAGTGTTGTGGCTATCTCCGGTTGAAGTCATGCCCCTGTTGAGTCATGTTCTTTTATTTGAGTACAGTAATATAACGACGATAAGCGGATGTTGCCAATAAGTTTGTTTTTCATCCAGCATCACAGCAGCAGAGCTTAATTTTCCTAAACAACATCAGAAAGCTTTGGGCAACCAGTAATATTTTTAACATGTTAACTCGATGTGATAAGTGACATTGTAAAATGAGAAAATGGTGCTTGACAGACGACATGTGGGATTGATAAACAGTTCAATGGGAGATGCAACAGCATGGCAAAAACAAAATACATCCCTCTGGCGCAAGAGATAATTGAACTTTTTCTTTACCTCTTGTCCTAGCAGTGGACGGGCCTCCAGAGATTTCTTTGCCTTGTTCTCCTCTTTAACAGGCAGCAGAGACTTGAGGAACTTGGGTGGCTGAGGGGAAAGAACTTTGAAGGAGCTGGAGTTGAAAAAGGTGGGACTCTCTGGAACCAAACCTGTTAGGGAACACACAGGTATAATCCAGCTTTCTTACTCAGTAGAAGTCAGGACATATTGAAGCTTCTGTGCATTTGTTTTTACTGTCCTTTACCTTGGTTCTCCTTGCTTTTAACTGGTGTACTGCAGAGGGAACCCTCCTGTGGATTACAGATGGAGCTGTCCACATGATCACAATGGTCCTAGACAGTAATATAGAGGTTATTTTCATAAGGTTCAATAAATTTGCAACTAAGAGTCTTTCTTATTATATACAGTAGTACATCTTACAGTAAACCACATTTAGCTCCTAGAAAACTCCTATATGTTGACAAGACTGTCATAATCACATACACATAATCTGAGTCATTCTCATTCTCTTACCAGATCAAGAGAAACTTGTTTTTTTCCATTTTACAATTGGTTTGAATTTGGTTTGAATTTTTTTGGACATACATATCACAAGTTATTAACAAATGTGATCTACAGCCAAGAAAAGGTATCTGCAGTCTAACGATCTTACCTTACAGTCTTCATCCTCACAGGCAGTCAGGTCTGATTTACTACACGAAGACTAGAGGGCAAGACAAACATGTCAGAAGGCTCATAATATTCTATAACTTGATTTCCATGTGGTTTAATCAGTAGTGAAGTGATTTATATGCTCATTACATGCTGTACATTTGGTGTGCTGATACTCCTTCTTAGGTGTCTTCCCTTGGCAGCGAGCGCCTCCTTGACGGTTACAGCCTGGAGGGAAAAAAATCAAGTGTATCCTCACATTACCCTCTGCTTTAAAGGTTTTTGCACTAAATCACACATCATACATTATACAATACCTGCCGTAACCTCTCTAGACTGAGGATGTTCTCCACTTCCAGAACTCCACGGATATATTTCTCTATGTAGGTTTCTCCATCTTGAGTCTCCTCGCTGTCCCCACGAGCAGCCATGAGGGCCAAGGTCTCCCTCTCCTCCGGCTCTTCTGAGGCCTGAAACAGAAAGAGGGTTGATGAAGACAAACACCAACCTGGTTATTTGCAACACATTGAGAATGCTGTCTTCATTAAATGTGGTGGAAGAATAATATGTTTTAGCAGAGCTGTACCTTTGGTATGTTGGACACAATCTCATAAGTCACACCACAAGAGTAAAGCGTGTTCTTTAAGGACATTCTTCGCTTGAGACTCTGAGTGAAACTCTGAAAGAAACAAAAAAAACTGTTAATCAATGACATATTTAGTCCATGTGGTGAGCTAGCCAATTCTGCTATCATGAACCTGTTTGTTGTAGATATTGACAGCAATCCTCTTGCGGAGCACCAGCTCCATGGAGGCAGGGTGGCTGAGCTGTACTGTGGCTTTGATAATCAGGTAGATGCGTTCATTGGGAGACGTGATCCGATTGAGATGCACAGAATCATGAATGGATGAGTCCCAGGAGCACACTGCTGACACCTGGTGAATTAGAAGATTTTTTATTGATCTACCTTTAAAGCTGTTTACAGAGAGAGCATACACATGGATTACACTAATGTAGGTGAGCCACAGTCTTTGCATTAGGGGGTTAAGGAAGGAAAAAGAACGACCCTTCATTGCAATTTTGCACAATAAAGAAGGTAGTGATTACTGTATGGTTAGTGCTGCTGCTCAACATCAAAAAGAGAGAAATTAAGATGTTTTTTATATGCTTGCTTGTATGCATTATGGTGTGCAATTACGTGACATTGTTCAATTTTGCACATAATTGTAGGAAGAAAGATGTTGCCCTAAATGCTTCTGTCTGTGTGCAATTATCAGAGGAAAAAAAACTTTTATAAGCAATTTAAGACTTAAGACTGTAATACAGCTGACAAAAAAACATGTATGTATTCTTACAAAAGTAGTTGAAGAAGCAAAGGAAAAGGGAATACTTTCTACATATAGTGTCACAGCGGATGTGGTTATCTGACAAACCACAAGGCTGGCATTTCCCAAATTACAGCTGTAATGGGCACACTCTCTTAAAGTAACACTGTCAAGTTATACACATTTTCACACATTTTTTCTTGTGTGTATTTTTCTAAGTTCCCTTGTAGCCACAAGAGGGTAGTAAAGCCAAACGCACTGCTCACCTCCTCATCACTGTGCCTGATGATAGGCAGGTAGAAGAACTGGCTTCCATGCTCCTTCGGCAAGATGGAGTTAACACCTGCAGCATGTGGGCCAGTCAGCTGCTCATTTACTGTCAGATTATCCGCTGGTGGTATAAAAAGCAGTTAGTGTTTATAAATCATGAGAAAAAACCTGTGAAATATCATTTGACGTGAATGATGTGTCTGCTTCACCATTCAAATCTAGGAACAGTACAGGGATGTGAGCTTCCATTCCTGAAGGTGGTGTCCTACAAGGAAATAATTACAAGATTTAAGGTGAAAAAGGCAAAGGGCTTCAAATGAGTCAATCTGATGTGTTTGTTATTTACCAGTCTGCAGGAGCTCCAGGTATGCCACTGCCGGGGGCAGGGACTAGCACTGCATTTCTCTCTTCAGTCAGGCTAACCCATTGCTCCACCAGTCGAGCTTCACGCTCAATGTCGTCCTCTGACTTTTCTGGATAAATAAAATGTTGAAGAGAGATTTTTCATCACACAGATAGACGTAAAACTGACATAACCAAGTGGTAGTTGTAACACAGGGTCTAGGCCTCACCATGTTTGTTGATAATTTTCTTGATTTGTTCATCAAGGTATTCCCGACGTTTGATCAAGGCCTCTGACCAGCGCTCTCGCACACAGTTGAGATCCTCCTCCTGCAACCACACAGAGACCAGAATCAATGCCCGCTGACTCAGTGGGGAGAGGATCTGATAAGGGCTCAGTGAGTTGTTACCAGGGGGAAGCTGAGGATGCACAGGACCGACCTGTCTAATGGAGTACCATAAATGCTCCTACTTACAATATATTCAAGAAAATCCAACTGACGCTAATCCTGATAAGCTCCCACACAAGAAGTGTTAAAAATAAAAGCCTTAGTTATGTGTTTTTGACTTAAAAAATATTATGGTCAAATCTTACCACACATGCATAGAACCTCCCTTTAACTTTTTTCACTTATACACATGTGCACACATGCATTCACACATACACACTTTTATGCATATTCTCACATGCAACTATAGCTGCCCAGAGTCCTACCTGGATGCATGGCAGATCACTCTGTGCACCAAGCACCACAGAGAGCAGAGTCTCCACTGCAACACTCAAAGTAACCAGCAGACTTCAAACCCAACCATATTGTGCTTCTCATGTCATACACTTCCACCATGCCAAGTACTGTAAATCATGCAGCCATGCAATGCCTGCGTTATTAATTAAGGCTTAATATTCATCCAGCTCTTCACTAGTGACAAGCAAACATTAGCATTAGTTTGAGCAACCTGATGGGAAAAGGCAATAGTGAGCGGATCAAGATCCCTGGCAGAAGACCTGCTGGCTAAGAGCTCAGCCGTGGTTGGACTTTGCTGTATTTTGAATACAGTGCTGCCAAAGATGGGTGATTGATTATAGCATCAGAAATTATTCACATGTGCAGCTGCTGTTTAATAAAGCACACATTTAGTTGGTAGAGGCACAGTGCTTTGCCTCCTGTCTCACATGCCCTCAGCAACGAGCCTAGGCGCAAACACAGGATCAGTTGGTGTCCTTCATGCTGCAGAGTGAACTACAGGGTGAGCAGCAGCTGGAAAAGACTGACAGGGTACCTGATAACTATCCATATCGTCTTCCGCCTCTCTCTGGCAGGAGAGAACACACTCAGTCAAACATAGGGAACCAGAAATGGCTCTGATTGACCGCTCATAGCAAACCATTCACTGCTCATGCAACATTTCAATTCTCAGTGATGTGAAATAATAATATATGTCATGTATTTACGTACTGTGTTTCAAAGCAATGAGAAGTATTGATGCTTTTAATTGAATCAAAAGTGGGATTCTGTGACTATTTCTAATTTATTACAGTTGCTCTTTGTGTATCAGTGCACATACTAAGTGGATGTTAATAGAACTAACAGGGCACTAATAAGTTTGCACATTCCTTGGTCTCCTTTAGACTGCCTGCCAGCTACCCAGACGAAGCAGTCATGGCATGAAACCAGAGACAGACTAAACATACTCTGACTGAGTAAGCATAATATTGAATATCACTTGCATGCGACAAGGTTCCCAAAACACTCTTTGGTTTAGAGCAGAATCAGATACACAAAATATCTACTTTTGTTAACACAATATGTTCATCGTCTAAATGGCCTAAATGTTCTATGTGTAAAGTGTGAGTAAAAGATGTGTTCCACAGACCTGGTAGCTGTCGAGCGGTCTCTGTAGTTTAGTGGACCGAGCTGACACACAGCCAATAGAGACAGACAGCACAGCCTCCACCAGCAGAGGCAGAGTGCCTGAGTTTTGGACCGGCTTCACACACACCTGCAGCCTCCTGGAGTGACCCTGCTTGGACAAATCCCTGTAAATGAACATCCGAGCGCTGCTTCCCACACTTTACTGTCAAACTATCTTTTATCCATTACTGTTCATTTTTACCTAATTAGTTATGACCTGTGTGAGTGTGTTTAATGTGAGGTAGCCTGTCTGACCTAAAGGGAAACATATTTCACATTTTTCCCTGACCTGTCTGAGTTGGAAGGCTCCTCCTGTGCTAATGTCTTTTCCAGAATAGAGCTCCACAGATGAGTATTCTCCCTGCTCATTCAGCTCCTGGATGGAGATCCACAGCTCGATCCTGCGAGACACCTCACTCCACCTTCAACATGGTACACCAATGATTAGTAAGATGTAAAATATCAGTGTCTGTTGGTGTCTGTATGTGCAAAGGTCTGAGTGAAACATGTACCTGTCCCGGAGAGTCTGGGTCTTGGCCTCCAGTGCATCTAACTCCCAAAGTGAATGTCCATTCCCAGCACAGCGGTGACCCCAAACTTCTATGGCCAGTGCTCCATCTGATAAAAACTCCAAAAATTCATCTGTGACATGCACAACATAGTCCTGCAAAAAGAAAAGTTTACAGTAGAGTTAATTTGAAAATAAAAAAAAACTATATCAACATAACATTGAAGTAAAAAAAAAACAGCAGCTCCTCTCTTACCTTGCAGTGATTAAATTGTACAGTAAACTGGGCATCTGGGCTTCGAGATGAAGGTCTGTCTGGGCTGACCATGGGAGGAGCCACAGTGGGTTCACCATGCTCCCAGAAGGTGTACTGACAGAAGACGAAGTTGGACAGGTTAAGTGGCAAACCTGTAGCCTCCCTGATTCGCACCTGCAGCAAAAAAACAAACAGAAAGGATTGAAATTAAGGACTGTTTAAGTATGTTGATTAGTGCCAGAACAAACATGTTAGACTGAAACGTCAGCTCGTTTGCAAACAAAAAGTAACAGCCGACGAGGGGCTTTTACCCTGCACGTGAGCCTCTTGGCCATGTGGACGATCTCCCCATTGGTGTCCATGACCTCATAGCAGCTACTCTCACTGGAGTTCTCTGATGAGTCATCGCCACAGGAGAGGCGCTCTGGTACGGCTCCACTGATTCGCATCAGCTCAATGTGTAACCTGCCTACTACCTGAATGAACGAGCAGAATAACAGTTGTCACATGAACTTAAGAATCGAGTCAAAAATATGTGAATTGTTTTAGAGATGTAAAGATATTATATTACAAAGAGTCTTTCATAACAACTGGGCATTTGAAAACTTTTGGATAACCTAACTGATGAATTGAAACTATGTCACAGATTTCAGGTAACTAATTTTCATACATTTGATGTATTTGCCTATAATCGCATGAGCCACAATGATCTATCTGTGTATTAACTTGTGTATGTTGCACTCTTACCTCTCCCTGCTGACTGATGATGGGGACAGCATACTGCAGTTTGACATCATGGAAAAGGCACTCTAGGAAAATGTTGGCAACTCCTATCAGGTTGTGGTTTTCTTGCGCCTCATAGAACGGATCACAGTGTTTACTGTTTGCTTTGTTATACTGCAAAAACAAAGGAGGAAATTAATGCTTAACAGTTTTTTTCCTACTTATCTATTGCTATTTCTGGTCCTGTTTCTTACCACCTCCTCCGTGCCTTCCTTCCAGTCCCTGTAGTGGTCTCTCATGTCCACTAGTTTGTTCTCCAGTTTCTCAATGGTCCACACCTGGGTCCCCTTCCCTTTCCTTCGTACCTGGATGGCCGGCTCACTCACTATCGTTCCATGCTATATAATAAAAAATTACAGCTTTAGATGCTTCTCATGATTCAGATATTTACTTTAGCCCAGATGTCTAAAGACATGATAGAACTTCTTATTTCTCTAACTGTGTGATTGGCGGGGGTTCTGACCTTGCGGTTGGCACTGAGGTTGGCTGCAGGAATCTGAAGGGTGACTTGATAGTCAGTTAGTTTGCTCATCTCTTCTGCCAAAAAGTTGGCCTCTCGCACCAAGGTGTTGGCTTTCATGACCTGCTCCCTGAGTCGAGAAAGACTCTGACGAAAAAGTTCATCCCTGTGACAGAGAACAAAGATCATTCATTCATCGAGGTACAGACATGCCATCTTTTATGTTATCTCAGTGTAAAGTGGAACAATGTGTTAATTTACAGAAACATTAGGTGCAAAGCAGACACACAAGGTAATAATCAGCCACATTCTGATGTGAAAAATGTGTGATGTTTACATTCTAATAAAGACACTGAGCCCTACATTTCAGATTTGACTCTGTGATATTTAAAAAATAGCACAAAACCAAAGCTGAATCCAGGAAAAAATTAATGCTGACAATTCCAGTTCCCTGTTAACTTTCCACAGAGCACCTTCGTTGTTTGGTGGAACTCAATATCGTTGGAACAATATCTCACTGATAAACACAGACAAACCTGCATGGAACTGACTGAATCAGACACAATCCATGTGAATACACTTAATTGTCGCCGTGCTTTAAAGTCAGAAGACACAACATGACCACACATAGCTTGTGCATCTTGGCTTCTGCATATACCTATGTACTGTATATAAAAACAGCAAAAAAGAAACAAGTGAAATAGACTCCGCTTGTCAGTTCTAAAGCAGGTCTTTCTGCCGTATGCAGTTTGTGTTTCAGTGCATCATTTGTGTGTTTTGCGCATTTCACTGACCGTTCCTCTGTCCACAGTCGCAGCCTGCTGTGCGGTGTGTGTGCAGGGAATGTAAGGCGGTCATTGCTGCTGATGCTGTGGCGCTGCGGTGTTTTTTCAGGAGACAGCTGTTGCCGTAGCGTCTCCAGCTCACGCTCATACATCATCCTCTGCTCCTCCAGAGCTGTCCGTTTCTCCTCCAGGTACTGCTTCTCCAGCACCTGAACTACGTTCTGCATTGGGTCTACACACACGGAGAAAAAAAACTATTTACAACCCAAAACACTGTACACGTTTACAACTCTTATTAGTAGAGGAACATAAGTATTTTAATTCTCAAAAGGTACAGCATCATTAAGTATAATTTCTAACTGTAATGTTTGTCTTTGTGGTGAACTAAAAACATTATATAGTGCAATGTTTTTTTTGACTTATCAGTAATAATAATTGCTTAGTTTAATAGGAAAATGACCAATGTCTTTATCAGCTGGCGTTTGAGGGATGTGACTGTAATATTTGAAATACTTTATTTCAACAGATTAACTGATTAATTAAAAAAAAGTAAGAGTAAGAAGTAAGAGAAGAGAAAACAAGCGTCTGCCAAGCAAAGTAAAAGTAAAGAGAATAAATTATTATTATCTGACAGTTGTTGCCAACTTGTTTCTTCAACTTCAGCTCCACCCAGGCAGCATCTCATGTATTTTGAATAATGCAGATTATCTTAATCATACCATTGTTCCCCAGAGTCTTCATTATGACCTCCATCTGGGCAAACTCATAGCTGTAGTCCTGCTCAGAAGAGGCCTCGCTGGCGGTCTCCACATCTGTCTCGACAAAGCTCTCCCTAGGAGAAGCTCTCTCCAGTTCCTTTAAACGGTCCCGCCGCTTTCGCTTTGGCAGATTGATCCTATAACACAACAGGATGTTTAATCAGTCACTTTTTACTTTTTACTGTTCACACATTGGATTAGAAGACCTCATACCTGAAGAAGTGGTTGTTGCCCCATAAGACACGGTCTCCATGCCACAGGTGGGCCAAAGAATCAATCACTGTTCCATTCACACATGTCCTGTAGAAAACAGAGACATTCTATTCTATTAATGAAGATGACAGATGGTATTTTAACCTAAAAAACTAATTGAGAAGTAACAATCCATTTGTAGTGGGAGGGAAAGGTCTCTCTGATATCAAAGCGAGAAGCGGCCATCATAGATTCCTCTTCAGTGAGGTCATGTGAAATAGTGAGGTCCAGTCATCCGTGAAGGAGAGACACAATAGACAGAGAGATCCACAGAGATAAATAGATAGAGAGTATGTTGGAGGTAGCTGTATGTTAGCTCACCTGGCATTCCCTATAGGCATCAAAGTGACATCACCATCTGGGCATAGCTCCAGGATACAGTGCTCTGGCTGGATCCCGATCCCAAAGAGCTGGATATCTTGAGACGTGTCTGCGCCCACACGCGTGTGCTCCTACACACAGGTGGAATACAGATAATGGAAACAGAAAATCTGAAAGTAAGTACATCTAATGTCTTATTGCATTTTTGAATAAAACCTGAAAAGCTACAGACTGTTATTTATTGAACCTGTTTTAACAAGAGCACTGTAGAACATTAAATGCTTTAACCTGGGGAAATCAAGAGCAATATCAAAGCAAAAACAGATTTAAGTGGAAAAACTGTTTGTGAAAAATTGTGCTGTGGGCGCTGTTAAACGAATATCCCAGCTTCTAAAGGATGTCCTACCCTGCAGCAAACTAACCCATTTCACATTACCACAGTCATTTCTCACTGATATGCCAGGATGGCCCACAGAACTCAGACAAAGGCTTGTTGTTCCACAAGCTGCACGGGCTGCTTTCTCACATACCTCTGCTCTTACACGTCCAGCTACTGGATATAGCTAATTGACTGTTACAACTCAGTGCTTCGCAAAGCGCAAATCTGCCCTATGCTCTTGTCTCTTACTGTCATCTGGATCAGTGCAACATGTGTGTGTTCCAGGGCCTCAGCTGACAGTAAATATTTCTGCCGTGATATGTGGGGTACAGAGACATTTGGTATGAGTGACTAACTGGCTTTTAAATGGCGATTAATTACCAGCAGTCCTTAAGAAATCTCATTAAGAAATTCAAGCTACCATGAGGTATTTGTAATTTGTGATTTTGGAATAAAATTTGAAATTCTCAACTAATGTCTCCCGGTGTAGCTGTCCCACTTTTGGATTATTATTGAAAAGATCTTTCTGTGGCCAAGTACAGTTTGTAACCACAGCTGGTTGTTTTAGATCCTGTCTGGATGATGAACTCCCACTGAAATATGTGTCTGAAATTAACTGCAAGTTGAAGACAAAGTGGTGCCTTTATAAAAATGCCATTTTCGGGTTGAATATCTAATCCAATATCAACAGAAGACAGAAGCACAGAAATACTTTACGGTGATACTGTTATAACTATTGCAGTATCTGTAAAAATGATATTACCTTCAGGTAGTAGACCAGTAGCTCATTTAAGGCAGGATCAGCATTCAGATTCACAAGGAAACACTTGTCGTCACCCACTTTAATCCCAGATGTTTCCAAAGAGATCCCCATGCTCTCCAACTGCTTCTGACGCTCCTGTAAACCCAGACAATGAAAATCACACTCTACATATAGTATTCTGTCATTAACCAAAGACAATGGGAAGTCTCTTTTGTGATAGATATACGCACAGTGGCAATCTCCTCTGTCTTTCTGAGTTTCTCTTCCCAGGTGACAGTCATCTCCTGAATGAGTTTCTCAGACTCCTGTAGTTTCTCTTTCAGTTCTGGAGCCTTCATGGACTGATGGAGAACAACATTTGGCATCAGACCAATCTGAACCATCATGTGAATATAACGAATATGGATTCATTCATAATTTGTGAGCCTCATAAGTCCACATTATCCCTCCTCTCACCTCAGCCTGAGAGAGCTGAACTTTGAGCTTCTCCACCTCTTCCCTGAGCTCTCTGATGATCCGAGCATTGGGGTCTTCATTCACCACAGCGTGGTTGACAATTCTCTTGGCCCTGTCTGCATAACGTAGCGTGGACAGGGTCTCCTCATAGTTATCAGCTGCTGGACTCACTGTGGCTATCATGGCAGTCTTGCTGTTTCCACCAAGGTTGTCCTGAAGACAGAAACAAATTGCTAAATTATCTGCCTGCTGGAAATATTGCTGCAGCAAAATGATGATTTTTGGTCACAACAACCAAAACAGAACAGAGTTACAAATATGGGTAATTTGTAGGCCAAACCTTTAGTAGCCAAGTGAGGACTGAGTCTCTATAAGGCACAAATTTGGCCTTTCCCTTTCCTGCAGACTGATCAGCCAGAGCAGAAATCACACAGCCTAATGTGGTAAGTGATCTAAAACCACAAAATAAATCAATTTATTTTACAACAATTTATTTTACATCATTTCAGTGACGACTTGTCAAATGATTAACTGCAATGTGCATGCCATTCATATTAAAAATATACTCACTTGTTAATATTGCTGCCCTCTTTGAGTCTCTCTCCAGCAGCTCCAGTCTTAGAGACCCGCTCACTCCCTGCCAGATCAACCAGGCTCATCTTGCTCACTTTCTCCCCAGAATTCTGTTTACAATTACAACATGCACAGTCAATCGAACAAAGATAATACAAAAAGCACAATAAACAAATTAAAACATATATGTCATTCAATTTAGATTCAACAATTTGTTGTTAATGTGGGTGAAAAGCAAGAAAAAGACTGACCCCGGATTGCAGATCATAAAGTGTTTGTGTGACAATGATGCTGAAGACGGCATGTGAACGACTGCTCTCCTCATTCATGTTTGTGGCTGCAACTGTGCGAGATTTGTTCCCCTCTGACATTAACACCTCAATGTCCTAAAACAACATGTAGATTGAGATAATAAAAGAATAAAAATGAGTAACAGAATGGTGAAACACAGTTCACAGGATTTAGACAAACCTACAGCAGAGTCGGGCCATATTCCCACATGGATGTGTGCCATGTGATTTAGCTGGGTCACAGAAGGCAGTGGGCCAAGACTGTGGGAAATACACTGGACTAATATCAGACAGAACACAGAGGATCAGGGTGAAGATGTTGAAACTTAATTAAGGCCCTGCCAAGGCTTGGCATGTAAACTACACAAAACCCCATGACTACAACCCACATCAGGATTATGTGTCAGAGTTTCTACTAAATGTTGGTTAATCCAAATGTAAATCAGTTACTTGACAACTGGGGATGTTATAATAAGGGATTTCTGCTAGATGTTATAAATCATGTATATTGAAATATGAATCACATTGGCCAGTGATACAGGGTGGATTCAGCTTCGCCTCTGGTCACAGTGCAAGACAGAAGAGTGGAAACACACCTCAAAGCTGGTAACAGCTAGCTGTGACAGACCATCCACGTATGGACCCAGAACTTTGTGTTCCCGAACTTTCAAGGACTGTCGGCTTCTTTAAAAAACAGAGAAGACAAGACATGAATAAAACAAAGCTTATAATGAGAACTTTATAAGTGAGAGGCTCATATGACTTATTGACCACAATCTGGAAACATGAAATCAAACTGATTTGGAAAAACTGCCAAGTTTGTATTTGGTAATAATTAAATAAAGAAAATGTTAACAGCATACAAATCCAACATCTCGTTTTAAAAGTTGCATTTGTTATTGTTACTTAATTTTTGGCATGTAGAAAATTGTGTTGTAATAACACCATTAACAAGGGTAGGTAAGGGTAGGCTACCATGTGGCTAGGGTACTAAGTGCAGGTAACCTGTAGATCAAAACCTATAGACTGAATGCCTCTCCATGGCTGCTGCTAACAACTAACAAAGTTCCTGTTGGTCCTATCTACACTAGACTGTACGTATATCGTGTCTATACTGCGTGTCATCATTCAATCCTAAAAATCACAGCGGAAGATAGACAGGAGTCAACTGCAGTCAATGGAGTCTGAGGCTCATTATAGAAGCAAGAGGAAGTTGCTATCAAAATGGGTCTGGCTGCATCTTCACACATCTGCAGCACACAGAGAACTGCACTGTAGTCCCTCTGTGGGGCTCAGCTCACAGACAACTCTGACCGCTCTCCTGCGCTCAGCTTCACAAACAGATGTCCCTGAAACCCACTCTTTCACAGTTTGCCCTCGCCTGCAGTCTGTCTGCCAACCCACATCAGACCATGGAGATGAAGAATGCAGCAGTGTCAGAGGAAGATGCTGGCTGCTGCTTTGCAGGAAATGACTGGGTTGAGCTTCCTACTCATTCTGTTGCTGTGCCTCATTCGGCTACTAGACACAACTGAGCTATAAACAGAGATGCAAAGCAGCACATAGTGGGAACTGGTGTAGAGGACTTTGCTCGTGTTGGAGCTAGAGTGAATCAAGACTATGAGGAAATGTCACCATAGTTTGTGTAACCCGTTGTGTCTGTCACCTCGCGTGAGAAGTATTACCAAAGCAGTTACCAATAGTCACATGAGCTTCTTTAAAAAAAAAAAGACATCGTACAAAACATCGGACTCACCCTTTGGGATCCAGCAGGTCACGAACCTTTTCATTGTAGATCTCCATGTAGGATACCTCTACCTTAAAAGCATGGCCTTCATTTGCCTCTTTGTGGACTCTCTCAAACAGAGAGCAGCAGAGACGAGGAATTAAACCCGGCTGCTCCCCATTCCCCATCATAGAAAAAGACTTGCCTGAACCTGGATGGACACAGCAGATTCGCATGGTCATATCCACTGTCGAGACGATGAAAGTGCATTTCATAGCATTTCATGCTGTGATCATCATTATTCTTGATGGTTCTTGATTAGACTGCTAAGAAATGCTAAAGCAAATGATGTGCACCTCTCTAGCTCCTGTCATAATAAAGTGCTCCTTGCGGTATGCACAAAATATTGTAATAATAATAGCAGTAATAATTGTGGTCTTTTCTTGAAACTTTTTAATAGGTGTGTCTCTAGTATTTCCCTCTAAGACAGGATGTGGAATAAAGGAGCTAATTTGATCCAGGGTGAGGAAGGATATGAGTTAAGTAATTCACCAGTGCAATCAGAAATACAAATCTTCCTGTTCTTTAAACGTCTTATGCACACGTCGAGACAAAATGGCCTGTAAATGTATACAAAATCTTAACTCTGAGTACAACCTGGGCAAGTGCTTCAGATAAGATATTGTCTAATGGATTTAGCAAATAAAAACAGAGAGATAGTAGATACATTTTGTATTACCTGTTTGTCCATAGGCAAATATGCAGGCATTGTAACCCTGGAATGCATTTTCAAGTATTCCCTCTCCAAGGCACTTGAACACCACCTCTTGACCTTTTAGACAAAGAATCAGTCACCATGGAGATTATGGTAAACAGATAAACCACACAGTTACATAAAAACTATTATATACTACTATCTGGTTATCTTACTTTAATTATTATGGTGAAATTGGTGCAGAGAAATGTTTGACAAGGGTTACCAAACCAAAAACAATTAAGGATAAGATTCATGAAATGTGACAGATTCCTGTCTGGTCATGTGGAAAATACAGAGCTGTGTACAGAAATCTCTTGTGTTGCTCGCTGTCATGCTCTCGTTGAATGGGCCAGCTGTTTAATGAGCTAAATAAAGCTGTGGCCTGGGCCCTTGAGGCAGCCCTGAACAGACTGCTTTGTCGAGCGATAAGACAAGAAAAATATCACTGATGATTATGGAAATGTGTCTCAGACTGGCAGTAATTACCTCTTTTCTATAACCTCTTTTCTATAAATGTTACAAAAACTGTGTCTCTAATGTTTTCTGCATTCAAATGAATGGAGGTTTTCATATTACAATTTGTTGCATATGATACAAATGCAAGTGTCCATTATCCTATAATATATAACACTATATAAACTGCATGATTTGATTTTTACTGAGACAATAAAAAGAAAACTACCTTGTACATATATTTTAATTAATTCACTCAAAATGCAAATTGTTTTATGTGACCATGGTGCGCTTTGTTTTGCATGATGCAAAAATAGCTTTCCATCCAGTAGGAAGGTTCCCTGCACTGTTTCTGCACAAAGCTGGGGCATCTACATGGTACAGGTTCTTGACATGGTTCAAGTTCTTTTGTGATGAGTAAAGGTTCAGTTTAAATGCTCACCAGCATACTTGGGAACATTGGACTCATCCATGGACCAGAAACAGTGGTCAAAAGCAAACACCTGCAGAAGGGACAGCAGAGGGAGTGAAAACAAACACTTAGCACACCTGTCCAAGCATGTAAAGTGCTGTATTCCGAGTGTTCTCACTGTTCTTACTAAGGTTATTGTGTTCTACTATGCCACCCTGCATTGAGTCAGCAGGACAGGGCTTGTCTGAATGAGGAAGGTGAAGTCTAATCAAAAACTGTTCAAAGTAATGCTTAATGCAAATGTACTGTTAGCTGCCCCACGTTGATGAACTTTATTCATAAATCAGGGTCAGTGCCCCCCTAGAAGAAATTCCAGAACCCGGTGACCCTTGTCTCCAAGGAAACAGGGCTTTAGCTGTTCACAGTGATACAGACTGGCTCTCAGCCTTCAGCGATGGGTTTCACAACACAGACATCAGCAGCAGAGGGCCTTTGTATCCCCCAGGCACCTGCATGAGGTCTGGATGGAAAGCACATAAAGAGGAGGCTCTCTGGGAACGAACGGTGGCTCCTACACCTCACAGTCGTAGCTATAGTGAAATTGTAGCTCATTTACTGGAGTGTTTTCATGGATACTTAAATATTCACCATCCCTGTACATCATCAAGAATTTTAAACAAAGTTCATTGAGCACAACATGCTATGCACAGATGTATGGTATTTTGGAATAAAAATTACAAATTAAATGTATTTATTTATTTATTTTATCTGTTTTTGATTATATATTGACTGTGTAACTGTTTTGTATTTTTTGTTGCCTATCTTGGCCAGGACTCCATTGAAAAAGATGTTTTTAATCTCAGTGGGAAGATTCCTGGTTACATAAAGGTTAATGATAATAGCAATTATAATAATAATATTTTTTATAGAACCTCGCTGAAACCTGCACCTCAATAACACCTAAATCGGGGGCATTTAAGGATTATGATGTATTTAAGCAAAGTTATGTAAATGTTTTGGACAGGTACTCATTTTGTAACAGATTTGGGCATATCCTGGATGATTTTATGGTGCTATTAGATTTTTAGATTAGATTTCCGAATCACATT
Organism: Ctenopoma multispine; assembly: GCA_034779795.1. Taxonomy (NCBI): domain Eukaryota; kingdom Metazoa; phylum Chordata; class Actinopteri; order Anabantiformes; family Anabantidae; genus Ctenopoma; species Ctenopoma multispine. The sequence continues at coordinate 11,865,477 of JAUYWH010000008.1, read as the reverse complement.
TATATTTAATTCAGAATTTGTTTTATCTTACTTCTGTGTTTTCTGTAAATTGTTATTTCAATAATAAAATTATCAAATCAAAAATGTGTTATCCTAGCTCAGGCACTCCTCTTTTTAGGATTTCTTCCTAGATGTAGAACAATAACTATTACGTTGTCCCACAATGCAACTTTACTGCTGCACATTACTACTCCTGGCTTTCAGTGCATTGCTGCTTCCCTGCCAAATCACTTTCCCCAGCACAAATACCCCCAAAATAACTGAAATCCCTTCTAATCATAATAAGGGCTACTGGCCAGGGAACCACTGGTTGCACAGTCAGCATGGGAAGCAGCGAGATCAATGAATGCTTTGAAAGCAAGACCTCCTCCTGTGACTCCAGAAAACTGAGTGGGTGCCATTCAAAAGAACAAAAGTGCCATCATTCTCAATTAGGGCTGGTTTGGTAACTTGGGCTTCAGTCCCCTCTGGTCTGTCTCTTTCCAGCCTGAGGGTGTGACTGTGCAACAAATTGTTCTCGATCGGACAATTACTATTAATGAGCAGTACAAATAATGATGAAGCCAAGAAGCATAAAGCTCTTTTTGTAATTTGTAAGAAGAAAAATCATGAAATCTGACTGGACTGCAGTCGCTATGAGTACCACTATAACTTAGCAGACTGCCACGTGTTTGTCTGGTCTAAGGGTTTTACAGGGTAACTCAGGTTCACAGGCCCCAGAGACCATGCACGCCTGTGGCCCACTCTAAAGCTTCCCAATCCCATCGGTCGCCGAGTGTACAGAGCACAAAGCCTGTCCCTGATGTATGAAACATCTCTGAGCTAGTCACCAGGGTGTTGTCAAGGGGGGTAGAGGGGGTGCACTTCAACAATGCAGCTTTGAATGTGCACACACACTGCCCCAGTGTCCGTGCTCATCCCTCTCTCATTGTAGAGCCTTTGTGGGTGTTCACGAGATCTTAGAGCGCTGACACATTCACACGGACATCTATCCAGCTCCTGCTGACCAACCAAACTACTAAAACACTCTCAATCATGTCCCTAGAAACAATGCCACCACAGAAGATTGGCCTGTGCAGGATGCTTCTCAGGGCCCCAGGTACATGGTACCTATCCAGACACTAGATTACTTCAGTGTCTGTGTGATGCCAACACAGAGAGCAGGACGTTTCTACAGATACTGCATGTCAATTCTGTTCATATTAGCCAGTTTTTGTAGCTACAGAGAGATATGAAACATACATACCTTAGGTTGTTTCCTAGTAGATGAGAAGGGCAATCCATCATAAACAGAAGAAACATATGGTTGAAAAAAGGCAGAGAAGAAGGAACATAGTTAGCAGTGATACAGTTTAACAGTCAGAACATGTTCACACTCATTAAAATGTAGCTGTAATTCTCACAGTACAAATGTCCCATTGTCTGTGCTGACAACTTTTTTTTATATTGAAATATACTGTGTGCACTGAAAACAAATTAGATTTTTATGACACTTCAGTTTTTTCTAAAGTTCTATATTTCAGAGTGCCTTCGGTGACTTCTTCATTTAGCCCCTCCCTCGTTTATTCACTCATTCATTCACTTCCACACAGTGCCATTTCCTGGTGGTAGGTACTGCTGTGATTGGGTACATAATTGGGCCAGTGGGGCGTGAAGAAGGGAAGAGATTTAGGATTCAATGTCCCACTGACTCTGTTGAGTAAATAGCTCTTATGTCTGTGGACTTAACAGAGAGGCCAGGTTAGGGAAGCTGTGCTCTGTATTACAAGCTGCCGGAACTAAAGACAAAAGAATTGTATATATGGCCTAAGGTTTACTAGGATTATTCTCTTAACTGGAGTGGGAACTCCTCAAAGCAGAAAAATCATAACAGACCCAACATCACCAAACAAATGTTATAACCGCTAAAGTACATGGCAGAGAAACTAGAAGAATTTTTGCACCATTTTGCAGCACAACACAATCGCCATCCTGGTGTTTCTACATCTGCCACATGACCTTAAACGGTCAGCAGATTCTTCCTGCAGGCTTCTCCTGGCACAGGGACAGTTGTGGGCATCAACTTCTCATAGTAAGTGATACAGGACTGGCTACTTCAGGAAAACTGAAACAATGCTCTAAAGTGTCTCACACAAACTCACCTAAGTCATCAACAATAGCAGCCCTAGACAGATGCACCATGATATCAGTACTACTGTCTTTTCATGATTTTAAATGTGTGCTGCTGTTACATTTTCTAACATGAACACATTTAAAGAGGAAAGTGTTTCCTGAAAGAGAAGGAACTGTCTGGATTTTCCACTGAAGAGCTGTGATGTTCCTGTCTGTGAGTCATTAATTGTGCTCAGACTCACACGAGAGACAGAAAGAAAGTGAGTGGGCAGGGGAGTAAGAGGAAGAGGGCCTCATTTGGGTTCATACCCTAAATCTGAATCTGGGCCACGGACAACCACAGAGACCACTGAGTAGACAAAGATTCCCCCTACCCATCCTGCCGTCCTGATCTGTCCCTCCATACTGCAGATGGATGGATCAGCACTAGGCTGCAGAGGTCACCGATGTAATTTAAATTTTTATTTATATAAATTTATATTTATATTTATTTATATTCATTCATTTAATCAGGGACAATGGACAGTCCTACTCTGCTCCAGAATTAGTCACAGGGCTAAATCTCATCTGCAGCCACCGGACAGGAAAACCACACATTACAAGACACAACAAGATCACATATCTAAAACTTTACACACCACCAGAAGGACGGGTCAGACTCAGAGGATACTCATCAGATCCTAATGCATGTTAACTTTGTAGATAAAACAGTTAAACTTCAGCGCTGCTAGAACTGGAGGATGTCAAATATAAAATAAACGTGGGTGAGTTATGATAACAAACAGAACAGCTGTGAAGAATGAAGGGAGTACAGATGTTTTTGAACAGAGAACTGAACTGGAAACAGAGGGCAAGAGAATGACAAACATTAAAATACTTATACACACATAATGTAACTAATGTAACTAGACTGTAGACTGTATCTGCGGCAAAAACTAAGCAGTAACAGATTCACTGCAGCGGTTTGGTGCCTCTTGCTCCATTATGTCATCTACTGTATGTACAGTATGAGTGTAGGCAACCAAATCTGGTATGCTGGGAATGTTGAACAAGACAATGGGTGGAACTGTCTCAGTAGACTCCAGTTCACTCAACCTGTTTTGGATATTATTTCTTTAATTCCACTAATTGTGTCCTTTATTTATAGAAAGCATGCAGACCATGTCCTCTGTTGTGGATTCTGTTACTTACTTTTTGAAAACCAAAATGATTTCATTACACTTCCTGCATATTCTGTGTCATATGTTGGATGAAACATACTATCTATGCATCACTGTGTAGCATTAGTAAATATTTAGATACACATGCTTACTTAAGCTGTAATTACACTGTATTTATTTACATCATTCATATTAAGAAATGCAAACAATGGCTGCATGGTCACAATTTTTATACAGTACAGCTTTAAAGCTGACTCAAGCATGAAGCCCACAGGCCACGTGTTTATTATTCACCATGCATGTATTGCTTGAGGGCTGATTAAAGGGTGTGTTGTGGTTATACTGTACAAATGTGTGACACACATGTATGGCACAGAAGTGCCAGTTAGCATCAGATTCCTCCTCGCTCAGAGGCAGATGCAGGCCCAGTAGGGTCTAAAAGTACAACTGGGGGATGGTTGTGTGTGCATTAATGTGTGTGTCATCAAGGGAGCACATGCAGGCCTCCACGCCTCCAGCTACCTGATGCCAAGGCACCCATGAACGATTTCAACTTGGCTGAGGATGAAAACTGACCTTTCACTAAAGCACTTGTATGACTCTTCTCTTCTGTAATGGTCTTGTGTTGTTCCAGGCAGGTTAGAGGGGCACATTTTGATCTTCTTTATAAATCCCAATTTCTCATCATGTCTAGCAAGAAAACCTCCTCAGAGTCAGACTGTGAAAATCTTTATATTCACAGTTCACTGAAATTATAGCCTCAGCCTGTGCCTTCCAGCTCAAACATGTGCATGTGCTGGTGCCCAAAGAGAAGATATAGACTGGAAGAGCAGCAGTGGAATCCCCCCTGTGGTTATGGAGCTGGATTAAGGCCACTGGGTTATTATGACACTGAAAACTGTACTCTTCTAGCCCAGCAGGCAACACACCAGATTAATCTAGTGTATCATCCACCCATTGAAGCACCCATCTACTCTTTAAAAAATTACACTGCATGCCTACGCACACAGACGTATATGCCATATAAATATTTCATTTTTGTATCAATTTGTTTAATCTGGTGTCCCTAAATACCCCTTCATCTGACCAAGCAGGGGGTTCACCCCCCATTGGGTTCACAGCTAAAACATTCATTTATCCCGTGTACATACACACTTGAAAAAATACTTAAAAAAAAAACAACCCTACTTTTTATTGCAACCCCCACCTCATATTCATCTTTTCCTACAACTAAATCTGTTAAAATGTTGCCTCCCCCATGCTTTTAACCTCCATTTAGCTACACATATGACCTTTCCCCATATGGCTGTGCAGTATACTTTCCCTTGTTGTACCGGTTTTGCCAGTAAAGAATTTATTAAATTGTTCGATTTAAACCTTCAAATGTCAGTGATGTCAAAATGTCCGGTAACATTCGTCACACTTTACAAGTTCAGTGGGCTGTTGAGTCCCAACTGCATTAGACTGGATAAAATGCCTGTATTCTGCCCGTAAAGCTGCCAGCAGAGCAGGACACATACATCATACACTGTTTTACGAGCTATGGCATCAGCTGCCACAAATTATGCAAAAATTATAACAGTAACGACAGGAAAATGTTTATTGTCATAAGAAGGAAAGCCGTGGCGTGATGTCATGTGAGCTCTGTGTGTGTGTGTGTGTGTGTGTGCGCGCTAAGTGTTGGGTTACAGTGCACTGTGCCCTCACAGACTACAAGCTAACATTTCAGATGTTCCTCCAGAATGTTGAGAAATGAATACACTAGTCCCCACCCACTCACAGCAGAGGTCACCCTGCTGCACAGACAGACAGACAAGAGCAGGAAGAGGTGTAGGGGGTGGGCGTCTTGTTTCTGATGAGTTACACTTTAAGATGATTTCAACGAAGCATAACCTGCTATAATTTGACCAGGCTGTCGCTTTAAGCAGCGTGAGATAATCAACAGTAAACATGACAAATAGCTGAAGTCAGAGGTTTACATACAAGACATCCAGAAGTATTTCCAAGACAGCAGTGAGGGAAGTATGCTGAGAGAGGTGATGAGAGAAACAGACCCACAGGACTGATCCAAACTACTGAGACAGCTAACACTTGTGGGTTGAGGTGGGGCTAATTTTAACAATTTTAGATACAGTTATGTAATGAGCGCTAGGTCAGGTCCTTTGGCAGGGTCACAAGTTGAATCTGAGGTGTCATGAGATGATTGATGGTATGGGAAAGAAGAAAAACAAAGCTCTGATACACAAATCTAACCCATGTTTATGTGCAATACTTAATAATCTCAGCTGTTTTAAATGTAATCATGTCAAAAACTAAGGGGAACTTCGGCCCATTTTGACACAGATCTTTTGTAGGTGATCACAAAGGCAAAGAATTGTGTGCTACTGATCAACCCTTTAACAATGAATTATCAGCTTTATAGTTAAATAATGTAATCTGAAATGTACCAACACCTGTAAGATGAATGTAGTGGTGTTTCCATCAGAATTGTAGTGTAGTAGAAGTAGCACAACATGTAAATATCCAGGTGAAGTGCAAGTACTGTGCCTTCCAACTTTACAGTAATTTACATTAGCAAGTTTTATCACAGAGTTTAAAACTTATGTTCGTGTATCAGTGTTCTTGTAAATGCTGAAATTAGCTTTTAAGAAAATATCTTTAGTGTCTGGAGACATCACTCATTAGGTCATCAACATAACTCCAAAACTTTTCTGGATCTTGACTGTGACTGTTTCTAAGCAACGGCAGTAAACACGACCTACCACCCTCATGAGTCAAAGTTCCAATATGAAAGCCAGGACTCAGGATCTCCAAAACAGCCTTAATGAACAGCACCGCCATCAGCAGCACACATGACACACATACCAACTTCTGTGTGGGATGTTGAAGTTTCCATAACAAATGTTAACAACACAACATATGATGCAGACAGGATCTAATTTAATCCTGTCTGGCATTTCTGACAACACTGTGTGACAAGCTGGGTCAGCAGACTGTGGGCCAAGTGTGTGTGTGTGTGTGTGTGTGTGCTAAAACACCAGAGACAGATACTGACCATATCTGCCCTAAAGCCTTAAATCTGGTTTGCTTCAAAGGGAACAAATAAGCCAGGAAGAAGTGAAGTAAGACATATGCCACAGGAGAAATAATGTGACATATTTACTACCAGGAGCCTCCTCCTTTGACTTTGTCTGCTGGCTATATGTCCTTTCTCTGACAGTGTTGTGTGGCTAATAAGAAAAACAGAAATCAAAAGTCAGAATAAGTGTGTTCATTTAGTGTAAAAATATATCACAAAAGTCATTAACTGAGAAACTGAAAGATAGTCTTTTCAGTAATTGGATGACTGAACATGACAAAATCTAATGAGCATTTGTTTCCAGCACATGTTAAAAATGTGTTTTGGGATGTGTTTTGTTATTATTGCCTGGCTCCACTTCCCCTGAATGAGACTGTGAGTCCACAATAAACCTAACCCTCTATGAAATTAAATTCATGTAAACACAATAAGCCAGCTTCAAAACTTCTGAAAGAATCACGTGAGAGGGAAAATCAGAATCATTATGGAAGAAATGCGATTGTGAGCGGCTTTTTACGTAGGCTTCTCTCAAAATGAGAAGCCACATCTGAGATTAATGAGGCGCAGGCTTGACAAAGAGAGGGGACGCCATCTTTTCTCAATTCCGGACGAAGATGTAAACAATGTCCCACCCTCAAAACAAACAGGGAACAGCCCTTGAGGGAACACAATCCTTTTCTCAGTAACACACAACACCTTCTACTAATTGCATGTCTGAAATAAGTCTTAAAGAGAAGAGGCGTGTGATTTTGTGTCTTTAGGCCAACTAACTCTGAGTACGAGAACTTGCTGAATGGAAAGGTTGATTATTGGCACATAAGAGAGCAAAATGGAAAGACAAAGGGAGCATTCCTGAGGGCAGCCATTGGACAAGGCAGCATTGTCATCTAAAGGCTTGTTTTGGAAAGCATCATGACACGTGTGAGTTACAGAAAATGTGAACAGGTTCCAAACCTTCAACAAGACTCAGCACCTTTATTTTAACTGTGGATTTTTATCCATAAGCTTTGAGTATTTTACTTCTCTGTTTCATAACAAACACAGAGCGGTAGAGGCTCTCTGAAAAGGTCTTCACTAAACACGCACTGACCACATTGGGCTGGTCTCTGGCAGTCAGCGCCAACAGATTATAGTTGTGAATGCACCAAAGTTAACAAAGCAGGTAGATGGCAGGCAGCTGCTCTCATATCCGTACAGTAAATATGAAGGTACAGCCTGTAGCCTGTTAGCTTAGCTTAGCATGCAGACTGGGGGCCTAGGGATATAGCTAGCCTGGCTCTGTCTAAGGGAAACAAATTAACAAGTTCACTGATAAACATTATATCTTGACTCTTCATAGAAAATACAACAACAAAGACTCACTGTTTCACTGTTTTACAGCAGGATGTGTGCAAAACTGTTTTTGGCTGCTGCTGAGCAACCAGCGGAGTTACTGCTCTCAGCCAAAAAAATAGCCTGGCACATAATCACCTGTAAAACAGCAAAATAGCATTTCTACATGTATGCTTTTGTGCCAGATTGAGTAAATGAAATAAAACTGCAGCTTTTGAGGTTCTCGTTATATTGGTACAGATCTAGACTATAAATCTCCCTTGTTTGTACTGCTAAGCTAGGCTAACCTACTGCTGGCTGTAGCTTCATATTCAATGTGCAGACGTGGAAGTGACATCTACCTTCTCTTTTAACTACCTTTAATTAATTAGCATAATTAGTTCAATTTTAATAGCAACACAGAACATATCTGAACATATTCAAAAAATGCTTTGTTCAAGATAGTAGTACACTAAGAGTAGCGCCTCCTGCTGAGTGACTTAATTGAAGATCCTCTCCAAAGCATTCAGATTACAGCACCCAAATAAGCAAGATATCACAGTCAAGCGGAGATAAACCCAGTTCTTGTAACCATTAGTGATAAGGATGAGACTAGAGCGGAAATTACAAGCTTGGCTTCAGAGATGATCAGATATACACATACACTGTAGAGCTTCAGCTTATGCCTGAATGACATTTCACCACTATTTAGTTAAATACGATACACATTTTTAAACATGTGTTAGTTCACTACAATGAAAGAGGGACAAAAGACAAGACCTTCCTCTAAAATGAACCAGAACATGCAATAGTGGTTAACCTCTGGCTTTTGAAAAACTCGCCTGAAGATTCTCTGTGAGTCGACTGTTGTGTGTTGATGGACATGTTGGGGCATGATAGATGTAATATGGCCCCATTGTGCGACTTGAAGGGTATTTTCTTGTCATAATGCTCCACCACTCATCCCATGTGCAGACAGCCGCCTCAGGTATTTCTCTGCACAACCACCCCCACCTTCATTGTGTCTAAAACCCAAAGGAGAGCAGACTGGCGCGTGAAAACAAAACCACTTTCCCAGATTCCTATTTCAAATATGCCATTGATGCCAGCTTAACAGGCAGATGAAAGTTGAAACTTCAGAAACTTAACCTGTCGCCCTGAAGTCACAACCCACATTTCATTTGCCTACCACTGAGATTATCGTCGGGGAATAGAGAGTTAACAAGTTTTGCCATAATGCTTGGCAGTGCAAAGAATAAGGATTAGCCATGAATTCTTTACATGACTTGCATGTTTTCATGGTGCAATATCATTTGTGCAAAATGAGTTTTCAATGTCTAATTAATTCAAGTTCACCTCAGTAGAGACTTGATTTATGTTTTCAATATTACATTTCATATTTCACCATCTACAGAAATAAACAAGTTCAAGTTAAAGTTATTTCAGATGTGGCTAAAAAAATACCTATTACTGTTGTAGCCTTTCTGAGACTGTGCCCAAGCATTCCCATGAGAGAGAAGAAGTTCCCATGCTTGTGCCCCTGCAGCCATATTTGACATGCTAATACCCACTAAATCTGACACATTTCCAACACACAGGAACAGGTGTCTTCAAAACAACACAAAGTCTTAGTGATCAGGGTATCCCCCTTCTGTGGCTCCACAAGCAGCAGAGAAGAAAATTATATGGTTTAAGAAAACCATGGCAGCCTAAACACAGACCCAAAACACACACAGCACTAGCACTGAAATGTTAACAAGTAATTATATGCTTGGACTACACTATGTGACATAATAAAACCAGGGTCATGGTTACTGTACAGCTACAAAATGTACAACCTCAAGAATTATTATTGAGGAGAAAGCTCAAATTTTGAAAACAGGTTGGTCAGAAAGAAAACCGTGAGTGCAAGTGAATCCACCAGAAGCTGAAAACATTTCATTTAAATGACTAAGTGCAGCATGGAAGGAATCTTAGTAAATCAGATATGGCAACGTCTCCTGAAAATGTGAAATATGTTTGTGCCTCACTCAGCAACATGGCAACAAGTACTATAACTGGAAAGATCTGGCATCAGATCCAAATACTAATTACCTCACAGAGAATATTGCAGATATAGTCATTCCAAATCTCCATACAGTTATTGGCATTCCCCTGACCTCTCCCTCACAACAGCCTTTTGTTCTGTTGTTATATATCCTGTACTACATACTGTACGTTAGAGCTGAGCATGATTTGTTTAACTATCTGGAAAAACACCACTGTGTGGCAATTTCTGTTCTGATAATTACCTTAAACACACGTGTGTGGACCCGAGATGCATGGGGAAAAAGCTCATTACCATTTAATGCTGACTACAACAGTCGAGAAAGTGTTACACTTTAACAAGACTGGATATGAGCCATGAGAAAAGCCTTGACTGTGGCACGAATTTGCCTCAAATGACTTCATTTTCAGCGGTCACACTGCAAACTTTTACTGTAGCCTGAAGAATTGTTTGTTCATTTGAGATAACCAGAGAGGACATTATCAGCGTGATAATCAAAGGGAATAAACAAATAATGTTTCTTCTAAATGATTATTCTTTTAGATTTATTTGCGCCTATGGATAATCAGGTCAGCTGTCTAATCATGTGTGACACCAACAGCAGAAGTGAGCAAACAAACCAAGTGTAAAAAATGTAAAAAAAAACATCTATTTTCAGTATGATGGGTGAAATATAACATCAACATTTTGAATGACTTCACAAGCATACAGCCATCACAGAAGTTCTCTGATGACTCTGCAATAGTCGGCCTCATCACTGATGGGGATGACAAGGATTACAGAGAACTGACCCGGAACTTTGTGGACTGGTGC